>CM069132.1:150190964-150640964 GCA_035221665.1 Okamejei kenojei
AAGTGTAGTGAATGAGTGAAGATGTGGTTGAAGGGAATGGAGTTTTATTGAAGGTTTAAGGGGAGGGTAGAGAGAGTTTATTGTATTTTTTTATGAAAAGCTGGTTTAAACAGATGATTAAAAAAATGATGAGTTAATATATGCTGGTCAACTATCATTTTAAATGATTAGAAACTTAAGACAGTTAAACTATGGAGGACTGAGGGGACAGAAGCGACAGAGGGAAAGCTAGGTTACTTGAAGTTAGAGAAATCATAAAATCATACACCTGGTTGTTAGCGCTGCCCAACGAAATGTGAGGTCTGTTCCTACCAATATCGTTGGCCTCACTCTGACAATGGAACCAGACAGAAAAGGTCATGTGAATGAGGGAGTTAACCCTGTCCCACTTCACGACCTAATTCCCACCTCTGCCGAGTTTGCCCTTACTCGTAACTCAGGCAGCATGGTTCTCACGAAGGTCGTAAGGAGGTCTTCGTAACTCGTCCCCTCCGCTTACCCGTGCCGTCAAGTAGCGCCGGCGTATTTTTTTCCAGCCTGGAAAAAAAATGTCCCGAGTAAAAAAAAGACGCGTTTGAAAAAACCGATACATTTTATATTCAGAAAACAAGGTAAGGTCCGTAGAGGTCTTGATGGTAGTCGTTAGTAGGTCGTAGACATCCGAGGGTATCGTGATAGTTTGTGGGTTGGTACCTGGCCTGAGAAAAAATGCAAACTGACAGATTATATCATGAGATCATTTTTCACTCGTGCTAGTCGATGTTGGACTAGTGTGTAGGACGCGGGTCGAAGGGTCGAAGTAGGTCGTAGGCAGAGCGTGAATGTCGAAGGAGTGTCGAAGGTTACCGCAAACTTCTTTTTTTTAGGTCGTTTTAGGCCGCAGATTCGGAATTAGGTGGTGAAAGTGGGACAGGGCTTTAAAAAAAGTGATGACTGCGGTCGGTCCCAGACGTGAAGTGTGACGAGGGGGCAGGTGCAAGTGGTAAGTTCAGGGGTGTGCGTGAAGTGTGGCCATAGTCACCTGGATGCACGACTGCAACTGGCAGAGGTGGGCCAATTCTTTTCACCTGCTGGAAGAATTGGGCCTGAGTGAGAAGGGAGACGTTGAGCAGGCTAGGACTACGATTCCCTGAGCGCGGAGACAAAGGTTGACCTTACACAGTGTATAAAATCATGAGTGGAATAGATCGAGTAGAGTATCATGCCCAGAGAACCTAAGACAACAGGTGCAAGTGTAGCGCCATTCGGCCCATCGAGCCAGCACCGCCATTCATCTGATCAAGTTCCTCCAATCATTACGAGCCTTTCCGGCATTTTCCTCCCATATCCCTTGATTCCCTTATTGCCCAAAGAGCTAAATCTAACTCACTCATGAAATCAAGGACCAAAGGACATAGGTTTAAGGTGAAGGGGAAAAGATTGAATAGGAATCTGAGGGGTAACATTTTCACACAGAAGGGTGGTGGTGTATGGAATGAGCTGCCAGAGGAGGTCGTTGAGAAACAGTTACACAGGTACGTGGATAGGACAGGTTTGGAGGGATATGGGCCAAACACAGGCGGGCGGGACCAGTGTAGCTGGGACACGTTGGCTGGTGTGAGCGAGTTGGGCCGAAGGGCCTGTTTCCACGCTGTATCACTCTATGGCTATGAGAGAGGGAGAGAGGCGGAGTGATTGGACCACACACCAAAAACAACCAAAGTGCCCCACACCATTCCCTGCCTCCCAGTCTGAAGAAGGGTCTCCACCCGAAACGTTTCCTATTCATAGAAATATAGAAACATAGAAAATAGGTGCAGGAGCAGGCCATTCGGCCCTTCGAGCCTGCACCGCCATTCAATATGATCATGGCTGATCATCCAACTCAGTATCCCGTACACCTCCTTCCTTCTCTCCATAACCCCCTGATCCCTTCAGCCACAAGGCCAACTCCAACTACCCATCCTTAAAATTGGCCACCAAATGAACTGGCCTCAACTACTTCTGTGGCAGAGAATTCCACAGATTCTCACCACCACTCTCTGGTGAGCAAAAAACGATTTTCTCATCTCGGTCCTAAAAGACTTCCCCCTTATCCTTAAACTGTGACCCCTTGTCCTGGACTTCCCCAACATCGGGAACAATCTTCCTGCATCTAGCCTGTCCAACCCCTTAAGAATTTTGTAAGTCTCTATGAGATCCCCCCTCAATCTCCTAAATTCCAGCTATTCCTTCTCTCCAGAGATGCTGCCTGACCCGCAGAGTTATAGTAGCATTTTGTGTCAATCTTTGGTGTAAACCAGTATCTGCAGTTGCTTCCCACACACTGATCCACCCCTGGCTGGGAACGCCGCTGCTTGTCCCACACTCCGGATCACTGCTACTATGCACCCAGAACAGGGTGTTTATATTATACCAAGAAGGGCACAAAATGCAGGATTAACTCAGCGGGACGGGCAGCATCTCTGGAGAGAAGGAATGGGCGACGTGTCGGGTCGAGACCCTTCTTCAGACTGAGAGTCAGGGGAGAGGGAAACGAGGGATATAAGGGCCTGTCCCACTTTGGCAGTTTTTTCGGCGACGGTATTGTCGTGAGTTGTCTCCTCAAGTGTCGTAGCTTTTCTTCTTGTCGCTGCTGGATGACGAAATGTTCAAAACCTTTCAGCGACCGTGACCGTCTCCTGTCGTAGGTTGTTGCTAGGATGACGCCAGGTGACGTGGGTTGTCGCCGGGCGATGACCTCGGTGAACTCCCATTGACGACAACCTACGCATCCAACATCAACCGGCGACAGGTACCCGCGTCAAGAGGAGTATTCAGTTGTCTTCAGTTGACAGGCTCGCAGCTTGTTGCGGGTGGACTTGGTTGATTTCGCTTGTCGTAGGTAAGATCCTTGTGTTCAGTAAGAATATTGTGTTCAGTTCTGGGCACCGTGTTATAGGAAAGATAGGGTGGGTCCACTTTGGCGTCCCGCTACGACTGTGGCTGTCGCCGGCAGTCACGTAAAAATCGCCCAAGCGGGGGGGCAGGCCCTCTGTAGAACATACCGTAGAACAAATGAACGTAACATATGCTAAAAGTAAAACAATGTATCTCTCGTTTCCCCTTCTCCTGACTCGGAGTCTAAAGATGGTTCTCGTACCAAAACGTCACCTATTCCTTTTCCTCCAGAGGAAACCCCTGAATCTCATTCTGGAGAAGGGTCTCCTCCAGATATGTCACATGCTGAGGAATGGAGCGGCTGGGCTTGTACACTCTGGAGCTCAGAAGGATGAGAGGGGATCTTACTGAAACATATATATAGATTAAAAAAAAAAAAAAAAATTATTAAGGGTTTGGACACTCTAGAGGCAGGAAACATTTTCCCGATGTTGGGGGGGTCCAGAACCAGGGGCCACTGTTTAAGAATAAGGGGTGAGCCATTTAGAACGGGGCGAGGAAACACTTTTGTACGGGGAGTGGTGAGTCTGTGGAATTCTCTGCCTCAGAGGGCGGTGGAGGCCGGTTCTCTCGATACTTCCGCGTGAGAGCTAGATAGGGCTCTTAAAGATAGAGGAGTCAGGGGATATGGGGAGAAGGCAGGAATGGGATACTGACTGGGGAAGATCAGCCATGATCATATTGAGTGGCGGTGCAGGCTGGAAGGGCCGAATGGCCTACTCCTGCACCTATTGTCTATTGTCACCTATTCCTTTTTCTCTGGAGATGCTGCCTAACCCTCTGCGTTACTCCAACACTTTATGTCCATCTGCGGTGTAAGCCAGCCCATGCAGTTACTTCCTGCAGCGTTTTATTGACTGATTAATTGATATAATATGAACAGAGAGAAGGAATAAAAATACGCCGCACGGAAACAAGGTTCTATTGTTTGACGTATTTCTCACAAAATAATAATATGTGGGTGTAAAATATGCATTTTGCACGATTAGTCATAAGGATTTCTTTGTTTCCATTCATGTTTGGTCGGTTTCCTCTCGTCTAACCCATCGACTCGGAAAAGACGATTTTCAGACTGAAAGTCGAGGATTTGATTGTAGTTTTCGTTTTAGAGAAACAGCGCAGACACAGGCCCTTCAGCCCACTGGCTCCGCATTGACCAGCGATCCCCGCGCTCAATACTAGGGACAATTTACATTGATACCAAGCCAATTGACCTACAAACATGTACGTCTTTGGAGTGCGGGAGGAAACCGAAGATCTCGGAAAAAAACCCACGCAGGTCACGGGGAGAACGTACAAACTCCGCACAGACAGAACCCGTAGTCGGGATCAAACCCGGGTCTCTGGATCTGGAAGGCAGCAACTCTACCGCTGCGCCACCGTGCCACCCTGTATTCTATATTTTATGTCCCAGTTGTGCCTAACAACAGGCTTTTAGAGTTTTAAATTAATGTCGTCACCCATTCATTCACCCATTCATTCACTCATTCATTCACTCATTCACTCATTCATTCACTCATTCATTCATTCATTCATTCATTCACTCATTCATTCATTCATTCAGTCATTCATTCAAGCATTATAAAAAAGAATGCAGTACGTTTCAGGAAAGAGCCTGAAGAAGGGTCTCAACTCGAACCGTCTCCCATTCCTTCGCTCCAGAGATGCTGCCTGTCCCCCGCTGAGTTACTCCAGCTTTTGGTGTCTACCTTCGGTGTAAGCCAGCACCTGCAGTTCCTTCCCACACAAAGAGCTGCTTCACATTTGCCGTGACATTGTGACTGTAAATATTTTCCCCCTTGTCTTCCGAGCACTGCAGCAGAATCTAAACGGGAGATGGCGATTTTTGCTGTTCGTGCCTTAAATCGAGCTAATTGCATTTAACCCTGTGCTCGTTATGGAAAACCTCACAAAACGGCACTGCAACGTATTGTCACGATGAACGCTCACCTAAGGTATTGAAAAGACTCATCTGGAAACGGCCAATTTTAATCAAACCTCTGCATTATTTATTATATTGATTGTGGTGTCGATTATCCACTTGGTGAACATTTCTCCTTCTCAGGCAGACCCTCGGGGTTGAGGATGAGCTGCTCCCGTTCCGATAACACTTTTAACTCCCCCCTCCCGTTCCCACACTGACCTTTCTGTCTGGGGCCTCCTCCGTTGTCAGAGTGAGGCCCAGCGCAAATTGGAGGCCCAGCACCTCGTATTTCGCTTCAGCAACTTACACCCCAGCGGTACGAACATTGGTTTCTCTAACGTCCAAGTAACCCTTGCCTTCCCCCTCTCTCCATCCCTCCCCCTTCCCAGTTCTCCGACCAGCCTGACTGTCTCCAACTACATTTTATCTCTGTCTGCTTTGTTGTCACCTTCTCCCAGTTAACAACGATCAATTCTCTTAAAGATAGCGGAGTCAGGGGATAATGGGAGATATATGAGGAGTAGGCCATTTGGTCCTTCGAGCCAGCACCGCCATTCAACGTGATCATGGCTGATCATCCCCAATCAGTACCCCGTTCCTGCCTTCTCCCCACATCCCCTGACTCCGCTATTTTTAAGAGCTCTCTCTTGAAAGTATCCAGAGAACCTGCCTCCACCGCCCTCTGAGGCAGAGAATTCCACAGACTCACTGAGTTACTCCAGCTTTATGTCACTATTGATTTGCTTCACAGACCTCGTACAAGCATAGGCTTAGACATGGTGTTATAGAGTACAACAGCGTACAAACAGGCCCTTCGGCCCAACTTGCCCATGCTGTTCGATGCTCCATCCAGTATTCAAGAGAGAGTTAGATTTAGCTCTTAGGGCAAACAAAACCAAGGGATATGAGGAGAAAGCAGGAATGGGGTACTGATTCCTGATAATCAGCCATGATCATATTGAATGGCAGTGCTGGCTCTATAAGGGCCGAATGGTCTACTCCTGCACCAATTTTCTATGCTTCTATCTACGCTAGTCTCACCTACCCCTGTTTGGCCCGTATCCCTCTAAACCTTTCCTATCCATGTACATGTCCAAATGTCTTTTATATGCTTTCATTGTACCTGCCTGAACGGTCCAAATGTCTTTTAAATGTTGGTATTATCCCTGCCTCAACTACCTCCTCTGGCAGCTCGCTCCGTACACACACTACCCTCTGTGTGAAAACGTCACCCCTCGGGGACCTAATTAATCTTTCCCCTCTTTCCTTAAACCTATGTGATCTGGTCCTTGATTCCTCTGCTCTGGATAAAATCTGTGCTCTGTCTGTTCCCATCATGCTCGCACTAACCTCCCCTCACTCCGCATTTAGTATATTGTGTTCAGTTCTGGGCACCGTGTTATAGGAAAGATATGGTCAAGCTTGAAAGGGTTCAGAGAAGATTTACAAGGATGTTGCCAGGACTAGAGGGTGTGAGCTACAGGGAGAGGTTGAGTAGGCTGGGTCTCTATTCCATGGAGCGCAGGAGGATGAGGGGAGATCTTATAGAGGTGTACAACATCATGAGAGGAATAGATCGGGTAGACGCACAGAGTCTTTTACCCAGAGCAGGGGTAGCGAGGACCAGAGGACATAGGTTCAAGGTGAAGGGGAAAAGATTTAATAGGAATCCAAGGGATAACTTTTTCACACAAAGGGTGGTGGGTGTATGGAACAAGCTGCCAGAGGAGGTAGTTGAGGCTGGGACTATCCCATCATCTTTTACCCAGAGTAGGGGAATCGAGGACCAGAGGACATATAACCAGAGGACATAGATTCGTAGGCTTGGCGATCGCTTCGCCCAACACCTCCGCTCAGTTCGCATTAACCAACCTGATCTCCTGCTGGCTCAGCACTTCAATTCCCCTTCCCATTCCGTATCTGACATTTCTGGCCTCCTCCATGGCCAGAGTGAGTTCCACTGTAAATTGGAGGAGCAGCACCTCATATTTTGCTTGGGTAGTTTACACCCCAGCGGTATGAACATTGACTTCTCCAATTTCAGGTAGTCCTTGCTTTCTCCCTCCTTCCCCTCCCCTTCCCAGCTCTCCCACAGCCCACTGTCTCCGCCTCTTCCTTTCATCTTCCCGCCTCCCCCCCCCCCCCACCACCGCCACATCAGTCGACCCGAAACGTCACCTTTTCCTTCGCTCCATAGATGCTGCCTCACCCGCTGAGTTTCTCCAGCATTTTTGTCCACCTTTGATTTTTCCAGCATCTGCAGTTCTTTCTTAAACACTGTTTTGCTGAATAATCCGACTGGTAGTGCTTACAATATCACTTAGAATTATTTTAATACTGGACAAAAAACAATGCATGAATTTTGATCTAAAGTTTAATTTAAGAACATATTTAAGAACCTTGTACTTTCCTGACTGTCACTATCAATCCTTGTACCCACCTTAAGCATGAGGTTTATACTGCTGCATCAACCTGCTCAAAACCCGCAAACGCTCAGCATAGGAGCACCATAAGGCTGCGTGCTCTCTCTTCTCCTCTACTCTCTCTACACAACGACTGCACCTCCACAGACACCACTGTCAAGCTTCTCAATTTTGCCAGACGACACAACCCTGATTGGACTGATCCAGGATGGGGAGGAATCTGCCTACAGACAGGAAGTGTCACAGCTGGCGTCCTGGTTGCCGTAGCAAACAACCTGGAGCTCAATGCTCTTAAGACAGTGGAATTGATTGTAGACTTTAGGAGAGCTCCCCCCCCCCCTCACCCCACTCACCATCAACAACACCACAGTCACATCTGTGGAGTCTTTTAAGTTCCTGGGAACCATCATCTCCAAGGGCCTTAAATGGGGGCTACCATCGACTCCACAGTCAAAAAGGCCCAACGGAGGATGTACTTCCTGCGGCAGCTGAGGAAGCACAATCCTCCACAGGCAATGATGGTCCAATTCTACACGGCCATCGTCGAGTCTGTTCTCACCTTCTCCATCATGGTCCTGGTTTGGCTCAGCCACCAAGCACGACCAACCTGAGGCTGCAGCGAATCGTCCGATCAGCAGAGAAGGTTATTGGCTGCAACCTTCCCTCCATTGATGAACTGTACACTGCAAGGGCCAGGAAGCGAGCGGGCAAGATCATCTCTGACCCCTCTCACCCTGGCCACAAACTCTTTGAATCACTTCCCTCTGGAAGGCGACTCCGGACTGTCAAAGCTGCCACAGCCAGACATAAAAACAGTTTTTATCTACGAGTAGTAGCTCTACTCAATAACCAAAAATCTGTAGCCTCCATTTGCTGAGGTATTTTATTTAATTCACATGGTTAATCAATAATGTTTTATTATTAATGTTTAATGCTTTATGTAAAATTCTGAACTGCTAAGGGCCTGTCCCACTGTACGAGGTAATTCAAGAGCTCTCCTGAGTTAAAAAAAATCAAACTTATGGTAAGTACGTAGAATGTACGTAGCGGCTACGTCGGAGCTCGTGGATGTCCCGTAGCGGCTCGCAATGCTAACGGCAGGTACTCGGGAAACGCGATAACTCGTGAAGTTTTTTCAGCATTGTGAAAAATGTCCACGAGAGCCCCGAGTACCCACGAACGGCTTTTACCGTAATTCTCCGAGTTCAAATGAAGGGAAACTCGGGAGAAACTCTTGAATTACCTCGTACAGTGGGACAGGCCCTTTACTGTGTGTCATGTTGTCACTTGTGGGCGGAGCACCAAGGCAAATTCCTTGTATGTGAATACTTGGCCAATAAACCTATCCATTAATTCATTCATCCATTCGTATTGTCTTTCTGCTGTGGTCAGCACGCAACAAAAGCTTTTCACTGTACCTCGGGACACGTGACAATAAACTAAACTGAACTGAACAAAAAAGTTAATGAGCACAGAAAATGAGTTGTTGAATGCCCTCTGAACAAACTATTGCTTATAGAAATATAGAAACAATCAAAAATATGTGCAGGAGTAGGCCATTCAGCCCTTCGAGCCAGCACCGCCATTCAATATGACCATGGCTGATCATCCAAAATCAGTAGCCAGTTCCTGCTTTTCCCCATATCCCTTGATTCCTTTGGCCCTAAGAGCTCTTTCTTGAAAGAGTTGTGACCTTATTGTGATGTGGGTTAACGCCAAATTCAGTCAAACTATGAAACAGAATATATTTTAGATTGCATGGGAAGGAACTGCAGATGCTGGTTTACACCGAAGATAGACACAGAGTGCTGGAGTAACTGAGCGGGTCAGGCAGTATCTTTGGGAGAGAAGGAATAGGTGATGTTTCGTGCTTCAGTCTGAAGAAGGGTTCTGATGCAAAACGTCACCTATGTATATTTTAAGTTGTAAGTTCTGTGCAGTTATAGTAATTACATTAAGGGAAAATTAGTGTTTTACAATATAGTTACAGATTACTTATTCAGCTGTCTCATAACTGTGGCATTGAAACCATGATAGAAGTAAGTTTTTGGGGGGTTTTGTTTTACTGAAATGATTGAGGCATAGAGTGACACAGCGTGGAAACAGGTCCTTCAGCCAAACTGGCCAACACAGCCCACCCAACATGTCCCATCTACACTAGTCCCATCTGCCTGTGTTTGGCCCATATCCCTCTCAACCTGTCCTATCCATGTACCTGTCTAAATGTTTCTTAAAATAGGACCTGTCTCAATGACCTCCTCCGGCAGCTCGTTCCATACACACGCCACCCTTTGCGAGAAAATGTTACCCCTCAGGTTGTATGAAATCTTTCCCCCCTCATCTTAAATCTATGTCCTCTGGTTCTCGATTCCCCTACTCTGGACAAGAGACTCTGTGCGTCTACCCGATCTATTCCTCTCATGATTTTGCGCACTTCTACCAGATCACCCCTCACCCTCATCCTCCTGCCCTCCCAGGAGTAGTCCTCACCTGCTCAACCTCTCCGTGGAGCCCAGGCCCATCGTGGCCTGGCAACATCGTAAATCTTCGCTGCACTCTCACCAGCTTGACAACATCTATTCCTATAACATGATGCCCAGAACTGAACACAATACTCTGAACACAATACAACATCACAATACAATGTCGTGGGTGTAATGGATCTAACCATTAAACAAAAGCTTATTATTACTTAAATATTATTAAGACTGAAGCCATTGTCTTCAGTTCCCATTATAAGCACAATTATATGCACAATTATATAATATTGACTGGCCTTGAGGGAGACACCAGGAATATTGCCCAAACTGAAATCATATTGCTCGAGTCGAAGACGAGGGCAATATGATTTCAGTGCGGGCAATATTCCTGGTGTCTCCCGAAAGAAGCCAGTCAATATTATAATTATTACCTATCCCCACGTAAATTAAAATAATTCCGTCGTCGTCAAGAGACGCGAATCTCGCACTGCTGGAGGCTGCCATGTTTTTTTAGATGCCGTGAGCTGATTCTTCGCGTGAACTTTGGCCGGGTTTGTGTCCCGGATGTACGCCGGATGTAATATTTCATCTTTGTGATTGACCGCAGTTTTTCAACGTAAAGTCAATGGCGAAACCCGGAAGAAGAAAAATACCAAGTAATATTGCCCGCCGGAAACTGCGCATTTTTGGACCAATCAAAATACCAACTAATATTGCCCAGTAAAACTACCTTATATAGGTAATAATAATAGAATATTGACTGGCCTTGAGGGGGATACGACATATATTGCCTGAAGTAGATTCATATTGCCCGAGTCGAAGACGGATCTAGTGAGGGCAATATATGTCGTATCCCCGAAAGAGGACAGTCAATATTGTTATTATTACCCATATCAGACATCTAGAGGAAAATCTGAACATCTCAGCTCGGCGGACTTCCACGTAAAATTTAACCAAAATGGACGCGGCAGTCTTCCTGTCTGCCGTTTGAATATTCTAAATTTCCCACGCAGCGTCACGTTGCCAAGTTCCCGGATGTGAGACCAGGGGAATATAAGACTATATTCCCCGCTGTTTTAACAGGTAAAGTCCATAGGCGTTCGCAAAAAGGGGAATACAAGAAAATATTCCCCTGTTACCCCTGCTGGCAGTAAAAACGAAGGGAATACAATTTTGTAAAAGCATACCTCAGATGTGTGATATAGGTAATAATATTGAATATTGACAGTATACATAGAAACATAGACAATAGGTTCAGGAGTAGGCCATTCGGCCCTTTGAGCCAGCACTGCCATTCAATATGATCATGGCTGATCATCCAAAATCAGTACCCCGTTCCTGCTTTCTCCCCATATCCCTTGATTCCGTTAGCTCTAATAGCTATTTCTAACGCTCCCTTAAAAACATCCAGTGAATTGGCCTCCGCTGCCTTCTGTGCCTGTGGCAGGGAATTGCACAGAGCAGCACAGGAACAGGCCCATCGGGCCACATCGCTTGTATCAAACACGACGCCAGGTCCAGGGAGCCCGGGTCTCTGGCGCTGCAAGGCAGCAACTGTGCCGCTGCGCCACCGCGCCGCCCCAAGCCATTTGCACGAACGATCACGTTTTTAAAAGCCGTTTGTGCGGTAGGCAGCAGAAGTTTGATGCAGATGATCACTGAATTAGTTATCCTTTGCAACTATTGGATTTGTAACTGAGGCCTCTGCTGCTTAGAGATAATGGGTGACATTTTAACTTGCCAGGAATGTAACGTTGTGGGGGAATGTCCAACTGAACGTTCTATTTGACTTCCTATTCTGAAGTCCATGAATGGAAATGTTGGCTAACTTGCATTAATCAGCCACTCCATATTATGGAATCTTGTATTGTCTAAGGCACAATAACCCTGTGTGCATGGATTGAGTGCCAGAACGTATTGCTCTGTGGGAATTAACCTTTCCCTTGGTAGCTGACTCATCAGGAGACCAACGTAAGTGGCAGTTCGTGAATGCGTTGATTAATTGGTTGTATGGAAACATTTTTTTGGCGTAAAGTATTGTTCTAATTGCTCAGTTTGGTTCGTTACTCATTTCCTTTACTTCTGTCGCCATCACCAGGTATTCAGAGATATGAACGGCCAACTACTTGAAGTTGAACTTGAACTTGGTAGCGCAGCGGCCTAACAGCGCCAGAGACCCCGGTTCAATATTGAATGGCGGTGCTGGCTCAAAGGGCCTAATGGCCTCCTCCTGCACCTATTTTTCTATGTTTCTATGCTGTCTGTACAGAGTTTGTACGGGGTGGGAGATTGCAACCTTCACGGGGTCCGCCCTGTTTCGACTAATGCAATCAACCCGACGTGCACAAACGGAAGATCAAATAGAACAAGTTGTCCGACAACTTTATGCTGTGCACGCCACACGAAAGAAGAAGAAGAAGGAGCTTGTACGTCCTCCCCATGACCTGCGTGGGTTTTCTCCGAGATCTGCGGTTTCCTCCCACACTCCAAAGACATACCGGTTTGTAGGATAATTGGCTTGATGTGAATGTAAATTGTCCCTAATGCGTGTAGGATAGTGTTAGTGTGCGGGGATCACTGGTCGACCCATACACGATGAGCCGAAGGGCCTGTTTCCGTGCTGTCTCTCTAAACTAAACTTACAGCAAGTATCTCGACCCGAAACGTCACCCATTCCTTATCATAACTGTGGCATTGAAACCATGATAGAAGTACGTTTTTGAGGGGGTTCGTTTTACTGAAATGATTGAGGCATAGAGTGACACAGCGTGGAAACAGGCCGTTCAGCCAAACTGGCCAACACAGCCCAACATGTCCCATCTACACTAGTCCCATCTGCCTGTGTTTAGGGGGCAAGGGGGTGAAGGGGGGGGGGGGGGGGGAAGGAAGGGGGGGGAAGGAAGGGAGGGAAGGGGAAGGGGGGAAGGGGGGGGACAGATTCTCCTGTTGGTTTGCTCATGGGCTTGGCCACGATGGCAGTCGAGCGTTATGCTTGAATCGACTGCCTGCCCTTCCCTGCTGCTGTCAAGCAACTGAATAAGTAAGTAAGTAAGTAAGTTTATTGGCCAAGTATTCACATACAAGGAATTTGCCTTGGTGCTCCGCCCACAAGTAACAACATGACACACAGTGACAGTTACGAATGACTCAGAAAACACTAAACATTAATAATAATAAGACATTAATGATAAAACACCATTGATTAAGCATGTGAACCAACAAAATACCTACAAAATACAAAATCATCCTCCCACAACCAGAGAGCAGTGCTGAACTGCTATCTCCCTCATTGGTGACCCTCAGACTATCCTTGATCGGACTTTGCTGGTGTTACATTGCACTAAACGTTATTCCCTTGTACTATGAATGTACTGTAATACACTCTACACTGTGAATGGCTTGATTGTGATCATGTATTGTCTATCTGCTGAGGGCTGGAAAAGGCTGGCGAAACTCAGCGGGTGCAGCAGCATCTAAGGAGCGAAGGAGATAGGCGACGTTTCTTCAGACTGATGGGCGGTGGGGGCAGAATAACACAGAATAAATGTTGGATCTCAAAGTAGCATGATTCAATTCTTTATCAAATGTTCGTCATGTTTATGCATGTTCACTGTTTGCAAAAATATGTGACACAACAGTGTGGAGAAATATATTCTCGTTTCAATAGGAGGAATGGACTTTATGTCTTCCTCATTAGCTGGGTCTTAAAACAGTCAGCAAGACCTCGTTTGGATTCATACTATCGGACTGGCCAAGCGTCCATGTTGCCTGCTTCATCAGGCATTATGGCACAACGGTATTCAGTTATGCCAAAAAGCAAGAACTAGCTGTTTTAAACTGTGGTTCAGGAGAGTGGTCTTTGCATAGTAAACGATTATTGACTTACACATTTTCAATGGATTAACTTATGCCTCATGTTGTCACATTTAGCCATGAGGGTGTTCACTGCAGTATGCATGGATAGCATCCAAAAAAGCAGTACATCTCTATTGAGGGGATCGGGAATGTTGTTAAATATTATGATACATTTGATAGAATACAAATTACTGACATTTCCAGTTCATTTTAAGTGATATTGACAATAGTTCAGTTATAGAGAAATTACAGCTGTAACATAAGGGAACTACATTGTCGGGTCCAACCCGGATATCAAGCTGTTAAAAAGATCTTGATACAAGTACTCGCATCACAAGATTATGCAGTTGGTTATTGTAAATGTGTAAACATTATTTCACCAAGGGGTTCCAGCTACATCCTTAGTCATGATTCTTATATCAGCACAAAGACGCAAAACTTTGCAAACGCTGTGGCTGGACAGGATGGAATTGGCTGTTCATGCCATTACATTTTCATTCTGGTCTACACTAGTAGAGCTGACCAGGGCTGGCATGGTTTTTAAGATCATTTGAATACCCCACTGTCTCAATTTATGTTATCAAGGCCACCAGAATCCTTAGAAGTATGGATTCAGCACTGCGTATTCGTTAATAAACAATTACACAAGAAAAGGTTGGTTCAGACTATTTCAAGGTGGCCGCAACAGGTATTAACGTTGACGATTGTATGTCTCATTCCACCAGGTCAGCATCAATGTCAGTATATCATTTAGAGAGTGGGTTTACATCTCATTATACTAGGGCAGCAGCTATGTTGGCGGTCAAATGGAGGGATGTGTCCTTCGACCAAATTTTAGTTTCCGTCGGATGGGCAAATGAGCTGATGTTTCAGAAATGTATCATCGGCCAATTGTCAATCCAGGGCTGTTTGCCAATGTCATTTTAAGTACCTAAATTTTAGGGGTACTGTTGTTTGTTTACATTGTTAAATAAACCCTATCATTACATTGAATACAATGTTATTACTAATGCATTTATTTCTCTTTCGAGTCAATCAAATGCAGTGGGATGCCGAGATTGTAATCTGCGGCATGAAATCACAAAGCTTTGAACTCTTCACGGAATCACTCACGTGACTCCGAAGTAAAATAGTAAGATTAAACGAGAACTTACCAGTTTGAAGTTTGATCTTGATTTTATGAGGAGGAACGTTGGTGATTACGTGCCCACCACGCCCAACCCTCTCTCATAAAAGATCATCGGGTAGTTCTCGAGTCACTGATCTTACTGTTTACTTCTGTGTTGTTTATTTGTGATTTCACGCCGCTGCTTTGAGGTTTGCTGCGCAGACGTCCTGGCGGGCCTTCTTCACGTAATCACCAACGTAACCCCTCATAAAATCAAGATCAAACTTCAAACTGGTAAGTTCTCATTTAATCTTACTATTTTAAGGTAGAGATTGACAGATTCCTGATAAAATTGTAAAATTGTGCCTAGTGTGTGGAGGATAGTGTTAGTGTGCGGAGATCGCTGGTTGACGCGGACTTGCTGGGCCGAAGGGCCTGTTTCCACGCTGTTTCTCTAAAATAACTGAACTAAGAAACAATTTGCTGATGTCTATCTTTGGTGTAAACCAGCACCTGCATTTTCTTTCCACACAGCAAATTAGTTTAACTAATAAATCAGTACCCCGTTCCTGCCTTCTCCCCATACCCCCTGACTCCGCTATTTTTAAGAGCCCTATCTAGCTCTCTCTTGAAAGCATCCAGAGAACCGGCCTACACCGCCCTCTGAGGCAGAGAATTCCACAGACTCACCACTCACTGTGAGAAAAAGTGTTTCCTCGTCTCCGTTCTAATTGGCTTACTCGTTATTCTTAAACTATGGCCCCTGGTTCTGGACTCCCCCAACATCGGGAACATGTTTCCTGCCTCTAGTGTGTCCAAGCCCTTCGTTTTTCAGTTTAGTTTAGAGATACAGCACAGAAACAGACCCTTCAGCCCACAGAGTCTGCGCCAACCAGCGATCCCCGCACATCAACACTATCCTAGACACACGGGGGACAATTTACATTTACGTGCCTGACAACAGCTGGGAACACACTGTCCCTGAGTCTGGAGATGTCCGCTAAACTGGGCTATTTTGCGGTAACCGGGTCTCAGAGCTAAGCCTTATTTATCTAAGCAATAGTTCCCATTGATCAGCCTCACCGCTCCGATGTCCAGCAGAGGTCACTGCGCAGCCAGAAGCCTGGCCAGGCTTTGCTGCCTAGCTATGGCACTGAGGCCAACTCACTGCGGCCATGCTGAACCATCGTGTACCAGCCCAAAATCAGATTATTCAGCACACTCTGAGATTGCACCCATCATCTTCCAGGCCTAGCGCTGGTACATCTAACAAGTGTGGCATGGTGGCACATCAGTAGAGTTGCTGCCTCACAGCGCTTACAGCGCCAGAGACCCGGGTTCTGTCTTTACGGAGCTTGCACGTTCTCCCCGTGACCGCGTAGGTTTTTTTCTCTGAGATCTTCAGTTTCCTCCCACACTCCAAAGACATGCAAGTTTGTAGGTTAATTGGCCTCGTATAAATGTAAATGGTCCCCAGGATAGTGTTAATACGCGGGGATCGCTGGTCACCACGGACCCGGTGGGCTGAAGAGCCTATTTCCATGCTCTGCCTCAAAACTAAACTAAACTAGAGATAGACACAAAAAGCTGGAGTAACTCAGCGGGACAGGCAGCATCTCTGGAGAGAAGGAATGGGTGACGTTTCGGGCCGAGACCCTTTCTTCAGACCTGAAGAAGGGTTTTGACCCGAAACGTTGCCTATTTCCTTCGCTCCATAGATGCTGCCTCACCCGCTGAGTTTCTCCAGCATTTTTGTCTACCTTAGGTTTGTAGGTTAATTGGTTTGGTAAAATTGTAAATTGTCCCTGGTGTGTGCGTTGTCAGTCTGAAGAAGGGTTTCGACCCAAAACGTCACCCAATCCTTTGTCTCCAGAGATGCTGCCTGTCCCGTTGAGTTGCTCCAGCATTTTGTGTCTTATCTTCGATGTAAACCAGCATCTGCAGTTCCTTCCTACACTCTTTTATAATGTATTCAATATGAAAGAGCTTTGCTTAGATGCTGCGTAAGGTTTTGTTTAACCAACTACACAGTGAACTCCTCACTGTGTGCAATTAACAGACGTTAAGTTATATGTGCACACACCTGGTAAAGCACTACACAAACACAGTTCTGTTTAACAATTGAGCTACTGATGTCGTGTGCACACACTATAATTGTCGGCAACTGGTTGTGACTGCTCTTATGCCATAAACCAGTTGTATGCATTGGCCATGGATTTCTGTTATCTTAGTTTAGTTTAATTTGGCCACCCGGGTCCGCTCCGACCAGCGATCCCTGCACATTAACACTATCCTACACACACTAGGAACAATTCTTGATTGGAACTGGTGTCAAGGGTTATGGGGAGAAGGCAGGAAAATTGGATTGGGAGCAGCGATCAGCCATAATCGAATGGCTGAGTAGACCCGATGGGCCGATTGGCCTAATTCTACTCCTATAACTTGTGAACTTGTCAACGTGCCAACTTATGCCCCTGCCCCACTTAGGAAACCTGAACGGCAATCTCTGGTGACCTTGCGCCCCACCCAAGGTTTCCATGAGGCTCCCGGAGGTTTTGGTCACTCTCCCTAATGGTCGAAAGAGGTTTCCGCGTGGTCGAGGCTTCTTCTATGTTCCTTTGATTATTTCAACAAAATCAAAACCGGCCTCGACTAAAAATAGGTGGCCGTTTGGTCGAAGCTAGTGGAGTGTGGTTGTTATTTACTTACAGGCAGTCGAACGCCATCGCCTTCGCTGACCGCCATTTTGATTGGAGTTTCACGTCCTAGAAGGTTCCACCGGAAGGTAAAATGCCCGCTAAACTTTATTAAACTTCTTAAAACTGTCTCCACTCCTTCTCCCCCCCTTCTCCCCCCCTCTCTCCCCTTCTCTCCCCCCCTCCCGTGTTCTCTAAATGACTCACCTCTGTGGCAGCCGGTTACCTTCCTCTTCATCGCCCAGACAGCGCTCCTCCGCTGTCCATGGCCCCCACCTTTGCGATGTGTTTGTGTGTGTGCGGTCGGCAGCAAAGATCCTGTAGGATCTTTGGTCAGCAGATGCAGCTCACGCTTCAATGGAGGCTTTCCAGGCGAGTGACCAAAACCTCTGGCGACTCACGGAAACCTTGGGTCGCGGGCAAGGTCACCAGGGGTTTCCGTTCAGGTTTCCTAAGTGGGACAGGGGCACACATACACCAAGACAATTAACCTGCAAACCTGTACGTCTTTGCAGTGCGGGAGGAAGCCGACGATCTTGGGGCAAACCCACGCAGGTCACGGGGAGAACGTGCGAACTCCATACAGACAGACGACCGTAGTCGGGATCGAACCCGGGTCTCCGACACTGCCTGCGCTGTAACAACAGCAACGCTACTGCTGCGCCACCCTGCAGCCTAAGATTATCTAAACTTTCTTCTCCAGTTTCACTGCCTTGCTTGCCTGATCACTCGGTAAAGGCCAGGCCTACGCTAAAGAGGGGTCTCGACACGACACGAAACGTCAGCCATTCCTTCTCTCCAGAGATGCTGCCTGTCCCGCTGAGTTACTCCAGCTTGTTGTGTCTGTACGCACCGATGAGTATTTTCTCACAAACCCCAAGGAGGCTCTGCTGTCATCCTGTTTTTTCCGCTAACTCTCCTGCATCTCGCTCGTAATTCACAGTGGAGAAGTCAAATATTACTCCTCCACAGATCGGCTCCGTTATATCCCACGGTGGTCTAGTGGCTAGGATTTGGCATTTTCCCTGCTGAGTCAGGGTTCAATTCCCGGTCAGGGAAGTAAATCTGTTCTTAAAGGGACCAGGCGATTGTGGAGTTAGTGCAGGACAAAGGCACCAAGGACGTGGGTCACCTCTGCTCACACCTCAATGAGTTCCGCGCCCACCATGATGTAGAGCTCCTCTTCCGTCGCCTCCGCCTCCGGACCTTGTTCTCTGGCAAGGAGTCCTCACCTCCCAGTGGCGACCCCTTCTCCTGTCTCCAACATAGACACATAGAAACATAGAAAATAGGTGCAGGAGTAGGCCATTCGGCCCTTCGAGCCTGCACCGCCATTCAATATGATCATGGCTGATCATCCAACTCAGTATCCTGTACCTGCCTTCTCTCCATACCCCCTGATCCCTTTAGCCACAAGGGCCACATCTAACTCCCTCTTAAATATAGCCAATGAACTGGCCTCAACTACTTTCTGTGGCAGAGAATTCCACAGATTCACCACTCTCTGTGTGAAAAATGTTTTCCTCATCTCGGTCCTAAAGGAATTCCCCCTTATCCTTAAACTGTGACCCCTTGTTCTGGACCTCCCCAGCATCGGGAACAATCTTCCTGCATCTAGCCTGTCCAACCCCTTAAGAATTTTGTAAGATCCCCCTCAATCTTCTAAATTCCAGCGAGTACAAGCCGAGTCTATCCAGTCTTTCTTCATATGAAAGTCCTGACATCCCAGGAATCAGTCTGGTGAACCTTCTCTGCACTCCCTCTATGGCAAGAATGTCTTTCCTCAGATTAGGAGACCAAAACTGTACGCAATACTCCAGGTGTGGCCTCACCAAGACCCTGTACAACTGCAATAGAACCTCCCTGCTCCTGTACTCAAATCCTTTTGCTATGAATGCCAACATACCATTCGCTTTCTTCACAGCCTGCTGCACCTGCATGCCTACTTTCAATGACTGGTGTACCATGACCCCCAAAATGCAACGTTTTGCAATTTTGGCCACCTTATCTGAGGAAGGACGGGCTGGCTCTGGAGAGGAGTTTACGAGGTTTGCGAGAATGGTCCCAGGAATGAGCAGGTTAACATATGATGAGCGTTTGTCGGCGCTGGGCCTGCACTCGCTGGGGTTTAGAAGGACGAGCGGGGTCCTCGTTGAGACTTGCCGAATAGTGAAAGGCCTGGATAGAGCGAATGTGGAGAGGATGTGTCCACTAGTGGGAGAGTCTCGGACTGGAGGTTATAGCCTCAGAATTAAAGGACGTTTTTTTAGAAAGGAGATGAGGAGGAATTTCTTTACTCGGTGTGTGGTGAAGCTGTGGAATTCTTTGCCACAGAAGGCTGTGGACGCCAAGTCAGTGGATATTTTTAAGGCGGAGACTGATGAAGGGTCTCGACCCGAAACGTCACCTATTCCTTTTCTCCAGAGATGCTGCCTGACCCGCTGAGTTACTCCAGCATTTTATGTCTAGCTTTGGCGTAAACCAGCATCTGCTGATCTCTTCCTACACAAATAGATGCCCCTGCACCTTTGACAATAAAAGAGCCTTTGAACCATTGAAACCAAGCGCCAAGACCTCTTTGGGCTGGATGTGGGAGGGGCCCGTCCTGTAAGGTCATCTTTCACAGCCAGGGCCTCACGTCTGTAGCACGCTACCTTTCAGTTGGCTGTGGTGCAGATGAGATGATCATCCGCCAACTTGTGGACTGCGCGCTTGCTAACAAGATCTGGGAAAGGAACAGTCGGGTCGGAGCGCCGCGTCCGGCCCCGCCTCACCCGTCCCGACGTAGTGCAGCCCATGGAGTGCAGCAGCAGCAGCGCCTCGCCCCTGGCCCCGTCGGTCGGCAGATTGTTAATCGCTTGGACACGCTAGAGGCAGGAAACATGTTCCCGATGTTGGGGGAGTCCAGAACCAGGGGCCACAGTTTAAGAATAAGGAGTCAGCCATTTAGAACGGAGACGAGGAAACACTTTTTCTCACAGAGAGTGGTGAGTCTGTGGAATTCTCTGCCTCAGAGGGCGGTGGAGGCAGGTTCTCTGGATGCTTTCAAGAGAGAGCTAGATAGGGCTCTTAAAAATAGTGGAGTCAGGGGATATGGGGAGAAGGCAGGAACGGGGTACTGATTGGGGATGATCAGCCATGATCACATTGAATGGCGGTGCTGGCTCGAAGGGCCGAATGGCCTACTCCTGCACCTATTGTCTATTGTCTATTGTCTATCTCATATTTGCATCCACTCCCTACACACACTAGGGGCAATTTTACAGGTCAATTAACCTCCGATCAGCACGCCTTTGGGATGTGGGAGGAAGTGGGTGTCCGGGGTTATGGGGAGAAGGCAGGAGAATGGGGTTGAGAGGGACAGATAAATCAGCCATGATTGAATGGCAGAGTAGACTTGAGGGGCCGAATGGCCTAATTCTGCTCCTATCACATACAAACCTATAAACCAGTGGACGCGGAGGAAACTCACGCAGTCATGGGGAAAACCTGTAAACTCTGCACAGACAGCACCTGAGGTCGGGATCGAGCCCGGGTCTCTGGCGCTGTGAGGCAGCAACTCTACCAGCCGTGCCCCCGTGCCATTGATTATATCTTTGAGAATCAATGTTTTGAAATATTGGGCTAAGGATCCAAGTTGCATGTTTACCCGAGTACTGATATTATAAATGTGTAGGAAGGAACTGCAGACGCTGGTTTAAACCAAAAATAGACAGAAAATGCTGGGGTAACTCAGCGGGACAGGCAGCATCTCCGGAGAGAAGGAATGGATGACGTTTCGGGTCGAGACCCTTCTTCAGACTGGTTCGTTATAAATCTTTATGCTTATAATTAAAGACATCATGGTATGTTTGAACGAATAGCATCTAATATAAATGATGAAAGACTAGAAATGACTACATTTACGACCGTAAAAATAAGAATCAAATTATATAACATCATAAATTTTACCAAAAATGAGAAAAGTAACATTTGGACTGAATTAGACTTGCAGGCTGTGGCCCAATTTCCCCTCACACTTTAACTCCCCTATTCACTGTAGTTATTCCTGAGTGCCAATGTGTTGCATCATAGATCATTACATACCGCTTGTCAACACTTACATTATAAATTCACGTGACTAAATTAGTGATGAAATCTGCCTTGGTATTCGTGTAATGTTGGGTCTCGACCCGAAACGTCACCCATACCTTTTCTCCAGAGATGCTGCCTGTCCCGCTGAGATACTCCCGCAATTTGTGTCTATCTTCGGTGTAAACCAGCATCTGCAGTTCATTCCTACATGTTATAATGACTCTGCCTGGCCAGGATATCAGTTACAGTCGAACCCCGGCCACTCCCTCTTCTCCCCTCTCCCATCAGGCAAAAGGTGTAAAAGTGTGAAGAGGCACATCTCCAGATTCAGGGACGGTTTCTTCCCGGCTGTTATCAGGCAACTGAACCATCCTACCACGACCAGAGAGCAGTGCAGAACTACGATCTACCTTGTTGATGAACTGTACACTGCAAGGGCCAGGAAGCGAGCGGGCAAGATCATCTCTGACCCCTCTCACCCTGGCCACAAACTCTTTGAATCACTTCCCTCTGGAAGGCGACTCCGGACTGTCAAAGCTGCCACAGCCAGACATAAAAACAGTTTTTATCCACGAGTAGTTGCTCTACTCAACAGCCAAAAATCTGTAGCCTCCCTTTGATCTGGCATTTTGTTGGTTCACATGCTTGATCAATGGTGTTTTATCATTAATGTTTTATTATTATTAATGTTTAGCGTTTTCTGAGTCATTCGTAACTGTCACTGTGTGTCATGTTGTTACTTGTGGGCGGAGCACCAAGGCAAACTCCTTGTATGTGAATACTTGGCCAATAAACCTACTTACTTACTTACTTACTTACATACACTGGCTCGATTGTAATCAGGTATAGTATAGTCTTTCTGCAGACTGGTTAGCTAGCAACACAACACAAGCTTTTCACTGTACCTCGGTACACGTGACAATAAACTAAACTGAAACTGAAACTACAATGCCACCATTGGCAGGAGGTGTAATTGCAGTGTGGCAGCTTTATAGGGAGCTCCTATAGTTATTGTGGGTACAGCAGTTCAAAGTGCGAACATCATAGATTTTACGAGATCTGTATCTAAATATACAGTGGCTTGCAAAAATGTTCATACCCCTTGAACTTTTCCACATTTTGTCACGTTACAACCACAAACGTAAATGTATTTTATTGGGATTTTATGTGATAGACCAACACAAAGTGGTGCATAATTGTGAAGTGGAAGGAAAATGATACATGGTTTACAAATTTTATTACAAATAAAAAACTGAAAAGTGTGGCGTGCAAAGGTATTCTACCCCCCCTGAGTCAATACTTTGTAGAACCACCTTTCGCTGCAATTACAGCTGCAAGTCTTTTGGGGTATGTCTCTACCAGCTTTGCACATCTAGAGACTGAAATTTTTGCCCATTCTTCTTTGCAAAATAGCTCAAGCTCAGTCAGATTGGATGGAGAGCGTCTGTGAACAGCAATTTTCAAGTCTTGCCAGAGATTCTCAATTGGATTTAGGTCTGGACTTTGACTGGGCCATTCTAACACATGAATATGCTTTGATCTAAACCATTCCATTGTAGCTCTGGCTATATGTTTAGGGCCGTTGTCCTGCTGAAAGGTGAACCTCCGCCACAGTCTCAAGTCTTTTGTGAAGCTTCGCCCCAGTCTCGAGACTCTAACAGGTTTTCTTCCAAGATTGCCCTGTATTTGGCTCCATCTGTCCCTTCTGAAGAAAAGCATCCCCACAGCATGATGCTGCCACCACCATGTTTCGCAGTGGGGATGGTGTGTTCAGGGTGATGTGCAGTGTTGGTTTTCCTCCACACATAGCATTTTGAATTTAGGCCAAAAACTTCAATTTTGGTCTCATCAGACCAGAGCACCTTCCTCCACATGTTTGCTGTGTCCCCCACATGGCTTGTGGCAAACTGCAAACAGGACTTCTTATGGCTTTGTTTCAACAATGGCTTTCTTCTTGCCACTCTTCCATAATGGCCCGATTTGTGGAGTGCACGACTAATAATTGTCCTGTGGACAGATTCTCCCACCTGAGCTGTGGATCTCTGCAGCTCCTCCAGAGTTACCATGGGCCTCTTGGCTGCTTCTCTGATCAGTGCTCTCCTTGCCCGGCCTATCAGTTTAGGTGGACAGCCATGTCTTGGTAGGTTTGCAGTTGTGCCATCTCCAAATTGTGTATTGTTACTGTATATGTTGTTTTTGTTTCAGCTTGTTTAATTGTAAGGTGTCAAGTTTGTTTTAATTGTAAGGTGTCCTTGAGAGTCCTGAAAGGCGCCCTATGAATAAAATGTATTATTATTATTATTATACTCTTTCCATTTTCGGATGATGGATTGAACAGTGCTCCGTGAGATGATCAAAGCTTGGGATATTTTTTTATAACCTGACCCTGCTTTATACTTCTCCACAACTTCATCCCTGACCTGTCTGGTGTGTTCCTTGGGCTTCATGATGCTGTTTGTTCACTAATGTTCTCTAACAAACCTCTGAGGCCTTCACAGAACAGCTGTATTTATACTGAGATTAGGTTACACACAAGTGGACTCTATTTACTAATTAGGTGACTTCTGAAGGCAATTGGTTGCACTGGATTTTATTTAGGGGTATCAGAGTAAAGGGGGCTGAATACTTTTGCACGCCACACTTTTCTATTTTTTATTTGTAAAAAAAATTGAAAACCATGTATCATTTTCCTTCCACTTCACAATTATGCGCCACTTTGTGTTGGTCTATCACATAAAATCCCAATAAAATACATTTACGTTTGTGGTTGTAACGCGACAAAATGTGGAAAAGTTCAAGGGGTATGAAAACTTTTGCAAGCCACCGTATGTGTGCAATACCTCCATGCTTTTACTCAAAACAAATTCAGATAATATCCTGAACATGGACACAAAAATATTTTGGAGTAACTCAGCAGGAGCATCTGCGAAGAGAAGGAATGGGTGACGTTTCGGATCGAGACCCTTCTTCTAAATTATTCTTCAGATAATATCCTGTTTGATAAGAACAAGAGGTGTCACCTCGCAGCGTCAGAGACCTTGACCTCGTTTGATCCTGAAGATAGACTCAAAAAGCTGGAGTCAGGCAGGCACCATCTCCGGAAAACAGGAATTCCGGTTTCAGGTGGAGTCAGGTCCCAAACAGGGGAAAAGGAAACGAGAGACATAGAAAAATGAATGAAAGAAATGCAAAAAAGGAAGGATGATAAAGGACTTTCGACCCGATACGTCACCTATTCCTTCTCTCTAGAGATGATGCCTGACCTGTTGAGTTACTCCAGCATTTTGTGCCTTAAGCCTGTGTAAACCAGCATCTGCAGTTCCTACCGACACAATGAAATTCTTACTTGCAGTAGCCGCAACAGGTTTGCAAACACAGAATTCATGAGATAATGTAATAAACATATGGAAAAAAACAGAAAGTAATAAAAAGGAACTGCTGATCTGTTTTGTACCAAATGTCTTGCTCTTCGCACCATGGATCACACCATCACTATCCAACAATTGGCCAACCACCCTGCTTGAGGTCATCTGTTGTGTGTCCTGATATGTCCTGGTCTTTTCTTGCTTCCAGTCAATAGACAATAGACAATAGACAATAGGTGCAGGAGTAGGCCATTCGGCCCTTCGAGCCAGCACCGCCATTCAATGTGATCATGGCTGATCATCCACATTCAGTAGTTCATGCCTTCTCACCATGTCCCCTAACTCTGCTATTTTTAAGAGCTCTATCTAACTCTCTCTTGAAAGCATCCAGTGAATTGGCCTCCACTGCCTTCTGAGGCAAAGAATTCCACAGATTCACAAGTCTCTGGGTGAAAATGTTTTTCCTCATCTCCATTCTAAATGGTCTACCCCTTATTCTTAAACTGTGGCCCCTGGTTCCCCCCCCCCCCACTTCTACAATGGCTGAAGAAGGGTCCCGACCCAAAAACATAGAAACATGGACAATAGGTGCAGGAGTAGGCCATTCAGCCCTTCGAGCCACCACCGCCATTCAATATGATCATGGCTGATCATCCTAAATCAGTACCCCGTTCCTGCTTTCTCCCCATATCCTTTGATACCATTAGCCCTAAGAGCTACATCTAACTCTCTCTTGAAAACGTCCAGTGAATTGGCCTCCACTGCCTTCTGTGGCAGAGAATTCCACAGATTCACAACTGTCTGGGTGAAAAGGTTTTTCCTCATCTCAGTCCTGAATGGCCTACCCCTTATTCTTAAACTGTGACCCCTGGTTCTGGACTTTGCCCAACATCAGGAACATTTTTCCTGTATCTAGCCTGTCCAATCCGTTAAGAATTTTATATGTTTCCATAAGATACCCTCTCATCCTTCTAAAGGCCAGTGAATATAAGCCCAGTCGATCCATTTCATTTTCTCCAGCGATGCTGCCTGACGGGCTGAGTTACACCAGCATTTTGTGTCTATCTTCAGAAAAAAATAGGTCCAATACATTTTAAAACAACAATACATTGCAAAAAGCCCCTAGTGTAATGCAGGCAATATTGTAGTTCGGAGTTTAGTTGGAGTTCGTGGTGTTCAATAGTCTGATGGTTGTTGGGGAGAAGTTGCTCCTGAACCTGGACGTTACAGTCTTCAGGCTCCTGTACCTTCCTCCTGACTGCCGAGTGAAATGAAAGCGTGGTGCGGGTCCTTAATGATGCTGGCTGCCTTTTGGAGACAGTGCCTCTTGTAGATACCTTCGATGGTGGGGAGGTCATTACCTGCGATGGACGGGGCAGTGTTCCGTTTCAGTTTAGTTTATTGTCACATGTACCAAGGTACGGTGAAAAGCTTTTGTTGCGTGTTATCCAGTCACATGATTACAACCGGGCCATTAACAGTGCACGGATAGATGATTAGTTCACCACTTTTTGTAATTAGCCGGAATGCTTGTCATTAGTTTTTAGGCACTTTCTTAAAAACATTTTTAAGGGCTTTGGAAAAGCGTAATAAGTATTTCACAGAACTTGAATGGTGTTTGAATGTATTTGACATTCGCAAGCTCTGAAAGTGCTTAAAAACCTTGACAGTCACAACCCCAAGTTGGTCCAAGATGGCGTCCAACCCAGGATCCTCTTTGTGGGCTGCTCAAGGAAGTGGATCTGCAATCATTCATTACAATCGCTCCACACCTTCAAACCTCTCCTCCGACAGCAGCAATTTCTCTCTTTAAACCAGCGTTTCCCAACCTTTTCACCCTTGCAGAACCTTTGAAATTATTTTCATCTCAGGGAACCCCTAGAAAAAAAAAACACAAATTTGTAGTAATCTCTTTCTTTCTCTTTCATAAACTTAAAGCTCATAAGGCAAACATAATATATTTCCTGTCCACTGACCACTAAAGGCCGTTTCACACTGGCGCCATATAGATGTCACTAAATATGATGTCGCTAAATATTCCGTACATGTATAATAAAATTACGAATATGAAATTAAACACAAAAATGCAGATACATGCGATTAGCCCATTTTTATCACTATTTCCCTCGGAACCCCTAGCGACCGCTCGTAAAACCCAGTGTTCCGGGGAACCCGTGTTGCGAAATGCTGCTTTAAACTATTCACACCATCCGGAGTCTGTGATCCCTTGCCGGGGATTGCCGGAGAAGAGCTCCGACCACCGGCCTGCGGCGATAACATCCTGAAGCCGCGGTCTCCGGTGGGAAGGTGCCGATTCGGTGGCTCCAAGCGTGTGTTTGACCGTCCCGACGTCGGAGTTTTGACCATCCCGATGAGAGGGCCTGTACATCCGGCTATCTGTAACGGCGACTACGGAGGGTTTATGTACCCAACCACGGATGAACTACGGAGGAGGACTGACTGAACTTTGTTGCCTTCCACCACAGTGAAGAATGCTGTGGTGGATGTTTGTGTTAAACACTATTATGGATTGTGTGTTCTTTTTTTAAGTGTATCGCTGCTGGCAAATTTATTTCACTGCACCTTAGTTGGTGTATGTGACGAATAAATGTGACTTTGACTTTTTCACGTCACTCCCTTTATCGTTCTGTCCTTTCAGTACACCGTGGATGGTCCGATTGTAATCATGTTTTGCCTTTCTGCTGACTGGATAGCACGCAATAAAAGCTTTTCACTGTAGAAACATAGAAACATAGAAATTAGGTGCAGGAGCAGGCCATTCGGCCCTTCGAGCCTGCACCGCCATTCAATATGATCATGGCTGATCATCCAACTCAGTATCATGTACCTGCCTTCTCTCCATACCCTCTGATCCCCTTAGCCACAAGGGCCACATCTAACTCCCTCTTAAATATAGCCAATGAACTGGCCTCAACTACCCTCTGTGGCAGAGAGTTCCACAGACTCACCACTCTCTGTGTGAAAAAAGTCTTGCTCATCTCGGTCTTAAAGGATTTCCCCCTTATCCTTAAGCTGTGACCCCTTGTCCTGGGCTTCCCCAACATCGGGAACAATCTTCCTGCATCTAGCCTGTCCAACCCCTTAAGAATTGTGTAAGTTTCTATAAGATCCCCTCTCAATCTCCTAAATTTGAGAGAGTTTTCCCTGTACCTCGGTACACGTGACAATAAACTCAAACTCACCTGGCAGAGCCACAGATGGGAGATCTCCAGCTATTAATTGTTTTATTTCTGTTGTTCTGACCGGCCTAGTACCCTGTTGCCATTCAGACCCTCACCAATTCAGAACTGGGTCTTACCATGAAGTTAATATGATGGAGAGAGCAAAACATGATTGATGATGAAAATGATCATGATGATGCATTATTGTCACTTTTACCCAGCTAGGTACAGTTTAAACTATTCAGTACAAGATTCAGAAATTCAGTACATGGTTCACAAAAGAGTCACCTCAAAAATGCCGAAAAAGTTACTAAAAGTATTCATCCCTTAAAGGGCCTGTCCCACTGTACGAGGTAATTCAAGGCTCTCCCGAGTTTAAAAAAAAAATCAAACTCGTGGTAAGCACGTAGAATGTACGTAGCGGGTACGTCGGAGCTCGGGGACGTCTCTTAGCGGCTCGTAACGCTAACGGCAGGTACTCGGGAAACGCGGTAAGCTCGTGAAGATTTTTCAACCTGTTGAAAAATGTCCACGTGAGCCCCGAGTACCTACGAGCGACCATTACCGTAAATCTCCGAGTTCGAATCCGGGGAAACTCGTCATGAGGCCATAAGTGATAGGAGCAGAATTAGGCCATTCAACCCATCAAGTCTACTCTGCCGTTCAATCATGGCTGATCTATCTCTCCCTCCTAATCCCATTTTCCAGCCTTCTCCACACCCGTACTTCGACCCACCCTCCTTTGTCCCCACCTCACCGGTCCCCTTTAGTTTAAATGCTGTTACTGTGCCAAGCCTCTGGCCCAGTGTACCATACTGCTCGAGAATGTATGCTGGAGTGGGCCAGCAGTGATAGCAGCCCATCCCAATACCATCACTAGACTCATTAAAGACTCTCACATACCTGCTTAGGAGGTTAAGTTTAGAGATACAGCGCAGAAACTGGCCCTTCCGCCCTCCGAGTCCGTCCCAAACAGCAACCCCCACACACCAACACCATCCTACACATACCTGGGACAATTTATAATGTTACCAAGCCAATTAACCCTTAAAACTGTTTGTCCTTGGAGTGTGGGAGGAAACCGGAGCTCCTGGAGAAAACCCTGCAGTTCACAGTGAGGAGGTACAAACTGCGTACAGAAGGCAGGAACGGGGTACTGATTGGGGATGATCAGCCACGATCACATTGAATGGCGGTGTTGGCTCGAAGGGCCGAATGGCCTACTCCTGCACCTATTGTCTGTTGTCTATTGACAGTAGTGAGGATCGAACCCTCATCTACCACTGCGCCAATGTTCCGTGCACGGTTTGTGTCTGTTTAAAGTGGCTGACCTAAAGAGATCAGACTCTGGTAAATCCCTTTGATGGTGGGGATGTCGGAGCTGTTGATGGACCAGGAAGTGTTCACAACCTTTTGCAGGCTTCGTCGTTCTGGAGCATTCAAGTTGCCGAACCAGGCCGTGATGCAACCAGTCAATATGTTCTCCACTGTGCACCTGCAGAAGTTCAAGAAAACCCTCTCTGACATAACAAATCTCTGTAATCCTCTCAGGAAGTTGACGATGCCTACGTGGGTCGCCGTTGGAGCTCCGGAGCGTTGGGCCGCTGCTCCAACATCGTGGAGCTCTGGTTGGGAGAGCTTCCAACGCGGGCGGCGCTGAACTCCATGGAGTCCCGGGGCCCTTTGCCGAGGGCCTCCAGCGTTGCGTCTCCACCCGGCGCGGCCTGTGGACTTTGGGAGCCGTGGACTCCGGTTGGAGGGGGCCGAATCGAGGTCCAGGCCGCTGAGGACGTCCCTAGGCCCGACGTCGGACTTACATCACCCCGGCGAGCGGGCCTGAACATCAGGCCGCCTGTAGCGGCGACTGCAGGGGGCTTGGGGACCACGGGTGAACAGTGGGGAACATCGGGAAGAGACTGACTTTGGTGCCTTCCCTCACACTGGGAAACTTTGATCCTGCTGTGAGGGGATGTTTTATGTTGACTTTCTATCTACTCTGTGTTGTGTTCTTTATTTTTTTCCTGTATGGCTGTATGGTGATTTCATTCCACTGTGCCAATTGGCCCACGTGACAAATAAAATGCATCTGTGTCTGTATCTGATGTGCTTTCTTTATCATTGCATTGGTGTGCTGAGCCCAGGAAAGATCTTCAGAAATACGCACGCCCAGGAATTTGCAGTTTCTGACCCTCTCCACCATCGTCCCGTCGATATAAACAGGGTTGTGGGTCCTCATCCTTCCCCTACCAAAGTCCACGATCAGTTCATTGGTCTTACTGACATTCCTGTGCAACTCTGCTAAAACATTAGCATGTGTTCTCATTAGTGTCAGAATGTTAGCCTGTTGTTGATGGAGGATGTAAGTGAAGGGCGGTTCACACAAGGGTGAGGTATTGGACTGTAGATTCTGTTGAACTGCCTGTTTGTGAAGGGAAATTTTGATTTTTTTTCACATTTCTCTTAGGCAGAGGACATGTAAATTCTAACATGATATTTTTTTTTTCACTTCTGTTTAACAGAGGCATATAAATTCTAACATGACACTTGAAGTCCGTTGAAGAAGCATGACTAAGAGGAATTTCATAGCAACACTTAATATTTTTTACAGAGGGTGCTTTCAAAAAACTCTTGTTACTTTTCATAGTCTGCCCGATAATGCACCACAGTTTCATGACAGGAACACATCACTTAAAAACGTGATGCATTATCCTGGAGATAGACACAAAATGCTGGAGTAACTCAGCGGGGCAGGCAGCATCTCTCGATTGAAGGAATGGGTGACGTTTCGGGTCGAGACCCTACCTCAGTCTCAAAAATTGGGGCATGACGCGCCGTGAAAAAACACTGTTTTTTCAAGTGTCGCAACATTTTTTTTGTCGCCGCTGAATTTTGAAATGTTCAAAATCTTTTGGCGACACTGATATGTCGCCGAACTGAATCGCCACGTGGGACAGGCCCTTAAAGCAGCATCTGCAGTTCCTTCCTCTGTTAACGTGGGGAACTTCTTACTCAATTCAGGGGGGCGGGAAAACAAATGGTGACTGGAAGGGCCGAGAGGGCCTGTTTCCGTGCTGTAATTGTTATATGGTTATATGGTTATAAACAGTACAAGTATAGAGAGCCACCTTCTGGTTTTTGTTTCCAAATTTACCATTTAACTTTAGTTTAGTTTAGTTCAGAGATACAGCGCAGAAACAGGCACTTTGGCTCACCGAGTCCGCACCATCCAGCGATCCCTGCTCACAACCAATCTCCTACACAAACCAGGGACAATTTACAATTTTACTGAAGCCAATTCACCTACAAACCTGTACAGCTTTGAGGACGTTGAGGCAGGTGCTATGATGACATTTAAGAGACATCTGGACAGGCACATGAATAGGACAGGCTTAGAGGGCCACGGTTCAAATGTGGGTATGTGGGACTGGGGTGGATGGGACAGGTTGGTTGGTGTGGGCAGGTTGGGCCAAAGGGCCTGTTTCCACGCTTTATGACTATGACTGTTGGTTGGTGTGGGAAATTTGGGCCTAAGGGTCTGTTTCCAACGCTGTATCATTATGGCTCGATGATCGACATTCTGTTTTTTTAATCTGCCTCTATTAATAAACCTATAAAAAGGACACAACTGAAATAAAATGAAACCTGTGGCAGGAACGCGCCAACGCTTATAATGCTAATCTCAGCAGTGTCCTTCAGTCACGGGAAGCTTTGACCAATTTGCAAATACCTTATGCTCCTTCTCAACGCCAGCTGGGCATCGACTATGATTTGGCAGAGGAAGCCAGCATGAAAATTCACAGAGCTGAGACCACAAGTTCACGTTCACAAGTTATAGTAGAATTAGGCCATTCAGCCCAACGAGTCCACTCCGCCATTCAATCATGGCTGATCGCTGACTCCTAATCCCATTTTCCTGTCTTTTCCACCATAATACTTGACACCCGTGCTAATCAAGAATTTGTCTCTCTGCCTTAAACATATCCACTGACTTGGCCTCCACAGCCCTCTGTGGCGATGAGTTCCACAGATTAACTTCCCTCTGACTAAAGAAGTTCCTCCGCACCTCCTTTCTAAAAGGGCGCCATCTAATTCTGAGGCTGTGACCTCTGGTCCTAGACTCTCCCACCAGTGGAAACATCCTCTCCACACTCACTCTAGACCAGTCTAGATCACGTCCAATCTAGACCAGTGGCTGGGATTTTTCATGGAAAGTTGAATTAGTAACCTACGTTGCAAAAAACAAATACCGTAGAATACCATTGGAACTCTGAAATCATCCAGAAAATTCTGAACCTGCCCCGCACACTGGCCAGCAGGAGAGTTGGGGCCTAACTGTACCAGAGACCCGGGTTCGATCCTGACCCTGGGTGCTGTCTGTACATTGTTTGTTCGTTCTCCCTCTGACTGGAGAGGCTTTCTCTGGGTGCTCCTGTTTCCTCCCACATTCCCAAGACGTTCAGGTTTGTAGGTTAATTGGCTTGTCTAAATTGTCTAAATTGGGATGTCAGGACTTTCATATATGAAGAAAGACTGGATAGACTCGGCTTGTACTCGCTAGAATTTAGAAAATTGACTCAGCGGGTCAGGCAGCATCCCAGGAGAACACTCATATCCTAGATTGATCATCTGGGGATATTCCAAAAACTCACAAGCTTTAGTTAATATTTACACTTGTTTCAGGGTAATTCCTTTTATCTAACAAGGCCGTTAGATTTAGCATGATGACAAGCCATTACTGAATGAATTGAGCGCATTGTCTAGATTGCCTGTGCTAAAAGTCAGTTGTTTTTATTAAATACCCAGTTACCTTATAATACAAATTAGCAGGCTTTAACCTCGCAGTTAAAAGCTTTCATCAACGTTATTAGGTTTGAGGATGTAAGGCTGTACGGAAAGAGTATCTCTGGAGAGAAGGAATGGGTGACGTTTTAAGTCGAGACCCTTCTTCAGACTGAGAGTCAGGGGGAGAGGGAATCTAGAGGTATGGAAATGTACAAAGAGCATATTTATATGCTCTTTGTACATTTCCAAACCTCTTGATTTCCCTCTCCCCCTGACTCAAGAGTCAAGAGTCAAGAAAGTTTTATTGTCAGATCAGAATCAGAATCAGAATCAGATTTTATTTGCCAAATATGTTTTGCAACATATACGAGGAGTTTCATTGGCCAGGTCAGTCATACAATTAAAAGCAACAGACTTAAAAACCCATTTTAACATGAACATCCACCACAGTGACTCCTACACATTCCTCACTGTCATGGAAGGCAAAATAAAGTTCAAGTCCTTCCTTTTGTTCTTCCTTGGTCAGGGGCCTCGAGCCCTCCGTTGACGGGATGATCTTGACTCCCGTAGCCGGTGGCGTTCGGACCCTCCGTGTCGAGGCGATCTGCTCTTGCATCGGGGGGATGTCAGCTCCCCCGCGCCGGGCGATCGAACCTCGCGTCGGGGCTGGACGAACCTTCTGCGGCGTTGGAGCTCCCGACTAGCCTCTCCTGAGACTGCGAGCCCTTGATGGTAAGTCCGCAGGCCGCGGTGGGAGCGATCCCAGGCAAGGGATCCGCTCTGATGTTAAGTCCGCGCCCCGCGGTGGGTCTCACGACCGTCCGAGGAGGCCTCCAGCTCCAGCGATGGTAGGCCGCAGAGCGCCCGGAGAATGTGATCCGAAACTTGATCGCATCTCCGGGGAGGTAAGAACCTGAAAAAAAGTTTCCCCCGATCCCCTCCCCCCTCCCCCCACATAAAACAAACCACATTAAAACAAACTTTTAACAAACGCTAAAAATAACAAAAAGATGTAAAAACAAACAGGCTGCCGGCAGGGCTGCCATCTCCACAGTGGAGGAGTCGCTGTGGTGGATGTTCATGTTAAAAAAAAAATGGGTGTCTTGTTGCTCTCTTAAAGATAGCGGAGTCAGGGGATATGGGGAGAAAGCAGGAACGGGGTACTGATTGGGGATGATCAGCCATGATCACATTGAACGGCGGTGCTGGCTCGAAGGGCCGAATGGCCTACTCCTGCACCTATTGTCTATTGTCTATTGTTGCTCTTTATTGGTATGACTGTGTGGCAAATCAAATTCCTCATATGTTGCAAAGCATACTTGGCTAATAAAGTACTATTATGATTATGATTATTAGAACATTGAAATTCTTACTTGCTGCAGCACAACAGAATATGTAAACATAGTACGCTGTAAACGTAAGGTGTGAAAAGGACAGATCAATGCAAACGATGATCAAGGAACATACGATGGTTCATTGTTGGCTCAGGGGGAAGCTAACAATGAGGCATGCAAACATGTAAAATTAATCAGGAGGACAATGACACTGGTTGGAGAACTAAGGCGGGGAAGGGACGGAGAGAGAGGGAAAGCAAGGGGTAGTTGAAGTTAGCTCCAAATCCGACAATCTAACTCTGCAGCAAATCGAAGCTTAAAACTGCTGCATTTTGAAATCCATATTGGCATGGATTTGCTAATTTATTTAATGCTGTCCTATGACAAGTTATACGTTATTTAAACAAGTGTTTATTATCCAAACGTCAAATGAAAGTCTTGCTCATTAATAAAGGCTGCAAATATTTCTGACTGACACCTGCGTAGTTGTGGATCGTAAGTGATAGGAGCAGAATTCAGGCCATTCAGCTCTTCGTCTACTCCGTCATTCAATCGTGGCTGATCTATCTCTCTCCCTCCGAACCCCATTCTCATGCCTTCTCCCCATAACCTCAGACACCTGTACCAATCAAGAACCTATCTATCTCTGCCTTAAATATATCCACTGATTGGCCTCCACAGCCTCCTGTGGCAAATAATTCCGCAGATTCACCACCCTCTGACTAAAGAAATTCCTCCTTATCTCCTTCCTAAAAGAACCTCCTTTAATTTTGAGGCTATGACCTCTACATGGACTCTCCCGCGAGTAGAAACATTCTCTCCACATCCACTCTATCCAAGCCTTTCACTATTCTGTACGTTTCAATGAGGTCCCCCCCTCATTCTTCTAAACTCCAGCGAGTACAGGCCCACGGCCGACAAACGCTTATCATATGTTAACCTACATTAACATAGGGTTAATTAAAGATCCTACAGCAAGCACGATAGTGCACTCCAGCTAAAACCAATGGGCTGACGTGTAGTACGCTACGGAGCGAACGTCAGCCTTTTCATCAGCCATTTCAGTAAACCCGACCCGACCCGACTTTGTAAATCCTTCTCACAGTGTAGTCAGTATTGCGGGGGAACAGTTTGTGTGTGTGATATAGTGTTAGACCCATTATTCATAATTCTGTTAATTCATAATTCTGGTATTTTTTGTTAATGATTAATATGTCAGTAAATTATAATTCTGTTAATTTTCTTTTTTAAATGTTTTTTCTTACATTTTCTTTTTTTTTAATTAAAAAAAAATATTTTTTTTTAAATGGCTCATTTGCTGTGTTTGGGTTGATGTTTGTATTAAACTTGCACTAGGATCTTTGGATCAGAGATCCTACAGCACGCTATAGTATCTTGCTATAGGATCTTTGCTTTGGATAGGAGTGCGGAAACGGAAGCTGGTTACGGAAATAGGGCCGAAGATTACCCATGAAACTGCCCATGTCTTTTTCGTCGAGTGGGCTATCTTGCTATCTGGCTATCTATCTTTGGGATTAATGTGAATAGACACATTACCCTTGTGATATAAGACCTTGGAGGGAGGGGGAGTGGGGGGGGGGGGGGGGGGGGGGGGGGGAAGGGTTGAATAATGTTTGTTATTGTCGACTGTCTGCTATAACCAAGGGGGAGTCAATATGTACAATATTGGAATAACACCCAATAAACATACACTAAACCCCCTGTCCCACGGTACGAGTTCATTCCAAGAGTTCTCCCGAGTTTGCCCTGATTCAAACTCATAGATTTACGGTAATGGCCGCTCGTCGGTACTCGGGGCTCTCGTGGACGTTTTTCATCATGTTGAAAAATCTTCACGAGTCTTCCCGTCGAAGATTTTTAGTCGAAGCCGGTTGCGATGCTAGTTGAAGGAGGTTGCCGGAGGATAAAAACCTCCGGCAACCTCCGGGAACTGCACGGAAACCTTGGGTGGGGCGCAAAGTCTCCAGAGGTTTCCGTTCAGGTCTCCTACGTGGGACAGGGGCATAACTCTCTTATGAAAATATCCAGTGAATTGACCTCCTGTGGCAGAGAATTCCACAGATTCACAACTCTCCTTGGTAAATACGTTTTTCCTCATCTCAGTCCTAAATGAAAGATTTATTCAAAGAATAAACCTAGCAATTATAGACCTATTAGTTTGACGTCAGTGGTGGGCAAATTAATGGAAAGGATACTTAGAGATAATATTTATAAGCATCTGATAAACAGGGTCTGATCAGAAACAGTCAACATGGATTTGTGCCTGGAAGGTCATGTTTGACAAACCTTCTTGAATTTTTTGAAGCGGTAACTAGGGAAATTGATGAGGTAAAGCAGTGGATGTTGTCTATAGGATTTCAGTAAGGCCTTTGACAAGGTTCCCCATGGAAGGTTGGTTAAGAAGGTTCAATCTTTGGGTGTTAATGGCGGAGTAGCAAGATGGATTCAACAGTGGCTGAATGGGAGATGTCAGAGAGTAATGGTGGATGGCTGTTTGTCAGGTTGGAAGCCGGTGACCAGTGGGGTGCCTCAGGGATCTGTGTTGGGTCCACTGTTGTTTGTCATGTACATCAATGATCTGGATGATGGGGTGGAAAATTGGATAAGTAAGTATGCAGATGATACTAAGATAGGTGGTGTTGTGGATAATGAAGTAGATTTTCAAAGTCTACAGAGAGATTTGGGCCATTTGGAAAAGTGGGCTGAAAGATGGCAGATGGAGTTTAATGCTGTTAAGTGTGAAGTGCTACATCTTGGCAGGACAAATCAAAATAGGACGTATATGGTAAATGGTAGGGAATTGAGGAATGCTGTGGAACAGAGGGATCTAGGAATAACTGTGCATAGTTCCCTGAAGGTGGAATCGCATGTAGATAGGGTGGTAAAGAAAGCCTTTGGTGTGCTGGCCTTTATAAATCAGAGCATTGAATATAGGAGTAGGGAAGTAATGTTAAAATTGTACAAGGCATTGGTAAGACCAATTCTGGAGTATGGTGTACAATTTTGGTCGCCTAGTTATAGGAAGGATGTCAACAAAATAGAGAGAGTACAGAGGAGATTTACTAGAATGTTGCCAGGGTTCCAGCAACTATGTTACAGAGAAAGGTTGAACAAGTTAGGTCTTTATTCTTTGGAGCGCAGAAGGTTAAGGGGGGACTTGATTGAGGTCTTTAAAATGATGAAAGGGATAGACAGAGTTGACGTGGATACGTTTTTCCCATTGAGGGTAGGGAAGATTCAAACAAGAGGGCATGACATGAGAATTAAGGGACAGAGGTTTCGGGGTAACGTGAGGGGGAACTTCTTTACTCAGAGGGTGGTGGCTGTGTGGAATCAGCTTCCAGCAGAAGTGGTGGAGGTAGGATCGATTTTAACATTTAAGAGTAAAGTGGAGAGGTATATGGACAGGGGTATGGTCTGAGTGCAGGTAGATGGGACTAGGGGGAAACAAATGGTCGGCACGGACTGGAAGGGCCGAGAGGGCCTGTTTCCGTGCTGTAATTGTTATATGGTTATATGGTTAAATGGCCTACCCCTTATTCTTAAACTGTGACCCCTGGTTCTGGACTCCCCCAACATAGGGAACATTTTTAATTGACATTTTAACTTGACATTATATTCGCCATGGACATTATTGTTTGAAGAGCCTGTTTCTGCACTCCTTGGCAAGGCCACCAGCATAACTAAGGATGAGTCTCTCCCCGGTCAATCCGTTTTCTCCCCTCTCCTGACTTGGCCGCCACAGCCTTCTGTGGCAAAGAATCCCACAGATTTACCGCCCTCTGACTAAAGAGATTTCTCCTCATCTCCTTCGTAAAAGATTGTCCTTTAATTCTGAGTCTATGACCTCTAGTTCTAGGCTCTCCCACAGAGGGCCGGTAAGCAGACTGGCTGCGGGAGTGAGTTCACTGTCTCGTGTGGGCCGCCGGAGGCCCTGCAGCAGCCCGGGGCTCGGCTGGACCGGGCGCTGCTCCAAGAGGCCAAGCATGCGGACCGGACGCGGCCTACAGCGGCAAGGAGCAGTGGAGCCATGGTGGGGGACACCAATGGCTACACTTTGGCCAGGCCGACCCTGCAATGCCGCCACAGGGCATTGGGCCTTCATGGTCAGGTAAAGAACTCTGCACCTGTAAAAACTGGGACTTGAAAATCTGGCATCAAACCCTTTGGCAGAGAGTCCAGAGACTACTCTCTGAAAAAAGCTCAGTCTTAAAGGATTTCCCCCTTATGGGTAATGTTTCGAGTCGAGACCCTTCTTCAGACATGACTTCAGACAAGACCAAAAAGACACCACTCTGAAGAAGGGTCTTGACCCGAAGCGTCACCCATTCCTTCCATCCAGGGAGGCTGCCTGTCCCGCTGAGTTACTCCAGCACTGTGTGTCCTTTTAAGAATCTCATTGCTGTTTCGGACAATGGACAAAATATTCTTGAATCAAGATTCTTGAATCAAGGATAGGCATCTCTTGACTGAAGAAGGGTCTGTCATGAAACGTCGCCCACGTACGTTTTCTCCAATGATGCTGCCTGACCGCTGAGTTACTCCCACACTTTTTTCTATGATGTACGGAAACGTAATTATTTCTTTTATGTAAAGCATTTTGGTTTCAACGCGAGTTGATTTAAACGAGCTATATAAATAAAATTTACTTTACTTTACTTTACTTATTTTGTGTCTAACATCTTGATTAATGTCTTGACTAGTACAGGTGTCAGAGGTTATGGGGAGAAGACAGGAGAATAGGGTTGGGAGGGAGAGATCAGCCATGATTGATGGGCCGAATGGCCCAATTCTACTCCTATCCCTTATGACCTTATGACCCAACTGTTGAATCCTGACTGTAGAAGAGTCCCGGCCCACGAAACGTCGTCTATCCATGTTCCCCAGAGATGCTGACCCCGCGCATGCTCCCCAGGGATGCTGCCTGACTCCGCTGAGTTATAGCCCTGTCCCACTGTACCAGCTCATTCAGGAGCTCTCCCGAGTTTCAAAAAAAATCAAACTCGTGGAAGCACGTAGAATGTACATAGCGGGTACGCCGGAGCTCGAGACGTCTCTTAGCGGCTCGTAACGCTAACGGCAGGTACCCGGGAAACGCGGTAAGCTCGGGAAGACTTGTGAAGATTTTTCAACATGTTGAAAAATGTCCACGAGAGCCCCGAGTACCTATGAGCAGCCATTACCGTAAATCATCGAGTTCGAATCCGGGCAAACTCGGGAGAACTCTTGAATGAACTCGTGTAGTGGGACAGGGCCATTACTCCAACACTTTGTGTCTTCAGTGTAGGAAGGGTCTGCAGATGCCGGTGTACACCGAAGAAAACACAGAATGGTAGAGTAACTCAGCAGGTCAGGCAGCATCGCTGGAGAACAAGGATGGGTGACGTTCCAGGAAGGTCCCGACCCTTTGCACTTTGTGTCCAACTTTTGAATCCTGACTGAGGAAGAGTCCTGACCCGAAATGTCACCTATTCATGTTCCCCAGAGATGCTGCCTGTCCCACTATCCCCCTCAGTGGGACCGGCAGCATCTCTGGAGGGAAGGAATGGGTGATGTTTTGGGTTGAGACCCTTCTTCAGACTGAGAGTCAGGGGAGAGGGTGACTAGATGTGTAGGAAGGAACTGCAGATGCTGGTTTACACCGAAGATAGACACTAAAAGATAGATAGCAAAATAAATCAGGAGGACATTGAAACTAGTTGGAGAATTAGAGTTCCATTTCTTATCTCCAGAGATGCTGAGTTACTGCAGCATCTTCAGTGCAAAGCAGCATTTGCAGTTCCTTACACAGAATATGTTTCCCTATCCCCTGACACAGTCTGAAGAAGGGTCTCGACCCGAAGTGTCCCCTATTCTTTTTCTTCAGAGATGCTGCCTAGCCTACTGTGATACTCCAAGCATTTTGCGGAGCATTCTGCCTTCAGTTTCTGAAGAAGGGTCTCGACCCGAAACGTCGCCTATCTCCTTCGCTCCTTAGATGCTGCTGCACCCGCTGAGTTTCTCCAGCCTTTTGTGTTCCCTCAGTTTAACCAGCATTTACTTGCACAGAAAAAGTTGTCGGATGGGAAATAAGAATTGTTCTGTCTGGGACATATGACAATAAAACACTCTTGACTTTTAAATGCAATTTGTTTTTTATTTGCATGAAAAGACACAAGTTACTGGAGTAACTCCAGCTTTTTGTGCCTCATATATTTTGTTGTCAAAAGTCAAAAGTGAAAAGAGTTTATTGTCATGTGTCCCTGACAGGACAATGAAATTCTTTATTTGCTTAGCACAACAGAACATAGTAGTCTGAAGAAGGGTCTCGACCCGAAACGTCGCCTATCTCCTTCGCTCCTTAGATGCTGCTGCACCCGCTGAGTTTCTCCAGCCTTTTTGTGTTACCCTCGATTCTCCAGCATCTGCAGTTCCTTCTTTAACACAGAACATAGTAGGCATTGACTACAAAACAGATCAGTGTGTCCATATACCATTATATACGTATTATGTTCTGCTGCAAGCAAGAATGTCCTTGTTTTGCCTGGAATATGTGACTCCTGACTTTTAATTGCACTTTATTATTTGGGAGGGGGAGAGGGGGGAGTGTTGGGGATTGCATGCATGCATGCATCTCGTGTAGTTTTGCACCCCCTCCCAGCCCAGGACTCTGCCCCTCTGGCTGCCTGTTTGCAGTGTGTGTTTGCAGGCAGCCCTGAGCGCGCCCCCGCCGACCGCTCGCTCGCTCATTCATTCATTCATTCACTCACTCACTGGCCGAGCGCGCCCCCGCAGACCGCCCGGCGCCAGCCGCCTGACGTCACCCATTCACACACACAAAGCGCCCCAGCTGGCGCCGGCCCGGCGGCTGCCATGGCAACGCGCGCCGGGACTGCCCGGGACACAGGCTGGCCCGCGCCCGCGCCCGCGCTCCAGCGCACTGGGCGGGGGTTGCAAACTGACAGAGGGTGCATTGGCATTTTAATGCTGCTCTCTACCCCTGAAACAGAGAGTGGATGCAAACTGAGAGTAGGTGCATTGCCATTCAATGCTGCACTCTGCAAACTGAGGGGGATGCATTGGCATTTAATGCTGCGCTCTACCCCTGAAACAGAGAGTGGATGCAAACAGAGAGAGGATGCATTGCCATTTAATGTTGCACTCTGCAAACTGAGAGGGATGCATTGGCATTTAATGCTGCAGCCTAACCCCGAAACAGAGCGTGGATGCTTGGCCAGTTAATATTGTACACTGATCACAAACACTGATCACAAACAGGAATAGAAACAGAGTGGGGTGCATTGCCATTTATTGCTGGACCCTAACTCTAAACGGGTTAAAAAAAAGAGAGGGGATGCATGGCCATTTAATGCTGCAGCCTAACTCCAAACAGAGAGAGGATGCATTGGCATTTAATGCTGCATCCGAACCCTAAACAGAAGGGATGCCTTGTCATGTAATGTTGCACCCTTAACAGAAAGGGGATGCATGGCCATTTTATGGTGCACCCTAACTCTAAACAGAGAAGGGATGCAGAGAAGGTATGTATTGGCATATAATGCTGTACACTTAGCCTAAACTGAGGGGTTTCCTTGCCATTTAATGCTGTACCATACGTCCAAACAGAGAGGGAATGAATTGCCAATTTATGCTGCAACCTAACTAGGGTTGCCAACTTTCTCACTCCCAAATAATGGGACAAAAGGTAAAAAAACGGGACAAATTCCCGATGGCAATTCGTTGACCGACTCGGCCGTGGCTGGGTGAATGTTGAATTAGAAACATAGAAACATAGAAATTAGGTGCAGGAGCAGGCCATTCGGCCCTTCGAGCCTGCACCGCCATTCAATATGATCATGGCTGATCATCCAACTCAGTATCCCGTACCTGCCTCTCCATACCCTCTGATCCCCTTGGATCACAAGGGCCACATCTAACTCACTCTTAAATATAGCCAATGAACTGGCCTCAACTACCTTCTGTGGCAGAGAGTTCCAGAGACTCACCACTCTGTGTGTGAAAAAAGTCATTCTCATCTCCGTCTTAAAGGATTTCCCCCTTATCCTTAAACTGTGACGCCTTGTCCTGGACTTCCCCAACATCGGGACCAATCTTCCTGCATCCAGCCTGTCCAACCCCTTAAGAATTTTGTAAGTTTCTATATGATCCCCTCTCAATCTCCTAAATTCTAGAGAGTATAAACCAGCTAAATTCTAGAGAGTATAAACTATCCAGTCTTTCTTCATAAGACAGTCCTGACATCCCAGGAATCAGTCTGGTGGCCGTAGAATCAGTAGAATTGGCCCGGGTGCTGGACTGCACACAAAGCCCAGCCGGAGGGCCAGCTGAGGAGTTTTCGCCCAGGCTGCGCGACGTCGCATGCAAAGTCCGGCACCCCGTCCAACCGATGATCAGCCATGAGAAGGAGGGGTGGTGGTGTTGGCGGTAAGCGACGGTCCGAAGGTCAGACGGCTGGCCGGGCTGCCGACCGACGGGGGCCAGGGGCGAGGAGCTGCTGCTGCTGCACTCCATGGGCTGCACTACGTCGGGACGGGTGAGGCGGGGCCGGACGCGGCGCTCGACAGTCGCCCTCGACCCGAGTAGTAGCCGTCAAATACGGGACAAAGGGCGGTCCCAGACAAACCAATTTAGCCCAATATACGGGATGTCCTGGCTAATACGGGACCGTTGGCAACCCTAGCCCTAACCCTAAACACTGAGGGGATGCAGAGGGAAAAGCACACCTGCACATTTGCATTTTCTATCAGTGCTGCCAACACCATTTTCCTGCTATATGCGAAACAAAGGTGCTGCAGCTGCATGCCGCTTACGTTTTTTTAAGCTAATACCAGGTAATTAGTTAAACACACTCTTTAAATGACAGGCACAATTTCTAGTTTTTCCCGCTCCGTTCCTGTGATTGACTCCGCGCTTTGGCGGGTCCTTGATTGCGGAAAAAAATAAAATGAGCCTGACTAGGAATCTTTGACATCGGTTTAGTTTAGAGAAACAGGCTCTTCGGCCCACCGAGTCCATGCTGACCAGCGATCCCCACACCCTAACACTATCCTGCACATGCTAGGGACAATTTGCAATAATGCCAAGCCAATTAACCTACAAACCCTTTGGAGTGTGGGAGGAAACCGGAGCTCCCGGGGAAAAGCCCATGCAGGTGATGGGGAGAACATACAAACTCCGTACAGACAGTACCCATAGTCAGTGTTGAACCCTGGTCTCTGGCGCTGTAAGGCAGTAGGTCAACCGCAGTGCTGCCCAAATGTCTGAAGAAGAGTCCCAAATGGGTATCAGGGGTTATGGGGAGAAGGCAGGAGAACGGATTTCGGAGGGAGAGATAGATCAGCCATGATTGAATGGCAGAGTAGGCTTGATGGGTCAAATGGCCTAATACTGCTCCTATCACTAATTAACTTATGTAAAGAGCGGTTGCATTGCAAGTGTCGACAGCAGAAGCGGTTTGGCCCGGCCCAGCATGGTCCAATCACTCAATGATACTGAGAAACGTGAAGATAGACACAAAATGCTGGAGTAACCCAGCGGGACAGGCAGCATCTCTAGAGAGAAGGAATGGGTGACGTTTCGGGTCCTAGTACAGTGTCCTAGTGAGACCACACCAGCACACCTGGAGTATTGTGTACAGTTTTGGTCTCCAAATTTGAGGAAGGACATTCTTGCTATTGAGGGAGTGCAGCGTAGGGTCACCAGGTTGATTCCCAGGATGGTGTCACTGTCATATGTTGAGAGAATGGAGCGGCTGGGCATGTATACTCTGGAATTTAGAAGGATGAGAGGGAATCTGATTGAAACATATAAGATTATTAAGGGTTTGGACAAACTAGAGGCAGGATGCATGTTCCCGATGTTGGGGGAATCCAGAACCAGGGGCCACAGTTTAAGAATAAGGGGTAAGCCATTTAGAACGGAGATGAGGAAAAACCTTTTTACACAGAGGGTTATGATTCTGTGGAATTCTCTGCCTCAGAAGGCAGTGGTGGCCAATTCTCTGGATGCTTTCAAAAGAGAGTTAGATAGAGCTCTTAAAGATAGCGGAGTCAGGGGATATGAGGAGAAGGCAGGAACGGGGTACTGATTGGGGATGATCAGCCATGATCACATTGAATGGCGGTGCTGGCTCAAAAGGCCAAATGGCCTTCTCCTGCACTTGTTGTCTATTGTCTATTGGGTCATGACCCTTCTTCAGGTTTAAACCAACATCTGCAGTTCCTTTCTACACATACAAACTCCTTACTCATAACGTTCATAGTCGGGATTGAACCCAGGGGACTCTGGCGCTGTAAGTTTCAGTTCAGCTTGGTTTATTGCTGCATGTTTTGAGAGGTGGGGGACAATCCCCCCCATTTTTTGTAATCCGGATTTTGAAATTCGGTGAAAAAAACTATTAAAAAATCTCCACTTTCCACGAGACAGTGGGGTTGGGACTGATGATCGAGGGTGCCGATTGGACGAGAGAGACGTCGGTCAGCAGTGGTGGGCGGGACATGATGATTCAGCGCGATGATTGGAGGAGGTAGGTGTCGGTCAGAGGCGGAAGTAGGGGGGTGAGGATAGAGCGCGGTGATTGGAGAAGGGAGACGTCCTGGTGGTGCAAAGATCATGGAGTGGAGCATGAATCGGCCCGTTTACGGGGCCTTTCATTGCCCGGCACAGCTTAAAATCGGCCGCGGGATCTTCCATCGCCCCGCGGTCAAACTGCTGCGTCGAGGTGATCGAGGCTCCCGATGTTGAAGCCCCCTGCCGGGCGATGGAAAATCCCGCGGCCGTTTTCAAGTCACGCCAGGCGATGAAAGGCCCCGCAAACGGGCCAATTGAAGCCCCACGATTCGGGGCGGAAGAAGCTGCTGTTGCTGGAGTTCAGAGTCGGTCACCAACCAGGTCAGTTGCCGATGTTACCGTCCACAGGGCCCACGGCCGAAGCCCTGCGTGTGTGTGTGCGCATGCGCGTGTGGCCATACAAAAAAAATGGGTGAGGGGAGAAGAGGGAGTGGCCAGGTTCAGTCTCTTCCGTAAGGCAGCGACTCTAACTGCCCCACCGTGTATGAAGAGCTTCTGCACAGGTGTTGTTTTGTTTATATATTTTTTATTCTGAATAAAGTTTTGTATTGAAATAAAAAGAGTGTAATAAGCTGCAGCTGCTTGATTTTTAGTGAACGAGATAAATGGTTTAAATTACGTGGGAAGTAGGAACTTATTTTAAAATTATTTGACCAAGTTTGCAGAAGATTCGAAGCATTTCTACAACCTGTTACTTACCCAATGTTTTGGTTTTCACATTAGGTTAAGATTTAGTTTTTAGTTTGGAGATACATAATGAAAACAGGACACTTTGGTGCACTGATTCCACGCTGATCATTGGTCATCCATTCACACTAGTTCTATGTTAACCCACTATATTTTGCTTAGTTTAGAGAGACGGAAACAGGCCCTTCGGCCCACCGAGTCCGCACCGACCCCTGCGCACTAACGCTATCCTGCACACACAAAGGACAATTTGCAATTCCCGCCAGGATTGGCAATTTCCATAAAGGCATCTGATTCATAGGAAGGAACCGCAGATGCTGGTTTATCTCGAAAATAGACACTGGAGTAACTCAGCAGGGTCAGGCAGCATCTCTGGAGAAAAGGTATAGGTGACGTTTCGGGTCGGAACCCTTCTTTAGACTCATCAATTTCCTATACAACTGAAGAAGGGTTCCGACCCGAATTCATTGCCACAGAAGGCTGTGGAGGCCAAGTCAATGGATATTTGTAAGGCAGCGATTTTTTTTAAGGCCATAGCCTCAGAATTAAAGGACGTATCTTTAATCTTGATTATTAATCAAGATTAAAGATATGATGTTGGAGTAGACAGCACGGTAACGCAACAGCAGAGTTGCTGCCTTACACCCGGGTTCGATCCTGACTATGGGTGCTGTCTGTACGAAGTTCATACGTTCTCCCTGTATCCACGTGGGTTTTCTCCGGGCCGCTCCGGATACCTTCCCACATCCCAAAGACATGCACCTTTGTAGGTTAATTGCTTTGGTTTAATTGTAAATTGTCCCTAGTGTGTGTGTGTGTAGGATAGTGCCAGTGTTCGGCAGCCGTTGGTCGGCGCCAACTCGATGGGCCAAAGGGCCTGTTTCCACGCTGTATCCTTAAACAAACCCAAGGCAGAAGTTTAAAAGAGTTGAGCGATGGTAATGAGTGATTGCAGATCCGCTTCTGAGCCCAACACAAGCAGAGAGTCCCCTGGCTGGGCGCCATCTTGTGAAGGACTATACATGATTACAATCAAGGCATCCACAGTTTACAGATACAGGATAATGGGTATATTATTAGACAAATAGAAACACAGAAAATAGGTGCAGGAGGAGGCCATTCGGCCCTTCGAGCCAGCACCGCCATTCATTGTGATCATGGCTGATCGTCCCCCCTGGTTCTGACGTTGTGACGCTCCACTAAGGTCGGCCATCGTCCTCCGCCTGTTCCACTGTTGAGGTCTTGGTTGGGTTGCTGTTTGTCAGAGACCTCCCCCCTCGACCTTACCGCCATGGGTGGCCCTACCAGGAGCAGAGCTCCAGACGGCATCGCTCTCAGGATCTCAGGTCCACACAAGGCTCCTCCACCGCGACAATCCACGGAGTAGACTTAAAGATAAGGTCATAAGGTCATGTGATAGGAGCCATTCGGCCCATCAAGTTCTACTCCGCCATCATTCTTGTAAACCTCCTCTGGCTCCTCTCCAGAGCCAGCACATCCTTCCTCAGACAAGGTGTCCAAAATTGCTCGATTGTACGATTGAATGACGGAAGTGACTTGATGGACCGAATGGCCTAATTCTGCTCCTATCACTTATGAACATGATAATGTATTAGCTGACTGGAACATGTACTTACTTACTTACTGCCTATTATGCCTCCTGGAATGTAGGGCAGCAACAAAGGTTCCTCCACTCAGTAGTGTTGATCCCTTCAGTTGCTGTTTCCGTAACATCCACAGTTTTACGAGACAGGGTTGTTAGCCCTGTGCTCAACGTCCAACCTGGAGGACCAGTGGATCGCTCTTCGTCTCGCCTCCACCCTTCCACCTGTCCAGCACGGGAGACCCTAACAGGAGACGAATCTCCCGCTGGCATAGCTCTAGGGGTCACTGAGACACACAAGCTCCCCGACCACCACAAGGTTGCAATCCAACGGGGAGTACTGGCACACGAGCCCCTCTTCATTTAAAAACATTTTTTTTTTTGCTTGTTGCCGTTTGTTCCAATTCAGAAAAATTAGTGATCAAAAGAAAGTTTTCAACTCTCTCTGGCGTGTGATTTTGTTGTTTCCCCCCCCGCAGAGAGTTGATTATCAAAAGAAGATCAAAGATAGAACTAAAGTTAAATGGAAGCAGCCAGCTGAGTTAAAGCTGCAGTCGTGGAAAATCTGAATATGCTATCTCTGATTTTGGATGCGATAAAAGATTTTGCTAATCATTTCTGGAAAGCATAACATTCCACTGAATTCCTGTACTTGTCACCAAAAAAAAACACTTCCTCATGGGCCTGTCCCACTTGGGAGACTTTTTAGGAGACTGCAGGAGATTATGCAGTCGCCATATGGTCGCCACGCGTTCGCGGGTGGTTGCCGGGGAGTCTCCTTCATGGGTCGCGAGGCGTTCCCCATGTGCCGTTCTAGCGGCGACTAGAATGAAGCCGCCATGGAGAGTAGCTAGAATTCTCGAGCCGTAGGTGGGTCGCCAGGAGGTCCTAATGGGTGTCAGGAGGTCGAAGGTTCTCTGCGGTTCTCGCAGGGGTTGTAGCCGGTGCTGACCGGTGAATTTCATTGGCTCATTGGGGAAAAAAAGGTAAGCAGTAGTTTTCAGAACCAAAGATAACCGACCGGTAATGTTAAATGTCCGCCGAGCTTCACAGCCGTGTATCCCTGGCTTCTTAAAAGTTCTCTACTCCTTCTCCCGCCTCTCCTCTCCCTCTCCCCCCTTTTTTAAAGGTCTTAGCGTACACCGTGCTTTAGCCATCCTTATTACAGCGCCAACCTTCCAGTTCATCGCGGTGTGTGTCCGTTTCACCATGGCTTTGCACCGTGTTAATTGTTTAGACAGCGCTCCCCTCCCCCCCCCATTTGCCCTGCCCCCCGCCTGCATAATGGGCTGGTGAAGGAAGCGATGTGTGTGTGTGTTCCACTCTGACAGTCGCCGTTCCAGTTGCCAGTTTTTCAGGCGCTGAAAAGTCGTCTAAGTGGAACAGGCCCATAATCCACTTAATTTAGCTTAATGATGGTTTAGCAAATTATCATTTTCAGTTTAGTTCAGGGATACTGTACAGATACAGGCCCTTTGGCCACACCTACTTGGGGCCGCAACTGTTTACCATATATATTAGTGATTTGGAAGAGGGAATTAGGAGCAACGCTAGCAAGTTTGCGGATGACACAAAGCTGGGCGGCAGTGTGAACTGTGAAGAGGATGTTAGGAGGTTGCAGGGGGACCTGGACAGGTTGAGTGAGTGGGCAGATGCGTGGCAGAAGCAATATAATATAGATAAATGTGAGGTTATCCACTTTGGCGGCAAACAACAAGGGGGCAGATTTTTATCTCAATGGGGTTAGGTTAGGTAAGGGGGAGGTGCAGCGAGACCTGGGCGTCCTTGTACACCGGTCACTGAGAGTTGCGTCCACAATTCGCCTCAATTTCTTGTGGCGCTGTTCCCAAACTAAGCTGTGATGCTTCCCGATAAAATCCTTTCTGTGGTGCAACTGTAGAAGTTGGTGAGAGACAAAGAAAGCTGGAGTAACTCAGCAGGACAGGTATAGAGGGTTAAGGGGAAAGATAGATCCGCCATGATTGAATGGAGGAGTAGACATGGCCTAATTCTGTTTCTAGGACTTATGAATTTATTTATTGCCTCATGATCTGAAAATGTTCTGCTAAATTAGACGGTCTTGGATTTTAAACAACTTACAACAATAGAGGAAAACTGAATAATTTCTTCTATTTTGTGGAAAGGATTGTGTGACTTGAATATTGGACCGTGGAATAGGGAATTATAATTTCTCTATCCAATTACCTGTGGATGTGCCTGATGGTTTGTATGCATTCACATTAACCTCTCAAGTAGCACTGTCTGCTGTATCATAGCCGCTTATATGACATTTAGTGCCTGTGACTCTCTTTAACCCTCAACCTACCTGATCTCCCGGTTGCCAAACACTTTAATTCCCCCTCCCATTCCCACACTGTATATGTATATATATACTCAGCATGATATATATCTATATATATATATACACTAGACTAATTGGGTCCCATGTTCACACGGGAAGGCTGGTCCCCCAACGCAATATTCCACCTTTCCACCAATTCCAATATTTGTGGACAGTGGGGGGGGGGGGAGGGGCTTTCTGGAGCGCTAGTATGGGTATTGTGGGCTGAAGGGACTGGTTTCCAGAGGGCTAGTATGGACATTGTGGGCCAAAAGGATTCTTGGGGTGACAGCTCAGTCACTCAAGCCTGATGTGCTGGCAGCTCACTCACAGCTGGTGGGCGAGCAGTTGACTCACGGCTATTCCTTGAAATTCAATTTCAGGGTACAAGGCCACCAAATTCCATTGCAGTTTCCTACCACTTCAAGCAGGGTGCAAGGCCACCAAATTCAGGTGCAGTTTCCGACCACTTCAAGCACGGTGCAAGGCCACTGGATTCAAGTGCAGTTTCCTACCACTTCAAGCAGGGTGCAGGGCCACCAAACTCAAGTGCAGTTTCATGCCACTTCAAGCAGGGTGCAAGGCCACCAAATGCTAGTGCTGTTTATTGCTATTTCAAGAAGGGTGCAAGGCCACCAAATTCAAGTGCAGTTTCATACCATTTCAAGCAGGGTGCAAGACAACCAAATTGAAGTGCCATTTCATACCATTTCATGCAGGGTGCAAGGCTACCAAATTTAAATGCAGTGTCATACCATTTCATGCAGGGTGCAAGGCCACCACATTCAAATGCAGTTTGATACCATTTCAAGCAGGGTGAAGCCACCATAAAACCACCCAAAACTCCACATAAACACCACACTCACAGTTCAGTAGACATTCAGTGTGTTCAGTTGATTCACAGCTCAGACAGGGTCGTGACCTCTCCCTCCCCCATCTTGCAGAGACTGAGCCACACCCACACTTCCGGGTTTTATAATCCCTCCACCTCCCACCGGAAGGGGCGTGGCCTTCATGGCATGATTGACAGGAAAGAGATTCTCAACATTTTTTAAACACTAATAACACTTTTATTTTTCATTGGTGGGAAGAATCCTCTGCACTTGATGAGCGGAGGGGGACTAAGATGGCCAAAAATCACAGCCGTAAGTGGTAGCGTTTTATCTAAAATCAATATACAGTGCAAACAGGAAGTTGTCAAGTTACCACCACCAACAACCATTTGCAGTGCAGCATTTCAAAGCATTTGCCACCACCAACAACAACCATTTGCAGTGCAGCATTTCAAAGCAATTACCACCACCAACAACCATTTGCAGTGCAGCATTTCAAAGCAACCACATTTTCATTTTCAAATCACATTAAGGGCACCCACAGTTGAGTAGACATGTGTTCAGTGTTATTCACAGCTCAGAGAGACATGACCCTCTCGCTTCCTCCATCTTGCAGAGACTGAGTGAGGCACAACACTTCCGGGTTTATAGTCCCTCCCCCCTCCCACCAGCAGGGGCAGCAGAGAGAATGTCAACATTTTTAAACATTAATAACTCTTTTATTTTTCATCGATGGGAAAAATTCTTGACCTGAGCAGCGGAGGGGGACTCTGAGTAAGATGGCCAAAAATCACAGCCGTAAGTGGCAGCGTTTTTTCAAAAAAAATCATGAAATAGAAAAACAGGACGTGGTCTAGATCTTACATTAAGTAATACAGATATTATATGTGTGCATGTGTGCGTATATGGGTATAGAAGAACGAAGAATTCATATTCTGAACTATACATGATTCTGAGGGGAATTGAAAAGGTAGAAGGCTCGAAGAAACTACTTCATCTACTTCCTCCACCAGCTCGTTCCATACACCCACCACCATAACTTTTTTACACAAAGGGTGGCGGGTGTGTGGCACGAGCTGCCGGAGGAGGTAGTTGAGGCAGCTACTTTTACGACATTTAATGAAGGGTCTCGACCCGAAACGTCACCAGTTCCTTCTCTCCATAGACGCTGCCTCACCCGCTGAGTTACTCCAGCATTTTTCTGTCTACCTTCGATTTAACCGGCATCTGCAGTTCTTTCTTAAACATTTTGTCTACCTTCAGAAACACTTAAGCAGGTACATGGATAGGGCAGATTTAGAAGGATGTGGGCCAAACACAGGCAGGTGGGGCTAGTGCAGATGGGACATGTTGGGCAAGTGTGGGCAAGTGGGCCCGTTTCCACACCGTCTGACCCTATGACTATTTTCTGCCTGGTGGGAGTATGGTCTCAGAGCAAGGAATCATCCATTTCAGACAGTGACAAGGAGTGATTCCTTTTAAACATAGAAACATAGAAACATAGAAATTAGGTGCAGGAGCAGGCCATTCGGCCCTTCGAGCCTGCACCGCCATTCAATATGATCATGGCTGATCATCCAACTCAGTATCCCGTACCTGCCTTCCCTCCATACCCCCTGATCCCTTCAGCCACAAGGGCCACATCCAACTCCCTCTTAAATATGGCCAACGAACTGGCCTCAACTACCTTCTGTGGCAGAGAATTCCACAGATTCACCACTCTCTGTGTGAAAAACGATTTTCTCATTTCGGTCCTAAAAGACTTCCCCCTTATCCTTAAACTGTGACCCCTTGTCCTGGATTTCCCCAACATCGGGAACAATCTTCCTGCATCTAGCCTGTCCAACCCTTTAAGAATTTTGTAAGTCTCTATGAGATCACCCCTCAATCTTCTAAATTCCAGCGAGTACAGCGATGAGATTGGCAACGTGATGAAACCACAGGGATCGGTCTCTGGGACCCCAACTGTTCATGATCTACTTCAATGATTTAGTTGAGGGTCAGATGAGAGAAGTATAAACAAAGTGGACGATCACAGTCTTTTCCCCCAACGTAAGGGAGTCTAAAGCAAGAGGCCACACAGGGGCGGCACGGTGGCGCAGCGGTAGAGTTGCTGCCTTACAGCGCCAGAGACCCGGGTTCGATCCTGACGACGGGTGCTGTCTACACGGAGTTTGTACGTTCTCCCCTGTGACCGCATGGGTTTTCGCCGGGTGCTCCGGTTTCCTCCCACACTTCAAAGACGTACAGGTTTGTAGGTTAATTGGCTTCTGTAAAAATTGTCTGTAGGATAGAACCAGTGGACTGCTGGTTGGCACGGACTCGGTGGGCCGGAAACCTTTCCACGCTGTCCCTCTAAACTAAAATAAAAGCTAAGGTAAGGTTTTAGGCCGAGAGGGAAAAGATTTAAACGAGCTGTCAGATGAAGTAGAGACAGAGGCAATGTTTAAAAGACATTTGGATACATTTTTGGAGGGATATGGGCCAAATGCAGGCAGATTGGACTTGGTCAGGAAGGTACGTTGGTCAGCATGGATGAGTTGGGCTGAAGGGCCTGTTTCCGTGCAGTAAGGAGTTGTGGGGAGAACGCAGGAGAACGGGGTTAGGAGGAAGAGATAGATCTGTCATCATTGAATGGCACAGCAGACTAGATGGGCCAAATGGCCTAATTCTGCTCCTATCACTTATTCATGTGAAAATCTGACAATGACAAAATTTCACATTTCCATGTCAGATGGTTTCTTGGTTTGATTGTGAATGCGGAGACAAATTACCATTAACACTGTCCTACACCCACTAGGGACAATTTACACATGCACCAAGCCAATTCACCTACATACCTGTACATCTTTGGAGTGTGGGAGGAAACCGAAGATCTCGGAGAAAACCCACGCGGTCACGGACAGCACCCGTAGCCGGGATTGAACCCGGGTCTCCGGGGCTGCAAGCTCGGTAAGGCAGCAACGCCACCGCTACGCCACCATGCCGCCCTGTGATGTTCAAAGATACACAAGTCATTAAAGGCCACGGTGCAGGTGATCTAGGAGCGTCAGAGTTTGTTGTGAGAGGTTTTGAGTACAGAAGTAGGATAGTTGTCTGTGTAAGGAGTAACTGCAGATGCTGGTTTCCACCGGAGATGGACACAAAATGCTAGAGTAACTCCGCAAAACAGGCAGCATCTCTGGAGAGAAGGAATGGGTGACGTTTTGGATCAAGACCCTTCGTCAGGTTGAAGCACTTTGCGTCCCTTTGTGTAAACCAGCACCTGCAGTTCCTCGTTTCTGCTCCATGCTATGTAACACTAGACTAGGTGGGACGCGTTGGGTCCCTGTCACACGGGAGGCCTGGTCCTCCAACGCAACCCGTTCCCCAATGCAATATTCCACCACTCACCCGTTCCCCCAACGCAACCTGCTCCCCCAAACGCAATATTGCACCACTCACGCATAGCCCCGAACTCTGCAGGCACGACTCATTTCCCCTCATCCTCCAGCACTCCCTCCCCCTCCTCTTCACCCTCCCTCTTCTTTCCCCTCTACTCCCCCCCTCCCCCAATCCCTCCTCACCTCTCCCTCCCTCTCCTTCCCCCGACCCTCAGTCACTCCCTCCCTCCATCCATAAAAAGCAGCATCTGCAGTTCCTTCTTCCACAGGTCATTCATTGTTAGCTGTGGTTTAGATCCCGTTGACTTGACGATTGGACGATTGTGTGTGTGTCTTACTCAAACTCCACGCAAACTGTTTGGCCATCCTGCAACCCGACCCTCCCTCCCTCCCTCTGCCCACTCCGGCTCAGCAGTCGCTCAGGCCCGTCCCCGCCCTGCCCATGGGAATGGAGACGATGTTCGTCACGGTGGGTACCACGAGCTTCGATGAGCTGGTGGAGAAGATCTCCTCCGAGAAGGCCGTGAGGGTGAGTTACCGCAATGGCGGCGGCGGAGGAGACGGACCCGGGGGGACGGGTAGACGGGACCGCCATTGCCGCAAAGATCGGGCGGGAGGGAGGGGTGAGTGATGAGGGAGAGAGAGACGGGACCAGGGCCTCCACTGAACCCCCCTTCCCTGTGGCCGCCACCGGTGGTGGGGTGGACGATAGACAAGTTACTGTGAGGAGGGGAGAGAGGGGTTTGTGAGTGAGGCGGGGCAGGCCGCCGCCGGTGGGGCAGGAAGGGGCGTCGCCATCCCTGGCCGTGGCATTGACTGACAGAAGAAGAGACCAATCTGCGTGGCGCTGACTGAAGGAATCTGCGCACGTGCGGTTTTTAAGATTTTTAAACCCCGATAACTTTTACAATAGACCACCGATTGGAACAAAACTTGTTGCACTCACAGCACAGGAGAACGGTGAGTAGCTATCGCGTACTGTTTTTACGCAAATAGAAAAAACCCGCAAACCAGAAGAGCATAAGATCAGTTTTAGTTATGTACAGATAGAAGATGTATAAATATTTAGATAGATAGATATAGATAGATGTATAAATAGATAGATAGATAGATAGATAGATAGATAGATAGATAGATAGATAGATAGATAGATAGATAGATAGATAGATAGATAGATAGATAACAGATAGATAGTTAGATATGATAGATAGATAGATAGATGATAGATAGATAGATAGGATAGATGGATAGATAGATAGATGGATAGATAGATAGATAGATAGGTAGATAGATGGATAGATAGACGGATGTATAGATAGATAGATAGATAGACAGACAGAAGACAGACAGACAGACAGACAGTAAGATAGATAGATGTATAGATAGATAGATAGATAGATAGATAGATAGATAGATAGATAGATAGATAGATAGATAGATAGATAGAATAGATAGAATAGATAGATAGATAGATAGATAGATAGATAGATAGAATAAATAGATAGAATAGATAGATAGATAGAATAGATACTTGAATTGACTGGGGCTATACTTCAGAGTTTGTTAAAATAAAAGGCAAAACAATTGAAATCTACAAAGGGATTATTGTGGAGATGCAGGGAGATTGTTACTTCGTTTAGTTTAGAGATAAGGCGCGGAAACAGCGCTTCAGCCTACCGAGTCCACAACGACCAGCGATCCCCACACAATAACACTATCCTACACACACCAGGGGCAATTGGCCTCAACTTCGCACAGTCAAGCATCCGTGGTCAGAATCGAACCCGGGTCTCTGGCGCTGTAAGGCGGCAACTCTCCTGCGGCGCCAGCACGCCGCTTCCTAATCACCGCTGCGTCTCCGTTACTAATCAAAGATTCGTCAGTCTCCTCCAAATGCGGCCACGCGTTGAATTTTGAAATGACAGTCCTCGGACGGTGGACAGCAAGATCGTTGATGAGGTGAAGGGATGAAGGGGAAACATATGTCAGCACACGTCGTGAGCCGCGCTCCAGGGCCCATGAAAAACATTTTAAATGGACGCAGATTTGAACAGATTTTAATCGCACTATTTGTGTTTTATTTGGAATTGAGAACCAGCTTGACTAATCGTATCATGTTTACCATCGCAGTTCCTTAAATCCATTGACACAATTTGTACTTTGAGCAGAAGAACTTTTCCAGCCTTGTGCCAGTACCCCTAGGGTTAAAACACATGCCATTTTCACAGTATTAACAACAAATCTAAACCAAGCTTAGGGATTGCTGTGCAGTTGGGGGTTCAACACAATTTTTAAAAATCAGTTCTGACCGTGGCCATTATACAAGTCCAGTCTATTTGTGTGAAACGTCGGCCAGGTTTCAAAGACGTCGCCATTTTGTCACCAGTTGTCATTTCTGCAAGAAATTGCAGCGAATTGTGGACGCAGCCCAGACCATCACACAAACCAACCTCCCTTCCATTGACTCCATTTACACCTCACGCTGCCTCGGCAAGGCCAGCAGCATCATCGAGGACCAGTCGCTGCCCGGACACTCCACTCTTCTCCCCTCTCCCATCCAGCAAAAGGTGTAGAGGTGTGAGAACGCACACCTCCAGATTCAGGGACAGTTTCTTCCCAGCTGTTATCAGGCAACTGAACCATCCTACCACAACCGGAGAGCAGTCCTGAACTACTATCTACCTCATGGGAGACCCTCGGATTGTCCTAGACAGGACTTTGCTGCTTTATCTTGCACTAATCGCTATTCCCATGTACCCGTACACTGTAAATGGCTCGATTGTAATCACGTATTGTCTTTCTGCTGGCTGGTTAGCACGCAACAAAAGCTCTTCACTGTACCTCGGTACACGTGACAATAAACTAAACTGAACTGAACTTAACAAACATGGGCCGGTGAGACCAGTGTAGATGGTCAGCATGGAATTGAATTGGACCGAAGGGCCTCATTCTGTGGCACATGAGATTAGGAGGGAGACTGGTTAGCATGCAACAAAAGCTTTTCACTGTACATGTGACAATAAACTAAACTAAACTGCACGCAAGTTCAAAAGTTCATAAGTCATAGGAGCAGAATTAGGACATTCGGCCCATCGAGTCTACTCCACCATTCAATCATGACTGAGCTATCTTTCCCTCTCAACACCATTCTCCTGCCTTCTCCCCACAAACTTTGACACCCTTATTAATCAATTGTCGTGTAGTCATAGAGTCATACAGCATGGAAATAGACCCTTTGTCGCCGTGTGGTAAACTCCGGAGGGCGGTGACCGGCGACTACAACATGGAGGAGCTGTGGCTGCGGGCGGCGCTGGGTTTTGAACACCGCGGAGCCTGGGCTCCGAGTCGGAGCTCCAACCAGCGCGGCCATGAGGACTTCGGGTGCTGCGGTATCCGGGGAGGAAGCGGCCGCTCCAGACATTTCCATGCCGCTGAGGACTTTTCACCCGACGCCGGTGTTCTATCTTCGCGGCAGGTGGGCCTACAACATCGGGCCGCCATTGTGGCGACTGGCTGCGACCTCGGGTGGTCAACTAGGCCCCGACCTCGGGTGGTCTAGGAGGAGGAGGAGGAGGACTGGACTTTTTGGTGCCTTCCCTCGCAGTGGAAAGTGTTGATTCCGCTGTGGGAGGGGGGGGGGGGGGGTGTTCATGTTTAATCCTAGGATGTTATGTGTCTTTTTTTCTTCTTTTTTTAAATATGGATGTATGATAATCTAATTTTTTTTCTCTGTAAAGCACTTTTGCTTCAACATGATTTGATTTAAAAGTGCTATATAAATAAAAATTACTTACTTACTTACTGACTTTGGCCCATGTTACCCATGCCCCATCAATACTAGTCCCACCTGCCCATGTTTGGCCTATATCCTTCTAAACCTTTCTTATCTATGTGCCTATCCAAATGTCTTTTAAATCTTGTAATAGTACCTGGCTCAACTACCTCCTTTAGTTTAGTTTAGTTTAGTTTAGTTTAGTTTAGTTTAGTTTAGTTTAGTTTAGTTTAGTGATACAGCGAGGAAACAGACCCTTCGGCCCACCGAGTCCGCACCGACCAGCGCACTAACAGCATCCTACACTCACTGGGGACAATTTACATTCATATCAAACCAATTTGTTTTGGCTTTTGTTTTAGAGAAACAGCAAGGAAACAGCCCTCCCAGTCCGCACCGATCAGCGATCCCGCACATTAACACTATACTTGGGACAATTTACATTTATACCAAGCCAATTAGCCTACAAGCCTGTATGTTCTTGGTGTGTGGGAGGGAACTGAAGATCTCGGCAAAAACCCACGCAGATAACGGGGAGAACGTACAAACTCCGTACGGACAGCAACCGTAATCGAGATCGAACCCGGGTCTCTGGCTGACGCAACCTCTTCCTCCCTTCACCTTAAACCCACGTCCCCTGCTTCTTGATTGCCCCACTCTGGGTAAAAGGCTCTGTGCATTTACGCCATCTATTCCCCTCATGATCTCATGCACTAAAACATTATACGCCATTCCCCTTATCATGTATTACTAAACTGTGAACGGTCAATTGCCCCCATGTGTTGTCTTTCCACTGACTGGTTAGCACCCGACAAGAAGCTATTAGAAACATAGACAACAGGTGCAGGAGTAGGCCATTCGGCCCTTCGAGCCTGCACCGCCATTCAATGTGATCATGGCTGATCATCCCCAATCAATATCCCGTTCCTGCTTTCTCCCCATATCCCTTGATTCCGGATTGTCACTGTACCTTGGTAAATGTGACAATGAGCTAAATACAACTAAACTCTCGTGCAGAATTGATTATGTGAGATGAATCTTTGCCTCGCTGCACTGTTATGTTATTTTTGTCAGAACTAAGATGCCAAAGAAGAACGTGTTTTTGGGTCAGCCAAAAATGTTGCTTAAAAAATAGATTGATTTCCAAAGTTCTGCTTCAAAATCATAATCATAATCATACTTTATTAGCCAAGTATGTTTTGCAACAAAGGAGATATTTGATTTGCCACACAGTCATACCAATAAAAAGCAACAGGACGCACAGAATACATTTTAACATAAACATCCACCACAGTGACTCCTCCACATTCCTCACTGTGATGGAAGGCCAAAAAAAAAGTTTGATCTCTTCCCTTCTTTGTTCTCCCGTGGTTGGGGGCCTCAAGCCTCCGTTGACGGGGCGACCTTGGCTCCCGGAGCCGGCGGTCGGGCCCTCCACATCGGGGCGATCAAGCTCCTGCATCGGGGGGAATCTCAGCTCCCCCGTGCCGGGCGATCGAACACGGGTCGGGGCTAGTTGAACCTTCTGCGTTGTTGGAGCTCCGGACATGCGGCCTCTACCCGAGACTGCGAGCTCCTCAATGGTGAAATCCGCAGGCCGCGGTTGGAGCGTCGATCCCAGGGCAAGGGACCGGCTCCAATGGCAAGTCCACGGCCCCACGATGGGGCTCAAAGTCAGTCCCGAGCGAGGCCTGCAGCTCCACGATGTTAGGCCGCAGAGTGACCGAAGATACCACCCGGAAAACAATCGCATCTCCAGCAGGGTAAGAGACTGAAAACAAGTTTCCCCCGACCCCCTCCCCCACCCACCACATAGAACAAACCAGAGAACATTAAAACAAACTTTTAAAACACACTAAAAATAACAAAAAAAGGCTGGGGGGGCGGGGCGCATGGGGGGGTCGACGGACATATCTCTTCTTTCTCGCCTTCTTTTCATCTTTCTCTTTCCTTTCTTCTCTCTTTTTTCTTAATTCATAGAAAACTGGTGCAGGCGGAGGCCATTCGGCCCTTCGAGCCAGCACCGCTTAAATTTCAATTGAATATTCTGTTTGTAAAATGTTAAAATTGAAGCTGCGCTGGAGTTGTAGAACTGTCGAGTCATTCTTTTTTGTACAATCGCTTCCAATAAAATTATAATTAAAAAAAATAAAAATAAAAATAAGAAAAAAGACAAAAAGACAGACAGACTGTTGGCGAGGCTGCCATCGCTGACGGCACCGCCCTTTCTATCTTTAATCTTTGCCCGTGATGCAGCGATGTCCAATCTGCAGTTTGCTCACATACTTTGAGGCTGAGTAGCTGCTGCTGGGTGCACAGCTGTTCTGAGTCAGAGGCAGCATTGTTGCAGAAAATGATAATAGCGCACTTGCAGACTGCTCACAGATGTCATTCCAATCTGGCATGCCACCACCACGCATACGTCTCGCCAAATCCATAACCAAGGAAAATCAGGCCCGGACCTATTTTAAGAAACAAATATCATCTTTAACTTCTACTCAGAATCATCCTCCCCCCTCCCCTCAACGATTGCTGACTTACTTTAGTTGACTAATAATGCCCCTGTCCCACTTAGAAAACCTGAACAGAAACCTTTATAGACTTTGCGTCCCACCCAAGGTTTCCGTGCGGTTCCCGGAGGTTTTTGTCAGTCTCCCTAATGGTCGAAAGTGGTTTCCGCTTCTTCTATGTTCCGGCTATTATTTCAAAAAATTGAAAAAACCTCCGGGAACCTGACAAAAACCTCTGGGAACCTCCGGGAACCGCACGGAAACCTTGGGTGGGGCGCAAAGTCTCCAGAGGTTTCCGTTCAGGTTTCCTAAGTGGGACAGGGGCATATTTGACCCTATGATTAGGGCAGCACGGTGGCGCAGCGGTAGAGTTGCTGCTTCACAGCGCCAGAGACACGGGTTTGTTTCTGACTGCGGGTGCTTTTCTGTACGGAGTTTGTACGTTCTCCCCGTGACCGTGTGGGTTTTCTCCGGGTGCTCTGGTTTTATAACCATATAACCATATAACAATTACAGCACGGAAACAGGCCCTCTCGGCCCTTCCAGTCCATGCCGACCATGTGTTTTCCCCTAGTCCCATCTACCTGCACTCAGACCATACCCCTCCATTCCCTTCACGTCCATATACCTATCCACTTTACTCTTAAATGTTAAAATCGATCCTGCCTCCACCACTTCTGCTGGAAGCTCATTCCACACAGCCACCACCCTCTGAGTAAAGAAGTTCCCCCTCACGTTACCCAAACTTCTGTCCCTTAATTCTCATGTCATGCCCTCTTGTTTGAAATCTTCCCTACCCTCAATGGGAAAAACGTATCCACGTCAACTCTGTCTATCCCTTTCATCATTTTAAAGACCTCAATCAAGTCCCCCCTTAACCTTCTGCGCTCCAAAGAATAAAGACCTAACTTGTTCAACCTTTCTCTGTAACATAGTTGCTGGAACCCTGGCAACATTCTAGTAAATCTCCTCTGTACTCTCTCTATTTTGTTGACATCCTTCCTATAACTAGGCGACCAAAATTGTACACCATACTCCAGAATTGGTCTTACCAATGCCTTGTACAATTTTAACATTACTTCCCTACTCCTATATTCAATGCTCTGATTTATAAAGGCCAGCACACCAAAGGCTTTCTTTACCACCCTATCTACCACACTCCAAAGACGTGAAGGTTTGTAGGTTAATTTGACTTTGGTAAAATTATAAATTGTCCCCAGTGTATGCGGGATAGTGTTAGTGTATGGGACGATCGCTGGTTGGCACGGACCTGTTGGGCCGAAGGGCCTGTTTCCGCGCTGTATCTCTAAAGTATAAAGTCTATTATTGCCACCCATAACGAGGTACGGTTGGAAGCTTTTAGTTTAGAAATACGGCGCGGGAACATGCCCATGGAGTCCGAGCCGACCAGCGATCGCCCGTACGCCAGTTCTATCCTGCGCATTAGGGACAGTTTCCAGAAGCCAATTAACCTACAAACCTGCACGAATGTAGGAGGAAACCGAAGGTCATGGGGAAAACCCGCGCAGGTCACGGGGAAACTCCGTACAGACAACACCCATAGTCAGTATCGAACCCGGGCCTATGGCGCTGTCAGGCAGCAACTCTACCGCTGCGTCACCGGGCTGCCCATTATTATAGGAATTTACCTTAATACATTGGGTAAATTGTTCAAACTTGTATAATCTGGTTTTGGCCCTCACATAGTCAACATCTTGTGATGTGCAGCAGAGAAAGTAAGTCCAACAACTGCCCGAGAGCCAGGCTGAGACTTTTCCGTTTAGTTTAGAGTTCACAAGTTATTGGGGTAGAATTAGGCCATTCAGCCCATTGCGCCACTCCACCATGGCTGATCTCTGCCTCCCATTCCCATTTTCCGGCCTTCTCCCATAGCCCTTGACACCTGTTTCAATCAAATTTAGAGAAACCGCATGGAAACAGGCCCATTCGGCCCATCGACCCCGCACCAAACTCTGAGAACCCGTTCGCACTTGTTCCATGCTGTCACACTGCCGACAGCACCAGAGCCCCCGGTTCGATCCTGACCACGGGTGCTGTCTGCACGTCCCACCAAGTCCACATGGCCATCGCTTCTCGTACACCAGCACCATCCCAAACACACTAGGGACAATTTACAATGATACCACTGTACATCAAGGGATTTTTTTTACAGAGGCCAATTAACATAGAAACATAGAAACATAGAAAACTAGGTGCAGGAGGAGGCCATTCGGCCCTTCGAGCCGGCACCGCCATTCATTGTGATCATGGCTGATTGCCCCCTATCAATAACCCGTGCCTGCCTTCTCCCCATATCCCTTGACTCCACTAGCCCCTAGAGCTCTATCTGACTCTCTCTTAAATCCATCCAGTGACTTGGCCTCCACTGCCCTCTGTGGCAGGGAATTCCACAAATTCACAACTCTCTGGGTGAAAAAGTTTTTTCTCACCTCAGTCTTAAATGACCTCCCCTTTATTCTAAGACTGTGGCCCCTGGTTCTGGACTCGCCCCACATTGGGAACATTTTTCCTGCATCTAGCTTGTCCAGCCCTTTTATAATTTTATATGTTAACCTACAAACCCGCACATCTTTTGGATGTTGGAGGTAACCGGAGCACCTGGAGGAAACCCATGCCGTCACAGGGAGAGTGTGCAAACTCCACACAGACAGCCTGAGGTCAAGATTGAACCGAGATCTCGGGCAATGTATGGCAGCGGCTCTACCAGCTGCGCCACCATGCCACCCTTGTCCTGAAGTGATTTTTAACAAGGGCTCCACTGTTTAACATGCGATGCCATGACTAAGTAATGCCTGGAGTGTGCAGGAAATGGCAGACTCAAATCTTCGAGGTTAAAAATGAATACAGGTAGCAACATTGGTGCGGCACGGTGGCGCAGCGGTAGAGTTGCCGCCTTACAGCACTTGCAGTGTCGGAGACCCGGGTTCGATCCCGACTACGGGCGCTGCCTGTGCGGAGTTTGCACGTTCTCCCCGTGACTGCGTGGGTTTTCTCCGAGATCTTTGGTTTCCTCCCACACTCCAAAGACGTGCAGGTTTGTAGGTTAATTGGCTTGGTGTATGTGTAAATTGGCATGTAGGATAGTGTTAGTGTGCGAGGGTCGCTGGTCGGTGCGGACTCAGTGGTCCGAAGGGCCTGTTTCGGCACCGTATCTCTGAAAAAAAAAGGTTCTAGGAGCAGAATTAGGACATTCGGCCCATCAAGTCTACTCCGCCATTCAACCATGGCTGGTCGAGTTGGATGTGGCCCCTGTGGCTAAAGGATCAGGGGGTATGGAGAGAAGGCAGGTACAGGATACTGAGTTGGATGATCAGCCATGATCATATTGAATGGCGGTGCAGGCTCGAAGGGCCGAATGGCCTACTCCTGCACCTATTTTCTATGTTTCTATGTTTCTATGATCTATCTCTCCCCCTAGCCCCCATTCTCTTTCCTTCTCCCCATAACCCCTGACACCCGGACTAGTCAAGAATCTGTCTTGCTTTCTTGTGGTAGACAAAAATGCTGGAGGAACTCAGCGGGTGCGGCAGCGTCTGTGGAGCGAAGGAAATAGGGAACGTTGCGGGCCGAAACCCTTCTTCAGACAGAGCCTTCTTTGCTTTCTTGTCTTGCTTTGCTAAATCTCTGCTTCACAAAGATCCATTGTCTTGGGTTCCACATTGCGCTTTTTAATCTCGCTTGCTGTATTCAAATTTACTAACTTGTATCACAAACTTGCCACGAAGATGACCTCAAAGTTGTTTTGCTATAGTCATGTCACAGGTAGCAACAGGATGACGTGTTGCCTGCTGTGTTCTCCGATTTAGGGAAGGGATTTTACTCTTCGGGACGGAATGAGGAATTCCAATTGAATTACTACCGAGCAAAATTGAGTTCAGAAAGGGTTTTTGATCACAAAAATAGACATTGTTTACAGAGTGCAAATTAAACTCATATGCAGCCTCCATCCCAAAAGGTGCTCGCTCACCAGCCCGCGACCGTGGAGGTTTGTTAAAGTAAACAGTAAGTGTTCACATGATATGCTGGAATGGTTTAATTTGCGAGTCTGGCAAATTCAGCTGTCTAGCGTTCAGACTGAGAAATGGCCAGCCAGTAGACATGGTGAGCTAGGGGAAGATCAGGTATCAAGCTGAGAGAGGGTAGCGTCATAGAGTGATACAGCGTGGAAACAGGCCCTTCGGCCCAACTTGCCCATACTAGTCAACATGTCCCAGCTACACTAGTCCCATCTGGCCGCGTTTGGTCCCTATCCCTCCAAACCTGTCCTATCCATGTACCTGTCCAACTGTTTCTTAAATGTTCGGATAGTCCCAGCCTCAACGTCCTCATCTGGCAGATTGTTCCATTCACCCACCGCCCTTTGTGTGAAAACGTTACCCCTCGGATTCCTATTAAATCTTTTCTCCTTCACCTTAAACCTATGTCCCCTGTTCCTCGATTCATCTACTGTGGGCAAGCAAATCTGTGCATCTTCCCGATCTATTCCCCTCATGATCAACTTATGAACATATTAGGAGTATTATTTTGGTCACCTTGCTACAAGGAGGGTGTTGTTTAGCTGGTAAAGGGTGCAGACAATTTCTAGGAGCTTGGTTCAGAACTTGACGGTTCACAAGAGGAAAGGGTGACGAGAAATAGAAAGACATGGGTTTCAAGATGGAGCGACATTGTCCTTTGGATATTATTGTTCTTGTGACTATCACGCTGCGCTTCAACGAAGTCAGCTAGTTTGGAAAGTGTTGCGACCCAAGGCAGAACATTGCCCAAAGTCTGAAGAAGTCTGAAGAAGGGCCTCGACCCGAAACGTCACTCATTCCTTCTCTCCAGAGATGCTGCCTGTCCCGCTGAGTCACTCCAGTGTTTTGTGTCTATCTTCAGTTTAAGCCAGCATCCTTCCGACACTGCACAAAGTAACCCGTTCTTCCCTTTTGAGTATAATTGAACTTTGAAATATAATAGGGTCAAATTGGGAAAACAAAAATGTTTTTCACGAAACTGACTTAAAAACAATGGAGGAAAAGGAATGGAAGAATTTCAAACAAATCGTAAAATACTAACTGGCACGGTGGCGCAGCGGTGGAGTTGCTGCCTCACAGCGCCGGAGACCCGGGTTCGATCCCGACTACGGGTGCCGTCTGCACACAGTTTGTACGTTCTCCCCGTGACCACGTGGGTTTTCCCCGGGAGCTCCAGTTTCCTCCCACACTCAAAATGCATACAGGCTGGCAGGTGAATTGACTTGGTATAAGTGTAAATTGTCCCTAGTGTGTGTAGGATCGTGCTAGTGTGCGGGGGTCGCTGGTCGGCGCGGACTCGGACGGCCGAAGGGCCTGTTTCCGCGCAGTATCTCTAAACTAAACTAAACTGAAATCATGTGTCGGGTGGAACTGCAGATGCCGGTTTTAAACCGAAGGTAGACACAAACAGCTGGAGTAACTCAGCGGGACAGGCAGCATCTCCGGAGAGAAGGAATGGGTGACATTTTGGGTCGAGACTCTTTTTCAGACTGAGAGTCAGGGGAGAGGGAGACGACAGATATGGAAGGGTAAGGTGTGAAAATGATCAAAAGTGTTAAAGATCTAAAAAAAAGGGGGAAGAGATCATTGTTAGCTGGGGGAAGGTGACAACGGGGCATATTATGTAACATTTAATCAGGAGGACAGTCGGACTGGTCGGAGAAGTATGAAGGGGAAGGGACGGAGAGAGAGTATGCAAAGGTTACTTGAAGTTAGAGCAGTCAATATTCATACCGCTGGGGTGTAAGCTTCCCAAGCAAAACATGAGGTGCTGTTCCTCCAATTTGCGTTGGGCCTCACTCTGACAGTGGAGGATGCCTAGGACAGAAAGGTCAGTGTGGGAATGGGAGGGGGAGTCAGGGTGTTTAGCAACCAGGAGATAGACTGAGTGGAGGTGTTCAGCAAAACGATCGCCGAGCCTGTGCTTGGTCTCACTGATATATAGGAGTCCACACCTGGAACAGCGGATACAGTAGATGAGGTTGGAGGAGGTGCAAGTGCACCTCTGCCTCACCTGAAAGGACTGTCAGGGTCCCTGGACGGAGTTGAGGGAAGAGGTATAGGGACAGGTGTTGCATCTCTTACGGTTGCAGGGGAAGTTACCTGGGGAGGGGGTGGTTTGGGGGTGGGAAGGGACGAGTTGACCAAGGAGTTGCGGAGGGAACGGACTTTGCAGAAGGCGGCCTCCTCCACAGTCAGAGTGGGGCCAAACGCAAATTGGAGGAACAGCACCTCATATTTCACTTGGGCAACTTATGCCCCTGTCCCACTTAGGAAACCTGAATGAAAACCGCTGGAGACTTTGCGCCCCACCCAAGGTTTCCGTGCGGTCCCCGGAGGTTCCTGGAGGTTTTTGTCCTCCGGCAACCACCTTCAACTAGCATCGCAACCGGCTTCGACTAAAAAATTGCCGATTTTTAAAACGGAAACCACTTTCGACCATTAGGGAGACTGACAAAAACCTCCGGGAACCGCACGGAAACCTTGGGTGGGGCGCAAAGTCTCCAGAGGTTTCCGTTCAGGTTTCCTAAGTGGGACAGGGGCATTACAACCCAGCGGTATGAGATGAAGCGATGCCTGAATTAAACCGCCTTTCCACTCACACAGGCCTGACCGCTGTAAATTGACACAGTTTCCACAGCACCGTCGGAAAGCAATTTTCAAATAAAATTGTGTTAAATTTGAATCTAATCACGCCTGAATACTTGGCAGCTCGTGTGACCACGTGGTTGCTACGTCCATTGTCAGCGATGGATGGCTGGAAATTTGAACAGACTTTTTCTCCTATTTGTGTTTCAGAGACAAAGTAAACAAAGATTGAGATCAGCCTATATTCCATCATTCACCGATCCTGGGAAACTGGGCCAGGTGTTCAGTTCCTGCTGGATGCGAGCCATTGAGAGAAAAAAAAAGTGCGTTCTGCTGAAGAGGACTTACTTTGTAGAGTAAGCTTCATGTGGGGCGCTGACTAATGACTCCATTAACATCTCAATTCTGGGAAACGTGAGCACCAAAACCTGCATTAATCTTCAAAGGCAACCAACAAAATACCTCACGTAATGAGGTGATCCCTCCACTAATAGACCCTCGCACTGTTTGGAGTGCACAAGGTTTTAATTACCCAGTGATTTTTGCAGGAAACCACACTGGCAAATCTGACGGCATTTTGTGCCAAGGCAAAACAAAATCCGAAGTAATAAACTTCTGAATATTACATTTGCGCCTTTTTAAACTTTAACTGTCCACGAGTTTAATTTAGAGATACAGCGTGGAAACAGGCCCTTTGTCTCACTGAGTCCGCGCCGACCAGCGATCCCCACACAAACACTATCTTACACACGCTAAGGTCAATTTACACTTATACCAAGCCAATTAACCTACAAACCTATACGTTTTTGGGATTGGCATCAACGCTAAATAATATCCTTTAACAGACTGAGATAAAAACATTATACTTAGATATTTGGGTAAATTTTAATGTTCAGATATACCATAGGTAAGAATCATAATAGAACGTTTAACCCACTTCACACCATTTAATACCCCACCTTGTATAAGTGTCACAGTTAGTTGCTGCATGATTTTTCATAGACATTTTTCTTCTTGAGACAGTTTTCATTGGAAGAAAAACACACCATTTTATGTAGCGGAAATACGTGGTAATATTTCTATGTATCAATCAGATTGAACGCATATGCGTTTGTCTGATGTTAATCAATTCATCTTGAAATAGATATTTTAAAAGTGCAGCATTACCTATTTCTACAGACATCTATGTAGAAAGGGCAACACGGTGGTTCAGCGTGTAGGGTTGCTGCCTTCTGCCCCTGTCCCACTTTGGAAACCTGAACGGAAACCTCTGGAGACTTTGCGCCCCACACAAGGTTTCCGTGCGGTTCCCGGAGGTTTTTGTCCTCCGGCAACCACCTTCAACTAGCATCGCAACCGGCTTCGACTAAACAATTACCGATTTTTTTAAAATGGAAACCACTTTCGACCGTTAGGGAGACTGACAAAAACCTCCGGGAACCGCACGGAAACCTTGGGTGGGGCGCAAAGTCTCCAGAGGTTTCCGTTCAGGTTTCCTAAGTGGGACAGGGGCATTACAGCACTTACAAAGCTAGAGACCCGGGTTCGATCCCGACCTTGTGTGCTGCAAACCGTACGGATTTCATACGTTCTTCCCGTGACGTTCTTCGCGCTGGTTTTCTCCGAGATCTTCGGTTTCCTCCCGTACTCCAAAGACGTACAGGTTTGCAGGTGAATTGGTTTGGTGTACGTGTAAAATTCTCACCAGCGTGTGTTAATGTGCTGGGATCGCAGGTCGGCGCGGGCTGGGTGGGCCGAAGGGCCTGTTTCCGCGTTGTATCTCTAAACTAAACTACAAAACCTACATCCTATGTAGGTGGATATATTATGTAGACAAATATTTCCTCCTGCACAAAATTTAGATGTATGTAGTAATAGATATTGCTGCACTTTTCAAATATGTTTCAAAATTAATTGCTTAATATCAAACTTATAATGAACTGATTTATATCAGAGAAATTTATAACTTAGAATAACAATGATCAATGTTGACATGTCAAGTATTTAATGTCAAGCACGTTTCCACATTAGATTTGATTCCGTTATAGTGAATGGGGAAGCAAATATAAATGATGGGAAATAAATAAGTGTGCATAACTTCAGGACTTCTATCAACAAGTGGGCAAAAGGCAGGCAGACTCAATGGTGGGGGGAACATTCCTGTCCATATTCAGAGGACTTTTAATGAACAGTACCTTAATCCTTGAGTGAAAGAGATTCATTGTTGCCCTGTGAGTTTTGTTTAATTAGACCAGGTGATTATCATGTTGCGCTCCACGTAATGTTTCGGTTAAAAGTTTTTTGCTGTTCGACTAAGCATGTCCAAGCTGCTACGTGGCGTCAGGTACTTGATAAAATAATCCCCGTGGCCAGGTCTTCTCCTGATGACAAACTGCAGCAGCAATGCGAAAAATTAAAAATCATAATTATTGGAAAAGGTAAGCATCTGTAATGAATCAATCTTAAAAATCTATTTTAGAATTATATTTTTGCTCAATCAAGAAATTGAGAACGTCGAAAGTATCTATTAGAAACATAGAAACATAGAAAATAGGTGCAGGAGTAGGCCATTCGGCCCTTCGAGCCTGCACCGTCATTCAATATGATCATGGCTGATCATCCAACTCAGTATCCTGTACCTGCCTTCTCTCCATACCCCCTGATCCCTTTAGCCACAAGGGCCACATCTAACTCCCTCTTAAATATAGCCAATGAACTGGCCTCAACTACCTTCTGTGGCAGAGATATCTAGTTCATCCAAAGATTACTATCTAGTTAATCCAAAGATGTACAGGTTTGTCGGTTGATTGGCTTGGTATAAATGTAAAATAGTCCCCAGTGTGTGTAGGGTAGTGATAGCGTGCGGGGACCGTTGGTCAGCACGGACTCGGTGGGCCGAAGGGCCTGTTTCCGCACTGTAACTCTAAACTCATAATTACACCAAACTAAAGCTTAGTGCCATAGATACTATCATCCCCTTTAAACCTATCATCTAACTCAGGGAACTGTTTAGATTAGTGTTGGTTAGTTTAGTTTAGAGATGCGGCACAGAAACAAGCCCTTCGGCCTACTGAATCCACACCGACCAGCGATTGCCCCATACACGAGCCAAACTAAATCTGAGTGCAGATTTTAAAGTTAGGCGGACAGTTGTGTGTGAAATTCAATGACTTGTAAGATTCACCAAAACTTACTTATTGCAACAGGCTCTGAAAGATTTCTCCGGTCTCGTTGAGAATCTCGCAGCCCGCTCCGTGAAGGTGGGGAACAGTGGGAAGGAACTTTTTCTCATGCTTTTTTTTTTTTTCTCGAGAAAGGGAGTCCTTTCTTCCTCGGCTAATATTAGCTCCTTCAAATGCAAATGGCGAGGTTTCCGCTGCAAGGTTAGCATAGTGATCATGGGAAAGCTTCTGATGTGGAGGACTCCCCGGCACAATGCAAGCAGAGGCTTCAAAGCCGGGGGACGCCTCTGGGGAATTGGTGCGTTTGTTAAGGATTCCGACTAATTTCTCGATAACTAATGAGCGGTTGGAATAAAGGGGAAGCGGGACTTGACCAGTCCTGTGCCTGCTCACTCTGTGAGTCGCTCACAGCTAAAGGCTGTCCTTTTGTAGAGCAGTGAGTACAGGACGAGTCGCAAGAAAGCCTGCAGCAATATCCAGAGCCTCACTCACTCTCCTCTTTGTTATAATCCAGCCTAAGATAGACACAAAAAGCTGGAGTAAAGCCCCTGTCCCACTTTCACGACCTAATTGGCGACCTCTCCCGGGTTTGCCCTTGACTCATACTCGCAGCATGGTCGCCACGATGTCGTAGGAGGCCGTAGGAGGCCTTCGTAACTCTTCCTCGTGCTCGTGCGTGGTTTCCGCGTACTCGTGGCCTTACGTAGGTCGCGGCGTTTTTCACAGCCTGATAAAAAATGTCCATGTGTTAAAAAAAGGTCGGCATGGAAAAAATTGACACTTTTTACTCGTAGGTAGGTCGTAGGTAGGTCGTAATTGGTCCTGATGGTAGTTGTAGGTAGTCGTAGGTCGGTAACAGGCCCGAGAAAAAAAATGCAAACATGACATTATTTTATCATGTGATCATTTTCCACTCGTAGCTAGTCGTAGTTGGTCTTAGGCGTGGAAGACTGAGGTCGAGGGGGGTCGTAGGAGGTCGTAGGCATAGTCGTAGGAGGTCGTAGGAGGTCTTTTACTTCGGCGAGTCAACACGACCTTGACATATTTTTCAACTCGTCTAGGGTCTTCTAAACTCGTGGATTAGGTTTCCTAAGTGGGACAGGCCCTTTACTCAGCGGGACAGGCTTCTGAAGAAAGGTCTCGACCCCGAAAAGTCACCCATTTCTTCTCTCCAGAGATGCTGCCTGTCCCGCTGAGTTTCTCCAGCATTTTGTGTCGATCAGCATCTGCAGTTCCTTCACTACACTTAGAAGCCAGCCTCCAGTTCCTGCACTGAGAAACTACCAGCCTCTGCTTTTATTTGGAATTCCCACCAGCTCTTCTGCGTGTTATGATGCAGGGAGAAGGCAGGAACTGATTGGGGATGATCAACCATGATGACAGTGAGTGGCGGTGCTGGCTCGAAGGGACGAATGGCCTCCTCCTGCATCTATTGTCTGTTGTGTGGGGGGAAAGGGGCAGAGCTAGCGTCTTTTATCAAGATGGCACCGAAGCCAGGTGACTCTTTGTGTGCCGGTCCCAACAGCGGACGTGCTATCATTCACTGCAATCGCTCCACTCTTTTAAAGCTTTATTTCAACAGCACTTAACAGGACGGCATGTGTTGCAGCACGTTGGTTCCATCGTGACTATGGGTGCTGTCTGTATGGAGTTTGTACATCCCCACCAGCGTGGGCAAGTGGAGCCAAAGGGCCTGTTTCCACACCGAAACACTCTATGACTATCGCACACACACTCACATACACACACATACGCACGCACACACAAAACACACGCATGCACGCACACGCACGCACACACACACACACACACACGCACACACACGCACGCACGCACACACGCACGCACACACGCATGCACGCACGCACACACACATACACACACACACGCACGCACGAGCACACACACACGCATGCACATACGCACGCACGCACGCACACATGCACGCACCCACACACGCACGCACACGCACACGCATGCACGCACGTACAAACACACATACATACACGCACGCACGCACGCACACACACGTGCGCACACACACACACACACACACACACAAACACACACAAACACACATACATACACGCACGCACGCACGCACGGACACACACACACACGCATGCACACACGCACGCACACACACACACACACACACACACACACACACACACACACACACACACACACACACACACACACACACATACCACCAAACAGTGGTGTTTGATGAGCTAGTAAACAGTAAAACTGTCCTGATCTTTCAACCTGTCCCACTGTGGACTCTGGAATTGTCCTCTGGAACTGTAACACTACAAGATTGTACACACTACTCTGCACTCTGCTATTCTCTTGCACTACCTGTCGTTGTTGTGTATGACTCGGATGTGCTGATGTATAGCATTACCTGATGAAATTTGATAGCATGCAAACAAAAGCTTTCCATTGTACCATTGTTAACCTCGGTTAACGTAACAATGATAAACAAATACCAATACCAATTAGAGCACCATAAACATAGCCTTCAATTCAGCCCATCGAATCTGCTCTGCCATTAGATCATAGCTGATCTATTTCTCCCTCTCAACCCCATTCTCCTGCCTTTTCTCCAGTCATCGTAACTCACAAAATGAAAGTGGAAGCAGAACTTCCCCAATCCCGGTTCTGCCTAAGAAGAAGACTAATCCCGAGGATGTGATTTCTTTTCAGTACTTTAATTTGGTTTAAAAGATGGTATATTTTACGTTATTCACATTTTAAACTTTACAAAATCTAGTTTGAGAAAAATCACTTGAACTTGCACTGACAGTTAGCAGCTACGACGTCACCATGGGATCTCATTTACATAAACTACCCTTCAACAGTGTTCCACACCACAATGGGATATCATATACGTTATAAAAACAGGAGCTTCCTCAATTCCCTTGCCCTGCCCCTGCCCATTACAATGTTACAAATGACAGGACACTGATTTTTTTAAGTGAAAAGTTAGTGAAAGTTTAAAAAGAGGGAGGGTGAAGAGGAGGGGGAGGGAGTGCTGAGGATGAAGAGAAATGAGCCGCGCCTGTGCAGTGGGGGGCTATGGGTGAGTGGTGGAATATTGCATTGGTGGAATGTGTTGCTTTGGGGGAACGGGTGAGTGGTGGAATATTGCGTCGGTGGAATGTGTTGCTTTGGGGGAACGGGTGAGTGGTGGAATATTGCGTTGGGGGAACGGGACCCAACGGGTTCCACTTGGTCTAGTATATATATGATTGTCACATGTACCAATTAAGGTACAGTGAAATTCGAATGACCTGTTCTAATTTACTTTAGTACTTTGGAGATACAGCGTGGAAACGGGCCATTCGGCCCACCGAGTCCCTGCTGACCAGCGATCATCCTGTACGTTAACACTGGGAACAATTTTACAATTTTACTGGAGCCAGTAAAACCTACAAACCTGCACGTCTTTGGAGCGCGGGAGGAAACCGAAGATCTTGGAAAAAACCCACGCAGGTCACGGGGAGAACGTACCAACTCCCGCCAGACCAGCACCCATCGTCAGGATCAAACCCGGGTCTCTGGCGCTGTAAGGCAGCAACTCTACCGCTGCGCCACCAGCATCCCTGGAGAGAAGGTGTCGTTTTGGGTCGAGACATCTTCTTCAGACTCTGAAGTGTCTTGCCGCTCGTTTGTGTCAAATAGTAGATGTTCTACCACCACTTGTTTAGGGGAAGAAGGATGAGCAATAAACACCACACTTGACAGCAATATCTGCTATGATATTATCAACCATGATAATAACCTTGACCAGAATGTCTTCCCACTGGCTTTAGTTTAGTGAAGTTTAGTGATTCAATCATGGCTGATCTATTGTTTCCTCTGAGCCCCTGTCCCCTGTCTCCATCAATGGTGTGGGTGTGCAGCTTACCAGGGAGTACAGGTACTTGGAGTGTACCTGGACCGTAAGCTGGACTGGTCCAGGAACGCTGAGGTTCCTGTACAAGAAGGGACAGAGCCGCCTGTACTTTTTGACAAGTCTCCGCTCTATCAACGTCTGCAGTGAGTTGCCGCAGATGTTCTACCAATCGGTGGTGGCCAGCGCCATCTTCTTCGCTGCCGTGCGCTGGGGCAGCTGGGCGAAGGCTGCGGACGCCAACAGGATCAGCAAACTCATCAGGAAGGCTGGCTCCGTCATGGGGGCGGAGCTGGAGTCCTGGCAGGTGGTCTTGGAGGGGAGGATGCCCCTCAGACTGCGGAGCATCCTGGACAATACAGCTCACCCCTCCTCCATGGCACACTGGTCAACCTGAGGAGCACCTTCAGCAACAGACTGGTTCCACCGAGATGCAGCACAGAACGCCACAGGGGATCCTTCTTCCCTGTGGCTATCAAACTGTACAACTCCTCCCCCTTCAGTCGTCGGGTAGACTGAGACTGAGTGACTACACACCCCCCCCCCCCCCACTAATCTTTGCACATCCCCAATCCTTTCCACTCGTCACTTTATTTTCATGTTTCATGTATTTTGTGTTTTTATGACTGTTGTCAGATCAATTTAACCCCTGGGATAAATAAACTTCTATCGTATCGTATCTCCCCAGGCACCCCTACTAATCAAGTATCTGTCTATCTCTGCTTTAAAAATACCCATTGACTTGGCCTCCACAGCCCTCTGTGGCAAAGCTAGGATGGAACCCGGGTCTCCAGCGCTGTAATCGCTGTAAGGCAGCAACTCGACCGCTGCGCCACCGTGCCACCCCGATGAAGTTTGAATATCTGCCACGCTAAAAGTTAAGCAAATGAAAGCCCCCTGTTTTCTGCATCAAGTCCTCCTCTGACATTTGGGTACATCTGAGTTAGAAAGGGACAGGGAGTCGAGAGAGTGTCGAGAGAGAGGAAACTAGAGACACTCGCAGACGGAGAGAGATGAGAAGCTGCCACAGCCAGACATAAAAACAGCTTTTATCCACGAGTAGTTGCTCTACTCAACAGCCAAAAATCTGTAGCCTCCCTTTGATCTGGTATTTTGTTGGTTCGCATGCTCGATCAATGGTGTTTTATCATTAATGTTTTATTATTATTAATGTTTAGTGTTTTCTGAGTCATTCGTAAATGTCACTGTATGTCATGTTGTTACTTGTGGGCGGAGCACCAAGGCAAATTCCTTGTATGTGAATACTTGGCCAATAAACTTACTTACTTACTTACTTACTTAAATTAAATAGCAAATTAAACTCGAGGTAAAGGAGGTAACAACCATAATATGATAAGATTTAATCTGCAATTTGAGAGGGAGAAGGTTAAATCAGAAGTGTCAGTGTTGCAGTTGAACAAAGGGGACTATGAAGGCATGACTAAATTAATGAATAAACGAATGTTTATTGGCCAAGTATGTACACATACAAGGAATTTGCCTTGGTGCTCCGCTCGCAAGTAACAACATGACATACAATCAATTAAAGACTTTATTGTCATTCAAAAATACACCAACAAATGCAAATCTGAACGGAATGTCGTTGCATCTGGCTCACCGTGCAACATAAAATAACAAAAGGGTAAAATAGATAAAAAGATAAAATAGATCATAGTGGCGGCACATTACATGAAATTCAAGAGTCTGATGGCTCAGGGGAAGAAGCTGTCGCAGAACCTGGCGTTCTGCTCCTCATACTGCGATACCTTTAGCCCGAGGGCAGCAGAGTGAACAGTCCATGATGGAGATGTGTGGGGTCTTTTATAATGCTGTTGGCCTTGGACAAGCAACGTTTGCACGCAATGTCCCGGATTGAAGGAAGAGAAGTCCCGATGGTTTTTTCAGCCGTCCTCACCACTCTCTGCACGGACTTCCAGTCGGAGGCTTTGCAGTCCCCAAACCAGACAGAGATGCAGCTGGTCAGAATACTCTCTATGGTGCCCCCGTAGAAAGTGGTGAGGACGGGATGGGGGAGGTGAGCTCTTCTCATCCGGCGCAGAACGTGCAAACGCTGCTGCGCTCTCTTAACTGGCGATGGGAATTTTTTGTGACGGTAAACCATTAAGAATAAAACATGAAAACATTAAGTATAAAACATTATAGTTTAAACATGTGAATGAAATAAAATACCAGAGCAAAAGGAGCTGGCCAAGGTCGACTGAAAAAGGATCCTAGCAGGAATAACGGTGGAACTGCAATGGCGGGAATTTCTGGGCATAATCCAGAAGACATTTCATTCCAAAGAGGAAGAAAGATTCTAATGGGAGTAAGAGGCAACCGTGGCTGACAAGGGAAGTTAGGGATGGAATAAAACTAAAAGAAAAGATGTATAACATCGCAAAGAGTGGCAGGAAGCCAGAGGATTGGGAAACTTTCAAAAGACAACAGAAGGTAACAAAAAGGGCAATATGGTGTGAAAAGATGAAGTACGAGGGCAAGCTGGCCAAGAATATAAAGAAGGACAGTAAAAGCTTCCTTTGGAATGTTAACAGAAAAAGATTAGTAAAGACAAATGTGGGTCCCTTGAAGGCAGAAACAGGTGAAATTAGTATGGGGAACAAGGAAATGGCAGAAGAGTTGAACAGACACTTTGGTTCTGTCTTCACTAAGGAAGACACAAACTATCTCCCAGATGTACTGGAGGACAGAGGATCTAGGGAGACAGAGGAACTGAAAGAAATTTGCATTCGATCAGCTGTGGATTGGAGAAGCTAGTATTGGGTAGGCTAATGGGAGTCAATTATTAAAGAGGTAATAATGGGGTTCAATATACACATAAATAAGCAGATAAAGTGCAATCGGCTGTTACAGTTCAGAGTCTGTTTGTTGGCGAGTTGAATAGCCTGATGGGGAAGTAGCTGTTCCTGAACCTGGATGTTCCAGATTTCAGGCTCCTGTACCTTCTGCCCGATGGCAGCGGAGAGATGAGTGTGTGGCCAGGATGGTGTGGGTCCTTGATGATGCTGCCAGCCTTTTTGAGGCAGCGACTGCGATAGATCCCCTCGATGGTGGGGAGGTCAGAGCCGATGATGGACTGGGCAGTGGTCACAACTTTCTGCATCCTTTTCCGCTCCTGGACGTTCAAGTTGCCGAACCAAGCCACGATGCAACCGGTCAGCAAGCTCTCTACTGTGCACCTGTAGAAGTTCGAGAGAGTCCTCCTTGACAGACCGACTCTCCGTAATCTTCTCAGGAAGTAGAGGCGCTGATGTGCTTTCTTTGTAATTGCATCAGTGTGCTGGGACCAGGAAAGATCTTCGGAAATATGCACGCCCAGGAATTTGAAGCTCTTGACCCTTTCCACCATCGACCCGTTGATATAAACGGGATTGTGGGTCCCTATCCTACCCCTTCCAAAGTCCACAATCAGTTCCTTGGTTTTGCTGGTGTTGAGGGCCAGGTTATTGTGCTGGCACCATTTGGTCAATCGGTCGATCTCACTTCTGCACTTTTGTATAGAATTTGTGGAATTCTCTGCCACAGAAGGCAGTGGAGGCCGATTCGCTGGATGAATTTAAAAGAGAGTTAGATGGAGCTCTAGGGGCTAGCGGAATCAAGGGATATGGGGAGAAGGCAGGCACGGGTTGCTGATTGTGGATGATCAGCCATGGTCACAATGAATGGCGGTGCAGGCCAAATGGCCTCCTCCTGCACCTATTCTCTACGTCTCTAACCTTTCAGAGCAGTCCACTCACAGTCCCCCGAGGACTGATGCGATTTGTCAAAACAGCGTCAGACAGTGAACACAATGTTTAAGAAGGAACTGCAGATGCTGGAAAATCGAAGGTAGACAAAAGTGCTGGAGAAACTCAGCAGGTGCGGCAGCATCTATGGAGCGAAGGAAATAGGCAACATCTGAAGAAGGGTTTCGGCCCGAAACGTCGCCTATTTCCTTCGCTCCATAGATGCTGCCGAACCCGCTGAGTTTCTCCAGCACGTTTGTCTACCTCAGACAGTGAACACGTTGCCCTGGGGAGAGGCAGAGGCTGTGAACGACAGCAGAGGAATGAACAAGCCCATCGTATACATGGCAGCCCTGTCTCTGAGGAAAGAAGGGTCCGAACTGAAACGGTTCTGCTGAGGGTGGGAACTAATTCCCCGATTCCCTCCCAGGGAGATGAGTCGATGCCCGTCCCTCACTCGACGGCCTTTGTGCTGTGCTAATTGTAACTCGATAGCCTTGGAGTCGCAGATGGCCCCCTGTTACTGAATCGGCAACTCTGCTCCCATTGAGGCAGCAGGTAAATAGACCTAAAGCTTTCACTTCATTCCAGCACAAAGTGATTGTAAAGGCAACAAAGGGCATGTTGCAAGTTTATAGGTTCTGCTGTTCACAAAGGGGGCTTCGCTGAGCCGCGCCCGTTGATTTCGTTCAGATCTTAAGGCGCCAAGAGGGTTCCTCTGCCCGGGGTCAGCTGCCTGCCCCTTTTCCGGGTTTCCGTGCCTGCATGCCCCTGGATCTCCAGTTTCCTCTACCAACTGCTATTGAGGGAGTGCAGCGAAGGTTTACAAGGCTAATTCCCGGGATGGCGGGACTGTCATATGCTGAGAGAATGGAGCGGCTGGGCTTGTACACTTCTGGAGTTTAGAAGGATGAGAGGGGATCTCATTGAAACATATAAGATTGTTAAGGGCTTGGACACGCTGGAGGCAGGAAACATGTTCCCGATGTTGGGGGGAGTCCAGAACCAGGGGCCACAGTTTAAGAATAAGGAGTAAGCCATTTAGAACGGAGACGAGGAAACACTTTTTCTCCCAGAGAGTGGTGAGTCTGTGGAATTCTCTGCCTCAGAGGACGGTGGAGGCCAGTTCTCTGGATGCTTTCAGGAGAGAGCTAGATAGGGCTCTTAAAAATAGCGGAGTCAGGGGATATGGGGAGAAGGCAGGAACGGGGTACTGATTGGGGATGATCAGCCATGATCACATTGAATGGCGGTGCTGGCTCGAAGGGCCAAATGGCCTACTCCTGCACCTATTGTCTAATGTCTATTGATATGAATGGTATACTACTTTGTATGTTGATTTCGTTTTTGGAATAAAGTATTTGATTTTAAACAGAAAAAAAAATAGGATTCCTCTGTTGGAATAATCTACTAGGGGAATGAAGTTTCCTCATCTGTCGGGCCGCTATTACTGTAGGCAACTTTATCTTCAAGTTCCCAAACTGGCTGAAAGCCCCCAACTTCTCTTTCTACCGTGGGTCGGCCCGTGGGAAAGGCAAACGCGTTTGTCTCACCGGTTCAGAGGCAAACGAGAAGTGATTCTGGATTGTGGCCGTATGAACGATAAAGGGGGAACAGTCACTTGCTTTCACATCCACACACGCAGTTCCACTCTGAGCTGCAGATCGTGGAGAGCAGTCGGGCGTGCAGCTGTCAGTGAGCCAGCAAGTGCGGTCACCTGTTTTTCCGGGGGCTCCCGCAACGACAGCTTCGTCCGCTGGACTGGAGGGCGGCAGCTTCGGCAGCTTCGACCGCCCTCCAGTCCAGGGCCGCGGAGTTTGAACCGGCCCGTTGGCGGAGCTCGGTTTCAGCCGTGGGACTTGCTTGCCATCACCCGGCGAGGGGCCCAACATCGGAGGCCTGGATCGCCTCAGCGCAGCGGGAGAGCAAGGAGGGAAGAGACAAGGACTTTGGGACCTGGTGGACTCACTGTGGTGGATGTTAAAACTGTGTTGAGTGTGTGTTTTGTTATTTTATTCTCTGTTATGACTGCAAGGTTAAACCATTTTGTTGTACTGTAAATGTGCAGTGACAATAGAAACATAGAAACATAGAAATTAGGTGCAGGAGTAGGCCATTCGGCCCTTCGAGCCTGCACCGCCATTCAATGTGATCATGGCTGATCATCCAACTCAGTATCCCGTACCTGCCTTCTCTCCATACCCCCTGATCCCTTCAGCCACAAGGGCCACATTCAACTCTCTCTTAAATATGGCCAACGAACTGACCTCAACTACCTTCTGTGGCAGAGAATTCCACAGATTACCTTCTGTGGCAGAGAATTCCACAATAAAGTTGAATCTAATCTAATATGTGCACGGCAGGATCCCATTAACAGCTGCGCGATACTTCCAAAGGGATCTCCAATGACCTAGTCTATGTCCAGAGAACATAGTTTCAAGGCGAAGGGGGAAAGATTGAATAGGAATCCGAGGGGTAACTTTTTCACACAGAGGGCGGTGGGTGTGCGTAAGCTGCCAGAGGAGGCACTTGAGGCAGGGACTTTCCCAATGTTTAAGAAACAGTTAGACAGGTACATGGATAGGACGAGTTTGGAGGGATGTGGACCCAACGCAGGCAGGGAGAGTCAAAGACTCTCATCGTTTCCTCTATGGGAGAGTCTAGGACTCTTAAGTAAGAGTTAGATTTAGCTCTTAGGGTGAAGGGAATCAAGGAATATGAGGAAAAAGCCAGAATGGGGTACCGATTTTGAATGATCAGCCATGGTCATATTGAATGACGGTGCTGGCTTGAATGGCCTACTCCTGCACCTATTTTCTATGTTTCTATGTTTCTATGACTAGTGTAGCTGGGACATGTTGGCCGGTGCGGGCAAGCTGGGCTGAAGGGCTTGTTTCCACACTGTATCACTCTATGACTATGACTCCATGAGTCACAGAATCAAACAGCATGGAAAAAGGCCCTTTGGCCCAACTTGTCCAAACTGACCAAGATGTTCCATCTACGCTCGTCCCACCTGCCTGTGTTGGGCCCACATCCCTCTCAACCTGTCCTATCCATGTACCTGTCCTAAAGCCTGTTTTAGTCCCTGCCTCAACTACCTCCTCTGGCAGCACGTCCCATACACCCACCACCCTCTGAGTGAGGGATAAATAAAGATCAGATCGCTGTGTCCTTCTTTCAAGTTGTTCCTTGGTCTTTGTGTAGGAAGGAACTGCAGATGCTGGTTCAAACCAAAGATAGACACAAAAAGCTGGAGTAACTCAGCGGGACGGGCAGCATCGTCTGAGGAAGGGTCACGAGCCGAAACGTCACCCACCCATTCCTTCTCTCCAGAGATCCTGCCTGTCCCGCTGAGTTACTCCAGCTTTTTGTGTCTATCCTTGAAGCCTTTCGTGCCCAACTTTGGAGAGGACTTCAGGCTAGAAGCCAATAATACAATCCGATATGATACCTCTTTATTTATCCCAGAGGGAAATTGGTCTGCCACCAGTCAAAATGATATGTTACAAAGCATTGAATACATTAATCATGTATTGTCTTTCCGCTGACTGGTTAGCACGCAACAAAAGCTTTTCACTGTACCTCAGTACACGTGACAATAAACTAAACTGAACTGAAACAGAGTAAAGAGGTTCTTCTGCAGTTGTTTAGGGCTCTGGTGAGACCACATCTGGAGTATTGTGTACAGTTTTGGTCTCCTAATTTGAGGAAGGACATCCTTGTGATTGAGGCAGTGCAGCGTAGGTTCACGAGATTGATCCCTGGGATGGCGGGACGGTCATATGAGGAAAGATTGAAAAGACTAGGCTTGTATTCACTGGAGTTTAGAAGGATGAGGGGATACTTATAGAAACATATAAAATTATAAAAGGACTGGACAAGCTAGATGCAGGAAAAATGTTCCCAATGTTGGGTGAGTCCAGAACCAGGGGCACAGTCTTAGAATAAAGGGGAGGTCATTTAAGACTGAGCTGAGAAAAAACATTTTTACCCAGAGAGTTGTGAATGTATGGAATTCCCTGCCACAGAGGGCAGTGGAGGCCAAGTCACTGGATGGATTTAAGAGAGAGTTAGATAGAGCTCTAGGGGCTAGTGGAGTCAAGGGATATGGGGAGAAGGCAGGCACGGGTTATTGATAGCGGACGATCAGCCATGATCACAATGAATGGCGGTGCTGGCTCGAAGGGCCAAATGGCCTCCTCCTGCACCTGTTTTTTATGTTTCTATGTTTCTATGAAACTGAAGATGTCATGTGCATTTTTATAAAGATGAAATTTAAGTGACCAGTTATTGCACAGCACGTATGTAATATTCCACAAACAGGAGATTACATTACCACGTGGCAATACACCACTCATCTCCGGGGTTTGGACCTGAGCCCATCATCACCTGCCTTAGATTACAGAACATTGAACAGTACGGAAAATAGGAACAGGCCATTCGGCCCGCAATGTCTGTGCCGTACGTGCTGTCAGGTTAAAGTACTCTATGTCTGAGAGAATGGAGGGGCTGGGCTTGTACACTCTGGAGTTTAGAAGGGTGAGAGGGGATCTCATTGAAACATATAAGATTGTTAAGGGTTTGGACACGCTGGAGGCAGGAAACATGTTCCCGATGTTGGGGGAGTCCAGAACCAGGGGCCACAGTTTAAGAATAAGGAGTAAGCCATTTAGAATGGAGACGAGGAAACACTTTTTCTCACAGAGAGTGGTGAGTCGGTGGAATTCTCTGCCTCAGAGGGCGGTGGAGGCAGGTTCTCTGGATGCTTTCAAGAGGGAGCTAGATAGGGCTCTTAAAGATAGCGGAGTCAGGGGATATAGGGAGAAGGCAGGAACGGGGCACTGATTGGGGATGATCAGCCGTGATCACATTGAATGGCGGTGCTGGCTCGAAGGGCCGAATGGCCTACTCCTGCACCTATCGCCTATTGTCTATTGTTTGCAAGTGATCCAATCCTCTCCAATCCCTGCATAACCACGGTTTAGTGCCGGAGTAACTCAGCAAGTTAGGCAGCGGCTCTGGTGAACATGGATAGGTGATGTTCCGGGCCGAGACGCTTCTTCAAACATTGTAGGGGTGAAGGGGGGGGGGGGGAGGGGGGGGGGAGGGGGGGAGAAAGCTGTAAAAGGGGAGAGGCAGGGCAGAGCATGGCAGGTAACAGGTAGACACAGACAAGGAGGGCGGGGGTGGCAGGCACAGAGATAAGATAAGAAGGTTTAGGTTTCCCATTTATAATTATTGTCCCATGTACCGACTTATGGTGAAAAGCTTTATTTTGCATGCTATCCAATCTGATCCAATCTGTGTCACTCTCAGCATTGTAACGCACCAGTTCCACGTACAAATCCGAATGGACACAATAGAGCAGAGGTGAATGGGACCCTGGCTTATGGCAGGTGAATGGGGTTAGGAGGGAGGGATAGATCAGCCATGATTGAATGGCGGTGTGGATTTGATGAGCTTTTAAGGCCTAATTCCGCTCCTCTCACTTGTGAACCCATGTCCTGTTATTTTTAGACGTTTATTTTTGGCTCTCACTTGGTTTTTAGATGGATTTCCTGACTCCCTCCTTCAGTGGAGAGTGCGGCTGATGGCTTCATGCAAGGGCCGTTCAGAAGCCAGATAACAGAAGCTGTTCCTGCGTCTGGTGCGTGCTCTGTACATTCTGCCCGATGAGAGCAAGGTGAAGGGGGAATGGCCAGGATTGGGACAAGTATTTGATTATAGAAACAAGGATAGCAGATGCTGGTTCAGACCAATGGAAGACACAAGGTGCCGGAGTAACTCCAGTTAGCATCTCCGGAGAAAAAGGATGGGTGACGTTTTGGGCCGAGACTCTTCTTCTTCAGAAGGATCTTCTCCTGCAGAAGGGTCCCAACCCATTGGAATGGGTCGCCCATTCTTTTTCTCCGGAGATGATTCAATGATTCAATTGCACTTTATTCTCACATGTGACTAGATACAGTGAAATGCTTTACTTTGCTTTGCGTAGACGCTGCCTGAGGCGCTGAGTTACTCCGGAATTTTACCGGCGGCAGGACGTCCCGGCGGTAGAGTTGCCGCCTTACAGAGCTAACCGCACCAGAGACCCGGGTCCGATCCTGCCCACGGGTGCTTGCCTGCGCAGAGTTTGTACGTTCTCCCCGCGTACTCTCTGTGTGGGTTTTCTTCGAGAGCTCCGGGTTTCCTCCCGCACTCCAGAGGCGTGCAGGTGGCCCGGCCAAGCTGGCCATCCGCGGGTTCACGGTGCCAGGCGGAAGAGGGCTCCGCCGAGCCCGGTGTTTGCGCCTTTTCCCGAGTTACGTCTGCGCCCGGTTGGTGCTGGAGAGGGAACTGGTTGTGTCGTAGCTATTTAGTATATTTGGTTTTTTTTTTGTTTTGTTTTTAATGGTTTTAAAATTATTTTAATTAAAAGCAATTGTACAAGAATAAAACATTCGGCGTATAAAGTTATGCAATTAATGTACAACTTCAATTTTAACCTAACTTGAAAATAAGGGAAAAGAAAAGAGAATGAACAAGAAAGAGAAAAAAATGAAAGGTGAAAAGATAGGACCCCCAGACTACCAACGTAGTGTGGCCAAAGAGTGGATAAAGCTGTGAGAGAGGAGAAGGAAAAAGAAAGAAAAGGAAGAAAAAAGTGGAAATATACCTGCCTCTCGTCCCCCCCCCCCCCCCCCCCGCCCACCTCAACGTTATTTAGTCATACAATCATAGAATTATAGAAAATAGGTGCAGGAGCAGGCCATTCGGCCCTTTGAGCCTGCACCGCCATTCAATGTGATCATGGCTGATCATCCAACTCAGTATCCTGTACCTGCCTTCTCTCCATACCCCCTGATCCCTTCAGCCACAGGGGCCACATCTAACTCCCTCTTAAATATGGCCAACGAACTGGCCTCAACTACCTTCTGTGGCAGAGAATTCCACAGACTCACCACTCTCTGTGTGAAAAAAGATCTTCTCATCTCGGTCCTAAAAGACTTCCCCCTTATCCTTAAACCTGTGACCCCTTGTTCTGGAGTTCCCCAACATCGGGAACAATCTTCCTGCATCTAGCCTGTCCAACCCCTTAAGAATTTTGTAAGCCTCTATAAGACCCCCCCTCAATCTCCTAAATTCCAGCGAGTACAAGCCGAGTCGATCCAGTCTTTCTTCATATGGAAGCCCTGCCATCCCAGGAATCAGTCTGGTGAAGCTTCTCTGTACTCCCTCTATGGCAAGATTTGTAAGGATTTTAGTATACTGGTAAGGATTGTAACACAGTTGTTTGAAAATGTTGTGTCTGGATAATTTGGTGATTTTGTCCTGGGTGTGTTACCACGGTTTTGTTTTCTGTCCTGATCGGAATTAAATAAATTATTTTTGACACAAAAAAAAAACGTACAGGTTTGTAGGTCAATTGGCTTGGTGTAAAGATATGTAAACATTGCCCCTTGTGTAGGATAGTGTTAATGTGCAGGGATTGCTGGTTGGTACAGGAGCAGCGGGCTGAAGGGCTGGAGAGAAGGAATGGGGGACCTTACCCTTCCATATCTCTGTGTCTCCCTCTCCCCTGACTCTCAGTCTGAAGAAGGGTCTCGACCTGGAACGTCACTCATTCCTACTCTCCAGAGATGCTGCCTGTCCCGCTGAGCTAATCCAGCACTTTGTGTCTACCTTTAGAGTATCGTGTTCAGTTTTGGTCAACATGTTATAGGAAAGATGTTGTCCCGGCTGGAAAGATGTTGTCCAGAGAAAATCGACAAGAATGTTGCCGTGACTTGATGGTCTGAGCTATAGGGAGAGGTGGGACAGGCTAGGACTCTACTCCTTGGAACGCAGGAGGATGAGAGGTGATCTTATAGAGGTGTACAAAAACAAGAGCGGTATAGATCAGGTAATGCTCAGAACCTTTTGCCCAAAGTTGGGGAGTCGAGAACCAGGCACATGGGATTAAGGTGAGGGGGGGAGAGATGTAATCGGAACCTGAGGGGTAGCTTTGTCACACAAAGAGTGGTGGGTGTATGGCACGAGATGCCGGAGGAGATGGTTGCAGCAGATAGCAATGCAACGTTTAAGAAACGTTTGGACAGGTACACGGATAGGACAGGTTTAGAGGGACATGGGCCAAACGCAGGCAGGTGGGACTAGTGTAGATGGAAACATAGAAACATAGAAATATAGAAAATAGGTGCAGGAGGAGGCCATTCGGCCCTTCGAGCCAGCACCGCCATTCATTGTGATCATGGCTGATCGTCCCCTATCAATAACCCGTGCCTGCCTTCTCCCCATATCCCTTGACTCCACTAGCCCCCAGAGCTCTATCTAACTCTCTCTTAAATCCATCCAGTGACTTGGCCTCCACTGCCCTCTGTGGCAGGGAATTCCACAAATTCACAACTCTCTGGGTGAAATTTTTTTTTCCACCTTAGTCTTAAATGGCCTCATTGGAAGCATTTTTCCTGCATCTAGCTTGTCCAGTCCTTTTATAATTTTATATGTGTCTATAAGATCCCCCCTCATCCTTCTAAACGCCAGTGAATACAAGCCTAGTCTTTTCAATCTTTCCTCATATGACAGTCCCGCCATACTGATTTTGGATGATCAGCCATGATCATATTGAATGGTTCGAAGGGCCGAATGGCCTACTTCTGCACCTATTTTCTATGTTATACTTAACTATGTTTAATCTTTGTGCATGCCATTGTGCTCATGATGGGACTATGTTTGTATGTTTCTATATTCCCAACTATACAAGTTACTCATTGCGCTAGAGTCGGCTCACGGTTGCGATTTGCAGTTCCCCTTTGGTTTTATGAACTAAGAACAAATAGCTGGTCGCCTACTTCTCTTAACGAGTTGCCAACCACAAATCACTTCATTTCACTTGTTCTGTTTTTAATCACTGAAGGCAGATTTAGTTCCGTGTGGAATTCCTCCTGTGAATGATCGAAGAGCTGGTGTTATTCTCCTTGCATTTTCTTCCCAGCATTTCCAATGTCGCATTTCCAAGCATTGAGCATGGAGGTTGGGACGGTCATGTTGCGGTTGTATGAGACGTCGGTGAGGTCGCATTTAGAGTATTGCATGTAGTTATGGGGCACCATGTTATAGGAACGATGTCAATCTGGAAAGAGTGCAGACAATAGACAATAGGTGCAGGAGTAGGCCATTCGGCCCTTCGGGCCAGCACCGCCATTCACCGTGATCATGGCTGATCATCCCCAATCAGTACCCCGTTCCTGCCTTCTCCCCATATCCCCTGACTCCGCTATCTTTAAGAGCCCTATCTAGCTCTTTCTTGAAAGTATCCAGAGAACCGGCCTCCACCGCCCTCTGAGGCAGAGAATTCCACAGACTCACCACTCTCTGTGAGAAAAAGTGTTTACTCGTTTCCGTTCTAAATAGCTTACCCCTTATTTTTAAACTGTGACCCCTGGTTCCGGAACTCCCCCTACATCGAAAACATGCTTCCTGTAGACCAATGTAGCTGGGGACATGTTGGGCTGAAGGGCCTGTTTCCACACTGTATCACTCTATGACTATGACTCTATGATTATCATTCTATGACTCTGTGACTCTTTTAGCTTAGAGATGCAGCGCGGAAACAGGCCCTTTGGCCCCCCGGGCCAGCGCTGACCAGCGATCCCCACTCATGAACACGATCCTACATCCACTAGGGACAATCTTCACATCTACAAACCTGCACGTCTTTGGAGTGTGGGAGGAAACCAGAAGTTCTCGGAGGAAACCCACACAGGTCACACAGGGGAGAACGTACAAACTCCGCACAGACAGCGCCCGTAGTCGGGATCGAACCCGGGTCTCCGGCGCTGCGTTCGCTGTAAGGCGGCGACTCTGCCTCTGGTGGGGCAGAAGCTGCTTCATGGGACGGCGGGGTGGATTGCTTGACATGTTGTCCCATTCCTTCCACTGTTTGTGCTGTGACCGCCCCCACCTACCCCAGTAGGGACTTGCAGCATTCGTGGGTGAACATCACCCTGGCCACACACTCATCTCCCCGCTACCTTCAGGTAGAAGGTACAGGAGCCTGAGAACTTCAACGACCCGGTTCAGGAATATCTACTTCCCCACAGCCATCAGGCTATTAAACCTGGCTCGGACAAAACTCTGAACATTAATAACCCCTCCATCTGTTATTTGCACTTTATTAATTTATTAATTAATGTGTGTATTTAAGTATATAATTGTAGTCAATGCCTACTATGTTCTGTTGTGCTGAGCAAAGAAAGAATTTCATTGTCCTGTCAGGGACACACGACAATAAACTCTTTTGACTCTTTTGACTTTGACTTTGATTGGAGGGATATGGAGCACATGTGGGCTGGTGGGACAGAAGGTGAGCAGGGATCACAACCACTCAACAGACAATGAGCTCGGAGGCCGTGACCTTTGTTTGGGACTAGCCTCCGTACCATGCACATGTGCACACGTGGAGATAGCCACCCCCATCTCCACTCTCACACTCCCTCCTCCACACTGCCCTGCCTTCCCTCCATCCCACTCACGCCCTCTTTAACCCAAAACAACGGGGTAGAGTTGCTGCCTTGCAGCGCCAGCGCACCGGGTTCGATCCTGACTACTGGTGCTTGTCTGTAAGGGGTTTCCCCGTGACCTGCGTGGGTTTTCCCCCCAAATATCTTCGGTTTTCCTCCCACACTCCAAAGACGTTGATTGGTTTGGTAAAATTGTAAATTGTGTCTAGTGTGTGTAGGATGGCGTTCATGCGCGGGGATGGCTGGACTGTGCGGACAAGGTGGGCTGAACATCCTGTGTCCGTGCTGTATCTCTAAACTAAACAAAACAACCTTTCTCCAAGCCCCACTTTCCCTCCCTGTTTCTCTACACCCGTCCCCTTCAGCCTCCCTCTCATATTCAACGCGTCTGCACTGAATGCTGGCCTTTCGTCACTGCTTAATAAGTGATTAAAACCGGACTAACCTGCAATTAATCTTTAATTGCCTGACTAATTGTGACTAATTTTTTTACATCACTCCACAGCTCTAATTATAACGTTAAAGATGTTGACAATATAATGTTACACTATGTTCCAGTTTTAATTACGAACACTCCGAATGCGGAAACTATTTTTTTCAGATTTTGTTGACTAAATTGGAGTCGTATGTTCATTTAGTTTGGTGTGGAGGTACAGCGCGGAAACAGGCCCTTCGGCCCACCGAGCCTGCGCCGACCGGCGATCTACGCACATTAACACATCTAAACCAAGCCGATTAACCCACAATACCTGCACGTCTTTGGAGTGTGGGAGGAAACCGAAGATCCCGGAGCGCGGCACGGTGGCGCAGCGGTAGAGTCGCTGCCTTACAGTGCTTGCACACGCGTCCCAGCGCCGGACACCCGCGTTCGATCCCGACTACGGGCGCTGTCTGTACGGAGTTTTACGTTCTCCATGTGACCGTGTGGATTTCCTCCGAGATCTTCGGTTTCCTCCCACACTCCAAAGAAGTGCAGGTTTGTAGGTTAGTTGGCTCGGTGTGTGTGTAAATTGTCCCGTGTGTGTGTGTAGGACAGTGTTAATGTGCGGGGATCGCTGGTCAGTGCGGACACACTGGGCCGAAGGTACTGTTTCCGCCTTGTATCTCTAAACTAAATTAAACTAAATCTCGGAGAAAACTCACATGGTCACAGGGAGAATGTACAACCTCCCTTCCATTGCCTCCATTTACACCTCACGCTGCCTCGGCAAGGCCAGCAGCATCATCAAGGCTGGGTCTCACCCCGGTCACTCCCACTTCTCCCCGCTCCTGTCGGCCAAGAGGGACAAAAGTGTGAAAACGCACATCACCAGATTCAGGGGCAGTTTCTTCCCAGCTGTTATAGAGTCATACAGCGTGGAAACAGGTCCGTGAGTCCGGCTTGCCCACGCCGACTGACGTGTCTCGCGTACCCTAGTCCCACCTGCCAGCATTTGGCCCATATCCCTCGAAACCTGTCCCACCCATGCATCGGCCCAAATGTTTCTTAAACGTTGCGATAGTGCCTGTCTCTGTGTAAGAGACTGGTTACTCAACCTATTCCTCTAGCGATTTAGTACGCTTCTATAAGCCACCCCTCATCCTCCTCTGCTCCAAGGAATCCTATCAGACAACTAAACCACCAAGGGTGGCCACGGTGGCGCAGCGGCAGAGTTGCTGCCTTACAGCGCCTGCAGATCCGGAGACCCGGGTTCGATCCCGACTACGGGCGCTGTCTGCACGGAGTTTGCACGTTCTCCCCGTGACCTGCGTGGGTTTTCTACGAGATCTTTGGTTTCCTCCCACACTCCAAAGACATACAGGTATGTAGGTAAATTGGTTAGGAAAATGTAAAAATAGTCCCTAATGTGTGTAGAATTGTGTTAATATGCGAGTGTTGCTGGTCGGCATGGCCTGTTTCTGCGTTGTATCTCTGAACTAAAGCTAAACTGAAAACAACTAGCGAGCGGTCCTGAGCAACCATCTACCTCATTGGGGACCCTTGGACTATCTTTCATTAGACGTTACTGGGCTTTGTCGTGCATTAAAGATAATCCCCTTTATCCTGTATCTGCACACTGTGGAGGGCTCGATTGTAATCATGTATAGTCTTTCCGCCGTCCGGAGAAACACAGCAAAAGAAATGTTCACTGTACCTCGATACACGTGACAATAAACAAAACTGGGCTAAAGGAATCCTTTTCGAGGAAACACTTTTTCTCACAGAGAGTGGTGAGTCAGTTGAATTCTCTGCCTCAGTGGACGGTGGAGGCCGGTTCTCTGGATGCTTTCAAGAGAGAGCTCGATAGGGCTCTTAAAGATAGCGGAGTCAGGGGATATGGGGAAAAGGCAGGAACGGGGTACTGATTGGGGATGATCAGCCATGATCACATGGAATGGCGGTGCTGGCTCGAAGGGCCGAATGGCCTACTCCTGCACCAATTGTCTATTGTCTATTGTCTATTGTCTAAACACTAAACTAAACTAACCATGACTCCACAGATTAGCACCAGGCCGTAATCTCACAGACCATTTCTGATTGTATTACTAAGATACATGCAAAATGCTGGAGTAACTCAGCGGGTCAGGCAGCATCTCTGGAGACAAGGAATGGGTGACATTTCGGGTCGAGACTCTTCTTGATCACTTCCGGCTGTCTGCCCTCCACTGCCTCCAACTTGATCGTACCCCAGCCCCGCACAGCCCGGTTTTACCTTCTCCCCAAAATCCATAAATAGCGGTCTGAAGAAGGGTCTCGGCCCGAAACGTCACCCATTCCTTCTCTCCAGAGACGCTGCCTGTCCCGCTGAGTTACTCCAGCACTTTGTGTCTACCTTCGGTGTAAACCAGCATCTGCAGTTTCTACCCAACGAAAACTGAATGTGTAGGAAGGAACTGCAGATAACTAAACTAAACTAAGCTAAACTAATTTCAACTGTGACACCCGGTCTGTGAAATGTGGAGTAAATCAATACATGCCATAAGGTCATAAGGAATAGTAGTAGAATTACGTCTTTGGAGTGTGGGAGGAAACCAGAAGATCTCGGAGGAAACCCACACAGGTCACACAGGGGAGAACGTACAAACTCCGCACAGACAGCGCCCGTTGTCGGGATCGAACCTGGGTCTCCGGCGCTGCATTCGCTGTAAGACCCGTCGACTCTGCCATTCAAAAATCATGGCTGATCTATCTCTCCTAACTCCATTCACCTGCCTTCTCCCCATAACCTCTGACACCCGTACTAATCAAGAAGCTATCTATCTCTGCCTTAAAAATATCCACTGACTAGGCCTCCACAGCCTTCTGTGGCAAAGAATTCCACAGATTCACCGCCCTCTGACTAAATAAATGTCTCCTCTTCTCCTTCCTAACAGAATGTCCATCTGGAACAACTCCAAGGCTGAGCAGTTTAGAGGATTGTCACGTGTACCGAGGCACAGTGAAAAACCTTTGTCGCCTGCCAACCAGAAAACGGAAAAACAATACACGATTACAATCGAGTCAGTTCGTTTAGAGTAACTGAGAATCCATTGTCTGAGAATTGGCATGTGGACTAATTTTTATTTACAGTGAGGCATCTTCGCCACCACTGACAATGGACTATAGATAGACAATAGACAATGGGTGCAGGAGTAGGCCATTCGGCCCTTCGGGCCAGCACCACGCCATTCAATGTGATCATGGCTGATCATCCCCAATCGGTACCCCGTTCCTGCCTTCTCCCCATATCCCCTGACTCCGCTATCTTTAAGAGCCCTATCTAGCTCTCTCTTGAAAGTATCCAGAGAACCGGCCTCCACCGCCCTCTGAGGCAGAGAATTCCACAGCCTGACCACTCTGGGAAAGCTCTACCATTCATTAGCACTGGTCTGGAAAACATTAATCATTCAAATTCTAAAGAAGGGTCCTGACATAAAACGTTCTCCAGGGATGCTGCTTGACCTGCTGAGTTGCTCCCAGCACTTTGTGTCCCCCCCCCCCCCATTCAAATTGCTGCCCCAATAAAAACGCACGCCTCTAGATTCAGAGTGAGTTACTTCCCAGCTGTTATCAGGCAACAGAATCATCCTACCACAACTAGAGCGCAGTGCTGAACTACTATCTACCTCATTGGAGACCCTCGGACCATCTTTGGTGACTTCACTGGCTCTACCTCATACAAAACGTTATTCCCTTGTCATGTATACATACACATACGTTACATACACTGTAAAAACGGCTCGATTGTAATCATGTGTCGTCTTTCTGCTGACTGGTTAGCACGCAACAAAAGTCCAAAGATGTACAGGTTTGTAGGTTTGAGGAGCTCTCGTTTCCCTGATCCCTGACCAGTCTGAAGAAGGGTCTCGACCCGAAACGTCGCCTATCTCCTTCGCTCCTTAGATGCTGCTGCACCCGCTGAGTTTCTCCAGCCTTTTGTGTACCCCAGGTTTGTCGGTTAATTGGCTTGGTATAAATTCAACTTGTCGCGAGTGTGTGTAGGATAGTGTTAGTGTGCGGGGATCGCTGATCGGCGCGGACTCCGGTGGGCCCAAGGGCCTGTTGCCGCGCTGTACCTCTAAACTAAACTAAACTAAATTAAACCAAAAGCTTTTCACTGTACCTCGGTGCACGTGACAATAATTTAAACCAAGACTGAGATACAGGATGAAGGGAATAACATAGCGTGCAGGATAAAGTCTGATTAAAGTTCATATTCATATGCAATAGGAGCAGAATTAGGACATTCGACCCCATCTAGTCTGTACTTCGAGCAAGAACGCGGCTTCTTGAAAATTCTCGTGGGATAGGCCTTGTTGGCCAGAGCAGTTCCCATTTTGTCGTGCTCTAGAAACTTGGCCTTGCCTTTGGTCTCTGTCCTTATGCTTGTAGTTGTGTTGGAGGTTGAGTGGGATGGTGGCCAAGGTATCCATCTGTGCAGCAATATCAGGCAGCCTGGAGCTCTGAACCGACCCAAAATCACTCCGAGAATCCCAAATAAATTCTTCGGTCTCAATGACAGGAACTCTCTTCTTCAAAATGACTACCCGGCAAACTGCACCAGCACAGGTCCCAGAGTCATAGAGTCCCTACAGCGTGAAAGAGGCCCTTCAGCCCAACTTGCCCATGCCAACCAAGATGCCCCATCAGTCAATCATGGCTGATCTATCTCTCCCTCCTAACCCCATTCTCGTGTCTTCTCCCCATTTGCACTAATCAAGAATCTAGCTATCTCTACAAGGTTACAAGGTCTACAAGTACAAGGTTAATTCCCGGGATGGCGGGACTGTCAGATGCTGAGAGAATGGAGCAGCTGGGCTTGTACACTCTGGAGTTTAGAAGGATGAGAGGGTATCTCATTGAAACATATAAGATTGTTAACGGCTTGGACACGCTAGAGGCAGGAAACATGTTCCCGATGTTGGGGGAGTCTAGAACCAGGGGCCGCAGTTTAAGAATAAGGAGTAAACCATTTAGAACGGAGATGAGGAATCTTTTTCTCCCAGAGAGTGGTGAGTCTGTGGAATTCTCTGCCTCAGAGGGCGGTGGAGGCAGGTTCTCTGGATACTTTCAAGAGAGAGCTAGATAGGGCTCTTAAAAATAGCGGAATCAGGGGATATGGGGAGAAGGCAGGAACGGGGTACTGATTGGGGATGATCAGCCATGATCACATTGAATGGCGGTGCTGGCTCGAAGGGCCAAATGGCCTACCCCTGCACCTATTGTCTATTGTCTATTGTCTGTTGTCTTTGCCTTAAATGTATCCACCAACTTGGCCTCCACAGCCTTCGTAGGCAAAGAATTCCACAGATTCACCACCCTCTGACTAAAGAAATTCTTCTAAAAAGAACGTCCTTTAATTCTGAGGCTATGACCTCTAGTCCTAGACTCTCCCACGAGTGAAAACATCCTCTCCAAATCCACTCTATCCAAGCCTTTCACTGTTCTGAATGTTTCACTGAGGTCCCCACTCATTGTTCTAAACTCCAGTGCGCACAGGCCCAACACAAACCTGTACCTGTCTAACAGTTTCGTAAATGTTGGGATAGTCCCAGCCTGAACTACTTCCTCCGGCAGCTTGTTCCATACACCCACCACCCTTTGTGTGAAAAAGTTACCCCTCAGATTCCTATTAAATCTTTTCCCCTTCACCTTAAACCTGTGTCCTCTGGTCCTTGATTCACCAAGAGATTCTGTGCATCTATCCAATCTATCCCCCTCATGACCCATCTTTGAGATCCTGCTACAGACTGAAACATGAGGTGAAGAAGGGTCTCGACCCGAAACGTCGCCTATTCCTTTTCTCCAGAGATGCTGCCTGCCCCGCTGAGTTACTCCAGCCATTTTGTGTCTATCTTCGGTGCAAACCAGCATCTGCAGTTCCTTCCCACACAACATAGTTTCAAAAGATGACAATGCAACAGAGGGATATGGACCAAAATTGGGGAAAAGGGACAAGTTGAGAGGGAAACTGTGGTCGGCATGAACCTTTGGTTTAGTTTAGAGATGCAGCACGGAAACAGTCCCTTCGACGTAAGCCTGCATCTTCCTCCACGTTACATTGTGCTGTATATAATTGCAAGTTACGATTGATTTCCTGCCTCTGATCAGTCCCAAAGCAAAAGCATTTTCTGTACATAGAAACACAGACATAGACAATAGGTGCCGGAGTAGGCCATTCGGCCCTTCGAGCCTGCACCGCCATTCAATATGATCATGGCTGATCATCCAACTCAGTATCCTGTACCTGCCTTCTCTCCATACCCCCTGATCCCTTCAGCCACAAGGGCCACATCCAACTCCCTCTTGAATATGGCCAACGAACTGGCCTCAACTACCTTCTGTGGCAGAGAGTTCCACAGATTCGCCACTCTCTGTGTAAAGAATGTTTTCCTCATCTCGGTCCTAAAGGAATTCCCCCTTATCCTTATACAGTCCTTGTCCTTATCCTTGTACAGTGGAACATTTAGTGTCTTAAATTGATAATTTAGTTTTAATTTTTAGTATTAGAGATGGCATGGGCGACAGGGTGGCGCAGCGGTAGAGTTGTTGCCTCACAGCGCCAGAGACCCGTGTTCCATCCTGAACACCGGTGCTGTGAGTACGGAGTTTTGCATCTTCTCCCCGTGGCCTGCGTGGGTTTTCCCAATTTGCTCTTGTTTCCTCCCACACTCCAAAAGCGTACGGCTTTGGTAAAGATTGTAAACTGCCCCTAGTGTGTTGGATAGCGTTAGTGTACGGGGATCGCTGGTCGGCGCGGACTCGGTGGGCTGAAGGCGCTGTTTCCACACTGTATCTCTAAAACTAAACTAAAGTCGAACAAAATGAGAAAAGAGGCCGTTCGGCCCACGGGGTCCATGCCGACCAGTGATCACCCGCACATTATTTCTGTTCTATACACTACGGACAATTTACAGGAGCCAATTAACCTGCAAACCTGCACGTCTTTGGAATGTGGGAGGAAACCGGAGCACCCGGAGAAAACGCACGCAGTCGCGAGGAGAACGTGCAAACTCCGTACCGACAGCGCCCGCAGTCGGGATTGAACCGCTCCAATCCACCACCACAACTCCACCACTGCTCTACTGCCCTCAGTGTTCAGTGTAACGAATGCTTTAAGGAAAAAATAAATTCACGTCATTGTGAATCGTTTCCCAACAACGTAAGAAACAGAAGCAGGAAAAGCAAAAACCCACGCAGTCGCAGGGAGAATGCACGTCAGCCCCCGTGGTCTGGATCGAGCCTGGGTCTCAGGCAACAACTCTACCACTCTGCCACCGTGCCACCCAATAATAATAATAATAACAGAATCAACATCCTTCTAAATCCAAAGCGTGCTCAGGCTGTACAAAAAGTGAATTTCAAAAGAAAAATCAAACCTAGAGTTGCTGAGTGTTGACAGCCAAATCAGCAGGAACTATGGGGACAAGTCTCCCACACTCTGATGTTGACATCTCACGGCTGTGCTGATATGAAGTGCATCGCAGCCGCTCCCAGCAGTGTGCCGTGGCGTCTAACTCCATGCATGCTTTCCCATGTACAAGCGTACACAGATTGTGCAGGGGACCAAGAATAACAGGAGGGGGAGAGGGGGGAGAGGAGGGCTGGCTCAGCTTCCAAACATCAGGGACCGCAGTGACAAGATGGAAAGTCCGGGGTGGCATCCATTAAAGCAAACATCAGTGGATTGTTTAAGTTTCAATGACAGCTCGGGCCCTTAGCTCAGTATGAGACTGAACTGGAACCTCGACTTTAGTTTAGATGAATTTCCATGGCTATATAAACTAAACTGAACGTGATTTGATTTTACTTTTGAAATTCGCTTTTTGCACAACCTGAGCACAATTTGGGTTTAGAAGGAGGTTGTTATTGTTAACGGGTGGAGCAGTGGTGCAGCGGCAGAGTTGCTGCCTTCCAGCAGCAGAGTTAGATATGCAGCAGCTATATAAATTAAATAAGTTTCGCTTAGTTTATATTGAGTTAGGTAAAGCTCTGAGGGCAAACGGAATCAAGGGGTGTGGGGAGAAAGCAGGAACGGGGCCCTGATTCTGGATGATCAGCCGTGGTCATATTGAATGAGGTCAAGGAAAGATCGCCCTGTTCCCACCAATCTTTCCACCGCCACGCACAAGGAGCACTAGAAGCGGCAAGACAGGCACCGTTGTACGCAGATGCCGAGAAGTGTGCTCAGCTCTGGCTGCACAGCGTCTAGTCTTGTGTGTGGACTCGATAAGAAGCAGATCATATTGAATGGCGGTGCTGGCCCGAAGGGGCCAAATGGCCGACCCATGCACTTATTTTCTATGTTTCTACGTTTCTTAGTCTCTCTTGTTTATAGATACAGCGCAGATACAGCCTGGCACGGTGGCGCAGCGGTAGAGTTGCTGCCTTACAGCACTTTCAGCGGCAGTGAACCAGGTTCGATCCCAACTACGGGTGCCTGTCCGTGCAGAGTTTGTGCGTTCTCCCCGTGACCTGCGTGGGTTTCCCCCGAGATCGTTGGCTTCCTCCCACACTCCAAAGACGTTCAGGTTTGCAGGTTAATTCTGAACAGAAAGAGCAAAGAGGAAATGTTTTGTTTTTGTGGAGATAACTTACGATCATAACATAAAATGTAAAACATTATTAAAAGGCAATACATTTTAAAAATTAATTAAAAGAGAGAAAATAAAAAAATGATATGGGGTAAATTGAATGAAACGCCCAAGAACAGAATAGAAATACATATGAACATCTAAATGAGGACACTTAACATTCAAGGAATTTAGGATTCGAGGATTCAGGACACAAAACGCTGGAGTAACGCAGCGGGTCAAGCAGCACCCCTGGAGAACATGTTTAAGAAGGAACTGCAGATGCTGGAAAACCGCTTCGCCAATCACCTCCGCTCGGTTCGCAATAACCAACCTGATCTCCCGGTGGCTCAGCACTTCAACTCCCCCTCCCATTCCGAATCCAACCTTTCTGTCCTGGGCCTCCTCCATGGCCAGAGTGAGGAGCACCGGAAATTGGAGACGTCACATATCCATGTTCTCATGAGGTCATAAGGTTTTAAGTGATAGGAGCAGAATTGGGCCATTCGGTCCATCAAGTCTACTCCGCCATTCAATCGTGGCTGATCCATGGCTGACGTTCTCCAGGGATAATAGACAATAGACAATAGGTGCAGGAGGAGGCCATTCGGCCCTTCGAGCCAGCACTGCCATTCACTGTGATCATGGCTGATGCTGCCTGTACTGCTGAGTTACTCCAGTATTTTGTGCCTTTCCTTGGTAAACCAGCACCTGCAGTTCCTCGTTTCTACGATTAAAAGATCTTTGGCGTTCCTCGTTAGATTCTCTACATTATAGAAGCCATGGTTGAATCTAGACTTTGGGCTAATTCTGCTCCTATCCCTTATGACTTGACCTCATGGTTTTTACAGTCTAGATAGAGAGAAATATCGGCACAGAATAGAGGACATAATCTTAAGATTGTTTGCCTGAGGTAATTAGGATAGTTAATACCAGGAAAATACATTGCAGCGATAAACTATATTGTATGGGTTTGCCAAGACCGGGTTTCTTAGGTGCTGTCCATTTTCCGTGAGGTTGGGAACTGCAGGTTTGTAGGTCAATTGGCTTGGCGGCCAAGTCAGTGGCACTCTGTATCCCCTTTTTAATGGTAGAGAGATAGATAGATTGACATTTTGGGTCGGGATTTCTTCCGTCAGGGGGAGGAATTGACGAATTAGTGCGAAGGTGTCTAGATTATTTTTGCTTGTTGGGACAATTAGCAATGGGACGTGCAGGAGTAGGCAGAGAATGGGGGTTACCTCCGGGTGGAGAACCTGCCTCCACCGCCGTCTGAGGCAAAGAATTCAGACTCACAACTCTCCATGTTTCCTCGTTGTTCTAAATGGCTGGGGTCCCCCAACATCGGAACTACTGCCTCTTGCGTGATGGATCCTAAGATAGTAGATCTGATCTTATGAATAATTCTACCTCGGCTCTAAATTTTGGAGCCCACTATCAAACAAGTTGAGTTCATAGGACCTAGGAAGTTAAAGGAACCAGGATTTGGTCTGGCAGACATGGACTTTTCGGCAGTACAACATGATCTGATCTGGCTTGGGAGGTTCACGGGCTATAGTACTTGAGTACAGAAGTTGGGAGGTGACCTTACAGTTCTGTAAGGCGTTGGTGAGGCCTCGTTTATGGAGTGTTGTGTTCAGTTTTGGTCACCGTGTTATGCGAAAGATGTTGTCAAGCAGGAGAGGGTACAGAGAGGATTTACGAGGATGCTGCCAGGACTTGAGGACCTGAACTATAGGGTGAGGTTGCGCAGGCTGGGATATTATTCCTTGGAGCGCAGGAGGATGAGGGGTGAGGTGTACAAAATCATGAGAGGACTAGATCGGGCAGATGCACATTCTTTCGGCCAGAGTTGGGGAATTGAGGACCAGAGGACATAGGTTTAAGGTGAGGGGGGGAAAGATTTAATAGGGGAACCTGAGGGGTAACTATTTTATATAAAGGGTGGTGGGTGTATGGAACGAGCTGCTAGAGGAGGTAGCTGAGGCAGGTACTATCGCGACGTTTAAGAGACAGTTGGACAGGCACATAGGTAGGATATGTTTAGAGGGATATGGGTTAAGCATGGGCAGGTGGGACTAGTGTAGATGGGGCATGTTGGTCGGCATGTAGAAGTTGGGCCGAAGGGCCTTTTTTCCATGCTGTATAACCCTATGAGTCCATGATTCTACTCTGATTTCTTTGCTACCAGCAGAAATAAAAAGAATGAAATGAAACAGCAAGAAAAACTAAATGAATTGAAACAATAATTTATGACAGCTGCCCGGGAAATCAACATTAAAGTAAAATTATATTCAGATAGTATATGATCCAGCATAAAACTTGCTGTCCACTGTGAATAATCCCCGCGCGCTTAAATTCAGAAGATACGTTTAATATAGCCATATAACCATATAACAATTACAGCACGGAAACAGGCCCTCTCGGCCCTTCCAGTCTGTGCCGACCATTTGTTTTCCCCTAGTCCCATCTACCTGCACTCAGACCATACCCCTCCATTCCCTTCACGTCCATATACCTATCCACTTTACTCTTAAATGTTAAACAGTGGACCCAACACAGATCCCTGAGGCACCCCACTGGTCACCGGCTTCCAACCTGACAAACAGCCATTTACTCTTGACATCTCCCATTCAGGCCACGATCCATCTTGCTACTCCGCCATTAACACCCAAAGATGAACCTTCTTAACCAACCTTCCATGGGGAACCTTGTCAAAGGCCTTACTGAAATCCATATAGACAACATCCACTGCTTTACCCTCATCAATTTCCCTAGTTACCGCTTCAAAAAATTCAAGAAGGTTTGTCAAACATGACCTTCCCGCACAAATCCATGTTGACTGTTCCTGATCAGACCCTGTTTATCCAGATGCTTATATATATTATCTCTTAGTATCCTTTCCATTAATTTGCCCACCACTGACGTCAAACTAATAGGTCTATAATTGCTAGGTTTATTCTTTGAACCCTTTTTTAAACAATGGAACAACATGCGCAGTACGCCAATCCTCCGGCACTATTCCCGTTTCTAATGACATTTGAAATATTTCTGTCATAGCTCCTGCTATTTCTACACTAACTTCCCTCAATGTCCTAGGGAATATCCTGTCAGGGATATATGCACTTTGGTAGTGCATACTGTAACTCATGAATGTTCTTGTCGAGGGCGTGCTTGGTTTCATTTCTTATGGAGGAATAATAAAATATAACATATTTCAATCAGTGTAAAGAAAATGGGCCAAAAAGCATTTTTGGCCTGTTCCACTCAGGCGATTTTTTAGGCAACTGCAGGCGACCAGTTTGTCGCCATATGTTCGCCCGTGGTCGCCGGGAGTCATCTCCTCAGTCGCGCAAAAAGTCGTAGTGCCTACCCTGACTAAAATTGTAAAATGGTCATTATTTTATATACTGTATATTAAATATATATAAAATATATATAAAACATATATAAAATGGTCATAAATAGTAATGGCACGGGAGAATTATGCTTCCCTAAGAGATCGCTCTTAGCGTGGCATAATTCTCCCGTGCCTTTCATCCGCAGTACATTTAACACGCGGAAGTATGTACTACTCACGTGCCTACTGCACATGCACACGTTTTTTGGCGGGTTTTTCCAAGAATGGATAGTGATTACCTGAAGAGTTTCTCAAAGCAAACATAACGAGGAAAAGACCAAAATAATTGAAAATGGCAGACCAACGCCGGAACTTAAAGAACTTCGACAGCACAAAGGAACAAAAATAATTGGAACATTTAAAACAGCAGGAAACAAAGAGAGAAGAATGGATTTTGTGTACAAATGATATGGTAAGTACATTTCTTTGAGATATATGTTTTTAAAGACTTAATAAAGTATTTAAGTCCTATCTCTTCATCAAAAATCTTAATAAAGAGATAGGACCTATTGAAGACAAATTACTTGATAAAAGTCGAGGGAACAATCTGCGCATGCGCGGTTTTCAAGATTTTTTAAAGCCACTGCCGTACCCTGACTAATTCCTCACGGCGCGTGCCTGAGCTACACCTACTTATCATTCATTTCTAGATGATAAGAAAATCATCATTGGAAGGTAAAATGATGATGAAAGGTTTGTGTGATTTTATGGTGAACAACTTAACGAAAGGAGAGAAATACATATAGCACCTTCCAGGGGGCCAGGATGTCTTAAGACTCTTTACAATCAATTAAGTATTGGTAAAATGCAATCATTGATGTTTATAAGTTTTGTAAGTGATAGGAGAAAGATTAGGCCATTTGGCCCTTCAAGTCTACTCTGCCATTCAATCATGGCTAATCTATCTCTCCCTCCTAATCTAATTCTCCTGCCTTCTCCTCATAACCCCTGACACCCCTACTAATCAAGAATCTACCTATCTCTCCCTTAAAAATATCCATTGACTTGGCCTCCACAGCTTTCTGCCGGCAATGAATTCAACAGATTCACCACCCTCTGACTAAAGAAATTCCTCCTCATCTCCTTCCTAAAGGAATGTCCTTTAATTCTGAGCCTATGGCCTCTGGTCCTAGACTCTCTCTACCACCCTTGGTGTGAAAAGGTTACCCCTGAGGTTCCTATTAAATGTTTCCCCTTTCACCTTAAGACTATGTCCTCTGGTTCTTGATTCCCAAACACTGGGCAAGGAACTCTGTGCGTCCACCCGATCTATAATGATTTTGTACACCTCTGCAAGACCACCTCTCATCCTCCTGCTCTCCAAGGAATAGAGTCCCGACCTTCTCAACCACTGCCTGTAGCTCAGGCCCCTGGGTCCTGGCAACAACCTCGTAAATCCTCTCCGCACCCTTTCCAGCTTGACAACCTCTTTCCTTTAACACGGTGCCCACAACTGAACACAATACCCCGAACCACCCACGTCTTGTACAACTGCAACATCCACCGTCCTACAACCTCCCAACGCCTGCACTCAATTCTCTCACAGTGGGGTCCAAGTCACCTGGCCTGACATGTTCATGCTGAAATTTCCAAAGATAAACTCGATGCTCCCATGTGGCGCTGCTGGCACATCCTGACACATCACAATTAAAAATTTATTTTTCCATACGCGGTGTGTGTGAATGTTGGCAGTGCAAGTTGGCACATTTTTGGTTTTTATTTCAGTTCTTTGACATTTAATTCTCCCTTATGTTCTGAGGGATGAATGTTTCGAGCTTCGACTAAAACCCTGCTGGGGTTCTGATGGCTTGATCTTCCCCCCCAGAAACAAGGACAAGGCTAAGAGTGGCAGTATAGGGTTTTTTTTTTCCGGTTGGCTGCCTGTGGCTCAGCGGAGTTCCACAGGGCTCGGTGCTGGGGCCGCTGCTCTTCACGTTGTATATTAATGATTTGGACGAAGGGGGTTGAAGGCTCTGTGGCCAAGGTTTGCAGACGATACGAAAATAGGTGGTAGGGCAGGTAGTGTAGAGAAAAAGCAGGGACTCTGCAGAAGGGCGTCACCCACATGCCTCAAGAACCTGGATAGGTGACATTTTGGGTCTCTATCCTTCATGAATCTGAAGTAGGGTTCCGACCCGAAAAGTCACCTATCCATGTTCTCCAGGGATGCTGCCTGACCCCGCTGAGTTATTCTAGTACTTTGCGTCTTTCCCTCATTCATCTTGGAATGGTCAGCTCTCGTCAACCTTGTGGACTAAATAGCCATTTATAATTTCCCATTTTTTACTGTAGCTACTTAATTGCATAATAATTGCAACTCATTTAGATCTAAAGATATAACACTTCTCCCTTGTCTAATGATGTCTCGCTCCCCCCGCCTAAGATGGAACAAGGATGGAGTTCCCCTGGTTTAGTTTCGTTGCGAGATACAGCACGGAAACAGGCCCTGCAGCCCACTGAGTCCGCGACGACCAGCGATCCCTGTACATTAGCACTATCCCACACACTAGGGACAATTTACAATCTGTGGAATTCTCTGCCTCAGAGGGCGGTGGAGGCAGGTTCTCTGGATGCTTTCAAGAGAGAGCTAGATAGGGCTCTTAAAAATAGCAGAATCAGGGGATATGGGGAGAAGGCAGGAACGGGGTACTGATTGGGGATGATCAGCCATGATCACATGGAATGGCGGTGCTGGCTCGAAGGGCCGAATGGCCTACTCCTGCACCTGTTGTCTATTGTCTATTGTCTATTGTCTATTGTCTATTATATTTACCGAAGCCAGTTACCCCAGTTTCGCGTTTATAGAAGCCAATTAACTTACAAACCCGTACATCTTTGGAGTGCGTGAGGAAACCTGAGCACCCGGAGAAAACCCACCTGGTCACGGTGAGAATGTACAAACTCCGTACAGACAGCAACCGCGGCCAGGATTGACCGTAAGGCAGCAAATCTACCGCTACGCCAAAGTGCCACCCGTGTTGGTCAGCTGATGTTACTCTTCCGTTGAAATGCTGCATTTATCGATCTCCACCTCTGCTGAAATGAAAGCAGAGCGTTTGGCTATTGATCATTGCGCTTGAACGAGTGAGTTTCGCTGCGGGTGCAGTTTTCACTTCCCTGCTTAAGGCAGCAACCCTACCGCTGCACTACCATGTGGGTCTATACCATTCATCTACATCAGCCTCTACATCCAAACTAGTTTCCCCCCCACCAACTCCCAGACAGAATAAGGATAGATCTCATAGAAACATAGAAACATAGAAATTAGGTGCAGGAGTAGGCCATTCAGCCCTTCGAGCCTGCACCGCCATTCAATATGATCATGGCTGATCATCCAACTCAGTATCCCGTACCTGCCTTCTCTCCATACCCTCTGATCCCCTTAGCCACAAGGGCCACATCCAACTCACTCTTAAATATAGCTATGACTCTCAACCTGGAGTCATAGAGTGATACAGTATGGAAACAGGCCCTTCGGCCCAACTTGCCCTCACCGGCCAACACGTCCCAGCTACACTAGTCCCACTTGCCTATTCCTTTTCTCCACAGATACTGTCTGACCCGCTGAGTTACTCCTGCTTTTTGAGTCCGTCTAAGGATAAGGTCATAAGGTCATAAGTGATAGGAGCAGAATTAGGCCATTCAGCCCATCAAGTCTACTCCGCCTTTCAATCATGGCTGATCTACCTTTCCCTCCTGACCCCATTCTCCTGTCTTCTCACCGTAACCCCCGACGCTCCCTGAGGGATAGTACTCCCCTGGTGCTGAACTCTCACCCCACCATCCACAGCATCCAGCACTCCTCTTTGTATCGCAGTTCTGCTCCCTCTCCTCCTCCTCCTTTGAGACAGCACCGCCATTCAATATGATCATGGCTGATCATCCAGAATCGGTATCCCGTTCCTGCTTTCTCCCCTTAACCCTTGATTCTCTTATCCCTAAGAGCTAAATCAAACTCTTTGTTGAAAACATCCAGTGAATTGGCCTCCACTGCCTTCTGCGGCAGAGAATTCCACAGGTTCACAATTCTCTGGCTGAAAAGGTTTTTCCTCATCTCAGTCCTAAATTATTCGTACGCTGTGATCCCTGCTTCTGGACGCACACAACATGGGGAACATTTTTCCTGCGTCTAGCCTGTCCTATCCTTTAAGAATTTCATATATCAGGCTAATGTAAAAAAAAATCGTATCTGTGCAAATAATTTATCTCATCGATTTTACTGCAGGAAATGCATTTTTTTTAAATGGCATAGGAATTCATTATTTACAAGGGATAGACCTGGATAGAGTGGATGTGGCCTGGATGTTTCTACTAGTGGGAGAGTCCAGGACCAGAGGCCATAGCCTCAGATATAATGGACGTTCCTTTCGGAAGGAGATGAGGAGGAATTTCTTTAGTGGTGAATCTGTGGAATTCATTGCCACAGAAGGCTGTGGAGGCCACGTCAGTGGATATTTTTAGGGGAGAGATAGATGAATTCCTGATTAGTATGGGTGTCAGGGGTTATGGGGAGAGGCAGGAGAATGGGGCAGGACAGATAGATCAGCCATGGTTGAATGGCGGAGTTGACTTGATGGACCGAATGGCCTCATCACTTATGAATAAAATGCTCAATCCATCGCTTAAGCGAATTGTGATTGAGATAGCAATTTGATCTTGAGTAATTTTTTCCAAGACCTAATCGATGGTCTTGGCTGAGGCCTCTCTCAGATCAGGCAGATAGTACGTAATCTTGGCAACATCTTATCTTCGGAGAAACAAGGAAAATGCCCTATTACTCATGAGATGTATGTGCCCAATTACTAATAGCTCTGAATGAGATACAGGAATATTGCAACAGGGTTAAGCCATGTTTAGTTTAGTTTAGTTTATTGTCACGTCCACCAAGGTACAGTGTTGCCTGCCAGAAGAAGCTATAGAAATGAATACAATTTTGACTTTTAAACAGCATTTGGACAGATGCATGGCTTGTAAACATTTTTTTGGTTTAGTTTAGTTTACGGGATGCTTCCACGATGGCGCCCAAGCCAGGCGACCATTTGCGTGCTAGCCACAGAAGCAGATCGACAATCACATTTCACAATCGCTCCACACTCTAAAAGGGCCTGTCCCACTTGTGCGTCTTTTGCGAGACCTCCAAAAATGTGGCCGTCGCGTTGTGATGCACGGGTAGCGCGTGGGCAGAGCGGGACGGGCGCCTGGAGAGGCGTGGAGGAGTGTGGATTTACGCGCGGTATCGCGCGGCGATCCAGGATTTCGTGCTGCGCGAAATCCTCGCACGCCACCTGCGTGACGTATCGCGTATACACGCCGACGCATTGGGTACGCACCCTGACGCATTGGCGTCCTGACGTCTCACGTGTATCGCGAGGTGACGCATAATTACGTCACTGTGCGTAACCATGCGTCCCCGCGCGCCGCAGGGTATTCTAATGACGTCACGCGCACCAGACGGCATGATTTGTGTGTGATTTGTGCGTGACGTCGCACGTAACGACGCGTCGACCTATTTTACATGTGACTCGTAAATGAGGCACAAATGGCGGCAAAAGTGGGACAGGCCCTTTAATCTCTATCATGCATCTATACATTGTGATCATGTATTGTCTTTCCTCTGACTGGTTGGCACGCAACAAAAGCTTTTCACTGCAATAGAACATAGAAAATAGGTGCAGGAGTAGGCCATTCGGCCCTTCGAGCCTGCACCGCCATTCAATATGATCATGGCTGATCATCCAACTCAGTATCCTGTACCTGCCTTCTCTCCATACCCCCTGATCCCTTAAGCCACAAGGGCCACATCTAACTCCCTCTTAAATATGGCCAATGAACTGGCCTCAACTACCTTCTGTGGCAGAGAATTCCAGAGACTCACCACTCTCTGTGTGAAAAATGTTTTCCTCACCTCGGTCCTAAAGGAATTCCCCCTTATCCTTAAACTGTGACCCCTTGTTCTGGACGTCCCCAACATCGGGAACAATCTTCCTGCATCTAGCCTGTCCAACCCCTTAAGAATTTTGTAAGTTTCTATAAGATCCATGGGCTTGAGTCAGCATGGGCAAGTAGGGCCGAAGGGCCTGTTTCCCTGCTGCGAGATAATGCTCCCACCTGATGGCAAGGCTAACTCCATCAGATAAGAGTTGCTGGTGGCACCATGTACGGCACCGACATTGCGGGCCGAACGGCCTGTTCCTCCTCTGTGCTGTTCTACCTTCGATGCTCGATCTTTTGGAAGCAGTAACGTGCTTCTGCTTATTAGTAGTATCAAGTGAGGTTACTGGAATATAAAGCAGCAATTGTAAGAATAATATTTGCACATTGAGTAGCTGTGAATGAAACACATTTTCCAAATGTATTATTTATTAGCATTCTCATTTAGCAGTTTAGAAGTCGACTCTTCAGAGTTTTTTCACATTGGTTTAACAGTTTAATAACACATTGGGGGAACTAATTGGTATTTATATCTTATATGGCCATGTTTTGTGTGTCTCCCCCATTCACACTATTAGTATCGATGTTTGCTTACAATCACTGACGCTTTGTCCAATTTCCCTCATTTACTTCAAGTGAAAATAATCTTTGGATCAGTCCAGATAAACCAGATTAAACTGGCAGCAGGATAAAGATAATGATGCATTTAGAAAAGGTAGCAGAGTGTTTATGCTAATGTTTAAACGCACCTGGTTAAACTGTGCTTGGAGCGCTGCACGCGTTTCTGCTCTTTGTCTCAAACGGAGGCAGAACCAGATACACAAAGACAGGATTGCATTGAGTCCTAGCATCACTGAAAGGCCTGTCCCACTTGCCGATTTATTTCGGCGACTGCCAAACGTATTGACTGACCTATCAGGGTCGCCGAAAGATTTTGAACATTTGAAAAGCGGCGACAAAAAAAAATGTTGCGACACTTGAGGAGGCTCCGCGCGTCAATAGGTCATCACGCGGCGTCACGCCATGACTTTTTCGGTGACCTGATATAGACAATAGACAATAGACAATAGGCAACAGGTGCAGGAGTAGGCCATTCGGCCCTTCGAGCCAGCACCGCCATTCAATGTGATCGTGGCTGATCATCCCCAATCAGTACCCCGTTCCTGCCTTCTCCCCATATCCCCTGATTCCGCTATCTTTAAGAGCCCAATCTAGCTCTCTCTTGAAAGCATCCAGAGAACCTGCCTCCTGAGGCAGAGAATTCCACAGACTCACCACTCTCGGTGAAAATTCCACAGACTCACCACTCTCGGTGAGAATTCCACAGACTCACCACTCTCGGTGAGAATTCCACAGACTCACCACTCTCGGCGAGAATTCCACACACTCACCACTCTCGGTGAGAATTCCACAGACTCACCACTCTCGGCGAGAATTCCACAGACTCACCACTCTCTGGGAGGTCAGTCAATGATGCCGACAGTCGCTGAAAAGATTGCCACGTGGGACAGGCACATAAGCATGGGAACAGGCCGTTCGACCCGACACGTTAACGAGGGCGGCACGGTGGAACGGCGGTAGAGTTGCTGCCTCGCAGAGCAGAGACCCGGGTTCGATCCTGACTACGGGTGTTGCCTGTACAGAGTGTGCACTTTCTTCCCATCCCCGCGTGGGCTTTCTCCGGGTGCTCCGGTTTCCTCCCACACTCCAAAGACGTACAGGTTTGCAGGCTAATTGCCTTTTGTAACATTGTAAATTTTCCCCTGTGCGTGGGTGCATGGGGTGATCGCTGCTCTGCACCGACTCGTTGGGCAGAAGGGCCTTTTACGTACTAAACTAAACTAAACTAATAACTTTGTGATAATGCACCGTCTTCAACACATAAAGCCCTAATATTTATGTGTAGGAAAGAACTACTGATGCTGGTTTAAATCAAAGGTAGACACAAAATGCTGGAGTAACTCAACGGGACAGGCAGCATCTCTGGAGAGAAGGAATTGGTGACGTTTCGGGACAAGATCCTTCTTCAGGCTTATGCTAATATTTATCCTGGTATTACATTTTTTGTGTGTAATTTCTACATGGCTTGCAACAGTTGAAGGTTGGCACCCTCCCCTCAGCTAACACTGATCCATTGTATATTTTCCTTGACCCTTCGTCCCCTTTGATCTCTCGTTTTCACACCTTACCCTTTCATATCTCTGTGCCTCCCCCTCCCCTGACTCTCAGTCTGAAGAAGGGTCTCGACCCAAAATGTTACTCATTCTTTCTCTCCAGTGATGCTGCCCGTCCCGCTGAGTTACTCCAGCATTTTGTCTATTTTTGTTGTATATTTGTCGAATATTAGAATAATTGGACATTTGTCTAATCCTGCATCTGTAGTTCATTCCTGCACATCCACACACACAATCATATACGTATATATATATTTATACACACGTGTTTATGTGTGTGTGTGTGTGTATACAGATACATATACAGTACATACACACACACACACAAACATGTGAACGAACAAACACTAATAGTGCGTAAAGACAAAACCAATGCCCCCAAATCTATGCAGTTCAGAGCTTATTTGGAGGTTGTTGTGTTTAATAGCCTGATGGCTGTGGAGAAGAAGCTGTTCCTGAACCTGGATGTAACATTTAGGGTTGGGAGATTGCAACCTTCACGTGGTCCGCCCTGTTTTGATGAATACAATCAACCCGGCGTGCACAATTAACTACGATCAAATAGAACAAGTTGTCCTACAATGGATATTTTTAAGGAGGAAATGGACTAATTCTTGATTAGTACGGGAGTGAGGGGTTATGGGGAGAAGTGTTAAAGAAGGAACTGCAGATGCTGGAAAATCGAGTGTACACAAAATGCTGGAGAAACTCAGCGGGTGCAGCAGCATCCATAGAGCGAAGGGGATAGGCGACGTTTCGGGCTGAAACCCTTCTTCAGGTTATGGGGAGAAGGCAGGAGAATGAGGTTGGGAGGGAGAGATCAGTTCAATTTAGTTTAGTGTCTACTGAGGTACGGTGAAAAGCTGATAGATCAGCCAAGATTCAATGGCGGAATAGACTTGATGGGCCGAATGGCCTCGTTATGCTCCTATAACGTGAACCGATGACATTAGAAATAGTAATTTCAGCTTATTTTTGAAAAGCATATTTGAGTAAAACAGAAACTGCCAAATGCCTGTGGGTACCAGGATGTAGCCTTGCTGTGATCCAATGTCAACATTAAGCTCAGACGAGGTGTCATTTTCTACAGCTTGCTTGTCTTCATTATATTTTCAAACTCTTGGAAAAGGGAAAGAAAGTTGTGATGATTAACTTCTCAAAATATTTCAAATCTGCTCTGGCTGAGTATTTTTTAAAGGGGAAGGCAGTGGAGGCCAATTCACTGGATGTTTTCAAGAGAGAGTTGGATTTAGCTCTTAGGGCTAACGGAATCGAGGGATTATGGGGAGAAGGCAGGAACGGGGTACTGATTTTGGACGATCCGCCACGATCATATTGAATGGCGGTGCTGGCTCGAAGGGCCGAATGGCCTACTCCTGCACCTATTTTCTATGTTTCTATGAAATGCAATGTCATTGCAATATGTTGTTTAGGTTGCATTATTTATTTTAGTTTAGTTTAGAAATACAGCACGGAAGCAGCCCTTCGGCCCACCGAGTCCGTGCTGATCAGCGATCCCCGCACACTGACAATATCTTACACACACCAGAGGAAATTTACAATTTCACCAAAGCCAATTAACTTACAAACCTGTACGTTTTTGGAGTGTGGGAGGAAACCGGAGATCTCGGAGAAAACCCACGCGGTCACGGGGAGAACGCTAAAAAAACTCAAACAAACAGCACCCTCAGTCAGGATTGAACCCGGGCCTCCGGCGCTGTAAGGCAACGGATCTACCACTGCGCCACCGTGCCACCTCTAGCGAGCTTTAGTGAGCTCACAACAATTCGTAATTTGGTTGTCTCGCTCCAAAAATACAGTGGCTCAGCGGACAAAGTTTCTCCATGAGGGGAATCTGGAGCTATTTACTGTATGTACAAGACCGCAATAAGTACTCTCCTAACTGTGGGCGGCAGTGTGCCGCAGCAGTAGAGTTGCCGCCTTACTGCGCCAGACACCCGAGTTCAATCCCGACCACAGGTGCTGCCTGTATGGAGTTTGTACGTTCTCCCTGTGACTGTGTGGGTTTTCTCCGGGTGCTCCGGTTTCCTCCCACATTCCCAAGGACCTAGGTGAATTGGTTTCTGTAAAACTGTCCAGAGCGGGTACGATAGAACTATTGTACGGATGATCGTTGATCAGCGGGGAAGGGCCGAAGGGCCTGTATCGACGCTGTATCTCTCAACGTGTCTCCCAGGTTCTGCACACCGCTCCCTCTCACCTTGACAGCCAGAAGGGTGGGGGGGGCTGTGTGAGGATACTGTTCATTGACTTCAGTTTAGCTTTCAACACGATAGTTCACACCAGACTTGCTGAGAAGCTGCTGGAACTGGGGCTGAACACTCCCCTGGACTTTCTCACCGCCAGGCCCCGGGTAGTCAAGATGGGAAGACATACATCGAACACCCTCACCCTGAATTCAGGATCCCCCCCCCCAGGGTTGCGTCCTCAGCCCCCTACTGTACTCCCTGCACGCAGATGACTGTGTGGCCAGGTTCAGCTCCAACTCCATCACCAAGTTTGCTGATGACACTGTGGTGGTGGGCCTGATCTCCGATAACGACGAGAAGGCCTACTGGGAGGAGGTGGCTGATCTGGCACTCTGGTGTCAGGACAACAGCCTCCTCTTGAATGTCACAAAAACTAAGGAGCTGATTGTGGACTTTAGAAGGGCTCAACATCCGAGGACATTTTTTTCAAACATGTAAATACTTATTCTGTTCTATTCTGTTCTGTAGTGTTTTTGCTCAATCCACAGGCATTGCCACTTTCATTTCACTGCACATCTTGTATGTGTATGTGACAAATGAACTTGACTTGAGTTGAGAATATCCCTGGATACCTTGATTGATTGAAGTAACATTGATTGGCCCACAGAGTCCATGCTGACCAGTGATCAGCCGTTCACACTCGTCCTGCATCATCCCACGTTCTCATCCACTCCTCACACACTAGCTGCAATTTACAGAGGGCCAATTAACCTACAAACCCGCCCAGCCTTTGGGACGTGAGAGGAAACCGGAGCGCCCGGATGAAACCCACACGCTCAGAGGGGGAACGTGCAAACTCCAGACCGACAGCACCCGAGGTCAGGATCGAACCCGTGCCTCTGGCACTGCGAGCTCTACTAGCTGCGCCACTCTGTGACTTCTTTGCCGTTAGGGATTCTCCGTCACGCCTTCTCGTGTGCGGACGGGATGTCGAAGGACGAGAAGCCGGAAAGCCAAGATGCCGAACGGACACGACACAGAAAGGACATGAGGCTGAACGGACACGACGCCTTTCAGCATCTTGGCTTCCACTTCTTATCTTCGGCTTCTCGTCCTTCGACGTCCCATCCGGGTACCATGTCTTCCACCCAGCCTAAAGGCAGATGAGGATGTAATCCACCAATCCCTTCAGCTTATAGCTTTTGAGATTTCTGTCGGGATTTGACCATATCGTGACAAATTAATGGGCACGATTTATTTAACGATTCTTCCTGCATCCTGAAGTACCAATGTTTGATTCAACTTAAGTCCGAAGAAGCGTCTCAACCCGAAACATCGCCCAGTCCTTCTCTCCAGAGATGCTGCCTGTCCTGCTGAGGTACTCCAGCTTTTTGTGACTACCCATGGAAATAATAAACTCGGTGGATTGTGGGATTTATTTCTGGAAGGTGACAGTTTATTACAATAGCTGAGAAAAATCGACATGAGTTGAATCAGATCTCTCAATCCACCGAGTTGATTCTTCCCCAGAAAGGCACAAAAAGCTGGAGTAACTCAGCGGGACAGGCAACATCTCTGGAGAGAAGGAACGGGTGACGTTTTGGGTCGAGACTCTTTTGTCTGAAGACATTTGTCTCCGGCATTTTTGTGTCTATCTTTGGTGTAAACCAGCATCTGCAGTTCCTGCCTACACATAATTGTTCCATATCTGTCTTATCTTGTTTAGGGCAGGCGTAACTAGTACACATGGCTCTGACTATCACAGGAGTAACTTGTAGGAATTCCATGGTTGGGTCGGTGGCTAGTGATGAAAGGGGGGGGGGGGGGGGGGGTGGTAAAGAATGTATGAGTGAAACCAATGCAGGGGTTTCAGTGAAGAAAGCTAACGGAATATTGGCCTTCATAACAAGAGGATTTCAGTATAGGAGTAGGGCTCTGGTGAGACCACATCTGGAGTATTGTGTACAGTTTTGGTCTCCTAATTTGAGGAAGGACATCCTTGTGATTGAGGCAGTGCAGCGTAGGTTCACGAGATTCATCCCTGGGATGGCGGGACTGTCATATGAGGAAAGATTGAAAAGACTAGGCTTGTATTCACTTGAGTTTAGAAGGATGAGGGGGGATCTTATAGAAACATATAAAATTATAAAAGGACTGGACAAGCTAGATGCAGGAAAAATGTTCCCAATGTTGGGAGAGTCCAGAACCAGGGGCCACAGTCTTAGAATAAAGGGGAGGTCATTTAAGACTGAGGTGAGAAGAAAACCTTTTCACCCAGAGAGTTGTGAATCTGTGGAATTCCCTGCCACAGAGGGCAGTGGAGGCCAAGTCACTGGATGGATTTAAGAGAGAGTTGGATAGAGCTCTAGGGGCTAGTGGAGTCAAGGGATATGGGGAGAAGGCAGGCACGGGTTATTGATAGGAGATGATCAGCCATGATCACAATGAATGACGGTGCTGGCTCGAAGGGCCGAATGGCCTCCTCCTGCACCTATTTTCTATGTTTCTATGTGTCTATGTTTCCCCCACTCTCTCCCCTTCCCCTATCCTAGTTGTCCTACTAGTTCTAGTGTTCGCATCCTTGCTTTCCTGTGGTTGGTACATCTTCCTCATTCCCACCCTTAGTGTTCTCATTGAATCTGCAGTGATCAGCCCTTTCAACACATTTTGAATGTGGAGAGGATGTTTCCACTAGTGGGAGAGAGTCTAGGACCAGAGGGCACAGCCTCAGAATGAAAGGATGTACATTTAGAAAGGGAATTTCTTTAGTCAGAGGGTGGTGAATCTGTAGATATTCATTGTCACAGAAGGCCCTGGAGGCCAAGTCCATGGATATTTTTAAGGCAGAGATTGATAGGGTAGATTCTTGATTAGTACGGGTGTCAAGGGTTATGGGGCGAGGGCAGGAGAATGGGGTTAGGAGGGAGAGATAGACCGGCCATGATTGAATGGTAGAGTAGACTTGATGGGCTGATTGGCCTTACTCTGCTCCTAGAACTTCTGAACTTCTGAACAGTATTACGCTGTGGCTTTGCCAAGACCTTGCAGGCATATTCCTTGATAACTTTTTGGGCTGGAGCCTCAGTTTCTCAGAGTCCCGATCGCTGCCAGTTGGTGAAGTGAGATTAAACAGGCTTGTTTTTTTCGATTCCCTATGATCGGGAGGAGCAGATGCTCGGATGCCTCAATCTGGGCAAGCTGTTTTCTTTTGAGTTATTCCAAACACCTTTTTAGCTGTTGACAGCTCTCCACTTTCAAGATCTTCCCATCTGGTGCGACAGTTTACCAGAGGAAGGCGACTGATTCCAGAGCCTTTTTTTGTGTGCTCGTCGGGACTTTGCAAGTGTTTCCTCTGTGTGTGTGTTGGTGCCGTGACCAGGGTTTACTCCTCACTCTGCCTCGATAACCGATTGTAGACAATTGTCGACACAGCCCAGACCATCACAGGCAACCCACCTCCCTTCCATTGACTCCATCTACACTTCACTTAGAAACATAGAAAATAGGTGCAGGAGCAGGCCATTCGGCCCTTCGAGCCTGCACCGCCATTCAATGTGATCATGGCTGATCATCCAACTCAGTATCCTGTACCTGCCTTCTCTCCATACCCCCTGATCCCTTTAGCCACAAGGGCCACATCTAACTCCCTGTTAAATATAGCCGATGAACTGGCCTCAACTACCTTCTGTGGCAGAGAATTCCACAGACTCACCACTCTCTGTGTGAAGAATGTTTTTCTCATCTCAGTCCTAAAATACTTCCCCCTTATCCTTATTGTCTATTGTCTCCAAACCTACTTAGTTAGTTTAGTTCATTGTCACGTGTACCGAGGTACAATGAAATGCTTTTGTAGCGCGCTAACCAGTCAGCGGAGAAAAAATCCATGATTGCAATCGAGCCATTTACAGTGTATAGGTAACATTCAGCGCAAGGTAAAACCATTGAAGTCCGAGGATTACAAGTAAGGTGGATCGCAGTTCAGCACTGCTCTCTGGTTGCAGTAGGATGACTCAGTTGCCTTTGGCGGCCGCAGAGATTTCCTAGCGCCCGCCGCGGGCTCCAACATCAAGACCCGGAGCGTGGCCTTGCATCTCCCGGCGGGCTCGAGCAAGTCCCCTGGCCGTTAAAGGCAACTGAATCATCCTTAATGGCCGCGGGACTTATTTACCATCGCCCGCCGGGGGCTTTGACTCTGACATCGGGAGGAGAATGGGGAGTGCAGGGGAGAGATAGGACTTTGCCTTCCATCACGGTGAGGAGGAGATTCACTGTGATGGATATTTGTGTAAATTGTGTTGTGTCGTGGTTCTTTTCTTGTTTGTATGACTGCAGAAACTAAATTTCGTTTGAACCTCAATGAGGTTCCAATGACAATAAACGGTATTTTATTGCATAACAGCTGGGAAGAAATGGTCCCAAAGAGCTACATCTAACTCTCTCTTGAATACATCCAGTGAATTGGCCTCCACTGCCTTCTGTGGCGGGGAATTCCACAGATTGGCAAATCCACAGAACAAAGGATGACCCTGGGTGGGGGAACCGCCCGCCGTGAGGGGAGGAACAATGAAGGACCTGGCGTGGGGGACCACCATAAGGGGGGGGTGGGAAGGGAGGGGAATCCAAGGACGACCTAGTGTGGGGGGGGGGGGGAGGGGGGGGGGGGGGGGGGGGTGGGGGACGAACAAAAGAGGTCCCGTCGTAGGGGGAACCGCCAAGGACTAAGGGGGACCACAAATGGAATGTGTAAAACGGAACACTTTGTAACATTGTCGGTGCCCTTTATGTGGCGACTCTTTGCATACCTTGGGGGAGGCAGAAGAAAGAATATCACTGCGACTTGTCATGATAAAGCATCGTTCATTCATTGGCACATGCACTGGCAAGAAGGCTCCAGAGGCAGGCGACTGTCTGCGTGCTGGTCCCAGAAATGGATCTGCAATCACTCATTACAACCGCTCCGATCATTTAATCTGCCCCACCAGCAGCATTTCTTACTCTAAAGGGCCTGTCCCACTTTCACGACTTAATTCAAAACCTCTGCCGAGTTTAAAGGACCTAAAAAGAAAAATCAAGATCGTGGTAATCTGCGAACTCCTACGACCTTCCACGACCATGCTCACAAACTCCTACGAGTATGTCTACGAATTCCCACGACCATTTTCGATGCCCGCCTTACGAGTAAAAAGTGGCAATTTCTTTTATCCCGACCATTTTTGTACTCGTGGGCATTTTTTACTGGGCTGGAAAACACGTCCCGACTTATCTGATGCCACGAGTAGCTACGGCTGGCATAACGAGCCGCTACGGTATATCTACGGACTCCTACGGACTCGCTACGGACTTTCAGAAGGCTTTCGACAAAGTCCCACACAAGAGATTGGTGTACAAACTTAAAGCACACGGTATTGGTGGTTCAGTATTGATGTGGATAGGGAACTGGCTGGCAGACAGGAAGCAAAGAGTAGGAGTGAACGGGTCCTTTTCAGGATGGCAGACAGTGACTAGTGGGGTGCCTCAAGGCTCAGTGCTGGGACCCCAGCTATTTACAATATACATTAATGATTTGGACGAGGGAATTAAATGCAACATCTCAAAGTTTGCGGATGACACAAAGCTGGGGGGCAGTGTTAGCTATGAGGAGGATGCTAGGAGGCTGCAGGATGACTTGGATAGACTGGGTGAGTGGGCAAATGCATGGCAGATGCAGTATAATGTGGATAAATGTGAGGTTATCCACTTTGGTGGCAAAAACAGGAAGGTAGACTATTATTTGAATGGTGACCGATTAGGAAAAGGGGAGATGCAGCGAGACCTGGGTGTCGTGGTACACCAGTCATTGAAAGCAGGCATGCAGGTGCAGCAGGCTGTGAAAAAAGCGAATGGCATGTTGGCATTCATAGCAAAAGGATTTGAGTACAAGAGCAGGGAGGTTCTACTGCAGTTGTACAGGGTCTTGGTGAGGCCACACCTGAAGTATTGCGTACAGTTTTGGTCTCCTAATCTGAGGAAAGACATTCTTGCCATAGAGGGAGTACAGATAAGGTTCACCAGACTGATTCCTGGGATGGCACGACTTCCATATGAAGAAAGACTGGATAGACTCGGCTTGTACTCGCTGGAATTTAGAAGATTGAGGGGTGATCTCATAGAGACTTACAAAATTCTTAAGGGGTTGGACAAGCTAGATGCAGGAAGATTGTTCCTGATGTTGGGGAAGTCCAGGACAAGGGGTCACAGTTTAAGGATAAGGGGGGAGTCTTTTAGGACCGAGATGAGAAAATCGTCTTTCACACAGAGAGTGGTGAATCTGTGGAATTCTCTGCCAAAGAAGGTAGTTGAGGCCAGTTCGTTGGCCATATTTAAGAGGGAGTTGGATGTGGCCCTTGTGGCTGAAGGGATCAGGGGGTATGGAGAGAAGGCAGGTACGGGATATTGAGTTGGATGATCAGCCATGATCATATTGAATGGCGGTGCAGGCTCGAAGGGCCGAATGGCCTGCTCCTGCACCTAATTTCTATGTTTCTATGTTTCTATGTTACGAACATTCTGCGAGTTTGAACCAATGGGAAAATAACTGCTAACCATTATTCCCTTGATGCTTTAAAGAGGTCCTTCTGCAGTTGTATAGGGCCCTCAGTGAGACCGCACCTGGAGTATTGTGTGCAGTTTTGGTCTCCAAATTTGAGGAAGGACATTCTTGCTATTGAGGGAGTGCAGAGTAGGTTTACGAGGTTAATTCCCTGGATGGCAGGACTGTCATATGCTGAGAGAATGGAACGGTTGGGCTTGTACACTTTGGAGCTTAGAAGGATGAGAGGGGATCTTATTGAAACATATAAGATTATTAAGGGTTTGGACACGCTAGAGGCATGAAACATGCTCCCGATGTTGGGGGAGTCCAGAACCAGGGACCACAGTTTAAGAATTAAGGCTAAGCCATTTAGAAAGGAGATGAGGAAAAACGTTTTCACGCAGGGGGTTGTGAGTCTTGTGAAATTCTCTGCCTCAGAAGGCAGTGGAGGCCAGTTCTCTGGATGCTTTCAAGAGGGAGTTAGATAGAGCTCTTAAAGATAGCGGAGTCAGGGGATATGGGGAGAAGGCAGGAACGGGGTACTGATTGGGGATGATCAGCCATGATCACAGTGAATGGCGGTGCTGGGACAGGCAGCATCTCTGGAGAGAAGGAATGGGTGACGTTTCGGGTCGAGACCCTTCTTCTCTCACTGGGTTACCCGCAACAAAAATGCTTTTCACTGTACCTCGGTACACGTGACAATAGACTTAACTAACAATCCAATGGAGCAATCAGATTTTTGCAATGCAAAGTGCTGGAGTTACTCAGCAGGTCAGGCAGCCTCACTGGAGGACATGATAGGTGGCATGTCAGATTAGGACCCTCGGGTTACTGTGTCCCCTTTCATTCCCTTTTCTCACCCTCTTGCCTCCTTTTCATCTCTCGCCTCTGTCCAACCATCTGCCAATCTAAACCACCCCCCTCGCTTGCACCCACCTATCAGTAGCCAATCTTTCTCCAGCCCCCGCCTCTCTATTCCAGCCTTCTCATCCTCCTACAATCAGACCGAGGGACGATCCCAAAGATAGACACAAAGTGCTGGAGTAACGTAACGGTTCAGCCAGCATCTCTGGAGCAAAAGGAAAGGTGACGTTTCGGGTCTGAATCCTTCTTCGGACCACGACCTGACCTGAAACTTCACCGACCGTTTTTCTCCAGAGATGCTGCCTGACCCGCTGAGTAATTCCAGCACTGTGTGTCTATCTTTGGTATCAACCTGCATCTGCAGTTCTTCCTTTCTTCATTAATATGGGTCCTAACCGGAAACGTGTTCTCCAGAGATGCTGCCTGAACTGCCGTGTTACTCCAGCACTTTGTGTTCCACTCAAGATTCCAGCACCTGCAGTTCCTTGTGTCTGCCATGAAATAGTTAGATCATACTTCAGTAAGATCATAAGTGATAGGAGCAGAATTAGGCCATTCGGCCCATCGAGTCTACTCCGCCATTCAATCGTGACTGACCTATCTCTCCCTCCCAACCCCATTCTCCTGCCTTCTCCCCATAACCTCTGACAGCTGTACCAATCAAGAATCTATCTATCAGTCTGAAGAAGGGTCTCGACCAGAAACGTCACCCATTCCTTCTCTCCAGAGATCCTGACTGCCCCGCTGAGTTACTCCATCTTTTTGTGTCTACCTTCGGTTTAAAGCAACATCTGCAGTTCCTTCTAAACACATAAGACTAAAAAAAACTGAAGTCTGTGGTTAGAAGTCCATAGTAGCTTAGTTATGTTTAAATTTGTTTAGAGATACAGTGCGATACCCTGCCTCTGGGCAAGAGGCTCTGTGCATCTACCCGATCTATTCCTCTCATGATTTTGTACACCTCTATAAGATCTCCCCTCATCCTCCTGCGCTCCAAGGAATAGTCCCAGCCTGCTCAACGTCTCCCTGTAGCTCAGGCCCTCTAGTCCCGGCAACTTTTCATACCGCTGTATTTCCTACACATTAAAATCCAGAGAGTACAGATTCAATGAAGCGTTTGCTAGCTAGATATTTCAGCACGTAAATTGATGTCAGAAGGTTTAGATGCACAGAGTCTGTTGCCCAGAGTCGGGGAATCAAGGACCAGGGGACATAGGTTTAACATGAAGGGGAAACGATTTAATAGGAATCTGAGGAGTAACTTTTTCACACATAGGGTGGTGGGTGTATGGAACAAGCTGCCAGAGGAGGTAGATGAGGTAGGTACTATTGCAATGCTTAGGAAACATTTGGAGGTACATGGATAGGACAGGTTTGGAGGGATATGGACCAAACGCAGGCAGGTGGGACTAGTGTAGCTGGGATGATCAGCCATGATCACATTGATTGGCGGTGCTGGTTCAAAGGGCTGAATGGCCTACTCCTGCACCTATTGTCTATTGTCTATTGACATGTTGGCCGGTGTGAGCAAGTTGGGCCGAAGAGCCTGTTTCCACACTGTATCTCTCTGTGACTATGACTCTAAGGTTGAAACATACTCATATTAACCATATAATAACCATATAACAATTACAGCACGGAAACAGGCCCTCTCGGCCCTTCCAATCTGTGCCGACCATTTGTTTTCCCCTAGTCCCATCTACCTGCACTCAGACCATACCCCTCCATTCCCTTCACGTCCATATACCTATCCACTTTACTTTTAAATGTTAAAATCGATCCTGCCTCCACCACTTCTGCTGGAAGCTCATTACACACAGCCACCACCCTCTGAGTAAAGAAGTTCCCCCTCACGTTACCCCCTAAACCTCTGTCCCTTAATTCTCATGTCATGCCCTCTTGTTTGAATCTTCCCTACCCTCAATGGGAAAAACGTATCCACGTCAACTCTGTCTATCCCTTTCATCATTTTAAAGACCTCAATCAAGTCCCCCCTTAACCTTCTGCGCTGCAAAGAATAAAGACCTAACTTGTTCAACCTTTCTCTGTAACATAGTTGCTGGAACCCTGGCAACATTCTAGTAAACCTCCTCTGTACTCTCTCTATTTTGTTGACATCCTTCCTATAATTAGGCGACCAAAATTGTACACCATACTCCAGAATTGGTCTCACCAATGCCTTGTACAATTTTAACATTACTTCCCTACTCCTATATTCAATGCTCTGATTTATAAAGGCCAGCACACCAAAGGCTTTCTTTACCACCCTATCTACATGCGATTCCACCTTCAGGGAACTATGCACAGTTATTCCTAGATCCCTCTGTTCCACAGCATTCCTCAATTCCCTACCATTTACCATGTACGTCCTATTTTGATTTGTCCTGCCAAGATGTAGCACTTCACACTTAATTTTCACACTTAATATTCTTAATACACTTCACACTTAATATTCTATCACCTTTGCAAGAATCCTCCCCCCCGCTACACTGGTGTCCTGTGAGTGAGTCGTCTGGCAAATCCCCTCACGAATGTTCAATGAAGCTCTCAGTCTGAAGAGGGGTCTCGACCCGAAACGTCACCTATTCCTTTTCTCCAGTGATGGAGAGATTTGCACATCCATCATCCCGAACTTTTCCAGTCGATAATTTGACTTCATAGTTGATTGTTCCCAACTAAGGGAATAATACATGGAAAGCCAAGATTAGTGGCGCAGTGACACAGAATTGCTTCCTCACTGTCTCAAGGTTCCTTCCTGACCTTAGATAGACACAAAATGCTGGAGTAACTCAGCAGGACAGGCAGCATCTCTGGAGAGTAGGAATGGGTGATGTATCGGGTCGAGTCTGAAGGCCTCCACCACACTCTGCCTCAGGGGGCAGTGGAGGCCGGTTCTCTGGATGCTTTCAAGAGAGAGCTAGATAGGGCTCTTAAAAATAGCAGAGTCAGGGGATATGGGGAGAAGGCAGGAACGGGGTACTGTTTGGGGATGATCAGCCATGATCACATTGAATGGCGGTGCTGGCTCGAAGGGCCAAATGGCCTACTCCTGCACCTATTGTCTATTGTCTATTGTCTATTGACTCCAGAGATGCTGCCTGTCCCGCTGAGTTACTCCAGCATTTTTGGTGTAAAGCAGCATCTGCAGTTCCTTCCAACACTGCTCAGTTATGTATCTAGCTTTGACTCCGGGAGCTGGCAGGCTGCACTGTGTGTAGTCATTGGGCAATGGGAAATAAGAACTGAAATTGGTCGTAATTTGTGCAATCAATATTTCATTTGGCAAGTTTAGTTTGTTGTCACGTTTTTGTTGCGTGCTAATCAGTCGGCAGAAAAGCCACACTTGATTGCAATCGAGCTGTCCACATACACGATAAAGGGAATAATGTTAAGTTCAAGATAAAGTCTAGTAAAGGCAGATTAAAGATAGTCCGAGGGTCTTCAATGAGGTGGTTAGTAGCTCAGCACTGCTCTCCAGTTGGTGATAGGGTGGTTCACTTGCCTGATAACAGCTGGGAAGAAACTGTCCCTGAATCTGGAGGTGTGCGTTTTCACACTTCTGTACCTCTTGCCCGGTGGGAGAGGGGAGAAGAGGTGGCGGCCGGGGTGAGACTGGTCCATGATGATGCTGCTGGCCTTGCCGAGGCAGCGTGAGGTGTAGTTGGAGTCAATGGCAGGGAGGTTGGTATGTGTGATGGTCTGGGCTGCGTCCACAGTTCACTGCAGCCTATTGCGGTCTTGGATGGAGCTGTTCCCAAACCGTGCCGTGATGCATCCCGATAAAATCAAAGGGGGTCACCGGTGGCGCAGCGGTAGAGCTACTGCCTGACGGCGCCAGAGACCCGGCTTCGATCCTTACCACGGGTGCTGTCTGTACGGAGTTTGTACGTTCTCCCCGTGACCTGCGTGGGTTTTTTTCCCCCCGAGATCTTCGGTTTTCTCCCACACTCCAAAAACGTACAGGATTGTAGGTTAATTGGCTTGGTGTGAATGTAAATTGTCCCTAGTGTGCGTAGGATCGTGTTAATGTGCGGGGATCGCTGGTCGGCACGGACCCGGTGGGCCGAAGGGCCTGTTTCCGCGCTGTATCTCTCAACTAAACTAAACTGCTAACAGAACGTTGATAGTTCTATGTACAGATTGTTATAAGATGATGCCAAAACGCCTAATATTAGAGTGAGAAAGGGCAAGTAAAAAGTGTTGTTAAAATACGTGCCCAGTATGTCACTGCCTCTGTTATCTCTTCATGCATGTAGGCTTAGTTCTGTTCAGTGCTCTGCAGTATTAACTCAACTCTAATCGATGAGCACAACACAATTCACTGGAACAGTTGATGTGGAAATGTTCTCCATATTACAGGTTAAAAAATTATTATGTCAAGCAGGATGCAGGCTAGTTTAATTTCACTATCGACAAATGGGCAGCGCGTGGCGCGGTGGTAGAGTTGCTGCATTACAGCGCTTGCTGACCCGGGTTCCATCCCGACTACGGGCGCTGTCTGTACGGAGTTTGCACGTTCTCCCCGTGACCTGCGTGGGTTTTCCCCGAGGACTCCGGTTTCCTCCCGCGCTCCGAATAAGTGCAGGTTAATTGGTGAGGTACATGTGCCAATTGTCCCTAGTGTGCGTAGTAAAGTATTAATGCGCGGGGATCGCTGGTCGGCGCGGACCCGGAGGGCGGAAGTGCCTGGAAGTTCCACTCTGTATCTCTGAGCTAAACTAAACTAAGCTAAACATGGAAACATAGAAAATAGGTGCAGGAGTTGGCCATTCGGCCCTTTGAGCCTGCACCGCCATTCAACATGGTCGTGGCTGATCATCCAACTCAGTATCCTGTACCTGCCTTCTCTCCATACCCCCTGATCCCTTCAGCCACAAGGGCCACATCTAACTCCCTCTTAAATATGGCCAATGAACTGGCCTCAACTACCTTCTGCGGCAGAGAATTCCACAGATTCACCACTCTCTGTGTGAAAAATATTTTTCTCATCTCGGTCATAAAAGACCCTTATCTTTAAACTGTGACCCCTTGTCCTGGACTTCCCCAACATTGGGAACAATCTTCCTGCATCTAGCCTGTCCAACCCCTTAAGAATTTTGTAAGCCTCTATGAGATCCCCTTCAATCTCCTAAATTCCAGCGAGTACAAGCCGAGTCAATCCAGTCTTTCTTCATATGGAAGTCCTGCCATCCCAGGAATCAGTCTGGTGAAACTTCTCTGTACTCCCTCTATGGCAAGAATGTCTTTCCTCAGATTAGGAGACCACTAAATGCGAGCACTTTTATTTTTTAAATCCTCTACATTTGGCAGAGACAGCAGCTCACATCCCTGGTGACGCATCGATGGTACCAAGAAACCTCAACCAAAAGGCAACCAGAAATGGGCATTAAATGCATCATTCTCAGCGATGTCAGCAGTACATAACAAGACACAAAGTGCTCGAGTAACTCAGCAGGCTTTGCAGCATCCCTGGAGAACATGGACGGGTGACTTTTCCTTTTAGGTTCGTACATGACAGGAGCAGAATTAGACCATTCGGCCCGTCAAGTCCATTCCGCCATTCCATCATGGCTGATCGATCTCTCCCTCCTAACCCCATTCTCCTGTTTCAGACCCTTCTTCAGACTTCGACAGAACATAACATTTCTTGAAGTCTCATAACTCTATAGACACATAGAAACATAGAAAATAGGTGCAGGAGGAGGCCATTTGGCCCTTCGAGCCAGCACCGCCATTCGTTGTGATCATGGCTGATCGTCCCCTATCAATAACCCGTGCCTGCCTTCTCCCCATATCCCTTGACTCCACTAGCCCCTAGAGCTCTATCTAACTCTCTCTTAAATCCACCCAGTGATTTGGACTCCACCGCCCTCTGTGGCAGGGAATTCCACAAATTCACAACTCTCTGGGTGAAAAAAAGTTTTTTTCTCACAAATTCACAACTCAGTCTTAAATGTCCTCCCCTTTATTCTAAGACTGTGGCCCCTGGTTCTGGAAAGACACTTGGACAGATACGTGGGCAGGAGGGATATGGGCCAAACCAATCGGGCTGACTTTACCAGCTCAGATGGAACGTCTTGGACGGCATGGACGAGCTGGGCCGAATGGCCTGTTTTCGTGCTGTTTTGACACTGTGATGCTATCTGCCATATGGAGAAACCAATCGGAAATACCCGGAAAATGCACACTGGGATGATGTATATTCTGAGCAGGTGCCCGTCTAACAATTTGGCAATGGACAAGATGTCCTCACAACTCACCTTTGGGATTTTGGTGGTCACCAAGTTCACAAGTGTTTAATACCGGTTAAAGTTACCTCATGCTAGATAATTCCACCTCACCATCTTTTAAACAGAACATCTTTGTTCCCAAAAGCCGTTGGCGGTTGTCATTCTGTACGTCTCAGATGCTTAAACAGTCATACAGCAAGTAAACACACCCACTGATCCAACCCGTCCAAGTTGCCCCGTCTAGATAGTCCAATTTTCCTATGTTTGGCCCATACCCCTCTCTACCTTTCCTATCCATGTTACCTCTCCCTGTCTTTGAAATGCTGTTATAGTGTCTGCCTCAACTACCTCCTCTGGCAGCTCATTCCATATATGCATCATCCTCTGAATGAAAAAGTTGCCCCTCAAGTCCCAATTAAATCTTTTCCCTCTCACCTTAAGCCTACGTTGTCTGGTTCAGTTGCTGCCTCCCAGCTCCAGTGACCCAGGCTCGATCCCGACTGCAGTTGCTTATCTGTACGGAGTTTGTACGTTACCCTCCCGGGACCTGCGTGGGTTTTCTCCGGGCGTTCCGGTTTCCTCCCACACTCCATAGGCGTACAGGATTGGAGGTTAATTGGCTTGGTATAAAAGTAAAAAATGTCCCGAGTGTGTGTGTAGTAGGGTGGTGTCAGTGTGTGGGGATCGCTGGTCGGCGCGGACTCGGTGGGCCGAAGGGCCTGTTTCCCCCCTGTACCTCGAATCTAAACTCGTCTAAACTGGTGTTTGAGGATGTTACAAACTGGGTCATTTTTTTTTCAGCGATCATGTGGGACATTCAGTTAAACAATGTCGACCGCAGTGAGTCAGTGTACAACTCACTTCTCACAGGGGGTGCAGGTTAGGGTTGAATAGATTACATTCGTCAGTCACTCGAGCTGTGTCCTTGGGGTCTATGATATCATCCAGGGGCCTGGAGAACATTGCAGCCACATTACTCACGCCCCCCCCCCATATTTCTTCAGCGCAACAATTGTGCACATTTTACCTAAATAAAACATTAACTCAGTCACAAATAAAAACATCTGCTGGGCCAAATCTGCCTGGCGATAACATCTGATCTCATTCCTGGAACCTTGTTTGAAAAAACCCCAAGTCGTTTAGTTTAGCTTTAGTTCAGAGATCCAGTGCGGAAACAGGCCCTTCCGCTTGGTCCTGCACTGAACGTTAACACGTTATCCCCTTCATCCCGTATCTGTACACTGTGTGGACGGCTCGACTGCAGTCCTGTGTTGTCTTTCCGCTGACTGGTTAGCACGCAACAAAGGCTTGTCACGGCACCTCGGTACACGTGACAATGAACGAAATTCAGACTCAAACTCAAACGCAAACCGAGTCTGCGCCGAACTGCGATCCGCTGTCCTACACACTAGGGAAAATGTGCAATTTTTACCGAAGCCAATTAACCCGACAAACCTGCACATTTTTGGAGTGCGGGAGGAAACCGGCGCACCCGGAGAAAAGCCACGCAGGTCACGGGGAGAGCGTACAAACTCCGCACAGACAGCACCCGGGTGCGACTCTACCGCTGGGCCACCGTACCGCCCAAAGCAGAGTTGGATTCACTGGAGGTGGTCTTGGAGGGGAGGATGCTCCTCAAACTGCGGAGCATCCCGGACAATGCAGCTCACACCCCCTCCATGGCACACTGGTTCAACGTGAGGAGCACCTTCTGCCACAGACTGGTTCCACCGAGATGCAGCACAGAACGCCACAGGGGATCCTCCTTCCCTGTGGCAACGAACAGAACAACTCCCCCCCCCCCCTTCTGTCGCGGGGTAGACTGCCCCCCCCCCCCCCCCACCACTCCCCAATCTTTGCACATCCCCAAGCCTGTCCTTTCCACTCATCACTTTAACTTCATGTTTCATGTATCTTGTTGTGTTTTATGGCTGATGGCAGACCACTCTCTCTCCTAGGATAAATAAATGTTGTGGGCAGGATGGAGGAACAAACTCCCTGCCACCAGAGTTCTCTTGTGGAAGCATTGCTTATCCATGACTCCCTGGGCCACCTTGTGAACGGTTGACAGGTGTACAGAGAATGAAAAGACCTGTGTTTCTACAGTACCTCAGGGCTGTCCCACTGTGAAGTAAGAGTAGAACTGTAGCAGTTACTTTTCCCATTGCTGTTCTCAGTGGAGATGAGACTGCTGATGTTGGAAGCTGGAGCAACGAGAGGAATAGCACAAGGCTCGGTGCTGGGACCGCAGCTATTTACAATACACATCAATGATTTGGATGAAGGGATTCAAAGTAACATTAGCAAATTTGCAGATGACACAAAGCTGGTTGGCAGTGTGAACTGTGAGGAGGATGCTATGAGAATGCAGGGTGACTTGGACAGGCTGGGGGAGTGGGACAGATGCACGGCAGATGCAGTTTAACGCGGATAAATGTGAGGTTATCCACTTTGGTAGCAAAAACAGGAAGGCAGATTACTATCTAAATGGCGTCAAGTTGGGAAAAGGGGAAGTACAACGGGATCTGGGGGTCCTTGTTCGTCAGCCTATGAAAGTGAGCATGCAGGTACAGCAGGCAGTGAAGAAAGCAAATGGCATGTTGGCCTTTCATAACAAGAGGAATCGAATATAGGAACAAATATATCCTTCTGCAGTTGTACAGAGCCCTAGTGAGACCGCACCTGGAATATTGTGTGCAGTTTTGGTCCCCTAATTTGAGGAAGGACATTCTTGCTATTGAGGGAGTGCAGCGTAGGTTTACAAGGTTAATTCCCGGGATGGTGGGACTGTCATATGCTGAGAGAATGGAGCAGCAGGGCTTGTACACTGGAGTTTAGAAGGATGAGCGGGGATCTCATTGAAACATATAAAATTGTTAAGGGCTTGGACACGCTAGAGGCAGGAAACATGTTCCCGATGTTGGGGGAGTCCAGAACCAGGGGCCACGGTTTAAGAATAGGGAGTAAACCATTTAGAACGGAGACGAGGAAACACTTTTTCTCACGGAGAGTTGTGAGTCTGTGGAATTCTCTGCCTCAAAAGGCGGTGGAGGCCGATTCACTGGATGCTTTCAAAAGAGAGTTAGATAGAGCTCTCAGGGTTGGCTGATTAAAGGGGTATGTTGAGAAGGCAGGAACGGGGTACTGATTGGGGATGATCAGCCATGATCACATTGAATGGCGGTGCTGGCTCGAAGGGCCGAATGGCCTACTCCTGCACCTATTGTCTATGTATCTATGTGTCTATGCTGAGCATCCTGTTGGTCTCTGGACCTCCTGATGGGACAATGCCAGCTTACCTGTAGGCAGCTCAACAGCCCCTGGAGATCCGCCTCTAGCGGGTTGAGGTTCTGCTGGCACTCTTTGCATTGGTCCAGGTGGCGCGACCGATGTTGGGGGAAACGTTGAAATCTCTTCCCTGCACGGGCCTAGCAGCGCGGAGCGGCCTCCAACTGGAACGACCTGGGGGCTCCAGATTCGCCATCGTGGAGCTGGCCGACTTCGGAGCTTCGGAAGCTCCGGCCGCAGGTGCGGTGGGCGGTGACGTCGGGAGCTCGCGGGTCCCCGGCGGGAGACCGCTTTTCGGAGCTCCCGCCACGGCAACTTCTCCCGCCCGAGTTGTGGGGTTGAAGATGACCCGGAGCGGGACCTTACATCGCCCGGCGCGGCTTTAACGGCCGCGGGACTTGCCGTCGCCCGCCGGGGGCTCCAGCATCAAGACCCGGGTTGGGCCTTACATCGCCCGGCGCGGTCTTAATGGCCGCAGGACTTGCCATCGCCCGTCGGGGGCTTTAACATCGGGAGAGGATGGAGAGCAGGGGAGAGACAAGACTTTGCCTTCCCTCACTGCGAGGAGGCGATTCACTGTGATGGATGTCTGTGTGAATTGCGTTGGTTGTGTGTCTTAGTTATTTTCTTGTTGTATGAATGCAAATGACAAATAAACAGTATTGTATTTTATTGTTATTGGTCTTCGTTCCTCAGCCAGGAATGTCCAGATATCTGGAAAGGAGATGGGATCGCTTGTTGGTTTGGGCGTTGCTCGGAGATCAGCGAGCGGTTCTATTTGCGAGGTTGAGTACTGCACCTGGATTCTCAGGATGCTTGCCATGTCTAATCACTCCATTGACGTTGTATATTAATGATTTGGACGAGGGGATTGAAGGCCAAGTTTGCGGGTGATACAAAAATAGGTGGAGGGGCAGCTAGTGTAGGGAAAAAGCAGGGACTCTGCAGAAGGGCCTGGACAGGTTGGGAGAGTGGGCAGAGAAGCGGCAGATGGAATATAGAATGTAGCAAAGTGTGGAGTCGTGCATCTTCGGTCGTGGGAATAAAGGCGCAGACTATTTTCTATTTGGGGAGAGAACCCAGAAATCGGAGGTGCAAAGGGGGCTTGGGAGCGCTGGTGCAGGATTCCAGTTTCCACCCACGTTCCAAAGACATGCAGGTTTGTGGGTGAATTGGCTTGGTATAATTGTAAATTGTAGGATAGCGTTAGGGTGCGGGGGATCGCTTGGTCGCTGCGGGCCCGTTGGGCAGAGCGGCCTGTTTCCGCGCTGCATCTCGAAACTAAACTAGGGTGCAGACATTGTACGAGCCCAATATAACTCAAAATGCTGGAGTGACTCAACGGGTCACGCAGCATCTCTGGAGAAAAGTATTCAGCAGCGATTCGGGTCGAGACCCTTCTTCAGACTGAGAGTCGGGGGGAGAGGGAAACTAGAGATAGGAAAATTACAGCTTCTCTCGGGGCCATATGTCAATAAAACATTCTTGACTCTCGTAGAAAAAAAACTAGATGTGTCAGCCATGATGGAATGGCGGAGTAGGCGTGATGGGCCGAATGGCCTAATTCTTCTCCGATCACTTATGAAGAACTTATGGAAAGATACAGGCTTGGATACGGATGGATAAGGTTTGAATGGCCATTTCACCAGCAATCGTCCCTGAATAAAACATAAAATGTCCCCCCAGCCCCACGCCCCATCCCCCACCTCCTCCCCCCCCCCCCCCCCCCCTCAGGCAGCAGGTGGAAGGTTCAAACCTGCTCTGGGGACGTAGTTTAGAGTGTCTTGTCAGTTCTGATGAAGTACTACATGAAGCTCAGGGGGTGACTTTTCATAAGGAGACGCTGGGCATTTAATTAGTCAGTCCTGACAATTGTGCTATTTTAAACAGAGCAGTGTCGTTCTCTGGGTGTTCTGGAAATTTTAACCCTTCATCTCGTTTCTACACATAATTCATGCTACATTATAAACTACTTTATCTCTCACACTGTCCTCTATTTCATTGTCTCCCCCTCCATTCCTCCCTTTGTCATTTTCTATCTCTGCCTGACTGCCTCTCTGTCTATTTCTTGATATGTCTCTCCTGTCTTTCTCTACCTTCTCCCGCTCTTTCTCTCTCCCCCCCTCTCTCTCACCCTCTCCTTATCTCTCTCTCTCCCCTCCCTCTCCCCCTCTCTCTCTCCCTCTCTCTCTCCCTCTCTCTCTTCTCCCTCTCTCTCTCTCCCTCTCCCCTCTCTCTCTCTCTCACTCTCCCTCTCCCCCCCTCTCTCCCCTCCCTCTCCCCCTCTCCCTCTCTCTCTCCCTCTCTACCCCCCTCTCTCTCGCCTTCTCGCTCTCCCTCTCTCCCTCTCTCTTTCTCTCTCTCTCTCTCTCTCCCCTCCCTCTCCCCCTCTCCCTCTCTCCTCTCCCTCTCTCCCTCCCTATCTCTCTCCCTCTCTCCCTCTCTCCCTCTCTCCCTCTCTCTCCCTCTCTCTCTCCCTCCTCCCTCTTTCTCTCTCTTCCCCCTCTTGCCCTCTCTCCCACTCTCTTTTTCTGAAACTCTTTCTTCCTGCTGATTTGTCTCTCTTTTTTAAAAATCTTTCTTTATTTGCCTCTCTGTCTGTCTGTCTGTCTGTCTGTCTGTCTGTCTGTCTGTCTGTCTGTCTGTCTGTCTGTCTGTCTGTCTGTCTGTCTGTCTGTCTGTCTGTCTGTCTGTCTGCCTGTCTGTCTGCCTGTCTGTCTGTCTAGGGTTTGTCTGTCTTTTCTGCCCGCCTCTCCCACCTTTCACTCTCTGTCGGACTGTCTCTCTGACACTCTGTGTTTTCTCGCTCCCTGCCTCTCTTTCTCGTGAGATTTTGAGGGCTTGAGTTATGAGGAGTGATTGGAGAGGCTGGGTCTGTTTTCCTGGGGGAAAAAAGGAGGTTGAGAAATGACAAGATAGATGTCGATGAATTTATAAGAAGCAAGGATAGTACAGTTTAGTTTAGTTTGATGGTAAAACGCCGACACAGGCCCTTTGGCCCACAGAGTCCGCGCCAAATAGTGATCCCCGCACACTAACCCTGCCCGACACTCGCCAGGGACAATTTACACTTTTACCAAAGCCAATTAAGCTACAAACCCGTACGTCTTCGGAGTGCGGGGAGGAAACCGGAGCGCCCGGTTAAGACCCACGCAGGTCACGGGGAGAACGTACAAACTCCGTGCAGACAGCTGGAGTCTCTGGTGCTGTGAGGCAGCATCTCTACCGCTGCAAGGCGTGCCACCCCTAGTTAGTCAGAGTCTGTTTGCCATGAAAGGGGTGGCTAACACTAGAGGCCACGGTGCCAAGGTGAGAGCGAGGTTTAAAGGGGGTACGAGGTTCAGATCTGCACACGTAGAATGGTTGGCTACTGAAATGAGCTCACATGAGGAAGTTTAACATTCAAGAGGCATTTGGACCCGATACAGGCGGAACGAGCTGCCAGAGGAGGTAGCTGAGGCAGGGACTGTCCCAACGTTTAAGAAGCATTTGGACAGGTACATGGATAGGACAGGTTTAGAGGTTTAGAGCTTCCAGCAGAAGTGGTGGAGGCAGGATCGATTTTAACATTTAAGAGTAAAGTGGATAGGTATATGGACGTGAAGGGAATGGAGGGGTATGGTCTGAGTGCAGGTAGATGGGACTAGGGGAAAACAAATGGTCGGCACGGACTGGAAGGGCCGAGAGGGCCTGTCTCCGTGCTGTAATTGTTATATGGTTATATGGTTATATGGTTATATGGATATGGGCCAAACGCGGGCAGGTGGGACGAGTGTAGATGGTGCATTTTAATCAAAGTTGGCCGCTGTTTCCATGCTGAATGGTTCTATGACTCTATGGCTCTGACAGGTACTAGAATGACCAGGTCAGAGATGGACATGGAAATAGTGCTGGGAAGTGGGATTAGTGTGGATAGGCACACGATCATATGATGAAGGGATCATGTGATAGGAACAGAATTAGGCCATTCGTCCCATCAAGTCTATTCCGCTATTCAATAATTCTTGCTATTGAGGGAGTGCAGCGTAGGTTCACAAGGTTAATTCCCGGGGTGGCGGGACTGTCATATGCTGAGAGAATGGAGCAGCTGGGCTTGTACACTCTGGAGTTTAGAAGAATGAGAGGGGATCTTATTGAAACATCTAAGATTATAAAGGGCTTGGACACACTAGAGGCAGGAAACAGGTTCCCGATGTTGGGGGAGTCCAGAACCAGGGGCCACAGTTTTAGAATAAGGGGTAAGCCATTTAGGACGGAGATGAGGAAACACTTTTTCACACAGAGAGTTGTGAGTCTGTGGAATTCTCTGCCACGGAGGGCGGTGGAGGCCGGTTCTCCGGATACTTTCAAGAGAGAGCTAGATAGGGCTCTTAAAAATAGCGGAGTCAGGGGATATGAGGAGAAGGCAGGAATGGGGTACTGATTGGGGATGATCAGCCATGATCACATTGAATGGCGTTGCTGGCTCGAAGGGCTATTCCTGCACCTATTGTCTATTGTCTATTGTCTAATGGCTGATCTATCTCTCCCTCCTAACCCCATTCTCCTGCCTTCTCCCCATAACCCCTGGCATCTACGCTAATCAAGAATCTATCTATCTTTGCCATGACAATATCCACTGACTACCTCCACAGTCTTCTGTGGCAAAGAATTCCACAGATTCACCACCAGATGGTCAGCATAGACCCGATGGGCCAAAGGTCCTGTTTCCATCCTGCACAACTCCAGAGTCTACGAGTGGCAGAGTCTAGGATCTCTGGTCCTAGACTCCCCCACCAGTGGAAACATCCTCTCCACATCCACTCTATCCAGGCCTTTCACTATTCGGTAAGTTTCAATGAGGTCCCCCCCCCCCTCCCATTCCTTCTAAACTCCAGCGAGCAGCGGCCCAGCTCAAGCCTATTGTCCATTCCAGTGCCTTCACTCTTGAGGTTTCATGTGGCCTTTTGTGTTGATGAAAGGCAGCCGCAGAAAACCACATCAAAGGGGGAAAATGAATTTCCACTGTAGCGCTCAATACAGTAAGCTTGCGGGGGACTAAACGGCCAACGTCCTCAGCAACTACCCACCGTGGCTATTGAAAGGCTTTCTGAAAGGAAGGGTTGATCTGGGGTAAAATGACCCATGTAATTCTCTGCTTAAGCCTTTCAGGTAAGGATTAATAACTGCGGAGCAGGAACGTACATGCCGAGACGTGTTGGGACAAGCAGAACCATCAGTGCATCAATCTAAACCCATACCTACACTACTTATCAATATTGCAGGCGTGCAACGGTGGTTTTCCCATGGCTTTGATCTGCCTTCTTAAAATTGCTTGACTATTTTGCCTTTAATTGCTCAGATCCTCTGATTGCCATTATATTTACAAAGTGTTGACTCATTTATTTTAAACAGGATAGCCCTGCCTTAATCTCCTGAGAACTCTTAATCGCTTCCGTCTTTTCAGTTTTCAGTTTGGAGACACAGCGCGGAAACGGGCCCTTCGGCCCGCAGCGATCACCCGCGCATTAACCCCGCCCGACACGCACTAGGGACGGCTTACAGTTGTACCCAGCCAGTTCACCTACTGGCCGAGCTCCCGAAGAAAACCCACGCGGGTCCGAGGGGGAACGTGCAAACTCCGTACAGACACAAAGTGCACAATATAGATACAAAGGTATAAAATAAGCCCCTGTCCCACTTTCCCGAGTTACTCACGAATTCTCCCGAGTTTTCCCCTTGATTCAAACTCGGAGAATGTCCGCAGCGAGTCCGTAGCGAGGCCGTAGGAGGCCCGTAGATATTTCGTAGCGGCTCGTAATGCCAGCCGTAGGTACTCGGGGCATCAGGTAAGTCGGGGCGTTTTTTCAACATGTTGAAAAATGTCCACGAGTAAAGAAAATAGCCCCGAGTACCCACGAACGGCTGTTACCGTAATTCTCCGAGTTTGAAGCAAGGGGAAAACACGGGAGAGTACGCGAGTAACTCGGGAAAGTGGGACAGGGGCTATATAGTTCTCAGCAGAATCAAAAAATCAATGTATGTCAGGGAATTGGGACTATCTTATGGAAGGACCTTTCGGAGGTCTGATAACAGGAATGAGTGGGTAAGCAAGTCAAGACTCACGTCAAGTCAAGTCAAGTCAAGTCAAGTCAAGAGAGTTTATTGTCGTGTGCCCCAGATAGGACAATGACATTCTTGCTTGCTGCAGCACAACAGAGTATTGTAAGCAAAAATACAGAACAGTTCAGTGTGTTTATATAGCATAGACCATTTATATACACATATAAATAAACAGATAAAGTGCAATAGGCTGTTATAGTTCAGAGTTTGTTTGAAGTTGTGTTTAATAGCCTGATGGCTGTGGGGAAGTAGCTATTCCTGAACCTGGATGTACCAGATTTCAGGCTCCTGTACCTTCTACCTGAAGGCAGCAGGGAGATGAGTGTGTGGCCAGGATGGTGTGGGTCCTTGATGATGCTGCCAGCCTTTTTGAGGCAGCGACTGCGATAGATCCCCTCGATGGTGGGGAGGTCAGAGCCGATGATGGACTGGGCAGTGTTTACTACTTTCTGCATTCTTTTCCGCTCCTGGGCGCTCAAGTTGCTGATCCAAGCCACGATGCAACCAGTCAGCATGGTCTCTACTGTGCACCTGTAGAAGTTAGAGAGAGTCCTCCTTGACAGACCAACTCTCCGTAATCTTCTCAGGAAGTAGAGGCGCTGATGTGCTTTCTTTATAATTGCATCAGTGTTCACGGACCAGGAGAGATCTTCGGAAATATGCACACCCAGGAATTTGAAGTTCTTGACCCTTTCCACCATCGTCCCTTTAATATAAACGGGATTGTGGGTCCCTATCCTACCCCTTCCGAAGTCCACAATCAGCTCCATGGTTTTGCTGGTGTTGAGAGCCAGGTTATTGTGCTGGCACCATATGGACAGTCGCTCGATCTCACTTCTATACTCTGACTCGTCCCCATCAGTGACACGTCCCACAACAGTGGTGTCATCGGCAAACTTGATGATGGAGTTCGCACTATGTCCGGCTACGCAGTCATGAGTATAGAGTGAGTACAGCAGGGGGCTGAGCACGCAGCCTTGAGGTGCTCCCGTGCTGATTGTTATCGAGTCTGACACATTTCCACCAATACGTACAGACTGTGGTCTGTGGATGAGGAAGTCGAGGATCCAATTGCAGAGACCCAGTTCTGCGAGATTGGTAACCAGCTTGGAGGGGATGATTGTGTTAAATGCCGAGCTGTAGTCAATGAATAGGACCCTGACATATGAGTTTTTGTTGTCCAAGTGGTCCAGAGCGGAGTGGAGAGCCAGCGAGATTGCATCCACCGTTGATCTGTTGTGGCGGTAAGCGAACTGCAGTGGGTCCAGGTTTTTGTCGAGGTAGGAGTTGATTTGTGCCATGATCAACCTCTCGAAGCACTTCATCACCACAGGCGTTTGTGCCACAGGTCGATAGTCATTGACGCACGTCACCTTGCTCTTCTTGGGCACCTGTATTATTGATGCCCTTTTGAGGCAGGTGGGAACCTCAGACCTCAGAAGTGACAGGTTGAAAATGTCCGTAAAAACTCCAGCCAGTTGGTCCGTAGGTTTTTAGAACACGACCAGGTATGCCATCAGGTCCAGGCGCTTTCCGAGGGTTCACCCCTCTGAAGGATCTTCTGTCGTCGGCCTCTGTGACTGAGACTGAAATACCATCACAGCGAATGGGGGCTCGGGAAGGCACATCGGTGTTCTCCCTATCAAAGCGTGCGTAAAACGCATTGAGCTCATCAGGGAGTGACGCTTCGCCGACATTTGAGCTGCCTCCTGGTTTCGCCTAGAAGGAGGTGATGGCATTCAAGCCCCGCCACAGATGCCGAACATTTCTCTGGAGAAAAACCATCAGTGATGTTTCGGGTCATAGAGTCATCGAGTGAAACAGTGCGGAAATGGGCCCTTCGGCCCAACTCGCCCACACCGGCCAACAATGTCCCAGCTACGCCAGTCCCACTTTGCCTGCGCTTGGCCCACATCCCTCCCAACCTGTTCTATCCATGTACCTGTCTAACTGTTTCTCAAACGATGGGATAGTCCCAGCCTCAACTACCTCCTCTGGCAGCTTGTTCCATACACCCACCACCCTTTGTGTGAAAAAGTTATCCCTTGGATTCCTATTAAATCTTTTCCCCTTCACCTTGAACCTATGTCCTCTGGTCCTCGATACCCCTACTCTGGGTAAAAGACTCTGTGCGTCTACCCAATCTATTCCTCTCATGATCCTATACACCTCTACAGGATCACCCTCATCCTCCTGCGCTCCATGGAATAGAGACCCAGCCTTCTCAACCTCTCCCTGTAGCTCACACCCTCTAGTCCTGGCAACGTCCTCGTAAATCTTCACTGAGCCATTTCAGGATTGACAATATCTTTCCTATAACACGGTGCCCAGAAATGAACACAATAGTCTAAACGCGGTCTCGCCAACTATTGGGTCCTTCTCTAAAGGGTCCTGACCCAGAACGGCAGCCACCCATTTTCTCCAGAGACACTGCCTGACCCGCTGAGATACTGAAACAGCACTTTAGGGTCTATCTTCGGCCAAATGTATTCCACCACACCTCCTGAAGTTGAAAACTAGCTCCTTCATCTTGCTGACGTTGAGGGAGGTTGCTATCCTGAGATCCATTTGGTACTGCAAAGAACTTGTGCCAATTTTTCAGGAGTGGGGCTTTCAGAGTTGGGAACACTGCTACATACCCTATCCTAATAGGAGTTCACTGTTGTAAAAAAAATGTACTAATAAGATTCAGCTTGATCCGTTCAGCAGTAAACTCCTCCAATACACCTACCATTTGGTGCTACTTTTAACGCACACATTCATAAGTTCATGTGCATAAGTGATAGGAGCAGAATTAGGCCATTCGGCCCATCAAGTCTACTCTGCCATTCAATCGTGGCTGATCTATCTCTCCCTCTCAACCCCATCCTCCTGCCGTCTCCCCAGAATCCCTGACACCCGTACTAATCAAGAATCTATCTATCCCTGCCTTAAAAAATATCCATTGACTTGGCCTCCACAGCCTTCTGTGGCAATTAATTCCACAGATTCACCACCCTCTGACAAAATAAATTCCTCCTCATCTCCTTCCTTAAGAAACGTCCTTTAATTCTGGACTCTCCCACTAGATTAGTTTAGTTTAGTTTGGAGATACAGCGCGGAAACAGGCCCTTCGGCCCACCGGGTCCGCGCCGACCAGCGATCCCCGCACATTAACACCATCCCACACCCACTAGAGACAATTTTTTACATTTACCAGGCTAATTAACCTACATACCTGTACGTCCTTGGAGTGTGGCAGGAAACCGAAGATCTCGGAGAAAACCCACGCGGGTCACGGGGAGAACGTACAAACTCTGTACAGACAGCGCCCGTAGTCGGGATCGAACCGGGGTCTCGGGCGCTGCAAGCGCTGTAAGGCAGCAACTCTACCGCTGCGCCACCGTCCCGCCCTAGGGGAAACGTCCTCCCCACATGCACTATATCCAAGCCTTTCACTAATCGGTACGTTTCAACGTGGTCCCTCCCTCGTCCTTCTAAACTCCAGCGAGTACAGGCCCAGTGCCGTCTGCGTGAAAGGCCTTGAAATTGACCACGATGGTCATTTCAGACCCAGGCACTGTTCACAAAAGCAAAACAGGAGCCTGTTACGAATGTAAGGTCAAGGTACGGTAACATATAAGTGGTTAAAGAAGGAACTGCAGATGCTGGAGGGTACACAAAATGCTGGAGAAACTCAGCGGGTGCAGCAGCATCTAAGGAGCGAAGGAGATAGGCGACGTTTCGGGTCGAGACGCCTGAAGAAGGGTCTCGACCCGAAACGTCGCCTATCTCCTTCACTCTTTAGATGCTGCTGCACCCGCTGAGTTTCTCCAGCATTTTGTGTACCCAACATATAAATGGTGTCTGTCTGGAGGGGAATGTTTTTTAGCCGCAGTGAACAGGCAACTCAGCCCAGTGGTGTGGAGTCTGCAGAGCACAGGTTAATCACAAAGACATAATGGAACTTGAAAGAGATTAGGAAAAGATAATCAACTGATTGAAGTCGGGGTTTAAATGAAATACCAAATTCAATGCGAGGTCAGATCGAGAGGCTCGGGTCCCGTGGAACAGCTGCTGCCACAGACCACTGACATTAACTTCCCTTCTGCCTTCCGATAAAACTTCCCAAAGCCAGTGTGCCGACTACAAAAGGCGTGGTCGGTGTTCCCTGAACGGGCCGTCAGCTCGCCGTGTGAGCTGCCCACTGTTTCCTGAGCGACGGGCCTGTGGTTAACTCCTGATCAAAAAGGCGCAGCAGCGCCTTTACTTCCTGAGGAGGCTCAAAAAAGCCCACCTGTCCCCCCAGATCCTGACCAACCTTTACCACTGTACCATTGAAAGCATCCTGACCACCTGCTTTACGGTATGGTACAGCAGTTGCACCGTAGCAGACAGGAAGGCACTACAACGGGTGGTGAAAACCGCCCAGCACATCATCGGTGCCCCGCTCCCTGCCTTGGATGCCCTCCACCGAAAACGGTGTCTGAGACGGGCTGGGAAGATCATCAAGGACCCCTCCCACCCTAACCATGGACTGTTTGCCCTCCTACCATCGGGGAGGCGGTACAGGAGCCTCAGGTCCCGCACTAGTAGGATGAGGAACAGCTTCTATAACAACACCATCGCACTGCTGAACTCGGAGTCCCGCCGATAGATTTCTCCAGTCTCTCCGTCCACATTGTCTGCACTCTATATTTATTTTTATATTGCTATTACTACGTACTGACGCTAAACTGCATTTCGTTGTACCCATACTTGTATCTGTGCAAAGACATTAAAGTTGAATTGAATTTAATTGAATTGAATACTAATTTGCAGCTAGATCTGGCGGTGAGCTTGCAACTGATTTTGGAACAGGTTCGGGGCATCCCGGAACAGAGACCCAGGTTCGATTCATTTCGGTTTCAGCGCCAGCCTTAATGTAGGCTTCAAGGCTCGCCAGTAATGCAGTGGCTCAGATGTATTAATATAGAGTGGTACAGCACGGAAACAGGCCCTGCTATATTTAAGAGGGAGTTGGATGTGGCCCTTGTGGCTAAAGGGAGAGAAGGCAGGTACAGGATACTGAGTTGGATGATCAGCCATGATCATGTTGAATGGCGGTGCTGGCTCGAAGGGCCGAATGGCCTACTCCTGCACCTATTTTCTATGTTTCTATGTTTCGGTCCAACTTGCCCAAACCGGCCAACATGTCCCAGCTGCACTAGTCCCACCTGCCTGCGTTTAGTCCATATGCCTCCAATCCTGTCCTACCCATGTCTAACTGCTTCTTAAACGTTGGGATAGTCTCAGCCTCAATTACCTCCTCTGGCAGCTTGTTCCGCACACCCACCGCCCTCTGTGTGAAAACGTTATGGGCCTGTCCCAGTTTGGCGATTTTTCAGGCGTCTGCTGGCGACTGTCAAGTTAGTAACATAGCAAATTCCTTGTATGTGAATACTTGGCCAATAAACGTACTTACTTACTTAGAAACATAGAAAATAGGTGCAGGAGGAGGCCATTCGGCCCTTTGAACCAGCACCACCATTCATTGTGATCATGGCTGATCGTCCCCAATCAATAATCCGTGCCTGCCTCACGACCATGAAGGCGACTCCCCGGCAACCACCTGTGAACTTGTGGCGACTGCATTACCTCCTCCTAAAAAATCGCCTAAGTGGGACAGGCCCATTACCCTCAGTTTCCTATTAAATCTTTTCCCCTTCAACTTGAACCTATGCCCTCTGGTCCTCAATCCCCCTGCTCTGGGCAAGAGACTCTGTGCATCTACCCGATCTATTCCTCTCATGATCTCATACCAGAGCCCTTTCAGCGAAGAAAGCTAATGGAATGTTGGCCTTCATAACAAGAGGATTTCAGTACAGGAGTAAAGAGGTTCTTCTGCAGTTGTATAGGGCTCTGGTGAGACCACATCTGGAGTATTGTGTACAGTTTTGGTCTCCTAATTTGAGGAAGGACATCCTTGTGATTGAGGCAGTGCAGCGTAGGTTCACGAGATTGATCCCTGGGATGGCGGGACTGTCATATGAGGAAAGTTTGAAAAGACTAGGCTTGTATTCACTGGAGTTTAGAAGGATGAGGGGGGATCTTATAGAAACATATAAAATTATAAAAGGACTGGACAAGCTAGATGCAGGAAAAATGTTCCCAATGTTGGGCGAGTCCAGAACCAGGGGCCACAGTCTTGGAATAAAGGGGAGGCCATTTAAGACTGAGGTGAGAAAAAAATTTTTTACCCAGAGAGTTGTGAATTTGTGGGAATTCCCTGCCACAGAGGGCAGTGGAGGCCAAATCACTGGATGGATTTAAGAGAGAGTTGGATAGAGCTCTAGGGGCTGGTGGAGGCAAGGGATATGGGGAGAAGGCAGGCACGGGTTATTGATAGCGGACGATCAGCCAAGATCACAATGAATGGCGGTGCTGGCTCGAAGGGCCGAATGGCCTCCTCCTGCGCCTATTTTCTATGTTTCTATCTATGTCTATGTTTCTATACACCTCTATAAGATCACCCCTCACCCTCCTGACATTACCCCACCCTCATATCCTTTCTTTTATTGTGATATAATCTAGACAACAATTCAAAATCCAAGTTGAGGTGTCTCTATGCCTTCCATTATGATCAAAGACACGTCCCACCCCAGAGTCATCCAGCAGAAGATACAGAAGCTTGAAGGCGGGCAGCGCAGGCTCAGGAACAGCCTCTTCCCCTCTGTTATCAGGATTCTCCATAAACTCGCCTACTGTCCGATTCACCTCTACCCCATCGGAGACTTTGGACCTACAATGCATTTGGTGCAACTTTTAACGCACACATTCATAAGTTCATGTGCATAAGTGATAGGAGCAGCATTAGGCCAATCGGCTCATCAGGTCTGCTCCGCCATTCAATCGTGGCTGATCTATCTCTCCCTCTCAACCCCATTCCGGGGTGGGAGATTGCAACCTTCACGGGGTCCGCCCTGTTTCGACTAATGCAGTCAACTCGACGTGCACAGACGGAAGATCAAATAGAACAAGTTGTCCAACAACTTTAGGCTGTAGCACGCCACACGAAAGAAAAAGAACCCCATTCCCTTGGCTTCTCCCCAAAGTCCCATTCCACAGTTCCTTCTCTATGACCTTTGTTACTCGGAGGGTGGTGAATCTGTGGAACTCTTTGCCACAGGCGGCCTTGCAGTCCAAGCCAATGGATATGTCTAAGGCAGAGACAGATAGATAGATTCTTGATTCGTATGGGTGATATTCGGGGGAGAAGGCAGGAGAATGGGGTTGAGAGGGAGAGACAGATCAGCCACGATGGAACGGCGGAGTGGCCCGTTTCCTGATGGGCCGAGTGGCCTGATTCTGCTCCGATCACTTGTGAACTCGTCAACCTCATCACCTGCACATCAACTCCCACCGATTCCACCACCACCCACGCATACCAGCGGTAGTCCGCACTAACTAATGAGCTGATCAGCGTGTCGATGGGATGTGGGAGGAAGCACAAACAGCAGGGGGCAACTTGAACATTCACAGGGAGAATGGGAATGCTCCACACGGGCAACAGTGGAGGTCAGGGTTGAACCTGGATCCCTGGAGTTGTCTTGTTTAGGTTAGTTTGGAGATACAGCGGGGAAACAGGCCCCTCGTCCCACCGGGTCCGTGTCGACCAGCAATCCCCACACACTGACACAAGCCTATGTGTACAAACCCAAGCCAATTAGCCTACACACCTGGGCGCCTTTGGAGTGTGGGAGGAAACCGAAGATCCCGGAGAAAACCCACGCGGCTCACGGGGAGAACGTACAGCCAAGCACCCGTCGTCAGGATCGAATCTGGCGCTCCAAGCGCTGTAAGGCAGCAACTCTACCGCTGCCGCTCGCAGCACTAACTGCGCCACCTACTCTAGGGCCAGTAAGTTGAACTGCCATCGCTAACTGTGGTACATGTCATGAGTGTTTGTTCTAATTAAGCCTGTTATCCCTTTCAGGATTTGTTTAGTTCAGTTTAGAGATACAGTGCGGAAACAGGCCCTTCGGCCCACCGAGTCCGTGCTGACCAGCGATCCCCCGCACAGGCAGAGAATAGATATATTTTTAAGGCAGAGATAGATAGATTCTTGATTAGTACTGGTGTCAGGGGTTGTGGGGAGAAGGCAGCAGAATGGGGTTAGGAGGGAGAGATAGATCAGCCATGAGTGAATGGCGGAGTAGGCTTGATGGGCCGAATGGCCTGATTCTGCTCCTATCATTTAGGACCTTTGATAGTCATAAGGACAATTTACGATTATACCAAGTCAATCAGCCTGCAAAACTGTATGTCTTTGGAGTGCGGGAGGAAACCGGAGCACCCGGAGAAAACCCACGCGGGTCACGGGGAGGATGTACAAACACCGTACAGGCAGCACCCGTAGTCAGGATGGAACCCGGGCCTCTGGCCCTGTAAAGCAGCAACTCTACCGCCCCCTATTTGTGAAAGATGATGAAAAAAATGTTTGGTGGGTGTCCAATAATTGTTCATGTTTCAGATGTCTCTGAAATTAAGCAGTCTTACTGTACGGACACAAGAAACCTCAAATACTGGATCGAAACACAAAGTGCTGGACAAACTCAGCAGGTCTGGCAGCATCAGTGGAGGGAATGGACAGGCAAGGCTTTGGGTCGGGAAGGTGGGGCCCAACCTAAAGCCTCGCCTGCGCATTCCCTCCACGGAAGCTGCTCGTATGCCTATGCATCCGTATGCCTATGCATCGTGATACCAATATTCAACTTTTCAAAGTGCTGTATTATTAAAGCTTAAGGGCCTGTCCCACTGTACGAGGTAATTCAAGAGTTCTCCCGAGTTTTCCCCGCGATTCGAACTCGGAGAATGTCCGTAGCGGGCCCGTGGGAGTTCGTGGATGCCTGGTGGCGGCTCGTACGAGTAAAAAGTAACCATTTTTTTCATCACGAGTATTTTTTTACTCGTGGACACTTTTCACAACGTTGAAAAAACGTCACGAGTTTACCGGATTTCCCCGAGTACCTACCTTTACTCGTACGAGCCGCTACGTGACATCCACGAACTCCTACGGACATTCTCCGAGTTCGAATCACGGGGAAAACTCGGGGGAACTCTTGATTTACCTCGTACAGTGGGACAGGCCCTAAACAATTAAACCGTTCAGCTCCCGGAGAAGGGTCCCATCCTGATACATCATCTATCCATGTTCCCGGGAGAAGCTGCCTGACCCGCTGTGTTACTCCAGTAGTTTGTGTCCCTTTTAATTAAATTGAATATATATACCTCAATGAAGCAGTAAATGCTTCATTGCTGATTTTGAAGGTCATTTTGGCAATTTCATATCAGGTTGCTCGTAGCTGTTGCGCAAGTGATTGTAATTTCTTATGTTGTTAAAGCCTTGTTAGTGCTTGGGATTAACCCTGTCAGCAGTAATCTATTAGTGGGAAGGAACTGCAGGTGCTGCTTTACACCGAAGATAGACACAAAATGCCGGCGTAACTCAGCGGGACAGGCAGCGTCTCTGGAGAGAAGGAATGGGTGATGTTTCGTTTTCACACCTTGCCCTTCCTTATCTCCGTGTGTCCCTCTCCCCTGACTCTCCGTCTGAAGAAGGGTCTCGACCCGGAGCATCACCCATTCCTTCAGTAACGTTTGTTGTATTTCCCTGTTGTGACGAGCACAATGAACGCACGTCCGACGCACCGACGCCATCTTGTAAGAAGCGTTTGTTCCCAACACCAACGGAAACCTCTAGAAGGTCGCTGGACCTCAGTCACGAGGCACCGGCCAACTCGCCAGCTTGCACTCCTGCCCTCAAGGGGGCACTGGCATTTACATTACATTACATCTCCCCCTTCAACTTTATTTACATTACATCTTCTATGCAGAGATACAGCCCGGCCCGCTGAGTTGCTCCAGCATCTTGTGCCTTGGTTCTTGGTTTCTTGGTCCTCCAAAATATGGAATTTAAACTGGAGGTGGTGGAGGGAGGACTTAAGCCAGAAAGGGTTTTTGGGAAGAAAGAGCTACCTTAAATTTAGTTGCATCTGGTTGGGTAACTATAATGGGGTGGAGATTATTCCATGCTGTGATTGTGCGGGGGACGAACGTATTGCTGTACACATCTGCCTTGGTAGCTGGAATCACAAAATTTGATCGAATCATCGAATAACCTACCAGCGCCAGGTTAAAACGCTTAAGTTCAGTTCAGTTTAGTTTATCGTCACGTGTACCGAGGTACAGTGAAAAGCTTTTGTTATAGACAATAGACAATAGGCAATAGGCAATAGGTGCAGGAGTAGGCCATTCGGCCCTTCGAGCCAGCACCGCCATTCAATGTGATCATGGCTGATCGTCCCCAATCAGTACCCCGTTCCTGCCTTCTCCCCATATCCCCTGACTCCGTTATCTTTAAGAGCCCTATCTAGCTCTCTCTTGAAAGCATCCAGAGAACCTGCCTCCACCGCCCTCTGAGGCAGAGAATTCCACAGACTCACCACTCTCTGTGAGAAAACGCGTTTCCTCGTCTCCGTTCTAAATGGCTTACCCCTTATTCTTAAACTGTGTGGCCCCTGGTTCTGGACTCCCCCAACATCGGGAACATGTTTCCTGCCTCTAGCGTGTCCAAGCCCTTAACAATATTATATGTTTCAATGAGATTCCCTCTCATCCTTCTAAAGGAGTGTACAAGCCCAGCCGCTCCATTCTCTCAGCATAAGAGAAGATTTACGAGGATATTGCCAGGGTTAGAGGGTGTGAGGTATAGGGAGAGACAATACATGATTACATTCGGGGCCATTCACAGTGTATCTGAGGGGAGTTTAAGAAGATCATAGTTAAAGGAAGAATGTTGCTGTGGGAGTGGAGATGTCAGAGTGTGGAGCGATTGTAATACGTGATTGTGGATCTGCTTCTGTAGCTCGCACGCAAACAGACGCCTGGGCTGGGCGCCATCTTGGAAGGCAACGTTGGATGAAGGATTTTTTAATGCAGGATAAAAAGCTGGTGCATTCTCTTGTGTCTGCTACTTGTACCAGCTTGTGGAACGATTTGCATTTCTGATCATGCCTTTGAACCCTTTTAGCCAGAGGGTGGTGAATCTGTGGAACCCATTGCCACAGATGGCTGTGGAGGCCAAGTCACTGGGTATTTTTAAAGCGGAGATTGATGGGTTCATGACTAATAAGGGCATCAGAGATTAGGGGGAGAAGTAGGTAAGTAAGTAAGTAAGTAAGTAAGTTTATTGGCCAAGTATTCACATACAAGGAATTTGCCTTGGTGCTCCGCCCACAAGTAACAACATGACATACAGTGACAGTTACGAATGACTCAGAAAACACTAAACTTTAATAATAATAAAACATTAATGATAAAACACCATTGATCAAGCATGTGAACCAACAAAATACCAGATCAAAGGGAGGCTACAGATTTTTGGCTGTTGAGTAGAGCAACTACTCGTGGATAAAAACTGTTTTTATGTCTGGCTGTGGCAGCTTTGACAGTCCGGAGTCGCCTTCCAGAGGGAAGTGATTCAAAGAGTTTGTGGCCAGGGTGAGAGGGGTCAGAGATGATCTTGCCCGCTCGCTTCCTGGCCCTTGCCGTGTACAGTTCATCAATGGAGGGGAGGTTGCAGCCAATAACCTTCTCTGCTGATCGGACGATTCGCTGCAGCCTCCGGGTGTCGTGCTTGGTGGCTGAGCCAAACCAGGCCATGATGGAGAAGGTGAGGACAGACTCTACGATGGCCGTGTAGAATTGGACCATCATTGCCTGTGGAGGATTGTGAGAAGGCAGGCGAATGGGGTTAAGAGGGAAAGATAGATCAGCCGTATCAAATAGTAGAGCAGACAATGGAGCAGAATGGTCTAATCTTGCTCCAATGCCTCATAGTCTTAAGGTAACGGACAAATTGACCCATCCATAGGACAATGAAGGTTCATAAGAATGCTCTCATCATAAATAAGACATGCCTCTTGTTCATAAATAAAAGGCGTAAACAGCTGGAGTAACTCAGCCAGTCCTATGTCTTATGGTCTTCTAGTCAGAGTGATACAGTGTGGAAACAGGCCCTTCAGCCCAACTTGCCCACACAGGTGTCCTACTTGCCCAGCTACACTAGTCCAACCTGCCCACGTTTGGTCCATATCCCTCCAAACCTGTTTCTTAAATGTTAGGATAGTCCCTGCCTCAACTACCTCCTCTGGCAGCTTGTTCCATACACCCACCACCCTTTGTGTGAAAATGTTACCCCTCAGATTCCTATTAAATCTTTTCCCCTTCACCTTGAACCAATGTTCTCTGGTTTTCCATTCACCTACTCTGGGCAAGAGACTCTGTGCATCTACCCGGTCTATTCCTCTCATGATTTTATACACCTCTATAAGATCACCCCTCATCCTCCTGCGCTCCAAGGAATAGAGTCCCAGCCTGCTCAACCTCTCCCTGTAGCTCACACCCTCTAGCCCTGGCGACATCCTGATAAATCTTCTCTGTACCATTTCCAGCTTGACAACATCTTTCCTCTAACATGGTGCCCAGAACTGAACACAATATTCTACATGCAGCCTCACCAACCTCTTATACAACTGCAACATGACCTCCCAACTTCTATACTCAATACTCAATACTCAATACTCTACTGATGATGTCTTACGAGATGATATGATGCAATAGGATATGAAAGAACTTTATTTATCCCAGGAGGGAAACTGATCCGCCAACAGGCATAAAAGCACAAAATACACAAAACTTAAAATGAAAGTGACGAGTGGAAAGGATTTGGGGATGTGCAAAGATTGGGGAGGGGGAGGCGGGGGGGGGGGGGGGGGGGGGGGGGGGTGGGGGAGGGGGGGAGTTGGGGTGGGGGTTGTTAGCAGTCAGTCTACCCCACGACACAAGGTGGAGGAGTTGTACACTTTGATAGCCACAGGGAAGAAGGATCTCCTGTGGCGTTCTGTGCTGCTTCTCGGTGGAACCAGCCTGTGGCTGAAGCTGCTCCTCAGGTTGACCAGTGCGTCATGGAGGGGGGTGTGAGCTGTATTGTCCAGGATGCTCCACAGTCTGAGGAGCATCCTTCCCTCCAAGACCAGCTTCCCGTGAATCCAACTCCGCCCCCTCTTAGTGGAAGAGGTGAGTTTAAAGGAATGCAGTAAAGTGAGAAAACGCCAAGGGAGGGAATTCCAGAGATGGTTCAGAGAGAAGAAGGTAGACAGATTCACTCCATGCGAATCATCTTCCATTCTGAATACTCTCTCCTCGATAGGACCAAGGTTATGCACTGGAAGCTTCCCTGAGGAGGTTTATTTTAACTGAGTTAGCATCCTCAGAAAATATTCCCTTTCTTCCAGCTCTTTGCACTGGATGGGAGGAGCACCTGTTTGATGAGGGAAGCATTGAGCTTATAAAATATTGTGAGGTTCGTAATGTTTTTGTTTTAGTTCTCGCTTTCGAGACACAGGCCCTTCGAGACGGCACCAGCCAGCGCCCAAGCACACTAACACCATCCTACACATACTGGGGCCAATTTACACTTACACCAAGCCTATCAACCTACAAACCTGCACGTCTTTGGAGTGTGGGAGGAAACCGAGGATCTCGGAGAAAACCCGCGCAGGTCACGGGGGGAGCGTGCAAACTCCATGCAGACAGCACCCGTGGTCGGAATCGAACCCGGGTCTCCTGCGCTGCAAGCTCAGTAAGGCAGCAACTCTACCGCTGCGCCACCGTGCCGTCGGGGTCAGAAGTCCTTTCACCTCCGTTGAAATTATTTTAAGGAGAAGCCCGACAATGTCCTTGCATTGCCTTGTAGAAGAGACAGGAATGGTCCAGTGTATATCACTGATATTGCCATGAATTTATAGTTTGAACACACATCACCGAGCAGATGGGCCCTGGACTCCACTGAGAGTACTCTTCCTTCTCCTTCCTGAATCTAGGGACAAGTTCACCCTGAGGGGAGCCTTGGTCAATGTCAACATCTGGACCTTTGGTGGAGCCATGCCCAGTTCTCATGGAAAGGCCTTTAGCGGTGCCTGGCCACTATCCAAGCCTCAGATATCCAATGTTGGCACATCACCATCCATCTCCCATTGCACAGTGAAGCATCTTCCGCATCAGAGGGCTACACAATTTCACAGTTATGCTCGTCCACAGGTCTTAATGCAAAGGCGTTGAAAGTTTCGCAAAGCTGTGCACATACTTTCAGGTCATTTATTTTCACGCTGGTTACTTTAGTTTAGAGATAGATGCAGCATGGATATCTCTCTGCATCGCCGTCTATACCTCTCGTTTACCTTTTTCGTGATTTTCAGTCTGAAGAAGGGCCTCGACCCGAAACGTCGCCCATTTCTTCTCTCCAGAGATGCTGCCTGTCCCGCCGAGTCACTCCAGCATTTTGTGTCTACCTGTGGAAACAGGCCATGCGTGTAGGAAGCATCTATGGAGCGAAGGAATAGGCGACGTGTCCTTTGCTCCGTAGATGCTGCCTCACCCGCTGAGTTCCTCCAGCATTTTTGTCTACCTTCGATTTTTCCAGCATCTGCAGTTCTTTCTTAAACATGTGTGTAGGAAGGTTGTCCATATCATTCCCTTTATTACGTATTGGTACATTGTGGATGGCTCGATTGTAATCATGTATTGTCTTTCCACTGACTGGATAGCACGCAACAAAAGCTTTTCACTGTACCTCAGTACATGTGACAATAAACTAAACTCAACTCAACTCAAGCCAACTTAAGTTCAGGTGCTGGGTGAAGTTAGAATGACACAAGTGATACACAGAGTCTCTTGCCCACAGTGGGTGAATCGATGACGAGGACATAGGTTTAAGGTGAAGGGGAAAAGATTTAATAGGAACATAAAAACAAAGAAAAATAGGTGCAGGAATATGCTATTCAGCCCATCGGGCCAGCACCGCCATTCAATAAGATCATGGCTGATCATCTAAAATCAGTGCCCTGTTCCTGCTTTCTCCTCATATCCATTGATTCCTTTCGCCCTAAGAGCTAAATCTCACTCTCTCTTGAAAACATCCAGTGAATTGGCCTCCATTGCCATCTGTGGCAGAGAGTTCCACAGATACCGGGCGGCTCGGTGGTGCAGCGGTAGAGTTGCGGCCTTATAGCGAATGCAGCGCCAGAGACCCGGGTTTGATCCCGACTACGGGCGCTGCCTGTACGGAGTTTGTACGTTCTCCCCGTGACCTGCGTGGGTTTTCTCCGAGATCTTTGGTTTCCTCCCACACTCCCAAGGACGTACAGGCATGTAGGTAAATTGGCTTGGTAAATGTAAAAAATGTCCCTAGTGTGTGTAGGATAGTGTTAGTCGCTGGTCAGCACAGACCCGGTGTGCCAAAGGGCCTGTTTCCGTGCTGTATCTCTAAACTAAACTATTCACAACTCCCTGGGTGAAAACGTTTTTTCCTCATCTCAGTCCTAAATAGCCTACTCTTATTTTGTGACCCCTGGTTCTGGACTTCCCCCAACAAAAAGAACATGTTTCCTGCATCTAGCCTGTCCAATCCGTTAAGAATTTTATATGTTTCTATAAGATCCCCTCTCATCCTTCTAAATGCTAATGAATACAAGCCCAGTCAATCCATTCTGTCATCATATGTCAGCCCCGCCATCCCAGGAATTAACCTGGTGAACCTACGCTGCACTCCCTCATCAGCAAGAATGTCCTTCCTCAAATTAGGAGACCAAAACTGTACACAGTACTCCAGATGTGGTCTCACCAGGGCCCTGTACAACTGCAGTAGGACCTCCTTGCTCCTAACTTCAAATCCTCTCGTAATGAAGGCCTACATGCCACTAGCTTTCTTCACTGCCTGCTGTACCTGCATGCTTACTTTCAGTGACTGATGTACAAGCACACCCAGGCCTCGTTGCACCGCCCCTTTTCCTAATATGCCACTATTCAAATAATAATCTGCCTTCCTGTTCTTGCCACCAAAGTGGATAACCTCACATTTATCCACATTATACTGCATCTGGCATGTACCTGCCCACTCACCCAACCTGTCCAAGTCACCCTGCAGCCTCATAGCATCCTCCTCACAGCTCACGCTGCCACCCAGCTTTGTGTCATCCTCAAACTTGGAGATGTTACAGTTACTGTAATTCCCTCATCTAAGTCGTCAATATATAACTGTAAGTAACTGCGGTCCCAGCACCGAGTCTGGCGGCAACCCACTGGTCACTGGCTGTTATTCTGAATAGGACCTGTTAATTCCTACTCTTTGCTTCCTGTCTATCCATGTCAATACTCTACCCCCAATACCATGTGCTCTAATTTGTGGTGTCACGCGTGCCACGCCTCCAGACACTTGAGACTCTTTCCACACTCCTCCCCTGAGATGATAGAATGGTGATCCTTCTACCTGCAGGTCATTCCTATCCCAGTGCTCTTTGGTTTTTGAGCTTCAGGGCAAAATGCTCCAAAGAGGCCTATGCCACCTCCCTGCTGTCAGGGCGTGCTTCAGCCTGGGGTACGGCTGTCTGGGAGAGACGGCTAGACTTCTGCCAGGACTTTCGGCAGAGCTGAGAAAGATTTTCGGAAGAGAGGCCATTGATTTTCGAACCGCTGCTTTAGAGAGCGGTTGGTGTGATACCGCTCTGCTCCGCATCTTCATCCATGGCCTCCAACGGGAACCTGGAGGATGAGTCGGCCCTCTCGGGACCGTCCCTCGGATCTGGAGGAGCTGATTGATTGAACCATCTGGATGGATAACTGGCTCTGAGAGCGAATGCGAGGCAGGGCTGTCAGCAGCTCTCAAACAGTGTCCTTACCCATCACACGCCTCTCCTCACAGTGAGCCGATTGTCTCGCTTCCCTCGGGAAGAAGAAGCCCCCTCGCATCCCGGCCCAGATCCAGGGGAGGGGGGGCCTCTGCAGATTGGCCGCACCAAGTTGAGCGAGGACGAGCGCCAGAGACGCATACGGGAGAGGTGTTGTCTCTACTGTGGAGGTCCTGGACACTTCATCGCTGCTTGCCAAGTAAGAGCCAATGCTCCCTCGCAAGAGAGGGATTATGGGTGAGCAGGGTTTATTTCAATCAATCAATTAATCAAAACTTTATTGTCATTTAGAAATACATCAGTAAATGCAATTCTAAACGGAATGTCGTTGCATCTGGCTCCCCGTGCAACCTAAAAATAACAGAAGGATAAAATGGATAAAAAGATAAAATGGATAAAAAGATAAAATGGATAGAAAGATAAAATAGATAATAGTGGCGGCCCATTACATGGCATTCAAGAGTCTGATGGCTCAGAGGAAGAAGCTGTTTGCAAAACCTGGCCGTTCTGCTCCTTATGCTACGATATCTCTTGCCCGAGGGCAGCAGAGTGAACAGTCCGTGATGGAGATGTGTGGGGTCTTTTATAATACTGCTGGCCTTAGACACGCAACGTTTGCACGCAATGTCCCCGATTGAGGGGAGAGAAGTCCGGATGGTTCTTTCAGCCGTCCTCACCACTCTCTGCACGGACTTCCCGTCGGAGGCTTTACAGTCCCCAAACCAGACAGAGATGCAGCTGGTCAGAATGCTCTCTCTGGTGCTCCCGTAGAAAGTGGTGAGGACGGGATGGGGGAGGTGAGCTCTTCTCATCCGGCGCAGAAAGTGCAAACGCAGCTGCGTTCTCTTAACTAGCGATGCTATGTTTTGTGACCGGCTCAGACTGTTAGTGATCTGCACCCCCAGGAACTTAGTGCTACTGACCACCTCCACATTTCCTTCTATATTCCTCCACAATTTCCTCTCTCCTATTCCCACCAGATTACTGTACGCTTTGGAGACCCGCTATTGAAGCTTAATGCTCTGATTGACTCGGGGGCAGACGATAGCTTCATCGAGATCACTATTGCTTGAAAGTGTCTGATTCCCACCGTTAGAGTAGAACAGCCCCGCCAAGCCAGTGCACTTGATGGAAGAATAAATGGGATGGCTTCACCCTCTAGAACTTTGTGTTAATGAAAACCATCAGGAGAGAATTCAGTTGCTCCTGCTAAATTCACCTGGTGTCCCTGTCGTTCTGGGTCGGCCTTTCCTTGGCCCGACTACTCACAACCCCACCGCAGACTGGCCCACTGGCAGGAGCTCCACTTGGGGGGAGGATTGACACGTTAATTGTCTTCGCTCCGCTTGTCTTCTCCTCGCCTCTGTGTGTCTGTTGCTCCGAGTGACAATGCTGACCTGTCCAAATTACAATCCGAGTGTCATGACCTGATAGAGGTCTTCTGCAAGTCCTGAGCCACCTCTTTACCCCTTCACCGCCCTTTATGATTGTGCCATTGACTTATTATCCGGTACTTCTCCACCCCGCGGCCGCTCTCTGCTCCTGAGACCAACGCCATGGAGAGATACATTTCGGAGTCTCTGGCAGCTGGTTGAATTCATCCATCCTCCTCTCCCGCCGGGAGACGGGAATTTTCATCGCGAGTAAGAAGGATGGCGACCTTCACCCTTGACTATCGAGGCCTGAATGACATCACTGTCAAAAACCGTTACTGTTGGAATGACTTAACTCACGTACAGCGATTAAGATCCAAAGACTTTCATTAGCAATACAGCAGATGTAACTTCATCTTAACACACAATTCAAGACTGAGGAAGAAAGGGAAAGAAGGCGTTCTATTAAACCAGTGGGCGGAGCCACAGTATGACTCATAACACGAGTGACACTGATCTACAGTTACCCCTTGCCAGTCATCTCGTCTGTCTTCAGCTGCCTGCAGCATGCCACCATGTTTACCAAGCTGGATCTACGCAATGCCTACCATTTGGTACGCATCGAGGAAGGAGATGAGTGGCCTTCAACTCACCCAGCGGGCATTACGTGCATCGTGACGCCCTTCGGCCTGACCAGGGCGCTGGCTGTCTTCCAGGCTCTGGTCAATGATGTGCTCCGGGACCTGCTGGAGCCAGGTGTGTCTTCATTTACCTGGATGACATCCTGGTCTACTCTGGCTCTGCATCGGAACGTATATCCGCCATGTCCGTCTCGTCCTGCAGCGGCTACGAGAGAAGCAGCTGTTTGTCAAGGCGGACAAGTGTGAGTTCCACCAGCACTGAGACACTTTCCTCACTCCTCCCCTGAGCTATTAGGAGTTAAAGCCCTGTCCCACGGTACGAGTTCATTCCAAACGCTCTCCCGAGTTAAAAAATAAATAAACTCGTGGTAAGCTCGGAGAATGAACGTAGCGGGTACGTCGGAGCTCGGGGACGTCCCTTAGCGGCTCGTAACGCTAACGGCAGATACTCGGGAAGACTCGCTAACGGCAGGTAAGCTCGGGAAGACTCATGAAGATTTTTCAACATGTTGAAAAATGTCCACGAGAGCCCTGAGTACCGACAAGTGGCCATTACCGTAAATCTCCGCGTTCGAATCAGGGCAAACTCGGGCGAGCTCTTGGAATGAACTCGTACCGTGGGACAGGGCTATTACACCTGCATTTAATCTGCACCCCTAATCTATCACAGTGTATAAATACCTGAGATCACCACTAATTGGGTGCTGACTAATCAGTTCTGCATTCTGTCGGTTCGATAGCCGTCCTGTCTTCTGTCGGATCCAGGTCTATATTTTTCGGTTCCATTCGCGTTTGGATTTAAGGTTTTCTTCAGTACTTCCCGGTGAGCCTGCTTTCGAGTCCTTTCCAATTCTGAGATTTCTGATGGTGTGGGACCTTGGAAGTCCAGATACGCCACATCCACTGGCACTCCCTTATCCATTCTATTTGTTACATCCTCAAGAAATTCCAGATGATTAGTCAAGCATGATTTCCCCTTCATAACTCCATGCTGACTTTGACCGATCCTGTCTCTGCTTTCCAAATGTGCTGCTATAACAACTTTAATAGTCGACTCCAGCATCTTCCCCTCTACCGATGTAAGGCTAACTGGTCTATAATTCCTTGCTTTCTCTCTCCCTTCTTTTTTATAAAGTGGAGTTACATTAGCTGCCTGATCCAGAGTTGAGAGAACATTGGAAAATGATCACCAATGCATCCACGATTTCTGGGGCCACCTCCTTGAATATTCTGGGATGTGGACCATCAGGCTCGGGGGATTTATCTGCCTTCAGTCACCACAGTTTACCTAACACCATTTCCTGACTAATGTGGGTTAGATTTTCACACAAAGGTGTGGTGGGTGTATGGAACGAGCCGCCAGAGGAGGTAGTTGAGGCAGGGACTATCCCAATGTTTTAAAAACTGTCAGACAGGTACATGGACAGGCCAGGTTTGGAGGGATATGGTCCAAATGCGGGCAGGTGGGACTAGTGTAGCTGGGACATGTTGGCCGCTGTGGGCAAGTTGGGCCGAAGGGCCTGTTTCCACACTGTATGAATCTATGGACTCTGTGATTCTAATGGGGATCCCACTTACACAACGTTTTTGCGACTTCCGGCACCCGTCATAGGTCGTTGCAGGTCGGCGGAAGTTTTCAACGTGTTGAAAATTCAGCGGCGACCAGAAAGACGCTACGACTCTTTGGACAACTGAAGAGACTGCTCACGACCATACAGGCGACACCCTGGTGACATGTCGCGGGGTGAAGCCCGTGTGGTCGTGAGTAGTCGGCCAAAGAGTCGTACCTTGTTCTGGTCGCCGCTGGATTTTCAACATGTTGAAAATTTTCGGCCACCTGTAACGACCTATGACGGGTGCCGGCAGTCGCCTGAAAAAGCCGCGTAGGTGGGACAGGCCCATAAGTGTGAACAGGTGCAAGAGTACAGGAACATGGGGGTGAAGTTTCACCCAACTCACCTACGATTTGCTGGTGAGAACGGTGGCACCTCTCGCCTGATGGTCTTGCCTTGCGATCCAATCTCCCTCTCCGTATATATCCCAGCCCTATAACCTCTCTTCCGCTATCGACGTGATTAATGTCGTTAAAGAACAGCCCATGAATAATGTCATTAGCCGTTGAGTGCACTTGACATAAACTGCACAAATTAACACGAACATTCTGCAGGAACAGCTCGCAAACAAACAGTTTAGCGTTTATACGAAGTGCCAGTTGCCTAGTACCTCTGTTGCCAGCGTTTATAAGCAGCCAGCCAAGAGACAATAGACAATAGACAATAGACAACAGGTGCAGGAGTAGGCCATTCGGCACTTGGAGCCAGCACCGCCATTCAATGTGATCATGGCTGATCATCCCCAATCAGTACCCCGCTCCTGCCTTCTCCCCATATCCCCTGGCTCCGCTATTTTTAAGAGCCCTATGTAGCTCTCTCTTGAAAGCTTCCAGATAACCTGCCTCCACCGCCCTCTGAGGCAGAGGAAAGGGAAATGGGGTTCGAAAGAGAGTGCGTGGACCTTCCACTAGTGGGAGAGTCTAGGATGAGAGATCGTAGCCTCGGAATTAAAGGAGGTCCTTTTAGGAAGGAGATGAGGAGAAATTTCTTTAGTCAGAGGGTGATGAATCTGTGGAATTCTTTGCCACTGAAGTGGATATTTTTTAAGGCAGGCGTAGATAGATTCTTGATTAGTGCAGGTGTCAGAGGTTATGGGGAGAAGGCAGGAGAATGGGGTTAGGAGGGAGCGATAGATCAGCCATGATTAGACTCGGCTTGTACTCGCTGGAATTTAGGAGATTGAGGGGGGGATCTTATAGAGGCTTACAAAATTCTTAAGGGGTTGGACAGGCTAGATGCAGGAAGATTGTTCCCGATGTTGGGAACGAGGGGTCATATTGCCAGAACGAGGGGTCACAGTTTAAGGATAAGGGGGAATTCCTTTAGGACCGAGATGAGAAGATCTTTTTTCACACAGAGAGTGGTGAATCTGTGGAATTCTCTGCCACAGAAGGTAGTTGAGGCCAGTTCATTGGCTATATTTAAGAGGGAGTGGCCCTTGTGGCTAAAGGGATCAGGGGGTATGGAGAGAAGGCAGGTACAGGATACTGAGTTGGATGATCAGCCATGATCATATTGAATGGCGGTGCAGGCTCGAAGGGCCGAATGGCCTACTCCTGCACCTATTTTCTATGTTTCTCTGATTTTTATGATAACGGCAAATGTGACAAAAGCCTTTTGGCACACCCTATCTGCCTGTGGTGTCACCTTCAAGGAACTATGTACCTGCTTTTCTAGATCCCTCTGCTCTACAACACTGCCCAGAGCCCTAGCATTCATTGCCTGACCGGGCAGGTTTAGAGGGATATATGGGGCAAATACAAGCAAGCGGATTCATGTAGATGGGACATAATGTAGATGGGACACAGGGCAGCGCGGGGGCGCAGCGGTAGAGTTGCTGCCTTACAGCACCAGACACCCGGGGGTGATCCTGGCTGTGTGCGCAGTCTGTACGGAGGTTGTACGTTCTCCCCGAGATGTATGTGGGTTTTCTCCGAGATCTTCTGTTTCCCCCCACACTCTAAAGACGTACAGATTTGTAGGTTAATTGGCTTGGTATAAATGTAAATCGTCCCTCGTGTGAATAGGAATAGTGTTAATGTGCGGGGATCGCTGTTCGGTGCGGACCCGGTCGGCCGAAGGGCCTGTTTCAGCGCTGTACCCCTAAACTCATCTAAACTAAACATATTGGTCGGTGTGTGGGCAAGTTGGGCCGAAGGGCCTGTTTCCACACTGTATGCCTGTATGACTCTGTAACTCTTTGACACGTTACTAGATTCTTGATTAGTACGGGTGTCGGGGGTTATCGGGAGAAGGCAGGGGAATGGGGTTGGGAGGGAGAGACAGACAGATCAGCCATGATTGAACGGCAGAGTCAAGTAATTCTGCTCCTATCACTTATGACCTTACGAGCTTGTACCACGGAGGGCGTCCTGCTTTATAACAGCATTGAAAATTATTTATTGCAAATTAGATATTGTGGCCCGTATTTTGAAATCCTCTTCTGTACTTGGGGATGGTTGATCAAAATAAATTGATTGACTGTTCCCATTTGAAAAACATGTTGCAATCTCGGTGCAATTTAATGTTTTATAATGTACAGTTCCACTGCTGAATATTCCTGACACCCTGTTCGGGCGACACGTAAATGCACAGCATGGCTGCACATAATTGGATTTTTTTTTTTTTTTTTTGTTGCTTGCTAATTATCAGAAAATGGGGAAGGGCATCTGTACCGTAGTACACGCTTAATAATGAAATCTGTGCAAAGTGCAAGGCGAACCGCATGATCATTGGCAAGCAAACTGCTCAACCCGTTAATTCCAGCGTGTTATTATTAAAACGGTTCGTCGTGGCGACTTTTTGCGGGCTGCAGTCAAATTAGAAAAAGGCTTAGTTCAGTTCAGAGATGCAGCGCGGAAACAGGCCCCCCGGCCCACCGTGTCCTCGCCGACCAGCGATCCCCGCACATCATCGCTACCCTATACACACACCTTATACCAAGCCAATTAACCTACAAACCCGTATGTCTGTGGAGTGTGAGATGAAGCCGAAGATCTCGGAGAAAAGCCACGGGGAGAAGGTACAAACTGCGCGCAGACAGCACGCGTGGTCGGGATCGAAGCCCGGGCCTCCGGTGCTGCAAGTGCTGTAAGTCACTGCTGGGCCACCGTGCTGCTTAGACGAGATCTGCAGGGACGATCGTCAACGTTTAAGGAACATTTAGACAGGTACATGCATCGGACAGGTGTGGAGGGATATGGGCCAAACGCAGGTGGGTGGGACTGGGGTAGATGGGACGTCGGTCGGCCTGGGCAAGTTAGGCAAGGGGCCTGTTTCCACACCCTACGTCTCTATGACTCCAATCTCACAATGGTATTCCCCACATAAGTATTTTAAAAGGCAGCTTTTCAAAACCTATTGACTTTTGATATTTCAGCTTCTTTATTAATATAGGTTCAAATATTTAATAAGAGTTCTCTGCAATGTTCAAAAAGGTTATTTTTTTAGTTCAGAGATACAGCGTGGAAACAGGCCCTTCAGCCCACTGAGCCCGCGCCGACCAGCGATCCCCCGCATTAACACTATCCTACACACACTAGGCACAATTTACACTTATCCCAAGCCAATTAACCTGCAAACCTGTACGTCTTTGAAGTTTGGACCGAAGATCTCAGACGAAACCCACGCAGGGCACGGGGAGAACGTGCAAACTCCGTACAGACAGCGCCCTTAGACGGGATCGAACCCGGGTTGAAAGTTATTCGACTGTTGTTGTTTCGTCACCTGTTTGCACACTGTATGACGCTATGACTCGAGAAATATGGTCATCTTGCACCGCCTGTTGGGGTGGGAGATTGCAACCTTCGCGTGGTCAGCCCTGTTTCGACGAACGCACTCAGTCAAATAAGATCAAACGGAACAAGTTGTCCGACAACTTTAGGCCGAGCACGCCACACGCAAGAGGAGGAAGGAGAAGAATGCCTGTGATTTTGCCAAGGGTTTGATGTCTGTGAATGGGAAGGAATGTTGACCCAATAAACATGAAGACATCTCTCCACGGACACACTGATGATTACCTGAAATGTGCTTCATTAACAAAGGGCTGCCTTCAATACCCACTACTGCATGGATTTTTACAATTATGCTCCAACTCAGTTTTGTTGACCTTGCCATTGTTTAGCTTAGTTAAGTTCCGATTCGTTTAGTTTGGAGATACAGCAATGAAACAGGCCCTTCGGCCCACCGAGTCCGCACCGACCATCGATCGCCCATTCTATGTTATCCGACTTTCTCAGTCACTCCCGTTAGGGGAACTTTAGGTGGCATTTTAGAGAGTCAAATTACCATAGAAAGACACAAGTCTTTAAGTTGGCATGGCGGCACAGAGGTAGAGCTGCTGCCGTACAGTGCCTGAGACCCGGGTTTGATCCTGATTATGGGTGCTGTCTGTACGGAGTTTGTATGTTCTCCCTGTTACCATGGGCCACGTGGGTTTTCTCCGGGTGACAATAGACAATAGACAATAGGTGCAGGAGTACCTTCGAGCCAGCACCACCATTCAATGTGATCATGGCTGATCATCCCCAATCAGTACCCCGTTCCTGCCTTCTCCCTGACTCTGCTATTTTTAAGAGCCCTATCTAGCTCCCTCTTGAAAACTAGTTGCTGGGTGCTCCAGAGTTGCCTCAACTACCTACTCCGGCAGATGCTGCCAGACCCGCTGGGTTACGCAGAGAATCGCAACGTGGTCACAGGGAGAACGTACACACTCCAAACAGACAAAATCCATGGTCAGGATCAATCCCAGGTCTCTGAGTCTGTGCCCAGGTGCTTTAAGGCAGCATCTCTACCACTGTGCCACTTTTAAACCTATACGGAGCGGAAACAGGCCCTTCGGCCCATCCAATGCACGCCGACTAGCGAGCACCCCGTACACTCGCTCTATCCTACACTCTAGGTACAATTTTACCAAAGTCAATTAGCCAGCACCATACCTGGGTCTCTAGTGCTGTAAAGCAACAACTGTACCGCCTCTGCACCAGCCATGCTGTAACATATAATTCCTCATATTGCTTAGCATAACAAGCTTGAAAAGGTTCAGAGAAGATTTACCAGGATGTTGCCAGGACTAGAGGGTCTGTACTACAGGGAGAGGTTGAGGAGGGCTGGGTCTCTATTCCTTGGAGCGCAGGAGGATGAGGGGTGATCTTATAGAGGTGTATAAAATCACAGTTCGATTAAGGGTTTGGATGCGCTAGAGTTAGGAAACACGTTCCCGATGTTGGGGGGAGTCCAGAACCAGGGGCCACAGATTAAGAATAAGGGGTAAGGCCATTTAGAAAGGAAACGAGGAAACACTTTTTCACCCAGAGAGTTGTGAATCTGTGGAATTCTCTGCCTCAGAAGGCAGTGGAGGCCAGTTTACTGGATACTTTCAAGAGAGAGTTAGATAGAGCTCTTAAAGATAGCGGAGTCAGAAGATATGGGGAGAAGGCAGGAACAGGGTACTGAATGTGGATGATCAGCCATGATCACATTGAATGGCAGTGCTGGCTCGAAGGGCCGGATGGCCTACTCCGTATTGGCCAATACCAGAAGTATTGCATACAGTTTTGGTCTCCAAATCTGAGGAAAGACATTCTTGCCATAGAGGGGGTACAGAGAAGGTTCACCAGACTGATTCCTGGGATGTCAGGACTTTCATATGAAGAAAGACTGGATCGCCGCGGCTTGTACTCACTAGAATTTAGAAGATTGAGGGGGGATCTTATAGAAACTTACAAAATTCTTAAGGGGTTGGACAGGCTAGATGCAGGAAGTTTGTTCCCGATGATGGGGAGGACCAGAACAAGGGGTCACAGTTTAAGGATAAGGGGGAATTCCTTTAGGACCGAGATGAGGAAAACATTTTTCACTCAGAGAGTGGTGAGTCGCTGGAATTCTCTGCCACAGAAGGTAGTTGAGGCCAGTTCATTGGCTATATTTAAGTGGGAGATAGATGTGGCCCTTGTGGCTAAAGGGATCAGGGGGTATGGCGAGAAGGCAGGTACGGGATACTGAGTTGAATGATCAGCCATGAGCACCTATTTTCCATGTTTCTATGTTTCTATGTTTCCTATTGTCTATTGTCTAATATTTAAGAAACAGGTAGGACATGGATAGGACAAGTGTGGAGCCATATGGGCCAAGCGCAGGTAGCTGATTCTAGTGTAGATGGGACATGTTGGCCAATGTTGGCAAGTTGGGCCGAAGGGCCTGTTTCCACATTGTATCACTCTATGACTCTATGTGGAATTTATACAAGCAGTTGTGGTCGGTTCACTCGGGTACATTTGGGGTATAACCTATTGTTCCGTTCTGTTCTTCTTCTTAGGCCCTCCTTCGGTCATGGCTTGGCTGGCCATGGGTGTCTCCAGGGTGCTATTCCCTATATGGAGGACGCCTGTGCGTGACTATGTTTAACGTGGGGAGACTGGTGCTCAGACAGACACGCCACGGTCCTCGACAGATCTGGGTCAGGATCCAGTGGCATGGAGTCCAAGACGACCGGAGACCCTTTCCTGCTGCAGCCTTCATCCGCCTTCCCAGCCGTTGTGACGCTCCACTAAGGTCAGCCATCGTCCTCCGCCTGTTCCACCGTTGAGGTCTTGGTTGGATTGCCCTTTGTCAGAGACCTCCCCCTCGACCCTACCGCCATGGGTGGCCCTACCAGGAGCGTAGCTCCAGACGGCATCGCTCTCAGGATCTCAGGACCACACAAGCTTCTCCACCACCACAAGGTGACAATCCACGGAGAAGATTCTGTAGGTGAAAGCAATTGGACGGAATGAACCCATCAGCACCGCATTCATGGCCAGAACACGTAGCTGGAACAAGGAGCTGCTGGCCAGGCCCGCGAGGCTCCGGATGCAGGAACCTTACCCTGGGGGAAACTTTATACAGCGGGGTCAACAACAAAAGATGCACTCAAGCAGCTGGAGTAACTCAGCGGGTCAGGCAGCATCTCTGGAGAGGAGGCATAGGCGACCTTTTGGGTCGAGACCCTTCTTCAGACTGAGAGTCAGGGGAGAGGGAGACTAGAGACAATGAATCGTTCTACATTGTCCGCTTGATCTGTCGTTATCACACCTTACCCTTCCATATGGTCTGAAGAAGGGTTTCGGCCCGAAACGTTGCCTATCTCCTTCGCTCCATAGATGCTGCCGCACCCGCTGAGTTTCTCCAGCACTTTTGTCCACCTTTGATTTTCCAGCATCTGCAGTTCCTTCCTAAACATTTTGCCTACTCCACTGCAAAGTCTCCTCTAGGTATGCCCACTTTGAAGAAGTTCTCCTCCGCCCTCCAAAGAGGGTCTGAAGAAGGGTTTTGGCCCACGAAGCGTTGCCTACTTCCTTCGCTCCCTAGATGTTGCCGCGCCCAGCTGAGTTTCTCCAGCACTTTTGTCTACCTTCCATATCTCTTGTGTCTATCTTCAGTTAAACTGGCATCTGCAGTTCCTTCCTACACGCAGGGTCAACAACATGTCGGGCAGGAGTTGGCCTTCCGGCGTCTTGGCAACTCTCGTGGTGTCTGAGAACACGGCAGAGACTTGAACTGCCAAGACGTCTCCTCTTCATCAGCTGCCAACCCAACATTGGCTTTGAAAAAGATTGACGGACTTGCACTTCTCCCAGCACTGTGGATGCCTGCCTTCCCCTGGCATGCCCAGTGTTGTGGAGGTGATAATAGAGTCATAAACTGATACACCGTGGAAACCGGCCATTTGGCCCAACTTGCCCACACCAACTAACATGCCCCGTCCACACCAGTTCCACCAGCCTGCGTTTGGCCCATATCCCTCTAAACCTGTGCTATCCATGTGCCATGTACAAATTGTTTTTCAAACATAGTCCCTGCCTTAGCTACCCCCTCTAGCACGCACCCACCACCCTTTGACTTTCTTGACGTCCTCTGAGGGAGGGCTATGTGTATGTATTTATGTATGCACTTAATCCATGAACCACTGTTGTATAACGTTAGTACCTCCACCAATGTAAAGCACTTTGCCCAACGAGAGTTGTGTTTTTTAAATGTGCTATAGAAATAAAAGTGACTCGACTTGACTTTGTGTGAGAAAAGTAGGCCTCAGTTTCCAAGTAAACCTCTGGTTCCCGACCCCCCCCCCTGCACTGGGCAAGAGACTCTGTGCGTCTACCCGATCTATTCCTCTCATGATTTTGTACATGTCTATAAGATCACTGCTCATCCGCCAGTGCTCCAAGCGACAATGATGGGCAATGTTGACTTCTTCCACCAGTCCTTCATTATCTCCTCGCCTGTGTGCCCAAAGCACTCTCAGGTCAAGCACTCTCATGTGCCACCTCTTTCTAAAGAAGCAAAATCACATTCCTAGCACGTGGGGAATATAATGTAGCAGGTCCTTGCAACAATGCACCATACTGTACCAAGTAAAAGGTAGAAAGAATGAATTAGTCATGGAATCATACTTCAGGCCAACTTGTCCATGGCCAACCAACATGCCCCGTCTAAGCTGGTCTCATTTGCCTGCGTTTGGCCTATATTGCTCTAAACCTTTCCTATCCAAGTACCTTAGGGACGGCATGGTGGCGCAGCGGTAGAGTTGCTGCCTCACAGCGCCAGAGACCCGTGCTCAATCCCGACTACGGTTGCTGTCCGTACGGAGCTTGTACGTTCTTACATTGTGTATGCAAGCAAAGAATCTCACTGAGCTTTGTCACACAAAGTATTCCTATTCCTATTCCTCCCTGTGACTGCGTGGGTTTTTTCCGGGTGCTCTGATTTCCTCTCACACTCCAAAGGCGAGCAGGTTTGTAAGTATTAACGAAGAAACTGCAGATGCTGGAGAATCGAGGGTTACACAAAAAGCTGGAGAAACTCAGCGGGTGCAGCAGCATCTAAGAGGCGAAGGAGATAGGCGACGTTTCGGGTCGAGACCCTTCTTCAGACTGGTCAGGGATCAGGGAAACGAGAAATATAGACAGTGATGTGGAGAGATAAAGAACAATGAATGAAAGAAACAGCTTACAATGGCTTGTTCCCTTTATCATCGATACTTTTTTGCATATCTTTAATTCATTGTTCTTTATCTCTCCACATCACTGTCTATATCTCTCGTTTCCCTGATCCCTGACCAGTCTGAAGAAGGGTCTCGACCCGAAACGTCGCCTATCTCCTTCGCCTCTTAGATGCTGCTGCACCCGCTGAGTTTCTCCAGCTTTTTGTGTAATCCCAGGTTTGTAAGTAATTTGGCTCTGAGTTGGTAGGAAAGAACTAGAGTGAACAGGTGATCGTTGGTCGGCGAGGACTTGGTGAGCTGAAAGGCCTGTTTCCGCACTGTATCTGTAAACTATAAACTAAACTAAACCTGTCCAAGTGTCTTTTAAAAGCTGTTGCCAATACATGCCTCAACTATCTCCTCTGGCAGCTCGTTCCATACACCCATCACCCTCTGTGTGAAAAGGATGTCCCTCATGCCCCTGTCCCACTTAGGAGACCTAAACAGCAACCTCTGGTGACCTTGCCCGCCACCCAACAAAAAATCAAGGTCAAGGTGACCTGCAACCTCCTACCACCTCCCACGCATATGTTGAAAACCTTCCTTCGACTATGAAGAAAACCGGCTTCGACAAGACCTGCGACTAAAAAATTATCGATTTTAAAATTGGCAACCTATTTTTAGTCGAGGCCAGTTTTAATCACGATGAAAAAATAGCAGCAACCTAGATGAAGCCTCGACCACGCGGAAACCACTTTCGGAGAATGACCAAAACCTCTGGTGACCTCATGGAAACCTTGGGTGGCGGGCAAAGTCACCAGAGGTTGCTGTTTGGGTCTCCTAAGTGGGACAGGGGCTTCAGGTTCCTATTGAATCTTGCCCCGCTTGCCTTAATCAAGTATTTCATTTCGGAGTCACGTGAGTGACCGTGAAGACCCCGCCAGGCACGCATGCGCGACATATCGTCGACAGCATGTGAGCGACAGGCGTTGCTCCTCTACTGCAGGGACCTGCAGGTAAGGAAAAAACTAACCTGCAGTCCTTTTTTCATTTTAGATGACTCTGTTTCAGAGTACTCCAGGCCGCCTCAACACTGAGTGCGGACCGCGGGATGCGGGCAGTCAGCGGCGGCACTAATAGTTTGGAGTCGGGAAGAGCCCGTTGACCCAGGTGGGTCCCGGTTCTCACTCGCCGGCGGAGGACGGCAGAGGCAGCCCGACTCTACACCGCAGCCCGCAGGACACCGCGGGCTGGCGGCATGAATAAAGGAATGGGGCTTGCAGGCTCGCCGTGCGCAGTGAGTGACGGCAGAGCAGCAGCCCGACTCTACACCGCAGCCCGCAGGACACCGCGGGCTGGCGGCATTAACAAAGGAGTGGGGGCTAGCCCCAACTCAACTCCACAGCCTGCAGTATCCCTGTCTGTATTAACAGGTAATGGGGCTTGCAGGCAACGGCTGTGGGCTGACGGCTTTACTTACGCCGTTGCCCCGACTTTATTTTTACACCGGGGACCCGGTAGGGGCCGGGCTCACACTCGCCATTCGCGCAGCGACGGCAGAGCGGCAGCCCGACTCTACACCGCGGCCCGCAGAACACCGCGGGCTGACGACTACGCTACCCGGGAGTGGACCAGGAGGGTCCGGGCTCGGAGACTGCCATTCGTGGGCAGCGAAGGCAGAGCAGGAGCTCCCACTTAAGAGTGGTGAGTCTCTGGAACTCTCTGCCACAGAGGGTAGTTGAGGCCAGTTCATTGGCTATATTTAAGAGTGAGTTGGATGTGGCCCTTGTGGCTGAAGGGGATCAGAGGGTATGGAGAGAAGGCAGGTACGGGATACTGAGTTGGATGATCAGCCATGATCATATTGAATGGCGGTGCAGGCTCGAAGGGCTGAATGGCCTACTCCTGCACCTAATTTCTATGTTTCTATGTTTCTATGTTAACGCCGCAGGCCACAAGATTACTGCGGACTAACGGCTATGCGCTACCCTATAGAGGCAGTAGACAGAGCCGGGCCCCGACTCACACACAGGCGGGAGACTTGCCGTTAGCGGCAGTCTATGTCCCGCATGAGAGTCTAGTCACCATTGGAGTTGTGGGGGGGGGGGGGGGGGGGGGCGGAGAGAGTGCGCCTCCGCCTCCTCCACCGGAAGCTCATAAAGACCCTCAGGTAAGATACTAACCTTGAGTTGTTTAGCTTCTGTACTAGACTTTGCTTACAGAAACAATGATGGGAGACCAGAATGAAGGCATCGAAGTCTGCCTCCCAGGGCCATGGGTCTTCGGATGGGAGTCAGCGCCCACTATTCCCGGAGCTGCCCGCAACGCCGGCAGCGCCCGCTCTGTGGGCCGAGATAAGAACGTGGAAACCGGGGAGCCCTGCGGCAGTCAGGACCCGATTCTCCACCACGGCTGGCCATGGAGCCGTAGAGTGGTAGGAGCACCGCGCAGGAGCAGGGTAGGCAAGACCCTGACTCCCTACCACTGTCACCTAAGCATAGGGACAGTGGAGCTAAGGTGCGTAAACGTGTTATTCGCCTGGCGGCACGTTCTCTCTCCCCAACTATGCAGGTCACCAGAGAGAGGACCAGGGGAAGAATCGCACAACAGTCGGTGAAGCCCCGCTGTAGGAGCCGGGGTCGACTTTCCACCGGAGCAGCCGCCAGTTCATGGACCGGTGAAGGATTGAGGCCTGGGTCTGCAAGCCCGCATGTGCGGCCGGCACAGACTCACCGCCGGGGGAGCCTGCCAGAACGCGGGCCGGTGTAGTCTCATCTCGGTCACCGCACCCTCCTTTAGCGGCAGGATGTGACCGAACGTCGGGACAGGCGGCAAGCCCGCGCGGACGTCGGGGTACCACGCTTCGGCGGCCGGGACCAGCTCATCACCGCTCATGTCTTATCAGACTAGCGGGCCGCCTCTGTCCGGAAGACGGCGGACCAGCGGCAGGTCCGCGCGGGAGTGGCTTAGCCACGCAGAAGCGGCAGGCAGCGACATCCTGTCTAGGCACCCTTGTTATCACCTCGGCGAGGTGCGGGGCGATGACAGAAGCCTCAGGGATTCTCCAGAACCTGAGGAAGTCGACGTCATCTGCAGATGCGGTGGCGGTCGCACGGCTCGGATGGAGCGTATCCTAGAGCACAATCTCTGCACCTGGACCAGATGTCCTCCAGTCCAGGAGACATGCGGCTGGGCCACCCAGCATGTCCACGTCATCGGTGGGGAATGCCACGGATCAGCAGCTGGCGGACACGTAAGACGGGCTGGAGCCGGAACCTACAGTACCTGAGAAAACCCAGGGGGAACTGCTGAATGTGGTCTCCAAGTTCGCCCAGCCGAAGCACTCAGCCCAAACAGGAACCAGAATGTCAGGCCCACCGGTAACCATGGAGGTAAGGGGGTCTGGTTCTCTTGGCAGTGCTGCATGTTTAACCTCACAAGTAGGAGAGCGGTTAAATACATTCTGGGATGTAAGGGAGCTGATTGTCACTATCCCAGGGAACAAAGCTTTAGACATAATAGATGCATGTAACAGCCTTGCTTGCGCCAGGAAACCAACTATTATCATGGCATGTTACCAGACTCAATGTTGTCTGTCCTGTTAGTGCCGGTTATTAAGGACAAAGCGGGTAAAGTAGGCAGTCTAAATAATTACAGGCCCATAGCTTTAGCCAGCATATTGTCAAAAGTATTAGAAAGAGTTCTGCTGGATAGAATACATGAATTTGTTAACTCCACACATAACCAGTTTGGCTTTAAAGCTAAACATGACACTGACTTATGCATATATGCCCTAAAGGAGATTGTAAACAAATATAGAGGCAAAAACTCTTCAATCCTTATGTGCTTTATTGATGCTTCCAAAGCCTTTGACCGTGTTAATCACAGAAAGCTGTTTGGTAAAATGCGTCAAAGAGGGGTGCCTAAATACATTGTGAGAATACTGGCCTACTGGTATGCCCACCAGACTATGCAAATAAAATGGGGCAATAGGGTCTCAGCCCCATTTGGGGTTAGCAATGGTGTTAGACAAGGGGGAATTTTGTCCCCAGTCCTTTTTAATCTATATATTGATGATTTGTCTAAACAATTGAAAGCCTGTAACACTGGGTGCGTGATTGGTAATATTCTAGTGAACCATATTATGTATGCAGATGATCTTGCGGTCTTTAGTCCATCTAGCGCTGGTCTCCAGCAGCTCCTTACTGCATGTTCCGTGTATCGTTTGGAACATGACATTAAATATAATGCTAGTAAGAGTGCTGTTATGGTCTGTAGAACCAAAGAGGATAAAAGCCTAAAATATCCTGATTTTAAATTGCCTGACAACAATCTTAGTGTCTGTAATAAGATAAAATATCTAGGGCATATTATTACAGAACAAATGACAGATGATGAGGATATTTATAGGCAACGGCGCATGCTGTATATACAGGCGAATATCCTCTTGCGTAAATTTGGTGCGTGTGCAGATGTGGTGAAGATGTCGTTATTTAGAGCATACTGCACACCCCTCTACACTGCGCACCTGTGGTCGAACTATTTAAAGACAAGTATGCAGAGACTAAAGGTTGCATATAACGATGCCATGAGAACACTGCTAAGGCAACCAAGATGGTGTAGTGCCAGTAATATGTTTGTGGCTGCAGGAGTCAGTACTCTAGAAGCTATCCTAAGACACCACATGTATAAATTCATTTGCAGGATAAATGACTCTAAAAATGTGCTTATTGTGGCCTTGACAAATATAAGGGTTAGCACTACACGCTACGAATCCCAGTTGTGGAGACACTGGTATCGTTGTCTCGTTGTACGACATTGATCATTTTTTACTCTGGATTTTTAACTTAAGCATTGTGGGGTTTTTTTAAAATAAATAAATTATGATGTTTTTATGTGATTTACCATGATTTTATATATATTTATGATATTTGAGATGCAATGCATTTTTAATGTAATGTTGCCCCTTGTCTGGACCTTGAGTCCGTAATAAAGTTATTATTATTATTATTATTATTATTATTATTATTATTATTATTATTATTATTATTATTAGACATACTGCTAAAATAATTGCTAAACTTGTAGCTACATTCTAGCTACATAATTGGGACGTTACACTATTTAAGCTTGCAAAGAGCAAAATCTCGGCATTAAAAGCGAATGCTGGACATTTTTACGGGCCTATGCAGCTGCCAATCAAGGCATAAATTGAGCTACAATAGTGGATTAGCTATGTTTGTGATTGTTAAATCCCATCATTACATCAAACCCATTAGTCGTGTTACAAACCGACGCAAGCACCAAGGGCTGGGGAGCTACCGACACCATTTCCATTTGGGGTGGTAGACGGGATTTGCACGTCTACTTTTCTTCAATCACAAGGTATAAACTGTTTAGAAATGCTGGGAGCATGTCACGGGCTTAATGCACTAATCTGCAGCATACGCATGTCCGTCTTCAATACCACTGAGGTGGCGTATTTAAACCTTATGGGTGGTATCAAGTCAATATCTTGTGATGAATTGGAAAAATTAATTTGGCTCTAGTGGATTGAAAGAAATATTTGGATATCAGCTACGTACCTTCCGGTTAAGCTCAATACAGTGGCGGACACGAGGCCACAAGTATTTAATAACGACATCAAGTGGATGTTGAATCTCCAAATATTTGCTAAAACTATAGCCTAATATGGAACACCAGATATTGACCTCCTTGCGTCCAGGTTGAACCATTGGATACCAACATATGTGTCTTAAGAACCAGATCCTGGGACAGTGGCGATGGATGTGTTCTCGCTACATTGGGGGGAAATGGGTTTTCTATGCCTTCCCCCATTCTGCTTCATCAGACAGGTGTTGCAGAAAATGCAACCAGATCTGCAACAGAAAGGACCATGGACATCATACAGCAGCGTGCAGAGAGAGTCCACTAGGAAGCAGTACCTCACCCACATAAGGATATGTGAGGTTTCCATAGTCGGATCTAGACCACCTACATATCTACTACGATCTCCAATGTGCTGGAATCCTGACGGGCCTGCATTATGATGAGTCCCTCAGTTACAGTGCCATATACAGTGCCAGGAGTGCACTGTCATCCTATCTCAACATTGGAGTGGGATCTCACCAGCTGGTATCCACACTGAAGGGTATGTTCTATCCCTCCCCGACCTCGATATATTACCAGAGATATAGGGGGTGGTGTTGACCCTACTCAGGAGCAGGTCGCCTTTGGCGGATTTACCACTGGACTTATTCACCTTCAAAGTGGTGATGTAATGGCACTGAAGACAGCACAACGGGTGCAAACTCTACAGGAATTGCCTGGATAGAATGGTTTTGACCCACAATAAAGTGACTGTGTTATAGAAGAGTTGCTTAAACTACACAGACCTGTGACTACAGGTCTGAAAATGGGCATCAGGAGATGGCTCAAGGTGGTATTCGGTGCAGCAGGTAAGACACTAACATTTTAAAATATCATTCTACCAGGGCTGCATCCACATCAGCGGCGAGGACCATGGAGGTGTTCATGGATTATGTCCTCGCAATAGCGGGCTGGGCCAGTGAAACTACATTTCAGCGGTTTTATAACAGACCTGTGGCCGCTCCCGCAACATTGCGGAGTCAGTTTTAAGTGCTGTTCCCTAAATGTTTGTCCCCGAGTTCAGGGGTTTATTGTTGTATTAACAATAATGTTATTATTTTTCAGCTTGTTCAAGTCTGAAATACGTTAACATACTTCCTCCATCAGTATTACGGCAGTGTGTGGGCATGGACGTGATCCAGGGCATGTAATCACAGAGCTTTGAAATCTTCACGAAGTCACTCACGTGACTCCGAAATGAAATAGTAAGATTAAACGAGAACTTACCAGTTTGAAGTTTGATCTTTATTTTATGAGGAGTTGCGATGAGGGATTTCGTGCCCTCCGCTCCCAACCCTCTACTATAAGGTCAGCTGGTAAATAGAGTCTCTTCAATCTTACTATATTAGTTCATTTCAGGGTAGTTCTGTGATTCCACACCGCTGCTTTGAAGAATGTCGCGCATGCGTGCCTGGCGGGGTCTTCACGAAATCCCTCAACGCAACTCCTCATAAAATAAAGATCAAACTTCAAACGGGTAAGTTCTCGTTTAATCTTACTATTAATTGCAACCTCAGGGTGTCCCAGTGCTCAATAAACGCAAGAAGACTTTAGCAGCTCATCACTGTTGCGATACAGGAGTCACAGCGGAAAACTTGTCCACTGCTCGTGGTCTAGCTATGAGGTAATGATCAGTTAATCAGTCTTAGTTACATGTCACCTCAAAAACGTTTCTATCCAAGTACCTGCCCAAGTGAATTGTAAATGTTATTGTATCTGCTTCAACTAGTTTTAGTTCAGTTTCAGTTTCCGGTCAGTTTATTGTCACCTGTTCTGAGGTACAGTGAAAAGCTTTTATTGCGCGCTAACCAGTCAGCGGACAGACAATACAAGATTGCAATCGAGCCATTCGCAGTGTACAGATACAAGATAAGGGGACAACGTTTAGTGCAAGGTTATGCCAGTAAAGTCCAATCAAAGATAGTCCGAGGGTCACCGATGAGGTAGATAGTAGTTCGGGACTGCTCTCTAGTTGTGGTGGGATTCAGTTGCCTGATAACATCTGGGAAGAAACTATCCCTGAATATGGAGATGTGCGTTTTCACACTTTCTCTGACAGCTCATTCCATTTATATCCATCAACCTTTGTGTGAAAAAGTAATCGCTCGGGTTCCTATTAAATCTTTTCCCTGTAACCATGTAATCTTTCTCCTAGCACCTTAAACCTATATCCTCTGGTTCTTGATTACCCTACTCTGGGTAAAATGGTTCACATTATCTATTCCTCTCCAGGGGAATTCTTGAGTAAAACACAGTGCTGGAGGAATTCAACAGGTCAGACAGCATCTGGGGGGGAATGGGCAGGCAACGTTTCAGGCCGGGACCAATCTTCAGACCGATCGGAGCAGGAGAGAGAAAGCTGGAAAAGAGGGTTAGACACAAAAAGCTGGAGTAACGCAGCGGGACAGGCAGCATCTCTGGAGAGAAGGAATGGGTGACGTTTCGGGCCGAGACCCTTCTTCATACTGAAAGTCAGGGAAAAGGGAGACGAGAGATATGGACGATGACGTGGAGAGATATTGAACAATGAATGAAAGATATGCAAAAAAAGTAACGATGATAAAGGAAACAGGCCATTGTTAGCTGGTAGACAAAAATGCTGGAGAACCTCAGCGGGTGAGGCGGCATCTATGGAGCGAAGGAAATATAACCATATAACCATATAACACTTACAGCACGGAAACAGGCTCTCTCGGCCCTTCCAGTCCGTGCCGACCATTTGTTTTCCCCTAGTCCCATCTACCTGCACTCAGACCATACCCCTCCATTCCCTTCCTGTCCATATACCTATCCACTTTACTCTTAAATGTTAAAATCGATCCTGCCTCCACCACCTCTGCTGGAAGCTCAGTCCACACAGCCACCACCCTCTGAGTAAAGATGTTCCCCCTCACGTTACCCCTAAACCTCCGTCCCTTAATTCGCATGTCATGCCCTCTTGTTTGAATCTTCCCTACCCTTAATGGGAAAAACTTATCCACGTCAACTCTGTCTATCCCTTTCATCATTTTAAAGACCTCAATCAAGTCCCCCCTTAACCTTCTGCGCTCCAAAGAATAAAGACCTAACTTGTTCAACCTTTCTCTGTAACATAGTTGCTGGATCCCAGGCAACATTCTAGTAAATCTCCTCTGTACTCTCTCTATTTTGTTGACATCCTTCCTATAATTAGGCGACCAAAATTGTACACCATACTCCAGAATTGGTCTTACCAATGCCTTGTACAATTTTAACATTACTTCCCTGCTCCTATATTCAATGCTCTGATTTATAAAGGCCAGCAAAGGCTTTCTTTACCACCCTATCTACATGCGATTCCACCTTCAGGGAACTATGCACAGTTATTCCTGGATCTCTCTGTTCCACAACATTCCTCAATTCCCTACCATTTACCATGTACGTCCTATTTTGATTTGTCCTGCCAAGATGTAGCACTTCACACTTATCAGCATTAAACTCCATCTACCATCTTTCAGCCCACTTTTCCATATGGCCCAAATCTCTCTGTAGACTTTGAAAATCTACTTCATTATCCACAACACCACCTATCTTAGTATCATCTGCATACTTACTTATCCAATTTTCCACCCCATCATCCAGATCATTGATGTACATGACAAACAACAGTGGACCCAACACATATCCCTGAGGCACCCCACTGGTCACCGGCTTCCAACCTGACAAACAGCCATCCACCATTACTCTCTGACATCTCCCATTCAGCCACTGTTGAATCCATCTTGCTACTCCGCCATTAACACCCAAAGATTGAATAGGCAACGTTTCGGGCTGAAACCCTTCTTCAGGTGAAAACGAGAAGCTGGAGCGACTTGGGTGGGGGAGGGATAGAGAGAGAGGGAATGCCGGGGTTATTTGAAGTGAGAGAAATCAATATTCATACCACTGGGCTGTAAGCTGCCCAAGCGCAATATGAGATGCTGTTCCTCCAGTTTGCATTTAGCATCACTCTGACAATTGAGGAGACCAAGGACAGAAAGGTCAGTGTGGGAATGGGAAGGAGAATTAAAGTGTTTAGCAACCGGGAGAACAGGTTGGTTCAGTCGGGCCGAGCGAAGGTGTTCCGCGGAACGATCGCCCAGTCTACGTTTGGTCTCGCCGATGTATAAGAGTCCACATCTTGAACAAACGGATACAGTAGACGAGGTTGGAGGAGGCGCAAGTGAACCTCTGCCTAACCTGAAAGGACTGGCGCGGTCCCTGGACATAGTCAAGGGAGGAGATATTAGGACAGGTGTTGCAGGGGAAGGTACCTGGGGAGGGGGAGGTCTGGGTGGGAATGGATGAGTTAACCAGGGAGTTGTGGAGGAAACGGTCTCTGCGGAAAACGGAAAGGGGTGGAGATGGGAAGATGTGACTAGTGGTGGGGTCCAGTTGGAGGTGGTGAAAATGTCAGAGGATTGTGTGTTGTATGCGACGGCTGATGGGGTGATAGGTAAGGACCAGGGGGATGAGGTTGGAGGAGGTGCAAGTGAACCTCTGCCTAACCAGAAAGGACTGTCGGGTTCCCTGGTCAGAGTCGAGGGAGGAGGCATAGGGACCGGTGTCCCGGAAATCTGGAGTGGATCAGGCAGCATCTCTGGAGAGAAGGAACGGTTGCCGTTTCGGGTCGAGATGTAGACCCGGAAAGGGAGGTAGAGGCCGGACAAAGCATGTCAAGTGATAGGTGGATGCAGGTGAGGCAGATGGAGGGAGAAAGTAACAAAGCCTAGAGTTGATAGGACACAAAGAGGTGAAGATCAGGATAATGGGAGTGAATGGATTAAGCTACTAGAAACCAGCATAGATGCAAAGGGCAGAATGGCCAGATCTATGTTGCAATAATCTTACAATTTTAATTTTAACCATATAACCATATAACCATATAACAATTACAGCACGGAAACAGGCCCTCTCGGCCCTTCCAGTCCGTGCCGACCATTTGTTTTCCCCTAGTCCCATCTACCTGCACTCAGACCATACCCCTCCATTCCCTTCACGTCCATATACCTATCCACTTTACTCTTAAATGTTAAAATCGATCCTGCCTCCACCACTTCTGCTGGAAGCTGATTCCACACAGCCACCACCCTCTGAGTAAAGAAGTTCCCCCTCACGTTACCCCGAAACCTCTGTCCCTTAATTCTCATGTCATGCCCTCTTGTTTGAATCTTCCCTACCCTCAATGGGAAAAACGTATCCACGTCAACTCTGTCTATCCCTTTCATCATTATAAAGACCTCAATCAAGTCCCCCTTAACCTTCTGCGCTCCAAAGAATAAAGACCTAACTTGTTCAACCTTTCTCTGTAACATAGTTGCTGGAACCCTGGCAACATTCTAGTAAATCTCCTCTGTACTCTCTCTATTTTGTTGACATCCTTCCTATAACTAGGCGACCAAAATTGTACACCATACTCCAGAATTGGTCTTACCAATGCCTTGTACAATTTTAACATTACTTCCCTACTCCTATATTCAATGCTCTGATTTATAAAGGCCAGCACACCAAAGGCTTTCTTTACCACCCTATCTACATGCGATTCCACCTTCAGGGAACTATGCACAGTTATTCCTAGATCCCTCTGTTCCACAGCATTCCTCAATTCCCTACCATTTACCATTTACCATTTTATTCAACAATCTATATTCCGTATTTTAATGAAGCGGGGAAAGTGAGTTAGAAGTAGTGTGTTATATTTTATTTGGAACCAAGAAGGAAATCTCCTGTAATGAATAACACAAACTTTCTCCTGACATATTATTTTTGAGTTTTGTATAAAGTTTTCACGTGTTAGTTCAGGAAATCCGAATTTTCCTTGATTTATTTTCTTTTCAAGAAACCTCGATACAATATAAGAAGTGTTAAACAATGGGGACTTTCAACTGAATGTTAGGGTCTCGACCCTAAACCCATTCCTTCTCTCCAGAGATGCTGCCTGTCCCACTGAGTTACTCCAGCATTTTGTGTCTACCTTCGGTTTAAACCAGCATCTGCAGTTGCTTCCAACACATAATAATGGGTTTACACTTTGTATTTAAGAATGTCAAAACAAGGAACTGCAGATGCTGGTTTACCAAGGAAAGGCGCGCAATGCAGGAGTAACTCAGCGGGTCAGGCAGCATTGCTGGAGAACATAGATAGGTGAAGTTTCGGGTCAGGACATAGAAACATAGAAATTAGGTGCAGGAGTAGGCCATTCGGCCCTTCGAGCCTGCACCGCCATTCAATATGATCATGGCTGATCATCCAACTCAGTATCCTGTACCTGCCTTCTCTCCATACCCCCTGATCCCTTTAGCCACAAGGGCCACATCTAACTCCCTCTTAAATATGGCCAATGAACTGGCCTCAACTACCCTCTGTGGCAGAGAGTTCCAGAGACTCACCACTCTCTGTGTTAAAAAAGTCTTTCTCATCTCGGTCTTAAAGGATTTCCCCCTTATCCTTAAGCTGTGACCCCTTGTCCTGGACTTCCCCAACATCGGGAACAATCTTCCTGCATCTAGCCTGTCCAACCCCTTAAGAATTTTGTAAGTTTCTATAAGATCCCCTCTCAATCTCCTATATTCTAGAGAGTATAAACCGAGTCTATCCAGTCTTTCTTCATAAGACAGTCCTGACATCCTAGGAATCAGTCTGGTGAACCTTCTCTGCACCTTCTATGGCAATAATGTCCTTCCTCAGATTTGGAGACCAGGATCTTCAAGGATCACACCTGAAATGTCACCTATCCATGACCCGCTGAGGTACTCCAGCACTTTGTGCCTTTTCTTGTACTTAAGTTCATGTTCATAATGCTGTACATGTTTGGACACGCTAGAGGCAGGAAACATGTTCCCGATGTTGGGGGAGTCCAGAACCAGGGGCCACAGTTTAATAATAAGGAGTAAGCCATTTAGAACGGAGACGAGGAAACACTTTTTCTCCCAGCGAGTGGCGAGTCTGTGGAATTCTCTGCCTCAGAGAGTGGTGGAGGCAGATTCTCTGGATGCTTTCAAGAGATAGCTAGATAGGGCTCTTAAAAATAGCGGAGTCAGGGGATTTGAGGAGAAGGCAGGAACGGGGTACTGATTGGGGATGATCAGCCATGATCACATTGAATGGCGGTGCTGGCTCGAAGGGCCGAATGGCCTACTCCTGCACCTATTGTCTATTGTCTATAAGTCATAGAAGCAGAATTAGGCCATTCGGCCCATCAAGTTTACTCGACCATTCAATCATGGCAGATCTATCTTTCCCTCTCAAAACCATTCTCCGGGATCTCCGGTTTCCTCCCACACACCAAAAAACGTACAGGTTTAAAGGCTAATTGGCTTGGTATAAATATAAACCTGGGTGCTATAGCCAGACCTGCCAGCCGACCTGGGAACTGCAGAAAGTCCCGAGGCAGGCGAGCTGACCTGGGACTGGCTGTCGCGCCCAAGTCACAAAACATGGGGGGGATTGTCCGACGCCTCTCAAATCATGAGGGGACAGGCCCCCCCATCCCCCCCCCATCCCCCCCCCCCCATCCCCCCCATCAGATGCCTTTGAAACATACAATGCGAACATTTATGGTGGTGCCACAGGGCTGAGTATCTCAAGAACCATTATAGGAAGTGATAATGAGTTTCCAAATGTTTTACTGAAGGGCATCAGGGAGAATAGAAACCACATCAAATGACTCCCTTCACCCTTCTGTCACCAGCTACAACTCTCTCATCTCCCTCCGTCCCCAATCCAAGCCCCTCGATCACTTACTGAAGCTTACAAAATGGAAAGCAAAATGCGCAACGCTCGTATAATCTGGTAATTGCTATTTATGGGAACAGTTCCACCCAGGACCGCAAGAAATCGCAGGGCATTGCGGACGCAGCCCAGACCAACACACAAACCAAGCTCCCTTCTATTGACTCCATTTATACCTCGGCAAGGCCAGCAGCACAATCAAGGACCAGTCACACCCCGGCCACTCCCTCTTCTCCCCTCTCCCATCGGGCAAAAGGTGTGAAAACGCACACCTCCAGATTCAGGGAGAGTTTCTCCCCACCTGTTATCAGACAACTGAACCATCCTACCACAACCAGAGAGTAGCTACAATCTACCTCATCGGAGACCCTCAGACTACTTTTGATAATTCTTTACTAGACTTTATCTAGTGAAGTCCTAACAAAGATAGTCCGAGGGTATTCAATGAGGTAGATAGTAGCTTGCACTAAACATTGTGCATGGCTCGATTGTAATCATGTATTGTCTCTCCACTGACTGGTTAGTGCGCAACAAAAGCTGAACTCAAACTCTCCGTCTCTCACTGTCAGGTGTTGCACTTTTGGAGGTCGAATCCAAAAAGGTAAAATCCCTTTTTCATGCCAAGAATCTTAACTGCATTACTACACCAAGATATTTTGGGAAATAAGTCCACAGCTCCCTGAAAGTGACAGGACAAGCAGACAGTGGTAAAGGGGGCACATTGCGTGCTTGCCTTCATCAATGGGGTTTAAGAGTCAGGGAGTCACGTTGCGGTTTTGTTGGACTGTTGCTTGGTGCATTTGGAGTATTGCGTGCGGTTCTGGTCACCCCATTACAGGTTTGGGGTGGGAGATTGCAGCCTTCACGTGGTCCGCCCTCTTTCGACGAACACAATCAACCTGGCGTGCACAAACAGAAGATCAAACAGAACGAGTTGTCTTACAACTTTAGGCTGTGCTCGCCACACGCAAGAAGAAGACGACCCCATTACAGGAAGGATGTGGAGGCTTTGGAGAGTGTGCAGAAGAGGTTCACCAGCTGTCTGCCTGAATTAGATGGTATGAGCTATAAGAGGAGTTTGGACAAATTTGGATGGTTTCTCTGGAACCTTAGAGGTTGAGCGGGAGACTTGATTTCATCATCATCGTTGAAAACATTAGCGACGCAGTGGAGCTGGTCTCCAAACGGGAATGGTGACGAGCGCACCGCGCATCTCTGCCCTCCAGTTCCTGTGGACATCCGCCGCTGGAAGTATAGGATTTTGCCGTGTGTGTGCTTTATCAGTGATCGCAACTTCTACTGAATTGTGGATGGCCGTTGGCTCTCTAGAAACCCATCCACCGTTTGACAGGTCTTGCTTTTGGTCCTGCTGGGGGGTCCACACACAGCCCCCCTCCTCACCTGGCAAACCAGGTGGGGGGAGACGGTTTAGTCGCCGGCTATACGACCATGGAGCAGATAGCACGGGATTACATGGTGGCGAGGGGAACTCCCCCCGACTTGACCTGAAAGACTTGATAGAACTTAGAATAAAGGGGAGGCCACTTAACACTGAGGTGAGAAAAAACTTTTTCACCCGGAGAGTTGTGAATTTGTGGAATTCGCTGCCACAGAGGGCAGAGGAGGCTAAATCACTGGATGGATTTAAGAGAGGGTTAGATAGAGCTCTAGGGGCTAGTGGAGTCAAGGGATATGGGGAGAAGGCAGGCACGGGTTATTGATTGGGGATGATCAGCCATGATCACAATGAATGGCGGTGCTGGCTCGAAGGGCCGAATGGCCTACTCCTGCACCTATTTTCTACGTTTCTATGTAAATTTACTCTACATGGGTAGAGTAGACATTCAGATTTTTTTTCCCAAGGATTGAAATGTCAAAGACATATGGAGCAAGAATCTCACATAGAAATGGGTGAGTACTAGTAGAGAGCACATTGACTGGTTGCATCATGGTCTGGTTCGGCAACTCGAATGCCCAGGAGCGAAGAAGATTGCAAAAAGTGGTGAACACTGCCCAGTCCATCGCAGGTACTGATCTCCCCACCATTCGCTCCTGCCGTCAGGTACAGGAGAGTGAAAACTGTAACGTCCAGGTTCAGGAACAGCTTCTTCCCCACATCCATCAGGCCAGTAAACCCCACAGCCTTCAAAAAGACTCAGAACTATATACTGTAGACGTGGGGACATTCTTTCTGCACAAATATTGTCTATTTATTGTCCATTTTTAAATATATATCCTGAACTTTTCTTTTGGTGTTTATCATGGATTTGACAGAGTACTATGTTTACATATCTGCTGTACTGCTACAAGCAAGAATTTCATTGTGTAGGAAGGAACTGCAGATGCTGCTTTTCACCGAAGAAAGACACAAAATGCTGGAGTAACTCAGCGGGCCAGGCAGCATCTCTGGATAAGGTCATAAGGGCATAAGGAATAGGAGTAGAATTAGGCCATTCGGCCCAACAAGTCTACTCCGTCATTCAATCATGGTTGACTCTCCTGCCTTCTGCCCATAACCTCTGACACCTTAACTAATCAAGAATTGATCTATCTCTGTATAGAATAGAATAGGATAGAATAGGATAGAAGGAATGTGTGACGATTTGGTTCGCGACGCTTCTGCAGAGTTTCATTGGTCCGTTTTGGGGCACATGACAATAAAACACTCTTGACTCTTGACTCTTCAATGCTCTGCCAGGAGTGGTGGTGGAGGCAGATAAAATAGAGTCATTTTAGAGTCCTTTGAGAGAATACCTCCAGGGGCGCTGAACAATTGGCAGCCCCGCCAACAGTCTGTCTGTTTCTTCATCTTTATTTTATTTTTAGTACGTTTTAAAAGTTGGTGTAAATGTTCTCTGGTTTGTTTTATGTGGGGGCAGGGGGAGGGGGTCGGGGGAACCTTTTTTTCGATTTCTTACCTTGCCGGAGATACGATTACTTTTCAAATCGTGTATCGGGTCGCTCTGCGGCCTACCATCGATGGAGCTGGAAGCCTCCTTGGACTGACCTTTAGCGCCCCCCCGGGGCATGGACTTATCATTGGTGTCGATCCCTTGCCTTGGATCCGACAGCGGCCTGTGGACTTTACCATCGAGCTTGCATCTCGGAAGAGGCTAGTCGGGAGCTCCAACGAACGCAGAGGCTCAACCAGCCCCGACGCGGGCTTCGATCGCCGGCGCGGGGGAGCTGACATCCCCCAGAAGCAGGAGCTGATCGCCCCAACGCAGGGGGCCCACCACTGGCTATGGGAGTCAAGATCGCCCCGTCAACGGGGAGTTCGAGGCCCCCGACCGGGGGAGAACAAACAAGGGAAGAGATTGAACTTTTTTTTATTGCATTCCATCACAATGAGGAATGTGGAGGAGTCACTGTGGTGGATGTTTATGTTAAAATGTGTTTTGTGTGTTCTGTTGCTTTTTATTTGTACGACTGACTTGGCAAATGAAATTCCTCATATGTTGCAAAAGATACTTGGCTAATAAAGTAGTATTGTGATTGTGATTGTGATTTTGGAAGGGCACATCGTTAAGCAGGGAAAGGAGGAACATAGATATTTTGTGCAGGCAGAAGAGATAAATCTAACTTGGCATCATGTTCAACGCAGACACGAAGGATCTATTCCTGCGTTGTACTGGTCAATGTTCAGCGTTCTACAGTTTGATATCAAAGTAAGTGGCTGTTATCTAATCTCGTTGTGATAAGATGTGTTTCCTGAAGAGTGAGAATCTTTTCAATGAGCTTTACAACAATCAATGGTTGACTCAGCAAAAAAAAAAATGTTGTCAACTGTCTCTCGTGTAAGCTGCATTATTTAGTGCCATAACTCTGGGCAGTCACGGTGGCGCAGTGGTAGAGTTGCTGCCTCACAGCGAATGCAGCGCCGGAGACCCGGGTTCGATCCCGACTTTGGCTGCGTGTCTGTACAGAGTTTCTACGTTTCTCCAAGATCTTCAGTTTCCTCCCACACTCCAAAGACGTACAGGTTTGTGGGTTAATTGGCTTGGTAAATGTAAACTTTGCCACCTGGTGGGTGTAGGATAGTGTTAATGTGCGGGGATCGCTGGTCGGCGCAGACCCAGTGGGCCAAAGGGCCTGTTTCCGTGCTGTTTCAAGATCCTACTTACGTGAAGGCTGCCAAGATTGTTAGCTATTTTGTCAGCTAATTTTCCTGGAATTAGACTTTAGACTTTAGAGATAAAGGGGGGAAACGTGCCCTTCAGCCCACCAAGCCCGCGCCAGCCAGCGATCATCCCGTATCCTACACAGTGGGGACTATTTACAATTTTACTGAAGCAAATGACCCCACAAACCTGCACGTCTTTGGAGGGTGCGAGTGAGCCGGAGCATCCAGGGAGAAGCCACGTGGCCACGGGGAGAACGTGCAAACTCCGTACAGACAGCACCCGTAGTCAAGATCGAACCCGGGTCTCTGGCGCTGTGAGGTGGCAACACTACCGCTGCGCCACCGTGCCTCCCTAAAACATTAATCACAGAAATTCTGACTACGATAACACATGAACAATGATTCTATTAAGTAATAGTCAGCAGTGGGGGGGCCTATGGCGCAGCAGGTGGAGCTGCTGCCTCACAGTACCAGAGCACGGGCTCGATCCTGACCTCGGATGCTGTCAGCACGGAGTTTGCACGTTCTCCCCGTGACCGCGTGGGTTTGCGCCGGGCGCTCCGGTTTCCTCCCAGATCTCTGAACATTGAAAGAAACCTTGATATGCAGGGAGTGGATGTGAAAGTGGGATAACATAGAGCTGGTGTGAATGGGATGATCAATGGTGGGCATGGTTTTGTTGCACTGAAAGGCCCATTTCCCACATAGAACAAGGTTGGGACAGGTTTGGAGGGATAAAGGGCCAAACGCAGGCAGGTGGGCCTAGTGTAGCTGGGACGCGTTGGCCAGAGTGGGCAAGTAGGGCTGAAGGGCCTGTTTCCACGCTGTATCACTCAATGACTCTACCCAGGACTCTGAGGTACTGTAGAAACACAGACAATAGACAGTAGACAATAGGTGCAGGAGTAGGCCATTCAGCTGTGTCTCTGCAATACGCTAAACTAAACTGCACAACAAAAAACACAGAGTGCTGGAGTAACTCAGCGGGGCAGGCTGCATCCGTGAAGAACATCGATATCAATGTTCTCCGGGGGTGCTGTCTGACCTGCTGAGTTACTCCAGCGCTTGTGTCTTTTTTTGTAAACCAGCATCTGCAGTTCCTTGTTCATACGTTCATAGGTTCATAAGCGATAGGAACAGAATTAGACCATTCGGCCCATCAAGTCTACTCCGCCCGAAAACGTCACCCATTCCTTCTCTCCGGAGATACTGCCTGTCCCGCTGAGTTACAATAGACAATAGGTGCAGGAGTAGGCCATTCAGCCCCTCGAGCCAGCACCGCCATTCAATGTGATCATGGCTGATCATCCCCAATCAGTACCCCGTTCCTGCCTTCTCCCCATATCCCCTGACTCCGCTATCTTTAAGAGCCCTATCTAGCTCTCTCTTGAAAGCATCCAGAGAACGGGCCTCCACCGCCCTCTGAGGCAGAGAATTCCACAGACTCACAACTCTCTGTGTGAAAAGGTTTTCCTCATCTCCGTTCTAAATGGCTTACCCCTTATTACTCCAGCTTTTTGTGTCAATCTTCGGTTTAAACCAGCTACTGCAGTTCCTCCCTACACAAGTCTACTCTGCCATTCAATCATGGCTGATCTATCTTTCCCTCTCAACCCCATTCTCCTGCCTTCTCCCGTTAGCCCCGGACACTCTTACTAATCAAGAATCTGCCTTAAAAATATAACGATGACAGCATGGAAAGAGGCCTTTCGGCCCATCGAGTCTACGCCAACCAGCGATCCCCGTATACTAGTTCTAGTTCTGACCCATGCAGTCAAGGGGAGAACTCCTTCTTCTTCTTGCGTCAGGAGTTTAGAAGGATGAGGGGAAAATCTTATAGAAACATATAAAATTATAAAAGGACTGGATAAGCTAGATGCAGGAAAAATGTTCTCAATGTTGGGCGAGTCCAGAACCAGGGGCCACAGTCTTAGAATAAAGGGGAGGTCATTTAAGACTGAGGTGAGAAAAAACGTTTTCACCCAGAGAGTTGTGAATTTATGGAATTCCCTGCCACAGAGGGCAGTGGAGGCCAAGTCACTGGATGGATTTAAGAGAGAGTTAGATAGAGCTCTAGGGGCTAGTGGAGTCAAGGGATATGGGGAGAAGGCAGGCACGGGTTATTGATTGGGGACGATCAGCCATGATCACAATGAATGGCGGTGCTGGCTTGAAGGGCCGAATGGCCTCCTCCTGCACCTATTGTCTATGTTTCTATGTTTCTAAGTGTGGCGTGCACAGCCTAAAGTTGTCGGACAACTCGTTCTATTTGATCTTATTTGATTGTGCACGCCTGGTTGATTGCATTCGTCGAAACAGGGCGGACCACGTGAAGGTTGCAATCTCCCACCTCACGGGGAGAACGTACAAACTCCATACCGACCGGACCCGTAGTCAGGATGGAACCCGGGTCTCTGGCGCTGTCTGGCAGCAATTCCACCGCTGCGCCACCGCGCCGCGCCATATATTTGTTCATAAGCAAAAAGTGTCGACAGGGTGAATGCATGAGTCAAGAGTCAAGTGTCAAGAGTGTTTTATTGTCTTATGTCCCAAATAGAACAAGGTTGGGACAGGTTTGGAGGGATAAAGGGCCAAACGCAGGCAGGTGGGACTAGTGTAGCTGGGACGCGTTGGCCAGAGTGGGCAAGTTGGGCTGAAGGGCCTGTTTCCACGCTGTATCACTCTATGACTCTACCCAGGACTCTGAGGTACTGTAGAAACACAGACAATAGACAATAGACAATAGGTGCAGGAGTAGGCCATTCGGCCCTTCGAGCCAGCACCACCATTCAATGTGATCATGGCTGATCATCCCCAATCAGTACCCCGTTCCTGCCTTCTCCCCATATCCCCTGACTCCGCTATCTTTAAGAGCCCTATCTAGCTCTCTCTTGAAAGCATCCAGAGGACCGGCCTCCACCGCCCTCTGAGGCAGAGAATTCCACAGACTCACGGCAGCACAATGCTGCTGAGAGCGGTTCGGAAACTTTGAGCAGTAGATTAATGCCATTTGTGTAAAGGAGTTGCCCAGGGGGACGATTTGGTGAATTGTTGACTTCTCCAGCCCCATCTCTTTAGCACGGAATTGATGATGACGTTAATCGTCCGACTACCGGTTCCCCACTCGCCTCCAGAATCTGTTTACACGGTCTCGCTCCAATTTAATCAGAGCCCCAGCAGCTGTTTTACAGCGCCCGACAACTGTGTGCTGTACAAACAGCCGTGGGATTGCCTCAGACGGTGGCAATCTCCTCACGGCTGAGTGGAGTTCTGATCTGCATAATGTTGCAGAGTCATTACTACCGAGGTGACAGATGTTGGCTTTTGGCCAGGGCAGAGATACTAAAAACGGCCCTTCTGTGCCAACTGTCCCGAACAGATGGCAAGAGAACATAGAGGACATAGAACCATACAACGCGGAAACAGGCCCATCAGCCCAACTCGCCCACACCGGCCAACAATGTCCCAGCCACACTTGTCCCACCTGCCCCATATCCCTCCAAACCTGTCCTGTCCATGTACCTGCCGAACTGTTTCTTAAATGTTGAGATAGTCTCTGCCTCAACTACCTCCTCTGGCAGGTCGTTCCATACACTCATCACCCATTGGGTGAAAAAGTTACTCCTCAGATTCTTATGAAACCTCTCCCCCTTCACCTTAAACCTATGTCCTCTGGTCATCGATTTCCCCCACTCTGGGAAAGAGACTCTGTGTGTCCACAAGATCTCATGATTTTATACACCTCTATGAGTTTTAAAAATATTTTAAACCACACTATCGAATCTTTTCGGTGGAGTATTTCACAATAGCAACTGTTGTTTTTACTTTCAACACACAAAGCTGGAGTAACTCAGCGGAACTAGCAGCATCTCTGGAGAGAAGGAATGGGTGACGCTTCAGGTTGAGACCCTTAAAGGCTTTAACCTTAAGACCTTAAGGGTCTCGACCCAAAACGTCACCCATTTCTTCACCAGGCAAAAGCTGCCCAGGGTCTGACCTCCCCAGAGGAGCATGGGTGAAGCTCAACAGATTTGGTACTGGAGTTGGGCGTTTCAATGCCAGCGTGTGGAGATGGGGGCTCCGCCAGAGCCCAGCCTGTGAATGCGGAGCAGAACAACAGACAGCCAACCATGTCATCTCTGGGTGCCCGCTCTACCACCCACCAAATGGAGCTCAGGGCCTGGCAGACAGTGACGCAACAGAGACAACAACCTGGCTGCTCAACACCCGGCTTCAGATCTAAAGGGCCCGTCCCACTTTCACGACCTAATTCACGACCATTTTTCATCAGGCTAAAAAAACGCCCCGACCTACTTGATGTCATGAGTACCTACGACTAGCACCACAACCTACCTACGATCTCCTACGACCATGCTGCGAGTATGAGTCAAGGGCAAACTCGGCAGAGGTCATGAATTAGGTCGTGAAAGTGGGACAGGCCCTTAACTTTGGTTTATGTTTCATTCGCAAGAAGAACAAGACGCATTCCTTCTCTTCAGAGAAGCTGCCAGTCCCGCTGAGTTACTCATCTCCTTTCTAAAGGTCCGTCCCTTTACTCTGAGACTACAGCCTCTTCTCTTAACCTTTCCCACGAGTGGAAACATCTTATTCCTGACAAAGGAGAGTTCCTTCTTATTCCTTCTGTCGCATGCTCTCTGCCATCTGTTTGGGGGCAGTTCCCACAGAATCGACAGTCAGAGTATTGAGTCTAGCATTTGGAAGGTCATGTAGCAGTTGTATGCCGTTGGTGAGGCCACATTTAGTATTGTGTTCAGTTCTGGGCACCGTGTTATTGGAAAGATGTTGTCAGGCTGGAAAGGGTACAGAGAAGATTTACGAGGATGTTGCCAGGACCAGAGGGTGTGAGCTATAGGGAGAGATTGAGTAAGCTGGGACTCTATTCCTTGGAGCGCAGGAGGATGAGGGGTGATCTTATAGAGGTGTATGAGAACATGAGAGGAATAGATCGGGTAGATGCACAGAGTCTCTTGCCCAGAGTAGGGGAATCAAGAGGACATAGGCTTAAGGTGAGGGGGGGAAGATATACTCAGAACCTGAGGGGTAACTTTTTCAGATGAATGAGGGTGGTGGTGTATGGAACGAGCTCTCTTGAAAGCATCCAGCGAGGGGGACCAGAGGGGAAGGGGTTAGGGGTGCGATGCGGACTCACAGCGGGTGCTGGTCCCTTCGCTGGCTGCTTCGCTGGTCGTTCTCCGCACGGTTCGCGGACTCACTCAGCACCGCTCGCGGACTCAATCGGCACAGCTTGTGGACTCAATCAGCACGGCTTGTGGACTCAGCCCCGCCTCTGGGACTTTATTCTCCTCGCCCTGCCCAGTAATTAACAGCGGGTGTCGGAAGAGGCGTTACCTTCATGGTGACTGACAGGCGAGAAGAAGACCAATCTGCTGATCTCACGATTTATTAAACCTTCATAACTTTAGTGATATTCCACTGGTCGGAACAAAAGTTGGTGCGCTTGGAGCAGAGGAGAACGGTGAGTAAGGTGGCGAAAAAACTCCTAGTGATGTAGTGTTCCTTTAGCGCAAATTTAAAGAAAAAGCAAACTGGAAGAGGACAAGATGAGAGTTTTAGTAATAGTATAGAAGATAGATATAGAAGATATAGATGGGCCAAACGCAGGCAGGTGGGACTAGTGTACCTGGGACACATTGGCCAGTGTGGGCAAGTTGGGTCTAGGACTCTAAAAGCATGGAAGGGTTTAATTGCACACAAGGTGAAAGATATGGAACTTTTATTATCTCAGGTGAGGAAAAAATGTTTTTGAAACAATTTGCCTCGTGAGAGTAAACTGAGGAGAGCAAGACATGCTAGGTTAAGTGGTACAGAGTGTAAGGAAGGACTCTGAATATCCCGTCCATATTCCACATTTGCTTAGCTGTAGTAATTAGCAAATGTTGTATGTAGTCATGTACCAATTAAAACAAGCATCGTGGCTGTGCATACTGATTTGACGTCAGCATTTTAACCGCCACAGTTGCCAGAGTTATGGATTCAATCGGTGCCTTTTGTAAGTAAATGCACGGTGGCGCAGCGGTAGAGTCGCTGCCTTACAGCGCTTGCAGCGCCGGGCGCCGTCTGTACGGAGTTTGTACGTTCTCCCCGTCACCTGCGTGGGTTTTCTCCGAGATCTTCGGTTTCCTCCCACGCTCCAAAGACGTGCAGGTTTGTCGGTTAATTGTCTTGGAGTAAGTGCAAATAGTCCCTAGCATGTGTGGGATAGTGTTAATGTGTGGGGATCGCTGGTCGGCGCGGACCACGTGGGCCGAAGGTCCTTTTTTCTGCGCTGTATCTCGAAACTAAACTAAGCTAAACTAAACTCAACTTAAGAACCCGTCCTTCCGCAGGCTCACTAATGTTTGCAATGGCAACCATGGAGGGCCTGAGGTCCGAAATCACAACAGTCCACTTCTCCTTGGAGCCGATGTTCCATCAGGACAGACGCAAAATGCTGGAGCAGCTCAGCGGGACCGGCAGCAACACTGGGGACAAGGAATGGGTGATGCAATACAATACAATACCGTTTATTGTCATTTCAACCTCAAATGAAGTTCAAACGAAATTTGGTTTCTGCAGTCATACAAAAAGAAAAAAAAAAACCAAGACACACAATTAACACAATTTACACAAACATCCATCACAGTGAATCTCCTCCTCACTGTGATGGAAGGCAAAGTCATTGTCTCTCCCCTGTTTTCCATTCTTCTCCCGATGCCAAAGCCCCCGGCGGGCGCTGGCAAGTCCCACGGCCATTAAGGCCACGCCGGGCGATGTAATGCCCCGCTCCGGGTCGTTTTCAACCCCGCAATTCGGGTGGGAGAAGTTGCCGTTGCGGGAGCTCTGAAAAGCGGTCTCCCACCAGGGACCCGCGAGCTCCCGATGTCACCGTCTACTGGGCCTGCGGCTGGAGCCTCCGAAGCTCCGAAGTCGGGTCGCAGCCGCGCACCACCACAGAAGCCGGCCAGCCCCGCGATGGTAAGTTCGCAGGCTGCGCGACTGGAGCCCCCAGGTCGTCCCGGTTGGAGGCTGCTCCACGGTGCTAGGCCCCAACGACAACGGAGGCCCAACCGGGAAAAGGTCAGGCCCCCCGTACAGGGAAGAGATTTAAAAGTTCCCCCGCCCCCCCACATATACACAGCTAAAAACTATATATAAACTACAATAGGACAATACATACACTCAACAGGTCAAAAATAAGAAAACACACAAAAAAAGAAAGACAGACTGCTGAGGCCTCTGCCGCGAGGAGCTGCCATCATGATGTTTGGGGTCGAGATCCTTCTTCAGACATGTGGATTGAATTGAATAGATTGCTTTATTGTCATTTGTGACAAATCGCATGCACCTCCCCAAGGTATGCAAATAATCACCCATAAAGGACGCTTTAAGGTGGGTGGGGGGATTCAAAATATTCCAGAAGATTAGTCAAGCATGATTTCCCCTTTGTAAATCCATGCTGACTCGGACTGACCCAGTTACTGTTATCCAAATGTGCCGCTGTTTAATCTTTTATAATTGACCCCAGCATCGTCCCCACCACCGATATCAGGCTAACTGGTCTATAATTCCCTGTTTTCTCTCTCCCTCAATTCTTAAAAAGTGGGATAACATTAGCTACCCTCCAATCCACAGGAACTGATCCCGAGTAATTGGAAAATTATCACCAATGCATCCACAATTTCTAGAGTCACTGGGATGCAGACCATCAGGCCCTGGGGATTTATCAGCCTTCAGTCCCATCAGTCTACCCAACACCATTTCCTGCCTAATGTGGATTTCCTTCAGTTCCTCTGTCACCCTAGGTCCTCTGGTCACTACTATATCAGGAAGATTGTTTGTGTCCTCCTTAGTGAAGACAGATCCAAAGTACCTGTTCAACGCATCTGCCATTTCCTTGTTCCCATAATAAATTCACCCTTTTCTGTCTTCAAGGGTCCCACATTTGTCTTAACTAATTTTATCCTCTCACATACCAAAAGAAGCTTTTACTATCCTCCTTTATATTCTTGGCCAGCTTACCTTCGTACCTCATCTTTTCTCTCCGTATTGCCTATTTAGTTATCTTCTGTTGCTCTTTAAAAGTTTCCCAATCCTCTTGGTTCCCGCTCATCTTTGCTATGTTGTTCTTCTTCTCTTTTATTTTTATACTGTCCTTGACTTCCCTTGTCAGCCACGGTCGCCTCTTAATCCCCTTGGAATCTTTCTTCCTCTTTGGAATGAACTGATCCTGCACCTTCTGAATTATTGCCAGAAATACCTGCCATTGTTGTTCCACTGTCATCCCTGCGAGGATATCCTTCCAGTCAACTTTGGCCGGCTCCTTCCTCTTACCTCCATAATCCCCTTTGCTCAACTGTAATACTGACACTTCTGATTTTCCCTTCTCCCTCTCAAGTTGTTGATTAAAACTTATCATATTATGGCCACTACCTCCTCATGGCTCCTTTACCTTGAGTTCCCTTATCAAATCCGGTTCATCACACGACACTAAATCCAGAATTGCCTTCTCCCTGGTAGGCTCCAATACAAGCTGCTCTAAGAATCCATCACGGAGACACTCCACAAACTCCCTTTCTTGGGGTCCAGTACCAACCTGATTTTCCCAGTCCACCTGCATGCTCCAATCGCCCATAACCACCTTTGCGACATGCCAATTTTAACTCTTGATTCAACTTGCACCCTATATCCAGGTTACTGTTTGGGGGCCTGTAGATAACTCCCATTGCGGTCTTTTTATCCTTACAATTCCTCAGCTCTATCCAAACTGACTCTACATCTCCTGATTCGATGTCAATCCTCGCAAGGGACTGAATTTCATTCCTTCCCCACAGTCTTATACAACTGCAGCATGACCTCCCAACTACACTCCATCCATCCTCTCCGCCACAAAACCTGTCTCCTGGGGAGAGAGAGGAGGGGAAATTGCGGGGGGGAAGTAAGGATCAAATGTAATTGGAATTGGAATTGGTTGCGCAGAGAAGATATATGAAGATTAAATAAAGCCAAGCATGAAACAATGCAAAGAGAATAAGTAAGCAAATAAGCTATGGTTATTAAAATATAAACTTTAATCAAAAAGTATTGTTCTAATGCGTCCTTCCATTCAGCTCAACATAGAACGTCTTATAAGGGAATGCAGTGGAAAACTGCTGAATAGACCTTGTAGCTTTGACTAAAAACGACCAGGAATCATCTTATTACATGGGCAACTGCAACTGAAAGTAATTATAGTGACCTTACATTGACCAGTTCGCAGCATATAATTTGGCACCACTGTCAAAGATTTGTGGCTCAGTAAGTTCATAAGTTCATAGAAACATAGAAATTAGGTGCAGGAGCAGGCCATTCGGCCCTTCGAGCCTGCACCGCCATTCAATATGATCATGGCTGATCATCCAACTCAGTATCCCGTACCTGCCTTCTCTCCATACCCCCTGATCCCTTTAGCCACAAGGGCCACATCTAACTCCCTCTTAAATATAGCCAATGAACTGGCCTCAACTACCTTCGGTTGGCAGTTTTAAAGAATGGGTGACGTTTAGGGTTGAGACACGACCCAAAACGTCACCCTTTCCTTCTCTCCAGACATGCTGCCTGTCCCACTGAGTTACTCATAAGTGATAGCAGAAGAATTAGACCATTCGGCCCATCAAGTCTACGCCACCATTCAATCATGGCCGATCTATCATTCCCTCTCAACCCCATTCTCCAGGCCTTCTCCCCATAACCCCTGACCCCCGTAGTAATCAATTAAAGAATCAAATAAAAATTGGGAAAGGTTGGAAAAAAGGGGTACACGGTGGCTCACCGGTGGAGTTGCTGCCTTACAGCGCCAGAGAGGTTTGATCCTGGCTGCAGCTGTTGTCTGTGCGGACTTTGTACGTTCTCCCTGTGAGTTTTCTCCAGGAGCTCCAGTTTCCTCCCACACTCCAAAGGCGTACAGGTTTAGACAATAGACAATACACAATAGACAATAGGTGCAGGAGTAGGCCATTCGGCCCTTCAGGCCAGCACCGCCATTCAATGTGATCATGGCTGATCATCCCCAATCAGTACCCCGTTCCTGCCTTGTCCCCATTTCCCCTGACTCCGCTATCTTTAAGAGCTCTATCTAACTCTCTCTTGAAAGCATCCTGAGAATTGGCCTCCACCGCCTTCTCAGGCAGAGAATTCCACAGATTCACAACTTCCTGTTTGTCGGTTAATTGGCTACTAAAAATTGTAAGTTGTCCCTAGTGTGTAGAATAGTGCTAGTGTATGGGGTGATCGCTGGTCGGCATGGACCCGGTGGGCTGAAGGGCCTGTTTCCACGCTGTACCTCTAAAGTCTAAAGTCTAATGGGCCTGTTCCCACTCAGGCGACTTTTTAGGCGACTACAGGAGACTATGCAGTCGCCACATGTTCGCGGGTGGTTGCCGGGGAGTCGCCGTCATGGTCGGGAGTGGCGCCCTCAGACTCACAACAAGTGGTAACGGTATTCCGGTCGCCGCTAATATTTCAACATGTTGAAAAATTAGCGGCGACCAGAATATTGACGCCAATGAGAGTAGCGAGAATTCTCGTGACATAGGTGCAGTGGCAGTGGGTCGCCAGGAGGTCATAGGTTGTCGTACGTTCTCGCCGTTGCTGGCCGGTCGGTTCATTGGGGAAAAAAACCCCATAAACAGTAGTTTTCAGAACCAAGGATGACCGACCGGTAATGTTAATGTCCGCCGAGCTTCACAGCCGTGTAACTCTGGCTTCTTAAAAGTCGTCTCCACTGCTGACTCGTGGGGTACCGCAAGGCTCGGTGCTGGGACCGCAGCTATTTACAATATACATCAATGATTTGGATGAAGGGATTCAAAGTAACATTAGCAAATTTGCAGATGACACAAAGCTGGGTGGCTGTGTGAACTGTGAGGAGGATGCTATGAGAATGCAGGGTGACTTGGACAGGTTGGGTGAGTGGGCAGATGCATGGCAGATGCAGTTTAATGCGGATAAATGTGAGGTAGCAAAAACACGAAGGCAGATTTTTTTATCTAAATGGAGTCAAGTTGGGAAAAGGGGAAGTACAACGGGATCTGGGTGTCCTTGTTTATCAGTCAATGAAAGTAAGCAGGCAGGTACAGCAGGCAGCGAAGAAAGCAAATGGCATGTTGGCCTTCATAACAAGAGGAGTTGAGTATAGGAGCAAAGAGGTCCTTCTGCAGTTGTATAGGGCCCTAGTGAGACCACACCTGGAGTATTTGAGGAAAATCTGATTGAAAAAAATCTGAGGAAAGACATTCTTGCCATAGAGGGAGTACAGAGAAGGTTCACCAGACTGATTCCTGGGATGGCACAACTTCCATATGAGGAAAGACTGGATAGACTCGGCTTGTACTCGATGGAATTTAGAAGATTGAGGGGTGATCTCATAGAGGCTTACAAAATTCTTAAGGGGTTGGACAGGCTCGATGCAGGAAGATTGTTCCCGATGTTAGGGAAGTCCAGAACAAGGGGTCACAAGGGGGAAGTCTTTTAGGACCGAGATGAGAAGATCTTTTTTCACACAGAGAGTGGTGAGTCTGTGGAATTCTGTGCCACAGAAGGTAGTTGAGGCCAGTTCATTGGTTATATTTAAGAGGGAGTTAGATGTGGCCCTTGTGGCTAAAGGGATCAGGGGGTATGGAGAGAAGGCAGGTACAGGATACTGAGTTGGATGATCAGCCATGACCATAATGAATGGCGGTGCAGGCTCGAAGGGCCGAATGGCCTACTCCTGCACCTTTTGTCTATGATTTCTATGATTCTATTGTGTGCATTTTTGGTCCCCTAATTTGAGGAAGGACATTCCTGCTATTGAGGGAGTGCAGCATAGGTTTACAAGGTTAATTCCTGGGATGGTGGGACTGTCATATGCTGAGAGAATGGAGCGGCTGGGCTTGTATACTCTGGAGTTTAGAAGGATGAGAGGGAATCTTATTGAAACATATAAGATTATTAAGGGATTGGACACGCTAGAAGCTGGAAACATGTTCCCGATGTTGGGGGAGTCCAGTACCAGGGGCCACAGTTTAAGAGTAAGGGGTAAGCCATTTAGAACGGAGATGAGGAAACACTTTGAGTCTGTGGAATTCTCACAGAGAGTTGTGAGTCTGTGGAATTCTCTGCCTCAGAGGGCAGTGGAGGCAGGTTCTCTGGATGCTTTCAAGAGAGAGCTAGATAGGGCTCTTAATGATAGCAGAGTCAGGGGATATGGGGAGAAGGCAGGAACGGGGTACTGATTGGGGATGATCAGCCGTGATCACATTGAATGGCGGTGCTGGCTCGAAGGGCCGAATGGCCTACTCCTGCACCTATTGTCTATTGTCTATTGTCTTCTCCCCACCCCATCTCCCCCTTCTCCCCCCCCTTTTAAAGGACTTACGTGACCCTTCCCGTACACTGTGCTTTCACCCTCATAATTACAGCGCCAACCTTCCTGTTCATCGTGGTGTGTGTCTGTATCACATTGGCTTTGCACCGTATGAATTTCACTCAGATAGTGCTCCTCCCGCTTGCCCTGTCCCCCGCTTGCATAACAGGTTGGTGAAGGAAGCGATGTGTGTGTGTGTGCGTGTTCCACTCTGACAGTCGCCGTTCCAGTCGCCGGTTTTTCAGCGACCTGCTAAGACTTGACAGTCACCGACAGTCGCCTGAAAAATCGCCTAAGTGGGACAGGCCCATGAGGGAGTATGAAAACGCACACCTCCAGGTTCGGGGACAGTTTCTTCCCAGCTGTTATCAGGCAACTGAATCTTCCTACCACTACCAAAGAGCAGTGCTGATCTACTAAGTAAGTAAGAAAGTCAGTAAGTAGGTTTATTGGCCAAGTATTCACATACAAGGAATTTGCCTTGGTGCTCCGCCCACAAGTAACAACATGACATACAGTTACGAATGACTCAGAAAACACTAAACATTAATAATAATAAGACATTAATGATAAAACACCATTGATCAAGCATGTGAACCAACAAAATACCAGATCAAAGGGAGGCTACGGATTTTTGGCTGTTGAGTAGAGCAACTACTCGTGGATAAAAACTGTTTTTATGTCTGGCTGTGGCAGCTTTGACAGTCTGGAGTCGCCTTCCAGAGGGAAGTGATTCAAAGAGTTTGTGGCCAGGGTGAGAGGGGTCAGAGATGATCTTGCCCGCTCGCTTCCTGGCCCTTGCAGTGTACAGTTCATCAATGGAGGGAAGGTTGCAGCCAATAACCTTCTCTGCTGATCGGACGATTCGCTGCAGCCTCCGGGTGTCGTGCTTGGTGGCTGAGCCAAACCAGACCATGATGGAGAAGGTGAGGACAGACTCTACGATGGCCGTGTAGAATTGGACCATCATTGCCTGTGGCAGATTGTGTTTCCTCAGCTGCCGCAGGAAGTACATCCTCTGTTGGGCCTCTGTAGGAAGTGCCTCTTTAGGACGCACTATCTTCCTCATTGGTGACCCTCGGACTCTCCTTGACCGGGCTTTGCTGGCTTTACCTTGCACTAAACGTTATTCCCTAACGATGTATTTATACACTGTAAAACGGCTCGATTGTAAACATTCGTTGTCTTTCTGCTGACTGAATAGCAGGCAACAAAAGCTTCTCACTGTACCTGTGACAATAAACTGAATTTCAAAGTGAATGTTCGAATTTCAGTTGATAGTTAAGTATATCAAAGGTAGCGATTAGTTTTAATTATTTCCTCTTGCTGGAGCCAAGAAATTTGGAGGAGGTGTCCAATATAAGGAGGGAATGGTACGGGAGAAGGCAGAGAGGTCGGTGAAATCTTCCTCAGATAAAGGAAGAATGAGAGATTTAGATATGAAGCACTGCCCACAGAGCGCAGTTTTAATTATAAATAAATCTGAGCTTCATGTTTTGTTTTAAATCCCGCCACGTAACTGCTCCTACACAATCTCTCTTTGGCAGCATCTCCGTCTTTGCAGACCCCCCCCCCCTATTACGTACACCTGTCCATTCAAATTGGAAATAAATAGCTCGCTTAGCAGAGTCACTATTGATGCAATCAATGCGGATCGCGTTAATGTGCGGGGATCGCTGTAACAGCGGAAAAACTTATACTTACATTTTGGAAAAACGCACCTACGCCAACGTTCAAAATGTGGATCTCAAACATGTCTGAAACGCTACATCTTGAAGAAATGAGATTCCTCTTACTAGGCAAAGTAGACCAATTCTTAAAGATTTGGTCTCCGTTTATCAACTTTATACAAGTATATGGTGCAACATAACATAACCTTAGAAATTAAATGTTTAGAACTGGGTGACGGATGGGCAAAAAATATGAGATAGGTAGATCTCTCCTAATCTCTCTTTTCTTTTATTTTTTCCTTCTCTTTCAATCTTTTAACTTCTCACCTCTGTCCTTTATTTTTTATTTTTTGTTTTGTGTTTCTACTCGCTAAAAAAAAATAAATAAAAAAAAAAAAAAATGTGCGGGGATCGCTGGTTGGCGAGGACTCGGTGGGCTGAAGGGCCTGTTTCCACGCTGTATCTCCAAACTAAGCTAAACATTATATATTTTTTTAAATTCCGTGACACGACTTGAAGGGAAACAGGGGGTTGTCAAGATGTCCTGGCCAACATTCCTCCTTAAACCTACGTAACCAAGAACAGATTAACTGGTGAATCATCGCCTTCTTTTGCTTACATGTTGCCAATGCATTTCATGATTAGTCAGGGCAAAGCACTCAGAAATGCTTCTGAGAAAATTAACGCCACGGGATGCAAAGGCAAAGCTTGTTCGTTTTCATCGTTTCAAAGGTAGTTGAGGCTTATCTGGACGATGGGATGAGTGAGGCGGTAGGGTGGCGCAGTGGTAGGGTTGCTGCCTTACAGCGCCAGAGACCTTGGTTGGATCCTGAGTGTGGAGTTTGTACCTTCTCCCCGTGATCAGCGTGGGTTTTCTCCGGGCGCTCCGGGTTCCTCCCACATTCCAAAGACGTACGGGTTTGTAGGCTAATTGGCTTTGGTAAAAATTGTAAAATTGTCCCGAGTGTGTGAAGGATAGTGTTAGTGTGCGGGGATCGCTGGTCGGCTCCGATTCACAAAGTCATAAGGTCATAAGTGATAGGAGCAGTATTCGGCCGCTCGGCCCATCAAGTCTACTCCGCCATTCAATCGTGGCTGATCTATTTCTCCCTCCTAACCCCATTCTCTCCGCCTTCTTCCCATAGCACCTGACACCCGTACTAATCAAGAATCTATCTATCCCTGCCTTAAAAATATACAATGACTTGGCCTCCACAGCCACGTCAGTGCATTGGGCCTTGCAAATAATTGGCCTTGCTAAGAATTCCAAGGATTCAAGAGAGAGCTAGATAGGGCTCTTAAAGATAGCGGAGTCAGGGGATATGGGGAGAAGGCAGGAACGGGGTACTGATTGGGGATGATCAGCCGTGATCACAGTGAATGGCGGTGCTGGCTCTCAGGGCCGAATGGCCTACTCCAGCACCTATTGTCTATTGTCTATTGTCTATTCACCACTCTCTGACACGGTGGGCCAAAGGACCTGTTTCCGCGCTGTATCTCTAAACTAAACTTAACTAAACTGAAAACTAAAAACAGTGGGTTTGTCTGAACTTGTTTTGTTTTTTTTGCTTAAATGTCCAGCAATTTGCAGGAAATGTTTTGGGAATTGGATGCAGTTTGTACGTGGCCTGGAATCATTTTGTTCGGCATGGTACGACGAAAGCTCAGTTAGCTCAGTCAGATTCAAAGCCTCTTAATCCAATCCCGCCCCCAATAATATGTGACCTAAGGTAGTTTATACTAAATATGACATGCCAGAAACTACTGATCCGACAAACATCCATGTGAATACATTTTAAAGGGTTTCTGAAATATGCATTTAATATGGTCCACAGGCGACCCTTTACCTCACTGCAATAGGGACAAGTCGTACAGTTTTGGTCTCCTAATCTGAGGAAAGACATTCTTGCCACAGAGGGAGTACAGAGAAGGTTCACCAGACTGATTCCTGGGATGGCAGGACTTCCATATGAAGAAAGACTGGATAGACTCGGCTTGTACTCTCTGGAATTTAGGAGATTGAGGGGGGATCTTATAGAGGCTTACAAAATTCTTAAGGGGTTGGACAGGCTAGATGCAGGAAGATTGTTCCCGATGTTGGGGAACTCCAGAACAAGGGGTCACAGTTTAAGGATAAGGGGGAAGTCTTTTAGGACCGAGATGAGAAGATCTTTTTTCACACACAGCGTGGTGAGTCTGTGGAATTCTCTGCCACAGAAGGTAGTTGAGGCCAGTTCATTGGCTATATTTAAGAGGGAGTTAGATGTGGCCCTTGTGGCTAAAGGGATCAGGGGGTATGGAGAGAAGGCAGGTACAGGATACTGAGTTGGATGATCAGCCATGATCACATTGAATGGCGGTGCAGGCTCGAAGGGCCGAATGGCCGGCTCCTGCACCTATTTTCTATGATTCTATGATTCTAAGTCAGGGAGGAGAAAGACCCGAACAAATGGTTAAAAACTGAGGGAATCGAGGATGCGGTAAGACAGCAACTCTCCTGCTGTGCCACTGTGCCGTTAACAGTGACCAACAAAATCATTTTCATTTGTGTTATAGGAAAGACGTTGTCAAGCTGGAAAGGTTACAGAGAAGATTCACGAGGATGTGGCCAGGACTTGCGGGTCTGAGCTACAGGCAGAGGTCGAGTGGGCTGGGACTCTATTCCTTGGAGCGCAGGAGGATGAGGGGTGATCTTCTAGAGATCGTGAGAGGAATAGATCGGGTAGACGCACTCTTGCCCAGTGTAGGTGAATCGAGGACCACAGACCACAGGGTTTAAGGTGAAGGGGAAATGATTTAATAGGAATTTGAGGGGTAACCTTTTCACACAAAGGGTGGTGGATGTGTGGAACAAGCTGCCAGAGGTGGTGGTTGAGGCTGGGACTATCACAATGTTTAAGAAGTAGTCAAACAGGTAGATGGATAGGACAGGTTTGGAGGGATATGGACCAAACGCTGGCAGGTGGGACTAGCGTAGCTGGGACATGTTGGTTGGCTGGTGTGGGCAGGTTGGGCCGCAGGGCCTGATTCCGCACTGTGTCACTCTATGACTCTATGTTGAATGCTTAAAAGTCCTGAGAAGCCGCACAAAAGGTTGTTCAGATTCAGGCTAGTTTATTGTCATGCACACCAGGGTGCAGGGACATTCATCGTTCACAGTACGTGCAGTAATTACAGTATTACAGTGCTAACTACCACAACAAATACAACATACGAGGGAGCCGAACGGTGCAGCATTTGCAGTGCAGAATCTGAGTCGGGTAAAAGTCACAGGACCGTTTAAGAGGAGATGAGGAGGAATTTCTTTAGTGAGAGTTGGTGAATGTATTTCCGCAGAAGGCTGTGGAGGCCGTAAATGGGCATTTTTAGTTTCGTTTCTAGCTCAGAGATACAGCGTGGATACAGGCCCAGCCATCCCCACACAGTAATGGCCCTGTCCCACGGTACGAGTTCATTCCAAGAGCTCTCCCGAGTTTAAAAAAAAAATCAAACTCGTGGTAAGCACGGAGAATGAACGTAGCGGGTACGTTGGAGCTCGGGGACGTCTCTTAGCGGCTCGTAACGCTAACGGCAGGTACTCGGGAAGACTCGCTAACGGCAGGTAAGCGCGGGAAGACTCGTGAAGATTTTTCAACACGTTGCAAAATGTCCACGAGAGCCCCGAGTACCGACGAGCGGCCATTACCGTAAATCTCCGAGTTCGAATCAGGACAAACTCGGGAGAGCTCTTGGAATGAACTCGTACCGTGGGACAGGGCTTTAACACTATCCTACACACACTTGGGACAATTTTACAATGATGCAAAGCCAACTAACGGTATGTCTTTGGAGTTTGGGAGGAAACCGGAGCACCCGGAGAAAACCCACGCAGGTCACGGGGAGAAAGTACAAACTCTGTACAGGCAGCACCGGGAGTCAGGATCGAACCCGGGTCTCTGGCGCTGTGAGGCAGCAACTCTACCGCTGCGCCACCGTGCCACCCCTTGGAGATTTAAACCCCTGTCCCACTGTACGAGTTCATTCCAAGAGTTCTCCCGAGTTTGCCCTGATTCGAACTCGGAGATTTACGGTAATGGCCGCTCGTCGGTACTCGGGGCTCTCGTGGACATTATCCCACACGTTCAAAAATCTTCACGAGTCTTCCCGAGCTTAGCTGCCGTTAGCGAGTCTTCCCGAGTACCTGCCGTTAGCGTTACGAGCCGCTAAGAGACGTCCCCGAGCTCCGACCTACCCGCTACGTTCATTCTCCGTGCTTACCACGAGTTTGATTTTTTTTAAACTCGAGAGAGCTCTTGGAATGAACTCGTACCGTGGGACAGGGCCATTAGGAGGCAGCGATTGATAGGTTCTTGATTAGTACGGGTGTCAGGGGTTATGGGGAGAAGGCAGGAGAATGGGGTTGAGAGGGAAAGGTAGATCAGCCATGATTGGATGGCGGAGTGGACTTGATGGGCCGAATGGCCTAACACCGCTCCTGTAACTTATGAAAATAATATTAAAGTACAAAATTGATTGGCTTATTGATGTAGAGTCAAGAGAAAAAGTAGGGAGGAGCCCCCTCCAGGAATGGGTTGTGAAAGAGATGGTCCAGGATTCAGAAAGTAGGCTACCAATTGACAGAGACAAAACATTTTAGCATGTGTTTACTTGGTCAAAGACATGGGCTACAATGAGTGTCTTAGTCCCAGCTACAGTGCAATGAAGCTCCAGAGGCCCGGGTTTGATCCTGACTATGAGTGCTGTCTGCACTCACGTTCCCACGTTCTCCCCCGTGACCTGCGTGGGTTTTCTCCGGGTGCTCGGGTTTCCTCCCACTCTCCAAAGGTGTGCAGGTTTGTAGGCTAATTGGCTTCGTTAAAATTGTAAATTGTCCCGAGTGTGTGTAGGACTGTGTTAGTGTGCGGGGATCGCTGGTTTCCGCACTGTATCTCGAAAATCTAAAAGTCCTTCTCCACGACCTTCCTCTGCATTCTCTGAGCCAAAGTAGTGAAACTAAACTCAACCAAACTTTACAGCTTTGCCCCCAGTATTTACTGGAACACAGACAGTAGGTTCCAGAGTCATACAGTGTGGAACCAGGCCCTTCAGCCCAACTTGCCCACCCTGGCCAACATGTCCCAGTTACACTAGTCCAACCTGCCAGCAATTGGTCCATATCCCTCCAAGACTGTCCTATCCAATTACCTGTCTAACTGTTTCTTAAACTTTGCAATGAACCCTCCCAAAACTACCTGCTCTGGCAGCTCATTCCATACACCCACCACCCTTCGTGTGAAAAAAATCACCCCTTAGATTTCTTATCCCCTTCAAGTTAAATCTATGTCCTCTGGTCTTCGATTCCCCTATTCTATACTCGATCTAGTCCTCGCATGATTTGATACACCTCTATAAGATTACCCCTCATCCTCCTGCGCTCCAAGGAATAGAGTCCCAGCCTGCTCAACCTTTGTCTGTAGCTCAGACACTCTAGTCCCGGCAACCCTTTCCAGCTTGACAACATCTTTCCTATAACACAATGCCCAGAACTAAACACAATACTCTAAATGTGGCCTCACCAACGTCTTATACAACTGCAGCATGCCCTCCAAACTTCTATACTCAATATTTTGTCTGGTGAAGGCCAATGTGGCAAATGCCTTTTTGACCACCCAATCTACCTGCGGATCCACCTTCAGGGAGCTATGCACCGGCACTCCTAGATCCCTCTTCTCTACAACACTCCCCAGAGCCCTGCCATTCACTGTGTAGGTCCTGCCCATGTTAGACTTTCCAAAATGCAACACCTCACGTTTTTCTGCATTAAATTCCATCAACCATTCCTCAACCCGCCTGGCAGACTGATCAAGATCCTGCAGCAATTTTTCACAACCATCTTCACTATCTGCAGAATCACCCACTTTTGTACCATCTGGGTAGTTTGACAGTGATGAGACTATTAACCCAGTATCTCCAGAGACAGCATGAGCACCGGCAGCAACTATAAACATGGCCATGGGCGAAGTTAGCAGGCACTGAACGATGTGGAAATTTGCCAGTCAGTCATAGGGGCGAGGAATCAGAATTTGCTCGCCTGAATTTTAAACAAGACGCACTTGACCTTGCGTCCTCTCAATTGTTTGGGTTACGTGCCCCCTCTGCTTCTCTCGTTGCCCCTGTGCATGATAAGGAACACTGCTTCTCAGTTCACCAACATCTCAACTTCAAGTCTCAACCTTGTCCAGGCTTTGTCTTGCCCCAGTAGTCATAAGCTCACGTGATAGGAGCAGGATTAGGCCATTCGGCCCATCCAGTCTACTCCGCCATTCGATCATGGGCCAAAGGGCCTGTCTCCACTCTGTATCACTCCACGGCTGCTCTATCCCTCCCTCCTAAACCCTATTCCCCTGCCTTCTCCCCATAACCTCTGGCACCAGTACTAATCAAGAACCTATCTAGCTCTGCCATAAATATATCCACTGACAGCCCCCTGTGGCAAAGAATTCCACAGATTCATCACCCTCTGACTAACAAAATTCCTCTGCATCTCCTTCCTATAGGAACATCCTTTAATTTTGAGGCTGTGACCTCTAGTCCTAGACTCTCCCACTAGTGGAAACATCCTCTCCACATCCACTCTATCCAGGCCTTTCACTCTTCTGTAAGTTCAATGAGGTCCCCCCTCATTCTTCTAAACTCCAGCGAGTACAGGCCCAGTGCCGTCAAATGCTCATCATATGTTAACTTACTCATTCAAGTCAAGTCAAGTCAAGACAGTTTATTGTCGTGTGTCCCAGATAGGACAATGACATTCTTGCTTGCTGCAGCACAACAGAGTATTGTAAGGGTAAATACAGAACAGTTCAGTGTGTCTATATAGCATAGACCATTTATATACACATAAATAATCAGATAAAGTGCAATAGGCTGTTATAGTTCAGAGTTTGTTTGATCGCGAGTTTAATAGTCTGATGGCTGTGGGGAAGAGCTGTTCCTGAACCTGGATGTACCAGATTTCAGGCTCCTGTACCTACTACCTGATGGCAGCGGAGAGACGAGTGTGTGGCCAGGATGGTGTGGGTCCTTGATGATGCTGCCAGCCTTTCTGAGGCAGCAAATTAAATAGATCCCTTCGATGGTGGGGAGGTCAGAGCCGATGATGGACTGGGCAGTCGTCACAATTTTCTGCATTCTTTTCCATTCCTGGACGTTCAAGTTGCTGAACCAAGCCACGGTGCAACCGGTCAGCAAGCTCTCTACTGTGCACCTGTAGAAGTTAGAGAGACTCCTCCTTGACAAACCGACTCTCCGTAATCTTCTCAGGAAGTACAGACGCTGATGTGCTTTCTTTGTAATTGCATCAGCGTGCTGGGACCAGGAAAGATCTTCGGAAATATGCACGTCCAGGAATTTGAAGTTCTTGACCCTTTCCACCATCTTGATATAAACGGGATTGTGGGTCCCTATCCTACCCCTTCCAAAGTCCACAATCAGTTCCCTGGTTTTGCTGGTGTTGAGAGCCAGGTTGTTGTGCTGGCACCATTTGGTCAATCGGTCGATCTCACTTCTATACTCTGACTCGTCACCATCAGTGATACGTCCCACAACAGTGGTGTCACCAGCGAACTTGATGATGGAGTTTGCACTATGTCCGGCAATGCAGTCATGAGTATAGAGTGAGTACAGCAGGGAGTTGAGCACACAGCCTTGAGGTGCTCCCGTGCTGATTGTTATCTTGGGATCCTGCAAACCTCCTCTGGACCCTCTCCAGAGCCAGCACATCCTTCCTCAGATATGGTGCCCAAAATGGCTCACAATATTCCAAATGTGGCCTGACCAGCGCCTCAGCATTACATCCCAGTTTTTGTGTACAAGCCCTCTCGAAATAAATGCTAGCATTGAGTTTGCTTTCTATCCTATTCGATTCAACTTGCAGATTAACTTTTTGGGAATCCTGCACCGGCACTCCTGCACAAAGTCCATTTGCACCTCCGATTTCTGGATTCCCTCCCCATCTATAAAATAATCTACGCCCTTTATTCCCGCGACCAAAATGCATGACTCTACACTTTGCTGCACTATATTCCACCTGCCACTTCTCTGCCCACTCTCCCGACCTGTCCTCCTAATCTTGTCACTCCAGCCTTGTATGTTAATTTGGCTCCCCAGCGACTGTTGCTGCACCAGCTTTTCCTCTTTCCACAGATGCCATCTGACCTGCTGAGTATTTCCAGTAATATCAGTGGCGCAGCGGAAGAGTGGCTGCCTCACAGCGCCGGAGACCCGGGTTCGATCCTGACTACGGGCGCTGTCTGCACAGAGTTTGTACGTTCTCCCCTTGTCCTGCGTGTGTTTTCTCCAAGACCTTCGGTTTCCTCCCACTGTCCAAAGACGTACAGGTTTGTAGGCTAATTGGCTTGGTATGAATGTAAAATTGTCCCTAGTGTGAGTAGGGTAGTATTAATGTGCGGGGATCGCTGGTCGGCGCGGACTTGGTGGGCCGAAGGACCTGTTTCCGCACTGAATCTCGAAATTAAAACAAAACTAAATCCGATTATGCTGAACATTATTTCTCTGTTCAATGTTAAAGATTATTTTTTTTTAAGGATTGAAGGTCTATCATATCACCAATGGATAGACACAAAAAGCTGGAGTAACTCAGCGGGACAGGCAGCATCTATGGAGAGAAGGAATGGGTGACGTTTCGGGTCGAGACCCTCCTTCAGCCTCGACCCAAAACGTCACCCATTCCTTCTCTCCAGAGATGCTGCCTGTCCCGCTGAGTTACTCCAGCTGTTTGTGTCTATCTTCGGTTTAAACCAGCAGTACCTTCTTACACATATCACCACCAGTGGAAACGGACTGGAAACTATTGAGCTCAACAATTGGATAGGACTGAGTTATCGCCAGCTGGGCGGACTGAGCCATTCATTCCAAATGGTTCAACAGGCTTGTTACTTCAGCCTTGAATGTTAATTTCCGTGCCTCATTCTGCTGGGCTCAGTGACTCCTCTATTGCAATAATGTACTCCCCATTATATTGCTGTCAGTTCATCACTGCTCGAACAAAACATTGGGAAGACTGAAAAGGAACACAAATCAAGGAGGAATGTTGAACTGAAACGTATCACTTGGTACCAGTTTGATTAAAGGAAGGAACTGCAGATGCTGGCTTAAACCGAACATATATTCAAGATTCAAGAGAGTTTATTGTCATGTGTCCCAGATAGGACAATGACATTCTTGCTTTGCTTCAGCACAACAGACTATAGTAGGCACGAATACAGAACAGATCAGTGTGTCCATATACCATTATATACATATATACACACATGAATAAATAAGCAGTTAGAGTGCAAATAAACAGATAATGGTCTATTAATGTTCAGGGTTTTGTTTCAGTTGAGTTTAATAGCCTGATGGCTGTGGGGAAGTAGCTATTCCTGAACCTGGTCGTTGCAGTCTTCAGGCTCTTGTACCTTCTACCTGAAGGTAGCAGGGAGATGAGTGTGTGGCCAGGATGGTGTGGGTCCTTGATGATGCTGCCAGCCTTTTTGAGGCAGCGACTGCGATGGATCCCTCGATGGTAGGGAGGTCAGAGCCGATGATGGACTGGGCAGTGCTTACTACTTTTTGCAGTCTTTTCCATTCTTCAGGGCACTCAAGTTGCCGAACCAAGCCACGATGCAACTGGTCAGCAAGCTCTCTACTGTGCACCTGTAGAAGTTAGAGAGAGGGTCCTCCTTGACAGACCGACTCTCCGTAATCTTCTCAGGAAGTAGAGGTGCTGATGTGCTTTCTTTATAATTGCATCGGTGTTCTCGGACCCGGAGAGATTTTCAGCGGGTCGGACATCATCTCTGGAGAAAAGGGATAGGTGATGTTTCGGGTCGAAACCCTTCTTCAGACTGAGAGTCAGTGGAAAGGGAGATACAGAGATAAGGAAGTGTAAAGTGTGAAAACGAGACCAAGGGGTGGAGATCAAGGAAAATGTAGAAATGTTTGTCCAGAAGAAGGTAACGACAAAGCAAACAGAAATAAAATGTAAACGAGGACAGTCAGACTGGTGGGAGAACTGGGAAGGGGGGATGGGGAGGGAGAGAGAGGAAAGGCAACGGCTACTTGATGAGTGAATGAGAGATATAGACGGTGACTCAAGGACTAGAGGTCATAGCTTCAGTTCCTTTCGGAAGGAGATGAGGAGGAATTTCTCTAGTCGGAGGGTGATGAATCTGTGGAATTCTTTGCCACAGGCGGCTGTGGAGTCCATGTCAATGGATATTTTTAAGGCAGAGATGGATAGATTCTTGATTAGTACGGGTGTCAGGGGTAGGAAAGAACTTCAGATGCTGGTTTAAATTGAAGGTAGACACAAAAAGGCAGATCAGTCTGAAGAAGGGTCTCGTCCCGAAACGTCACCCGTTCCTTCACTCCAGGGATGCTGCCTGACCCGCTGTGTTACTCCGGCTTTTTTGTGTCCACCTTCGGATGTCAGGGGTTATGGGGAGAGTGGGGTTAGGAGGGAGAGATACATCAGCCATGATTGAATGGCGGAGTAGACCTGATGGGCCGAATGGCCTAATTCTGCTCCTATCACATATGACCGTATGACCTTATGGTGCAGAGAGATATAGAACAAATGAATTAAAGATTTGCCAAAAAAGTAATGATGATAAAGGAAACAGGCCATTGTTAGCTGTGGTCCCGGTGAAAACAAGTCACAGACAATGAAACTCACCAACGACCAGGGTTGGGGAGGGATGGAGAGGGAGCGGGAGCATGGGTTACTTGAAGTTAAAACTCTTGCATTAATTTTTTCAAAATCCTCTCTTGCATTAAAAAAAACGAATGCAAAAAGCGTTTAAAAATCGAACAATTTGGCTGCAATAAAAATTCAGATATTTACAATGCTCTAAAATATGGTTCGGGTTTTATAAGGAACTGCAATGTGCTTGCGTTCATGTCATTGTATGGAACATCAGATTGAAACTAATGGTCGTGGGCCGTGGGTGGCAAGGTGGAGCAGCGGTAGAGTTGCCGCCGCATGGAGCTTTCAGCCTCGGAGACCCAGGTTCGATCCTGACTACGGGTGCTGTCTGTACGGGTTCTCCCCGTGACCCTCGTGGGTTTTCTCCTCGAGATCTTTGGCTTCATCCTACACTCCGAAGAAGTACAGGCTGGTAGGTTAATGGGTTTGGTATAAATGTAATATTGTCCCCCAGTGTGTGTGTGTGTGTGTGTGTGTGTGTGTGTGTGTGTGTGTGTGTGTGTGTGTGTGTGTGTGTGTGTGTGTGTGTGTGTGTGTGTGTGTGTGTGTGTGTGTGTGTGCGCGTGTGTGTGTGTGTGTGTGTGGGGGGGGGGGGGATAGTGCTCCTTCCTCTTTCGTGTGGCGTGCTACAGCTGAAGGTTGTTGGACAACTTGTTCTATTTGATGTTTTAAAGAAGGAACTGCAGATGCTGGAGAATCGAGGGTTACACAAAAAGCTGGAGAAACTCAGCGGGTGCAGCAGCATCTAAGGAGCGAAGGAGATAGGCGACGTTTCGGGTCGGCTCCAGTCTGAAGGAGGGTCTCGACCCGAAACGTCGCCTATCTCCTTCGCTCCTTACATGCTGCTGCACCCGCTGAGTTTGTTCTATTTGATCTTCCGTTTGTGCACGTCGAGTTGACTGCATTAGCCGAAACAGGGCGGACCCCGTGAAGGTTGCAATCTCCCACGCCTGAGATAGCGCTGCTGCACAGGGGTCGCAGGTCGGCGCGGACTCGGGGGGCCGAACTGCCTGTTTCCGCGCTGCATCCCTAAACCAAACTAAAAAAAAACAAAACAAAACTAATATTAATATTATAAGCATGTTTTATATCAGAAATCAGGCATTTGAAAGCTTGCAAAACAAACAGAGGCTGGGAATTCTCAAAATGCAGTACACGTTGGTGTAAAATCTAAATACCCTATAATGTCAATAATTGATGCTCTTGAGAAGTGGTAATTAAATTAGTTAATTATGCTGGTGAAATTACATGTAATTATGTGCCTGCAGGGTATGCTTAGTAAATTGCTCCCTGCAACACTCAGTGCTTGTTTCGTTGCCAATTTTGTTACTTGATGAATAGGTGGCTTTTGGAACGTCTTAATTAAATTAATGTTTGCATCTTCAATTTAGCTCTTGGTTAGAAGAAATTACTTCCGTGCAGCCCTACTAAAATAAATCTTTTTTTGGGGGATGTGGTACCTAAAGTAACAGATGATGACACGCTGACTAATGAAGTTGTGCGCACCGCCACACGTTGATCAGAGAAGGCTCTGATTGCTTTGTCTTCCTGGGGTTTTTTTTTCTCACCCCCCCCCAAGAATGTAGAGGAAGGTCACGGACAAGGGCTTTTAGACTTTAGACTTCAGAGTTCACAGGGCGGGGACAGACGCCCTCGGCCCACCGAGTCCGAGGGTACAACTGATCATTTTACCCAAGCCAATTAACCGACAGGCCTGTACGCCTTCGTGGAGTGTGGAGAGGAAACCGGAGTCAGAGGGGAAAAAACCCACGCAGGTCAGAGGACGAACGTAACTAACCCCATATTGACAGGACCCGTGGTCAGGATCGAACTCGGGTACCTGGCGCCTAAAGGCAGCAACTCTACCGCTGAGTCACCGTGCCGATTGAAGAAGTCGGTGAAGGCTGTATCTCTGCACATACGTGTCCAATTCATGATAAATCGTTGCATGGTGGCGCAGCGGTAGAGTAGCTGCCTTATAGCAACGGAGACCCAGGATCGATCCTGACCACGGGCGCCTGTCCGCACGGAGTTTGTACGTCCTCCCCGTAACTTGCGTGGGTTTTCCACTGGTGTTCGGGTTTCCTCCCACACCCCAAAGACGTAGGTTAATAGACAGTAGACAACAGGTGCAGGAGTAGGCCCATTCGGAGCCAGCACCACCATTCAATGTGATCATGGCTGATCATCCCCAATCAGTGCCCCGTTCCTGCCTTCTCCCCACGTCCCTTCAAGGGCCTGTCCCACTGTACGAGGTAATTCAAGAGTACTCCCGAGTTTTCCCATGATTCGAACACGGAGAATGTCCGTAGCGGGTCCGTAGGAGTTCGTGGATGTCTCGTCGCGGCTCGTACGAGTAAAAAGTAGCCATATTTTTCATCACGAGTGTTTTTTTACTCGTGGACATTTTTCACAGTGTTGAAAAAACGTCACGTGTTTACCAGATTTCCAGAGTACCTACCGTTACTCGTACGAGCCGCTAGAGACATCCACAAACTCCTACGGACACACTACGGACATTCTCCGAGTTCGAATCAGGGGAAAACTTGGGAGAACTCTTGAATTACCTCGTACAGTGGGACAGGTCCTTAACTCCGCTCTCTTTAAGAGCTCTATCTAACTCTCTCTTAGAAACATAGAAACATAGAAATTAGGTGGAGGAGCAGGCCATTCGGCCCTTCGAGCCTGCACCGCCATTCAATATGATCAGTATCCTGTACCTGCCTTCTCTCCATACCCCCTGATCCCTTCAGTCACAAGGGCCACATCCAACTCCCTCTTAAATATGGCCAACAAACTGGCCTCAACTACCTTCTGTGGCAGAGAATTCCACAGATTCACCACTCTCTGTGTGAAAAACGATTTTCTCATCTCGGTCCTAAAAGACTTCCCCCTTATCCTTAAACTGTGACCCCTTGTCCTGGACTTCCCCAACATCGGGAACAATCTTCCTGCATCTAGCCTGTCCAACCCCTTAAGAATTTTGTAAGTCTCTATGAGATCACCCCTCAATCTTCTAAATTCCAGCGAGTAAGCATGCTCTTGAAAGCATCCAGCTGGTTAAATGGCTTGGTATAAGTGTAGGATAGTGTTAATAGACAATAGACAATAGACAATAGGTCCAGGAGTAGGCCATTCGGCCCTTCGAGCCAGCACCGCCATTCAATGTGATCATGGCTGATCATCCCCAATCAGTACCCCGTTCCTGCCTTTTCCCGATATCCTCTGACTCCGCTATTTCTAAGAGCCCTATCTAGCTCTCTCTTGAAAGCATCCAGAGAACCTGCCTCCACCGCCCTCTGAGGCAGAGAATGTGCAGGATCGTGGGTCGGTGCGGACTCGCTGGGCCGAAGGGCCTGTTTCAGCACAGTATCTCTAAACTAAACTACAACTTTTCATCGACCACTCAACAGATATATGAACAATAACTCAATACAGTACATTCCCATTTTTGACAGTAGCCAAAATCGTGGATGAGTGTGTTCTGGGTGTCTATGTTAAGATAACGTCACTTGTTTCAATATCCAGTTGCAGTCTACACCTTCTTCTGACGGTGAGGTGGGATCAATTTATACAGAGCTCTGGAGGTCAGACATCTCTAGGCTCGCTGCCAAATGCTTTTGAGTGTTTGGCCAGCGGGAGGCAGGCATCCTGCCAATGTTTGCTCCACTGGCACAGATCTCTATCTGGGGGACCAGCTGAGAGCTGGTACAACTTGCCAGGCGAGAGCAGGTGAGTTAGTTTAAAGAAAAAGTTTTTTAGTGTTAGAGGTACAGCGTAGAAACAGGTCCTTCGGCCCACGGAGTCCGCGCCGACTAGCGATCCCCGCACATTGACGCTACCCTGCACACACTAGGGACAATGTCTTTTCAACATTCTCACCAAGCTGATTAACCTGCAGACCTGAACGTCTTTGGAGTGCGGGAGGAAATTGAGGTTCCTGGAGAAAACCCACGAAAGTCGCGAGGAGAACGTACAAACTCCGTACAGACAGCACTCGTAGTCAGGAATCGAACCCGGGTCATAAGGTCATAAGGGATAGTAGTAGTATAAGGACGTTCGGCCCATCTACCCTGCCATTCAATCTCCCCCTCCTAACCCCATTCTCCTGCCTTCTCCCCTTAACCTCTGACACCCGTAATAATCAAGAATCTAACATCTTCTTCTTGCGTATGGCGTGCACAGCCTAAAGTTGTAGATCAAGGGTAGACATCCAGGCCAGCACAGCATCAGTTACTGGGTGGATGGCTTTGATGCCCCAGGGAAAAGCCTCAGTGAGCAGTCATTCACGATGTGTGGGATGGCCTGGTCTGGATGTCCACAATCGCAAGCAGGGCTGTCTGTCTATCTATCTCTGCCTTAAACCTATCCACTGACTTGGCATCCACAGCCTTCTGTGGCAAAGAATTCCACAGATTCACCACCCTCTGACCAAAGAAATTTGATCTTATTTCCTTCCTAAAGGAACGACCTTTAATTCCGAGGCTGTGACCTGTGGTCCTAGACTCTCCCGCTAGTGAAAACCTCCTCTCTACATCCACTCTATCCAGGCCGCTATTCACTATTCTGTATGTTCCATATTACATATAACAATTACAGCACGGAAACAGGCCATCTCGGCCCTTCTAGTCCGTGCCGAACACTTACTCTCACCTAGTCCCATCTACCTGCACCAGACCATAACCCTCCATTCCTTTCCCGTCCATATACCTATCCAATTTATTTTTAAATGATAAAATCGAACCTGCCTCCACCACTTCTGCTGGAAGCTCATTCCACACAGCCACCACCCTCTGAGTAAAGAAGTTCCCCCTCATGTTACCCCTAAACGTCTGTCCCTTAATTCTCATGTCATGCCCTCTTGTTTGAATCTTCCCTACTCTCAATGGGAAAAGCTTATCCACGTCAACTCTGTCTATCCCTTTCATCATTTTAAAGACCTCAATCAAGTCCCCCCTTAACCTTCTGCGCTCCAAAGAATAAAGACCTAACTTGTTCAACCTTTCTCTGTAACATAGTTGCTGGAACCCTGGCAACATTCTAGTAAATCTCCTCTGTACTCTCTCCATTTTGTTGACATCCTTCCTATAATTTGGCGACCAAAATTGTACACCATACTCCAGAATTGGCCTCACCAATGCCTTGTACAATTTTAACATTACATCCCAACTTCTATACTCAATGCTCTGATTTATAAAGGCCAGCACACCAAAAGCTTTCTTTACCACCCGATCTACATGCGATTCCACCTTCAGGGAACTATGCACAGTTATTCCTAGATCCCTCTGTTCCACAGCATTCCTCAATTCCCTACCATTTACCATGTACGTCCTATTTTGAGTTGTCCTGCCAAGTTCCAATGAGGTGCCCCCCTCATTCTTCTAAACCCCTGGCGCTGTAAGGCGGCAACTCAACCCTGCGCCACAGTGCCGCCATTGGACAGTCGCTGCGAACTAACGGCGGGTTTAACCCCAGGCAGCTGAACGGAGGGCTTCGTTTTTTTTTTATCTCCACATGTCCGCAGCACTTCTGATTGATATCCTGTTAATCAGGGGAGATAATTAAAACAGTAAGTAAAAGTTTGCGTCTCATCAGGGGTAAAATATACTCCTAAAGCATCTTCCTCGCGATGGGTTCCAAACAGCTGCCTTCAATTTGCCGACGGCAAAGCTTGGCTTATGTGGCTATGTCATAATTTTGAAATAGAAACTGATCAGAAGTTTCGCTTCTAAAAATAATAAACATGCTCATTGATGGGATCCTCGAGTGAGCCAACTGAAAGAGTAATCGGTAGGATTTTAGTTTGGGATTTAGCTTAGAGGTACAGCATGGAAACAGGCTCTTCGTCCCACCGAGTCCGCACCGGCCTGCGATCCCCGCACACCAACACTACCCTGCACACACGTGACAACTTACGATCCTTACCGAAGCCAACTGTTTCTATTCAGAGAGAGTTCGATAGAGCTCTAGGGGCTAGTGGAATCAAGGGATATGGGGAGAAGGCAGGCACGGGTTATTGATTGGGGACGATCACAATGATTGGCGGTGCTGGCTCGAAGGGCCGAATGGCCTCCTCCTGCACATATTTTCTATGTTTCAATTAGCCCACAAATCTGTACATCTTTAGACTGTGGGAGGAAACCAGAGATCCCGGAGAAAACCCACGCAGGTCACGGGGAGAACATACAAACTCCGTACAGACGGCACCCGTAGTCAGGATCGAACCCGGGTCTCTGGCGCTCGAAGGCAGCAACCCTACCGCTGTGCCACCGTGCCTCCCTTTAAATTAATTTCCCTTATTTGTAATTTTGAAAGTGACCAATGTCTCGTCTTACCGAGGTCCCTACTAATTACCTCAACTACTTATTCTGCCAGATCATTCCAGATATAGAGCCACAGACAGTGTGGAAACAGGCCCTTTGGCCCAACTGTCCCCTGCCGACCAATAGGTCACCGAAGGCGGCACGGAGGCGCACAGTCGAGCTGCTGCCTTACAGCGCTTACAGCGCCGGAGACCCGGGTTCAATCCTGACTACGGGCGCGATCTACACGGAGTTTGTACCTTCTCCCCGTGACCTGCGTGGGTTTTCTCCGGGATCTTCAGTTTCCTCCCACACTCCAAAGACAGACAGGTTTGTAGATTTATCAGCTTGCTATAAATGTAAGTAAATAAGTAAGTACGTTTATTGGCCAAGTATTCACATGCAAGGAATTTGCCTTGGAGCCCCTAGTGTGTGTAGGATAGTGTTAGTGTGCAGGGATCGCTGGTCGGTGTGGATCTGGTGGGCCAAAGGGCCTGTTTCCGTGCTGTATCTCTGCACTAAGTACGGGTGTCAGAGGTTATGGGGAGAAGGCAGGAGAATGGGGTTAGGAGGGAGAGATGGACCAGCCATGGTTGAATGGCAGAGTAGACTTGATGGGCCGCATTCTAATTCTACTAATTCTACTCCTATTCCTTATGATATGATCTTAGGACCTCTTTGGTGACCCTCGGACTATCCTTGATTTAGGAGTATCAGAGTAAAGGGGGCTGAATACTTTTGCACGCCACACTTTTCAGTTTTTTATTTGTAGAAAAATTTGAAAACCATGTATCATTTTCCTTCCACTTCACAATTATGCGCCACTTTGTGTTGGTCTATCACATAAAATCCCAATAAAATACATTTACGTTTGTGGTTGTAACGTGACAAAATGTGGAAAAGTTCAAGGGGTAAGAAAACTTTTGCAAGCCACTGTGTGATGAGTGTTTGTTGACCGAGGTACAGTGAAAAGCTTTTGTTGTGTGCTAACCAGTCAGCGAAAAGACAATACATGGTTACAGTTGATCCATTTACAGTGTATAAGGGAATAACGTTTAGTGCAAGGTAAAGCCAGCAAAGTACGATCAAGGACAGTCCGAGGCACACCAAAGAGGTTATAAGGTCATGTCATAAGGAATAGGAGTAGAATTAGTAGAATTAGAATTCCAGCCCATCAAGTCTACTCCGCCATTCAACCATGGCTGATCTATCTCTCCCTCCCAACCCCATTCTCCTACCTTCTCACCATAACCTCTGACACCCGTACTAATCAAGAAAATTTGGTGAGTTTCAATGATGTGTCCCCTCATCCTTCTAAACTCCAGCGAGTGCAGGCCCAGTGGGATCAGACACCTGAACCATCCTACCACAACCAGAGTGCAGTGCTGAACTACTATCTACCGAACTGAACTGAACTCCCGAGTGTTTGCGGCACTGGGCCTGTACCCGCTGGACTTTAGAAGAATGAGGGGGGGGGGGGGGGACCTCATTGAAACATACAGAATAGTGAAAGGCCCGGATAGAGTGGATGTGGAGAGGATGTTTCCACTGGTGGGAGAGTCTAGTACTAGAGGTTCATAGAATTAAAGGACGTTCTTTTAGAAAAGGAGATGAGGAGAAATTGACCACACATTGCAGCACATTGCTGCAGGTAGTACAACCAACTGCCGAATCCTTCTACTCAGTCGCTGTGGAAAGCATCCTGACCGGAAACATCTCCATCTGGTTTGGCAACAGCTCTGCCCAGGACCGGAAGGCTCTGCAGAGTGTAGTGCGGAACGCACCATGGGAACTACACTCCCCTTCCCCCCCCCCCCCCCCCCCCCCCCCCGCCCCCTGCAGGACCTATACACCAGGACGTGCAGATCCAGGGCCAGCAAGAGCATGAAGGACCCCTACCACCCCAGCAACGGGCCTGTTCCAGCTGCTACGGTCAGGCAAGCACCTCCGCCGTCACGCTGTGAAAACAGAGAGGCTGAGACTGAGTTTCTTCCCACAGGGCGTCAGGACCGTAAACTCTGATCTCACCAGGGCGTAAATACTGTGGTGTCTTCTATTTTTTAATGTAAACACTGGTTCTGTCCTGTTGTTTTGCACAATCCCGCACTTTCGTTTCATGTGTATCTGACAAATAAAGTTGACGACTTGACTTGCCTCACAGTCCTAGTGACCAGGGCTCAGAGCTCCATCCAGGACCGCAAGAAATTGCAGAGAATTGTGGACGCAGCCCAGACCATCACACGAACCAACCTCCCTTCCACTGACTCCACTTGCACCTCACGCTGCCTCGGCAAGGCCAGCAGCATCATCATGGACGAGTCGCGCTCTGGCCACTCCCTCTTCTCCCCTCTCCCATCGGGAAAAAGGTGTGGAAACGCACACCTCCAGATTCAGGTTCAGTTTCTTCCCAGCTGTTATCAGGCAACCGAACCATCCTACCAACAACTAGAGAACAGTCTTGAGCTACTACCTACCTCACTGGAGACTCTCGGACTATCTTTGATCGGACTTTATTGGACTTTATCTTGCATTGGACATTATTCACGTTATTCCAGAACCAGGAACCAGGAACAGTTTAAGAATAACGAGTAAGCCCTTTAGTACGGAGACGAGGAAACACTTTTTCTCACAGAGAGTGGCGAGTCTGTGGAATTCTCTGCCTCAGAGGGCGGTGGAGGCAGGTTGTCTGGATGCTTTCAAGAGAGAGCTAGGTAGGGCTCTTAAAGATAGCGGAGTCAGGGGATATGGGGAGAAGGCAGGAACGGGGTACTGATTGGGAATGATCAGCCATGATCACATTGAATGGTGGTGCTGGCACGAAGGGCTGAATGGCCTACTCCTGCACCTATTGTCTATTGTCTATTCCCTTGAACATGTATCTGTACACTGTGGATGGCTCGATTGTGATCATGTATTGTCTTTCCGCTGATTGGTTTGCTGGCACCCAAAGCTTTTCACTGTACCTCGGTACACGTGATAATAAACTAAACTCATATGCAAAATTCATTCCTGGTCTCAGGTGCTATCTGTTTACATATCACGTGGTTTATGTGTTCCCTCTGAAACCACGTGGGTTTCCTCTGGGTGCTACCCATCCCAAAGATGTGTGGGATGGTAGGTTAATTGGCCTCTGTAACCTGTCCTTAGTATATAAGATGGTGAGAGGCGTAGATAGCATAGGCAGTCAGAACCTTTATCCTGGGTGGAAATATCCAACACTAGAGGGCATAGCTAAATGGTGAGAGGGGGATAGTTTAATGGAGATGAAGAAACATTTGGACAGGTACATGGACAGGACAGGTTTAAACAATAGACAATAGACAATAGGTGCAGGAATAGGGCATTTATTTGACCCTTCGAGCCAGCACCGCCATTCACTGTGATCATGGCTGATCATCCACAATCAGAACCCCGTTCCTGCCTTCTCCTCATATCCCCTGACTCTGCTATCTTTCTCTATCTAACTCTCTCTTGAAACCTTCCAGATAGATGGCCTCCACTGCTTTCTGAGGCAGACAATTCCACAGATTCACAACGCTCTGGGTGAAAAAGTTTTTCTTCATCTCCTTTTATACCCCTTATTCTTAAATTGTGGCTCCTGGTTCTGCACTCCCCCAACATTGGGAGCATGTTTCCTGCCTCAAGTGTGTCCAATCCATTTAATAATCTTATATGTTTTAATCCCTTAATAATCTTATGATCTTATATGGGGCAAACAAAGCAGGTGAGTTTGGTGTTGGTCGGTGTGGGCAGATTGGGCCTGTTCCACACTGTATCACTCTATGATTCTATGAGGCAAGTTTTTTACACAGAGAGTGATGTGGATAGGAACATGGACTTATCGTTAATAGAGGGATATGGATCATGTACAAGCGGATGGGATCAGACTAACCTGGCGTCATGTCCGGCCAAAACATTGTGGGCCAAAGTTTAATTTAGTTTAGTTTAGGGATATGCATGGAAACAGGCCTTTAGGCCCACTGAGTCCACACCGACCAGCGAGTCCCATACACTAATACTCTCCCACACACGAGGGATAATTTGCAATCTTTATCAAAGCCTAACATGTACGTCTTTGGGATGTTGGAGGAAACCAGAGCACCCGGAGAAAACCCACGCAGGTCACGGGGAGAACGTCCAAACTCAGTACAGACAGCACCCGCGGTCGGGATCGAACCCGGGTCTCTGGCTCAGTAAGGCAGCAACACAAAGGGCTTGCTCCTGTGCTGAACTGTTCTACGCGCTAACGCCTAGATGAATGAGTGGCAGTATCTGTGGAAGTCGACGAGAATGCGCAGCGGTATAGTTGTTGCCTTGCAGCGCTGGAGACCCGGGTTCGATCCTGACTACCGGCGTTGTCTGTATGGAGATCGTACGTTCTCCCCGTGACTTGCGCGGGTTTTCCCGGGTGATCCGGTTTCCTCCCACACTCCAGAGACATACAGGTTAATTGGCTTTGGTTAATAATTGTAAATTGTCCCTACTGGGTAGGACTGGTAGGAGTATGTTAGGATTCATAGCAAAAGGATTTGAGTATAGGAGCAGGGAGGTTCTACTGCAGTTGTACAGGGTCTTGGTGAGGCCACACCTGGAGTATTGCGTACAGTTTTGGTCTCCTAATCTGAGGAAAGACATTCTCTGCCATAGAGGGAGTACAGAGAAGGTTCACCAGACTGATTCCTGGGATGGCAGGACTTCCATATGAAGAAAGACCGGATAGACTCGGCTTGTACTCGCTGGAATTTAGAAGATTGAGGGGGGATCTTATAGAAACTTACAAACTTCTTAAGGGGTTGGACAGGCTAGATGCAGGAAGATTGTTCCCAATGTTGGGGAAGTCCAGAACAAGGGGTCACAGTTTAAGGATAAGGGGGAAGTCTTTTAGGACCAAGATGAGAACTTTTTTTTTCACACAGAGAGTGGTGAATCTGTGGAATTCTCTGCCACAGAAGGTAGTTGAGGCCAGTTCGTTGGCTATATTTAAGAAGGAGTCAGATGTGGCCCTTGTGGCTAAAGGGATCAGGGGGTATGGAGAGAAGGCAGGTACAGGATACTGAGTTGGATGATCAGCCATGATCATATTGAATGGCGGTGCAGGCTCGAAGGGCCGAATGGCCTCCTCCTGCACCTAATTTCTATGTTTCTATGTTTCTATGACTGTGCCAGAGTGCGGGGATCGCTGGCCAGTACGGACTCGGTGGGCTGAAGGGCCTGTTTCCCGCGCTGTATCTCTAAACTAAGTGGCAGGAAATAAGTGTTAGATAGATAGTTGGTGATGACTAGGTGGGGCGAAGGTGCCTGTTTCTGTACTGTGTGTTCTCATGACACCGTCTGTTTGGATACCCTCTTTATCTTCCACTGATATGCAGAAATGCCAGAAATATGAAGTCATGTTCAGAGAATTTTTCTGCGTTGTAAGTCCAAACACTATCCTTCTTAATTAGATTAATGGGGAATGTTGAGAATTTCTGATATCATATACCTGATGCTTGAAAATGATTTGTCTGAATGAAACCATCACAGAAGTGCAGCCAGCGAGCATTCCTGTGGTTACATTCATGGGATATGTGGTGATTCCTGCAAAGCTCTCGACAAACACGCCACATTAGTTGCTTCGGCAGATGTTTCCACTTCTTATCACTGCCTGGAATACCAGAATTCACACTGTGAAGATATTGAGATCGTCAATACTGATCCCATATTTCCCCGGATATCATATTTGCCTTGCACGGAGTCACCCTTTAAAGTGCTCTGTCCCTTCAAAATTCCACGGGGGAAAGAATGTTCTAGACTTTCGCTTGGGTAGTTTACACCCCAGCGGTATGAACATTGACTTCTCCAATTTCAGGTAGTCCTTGTTTTCTCCCTCCTTCCCCTCCCCTTCCCAGCTCTCCCACTGCCCACTGTCTCCGCCTCTTCCTTTCTTCTTCCCATTCCCCCCACCCCCACATCAGCCTGAAGAAAGGTCTCGACCCGAAACGTCACCTATTCCTTCGCTCCGTAGATGCTGCCTCACCCGCTGAGTTTCTCCAGCATTTTTGTCTACCTTCTAGACTTATCAAATCGTGCGTAAAATTGTGAGAGGAATAGATCGGGTAGACACACAGAATCTCCTGCCCAGATCAGGGGAATCGAGGACCAAAGGACATTGGTTTCAGGTGAAGGGGAAAAGATTTAATAGGAATCTGAGGGTTAACTATTTCACAAAAAGGGTGGTGGGTGTCTGGAACGAGCTGCCAATGGAGGTAGTTGAGGCTGGGACTATCCCATCATTTAAGAAACAGACAGGTACATGGATAGGACAGGTTTGGAGAGATATGGACCAAACGCAGGCACACACTAGGGACAATTTATATTTATACCAAGCCAATTAACTTACAAAGCTGAACATCTTTGGAGTGTGGGAGGAAACCGAAGATCTTGGAGAAAACCCTCGCTGGTCACGGGGGGAACGTCAGAGTACTCCGTACAGACAGCACTCGTGGTCAGGATCGAACCGGGGCCTCTGGCGCTGTAAGGGAGCGACTGTACCTCTGCGCCACCGTGCCGCCATGAGCAGAGGGGAGAAAGCTGGTGAAGAGATGTCGGGTGGGGGGGGGGGGGGCAGGACAAAGATAGGCAAGTGATAGGTGGATACGTGAGAGTGGGTTGAGAGTTTGATAGCCAAATGGCTGGCAATAGCAACAGGCAAAAGGTGAAGAGGAGACAAAGGGTGTCAGATAAGGTGAAAAGAGGATGAAATGTAAAGCCAGAGAGAGAGAGTTATAGGTGGCAGGGGACAGGGAGGAGGGGGGAACGGAGTGACTGAGAAGTTGGGGGATGGTGGGAGAAATGGGTGCACACTAGGTGGGTGGGGGGGTACAAGAAAGGGGGAAGGGGTGAGGGGGGGTATTACTTGAAATTGGAGAATTCAATGTTCATACCGTTGGGTTGTAAGCTACCCAAGCAGTATATGAGATGCTGTTGGTGACATTTCCTGCATACAACTGCCCTCAGTGGGGTAGGAATTTTCATTTTCCAAGGTTTCCATGTGGATTTTGATTGTGAGTGATACTGGTGTGCAGCGGGGACTGTTTAATAGATCATGCGATGGTAGAATTAGGCCATTCGCCCCATCAAGTCTACTACGCCATTCAATCATGGCTGATCTGTCTCTTCCTCCTAACCCCATTCTCCTGCCTTCTCCCTGTAACCTCTGACACCTGTACAAATCAAAATTCGATCTATCTCTGCCTTAAAAAATATCCACTGACTTGGCCTCCACAGCCTTCTGTGGCAAGATCCCACAGTCACCACCCCTCTGAAGAAGGGTGTCGACCCGAGATGTCACCTATTCCTTCGCTCCATAGATGTTGTCTCACCCGCTGAGTTTCTCCAACATTTTTGTCCACCTTCGATTTTTCCAGCATCTGCAGTTCCACTTAAATACTCCAGTACTTTGTGTGTTCACCAGCATCTGCAGTTCTTTTGTTTCTGGATTCATGTTGCAACCTTAACTTGACCCCGTTTCTGCATTGACATTGGTCTTCAGGAGACTCCTGGAATAGCATTTGAGTTTGAGTTTAGTTCATTGTCACCTGTACCGGGGTGCAGTGAAGAGCTTTTGATGCGTGCTAACCACTCAGCGGAAAGGCAATACATGATTATATTCTGGTACTTTGATCTGGTATTTTGTTGGTTCACATGCTTGATCAATGGTGTTTTATCATTAATGTTTTATTATTATTAATGCTTAGTGTTTTCTGAGTCATTCGTAACTGTCACTGTATGTCACGTTGTTACTTGTGGGCGGAGCACCAAGGCAAATTCCTTGTATGTGAATACTTGGCCAATAAACTTACTTACTTACTTACTTATTCGAGTCATCCACAGTGTCCAGATACATGATAAAGGGAATAATGTGAGTAACGGGTATACAGGTAATGAATTGTTCTTCTTATCGAGTCCACACACACAAGATTTAAGTTGCCCAGCCAGAGCTGCGCACACTTCTCGGCATCTGCGTACAACGGTGCCTGTCTTGTCGCTTCTTGCGCTTCCAGCGCGTGGTGGTGGAAAGATTGGTGGGAACAGGGCCGCGACGTGAACGCTCTTTCCTCGACCCCTAAGACAAGAGGGCATTTTCTGCATCTAAGCTGAAAAAAAAAGTCACAAAGTGCTGGAGTATTTCAGCGGGGCAGGCAGCATCTTTGTGGTATCTCGGTACACGTGACAATAATAACCACAGAGGCACAGCGGTAGAGTTGCTGCCTTGCAGCGCCAGGGACCCGGGTTCCATCCCGACCATGGGCGCTGACTGTTCCGAGTCTTTATGTTCCCTCTGTGACCTGAGTGGGTTTTCTCCGGGTGTTCCGGTTTCCTCCGACACTCCAAAGACGTACAGGTTTTTGTAGGTTAATTGACTTTGGTAGAAATTGTGAATGGTCCCTAGGGTGTGTAGGATAGCGCTAGTGCGCGGGGATCGCCGGTCGGCACGGACTCAGTGGGCTGAAGGGCCTGTTTCCGCGCTGTATCTCTAAAGTCTAAAATGCCAGAGTCACGGGGCAGTGATGAAGGGACGCGGGGAGGCGGGTGTCGGACTGGAGTGGAGGAAAACTGAAAAATGTCAACTAAAACCATAACAAGGATAACGAAATGGGATTAGAAAAAACAGTGGCGCAGCGGTAGAGTGGCTGCCTTACAGCGCCTGAGACCCGGGTTCGATCCTGACTACGGGTGCTTGTCTGTACAAAGTTTGCACGTTCTCCCCCGTGACCCGCGTGGGTTTTCTCTGGGGTGCTCCGGTTTCCCCCCACACTCCAAAGACGTGCAGGTAGAAATTGTAAAATTGTCCCCAGCGTGTGTAGGATAGTGCTAGTGCTCCACTGGCCGGCCCGGACTCGGTGGGCTGAACGGCCTGTTTCTGCGCTGTAGCACTAAACTATACTGAACTAACTGAACCATTCTAGATAGAGCTGGCTCTAAGGCAGGCACTAACAGTTGTAATTGCTTTATGTTGTACTGCCTATGTAATGTGTCTCCTGATGCTAGTAAGTATAATTAACAATTAAACAATCGTCGAGAAATGTTGATGGATAGTCATTAAGTATGGACAACAAAATAGGGGCTTACAATAATAGAGTAAAGGGCCTGTCCCACGTCGGCTATTTTTAGGCGATTGCCGGTGACTGTCATAGTCGTAGCAGGTCGCTGAAAAACTGGCGAGTGGACACCCCCCCTTCGACATAAAGTTTGAAATGGAATCATTGAAGGGCCCTGTCCCACTGCACGAGCTCATTCAAGAGCTCTCCAGAGTTTGCCCTGATTCGAACTCGGAGATTTACGGTAATGGCCGCTCGTAGGTACTCTGGTCTCTCGTGGACATTTTTCCGACGTGTTGAAAAATCTTCACGAGTCTTCCCGACCTTACCGCGTTTCCCGAGTACCTGCCGTTAGCGTTACGAGCCGCTAAGAGAGGTCCCCGAGCTCCGACGTACCCGCTGCGTTCATTCTACTCGCTTACCACGAGTTTGATTTTTTTTTTAAACTCGGGAGAGCTCTTGAATTACCTCGTACAGTGGGACAGGCCCTTAACTTTAGCAACAACTAAAAACCGAAGGCAGCACCGGCGACCACGTGGCGACAACCTACGTTAATCTGACGACAACTACGAGAGCACCTACGTCAGGAGAAGACAAGCTACGCTCATTGGCGCCAAACCCACTGGCGCCGACTGTCTCCGAAAATGTTCCAACATGTTGAAAATCCAGCGGTGACGAGAAATACGCTACGACTCTTTGGGCGACTGAGGAGACCACTCATGACCGTACAGGCGACACCCCGGCGACCATGTGGGCGACAGCCTAGTCGCCTGTAGTCACCTATAAAATAGCCTTAGTGGCACAGCGGACAGGCCATTAAGAATGCTGTCATATGCTGAGAGAATGGAGCGGCTGGGCTTGTATACTGTGGAGTTTAGATGGATGAGAGGGGATCTTATTGAAACATATAAGATTATTAAGGGTTTGGACACGCTAGAGGCAGGAAATATGTTGGGGGAGTCCAGAACCAGGGGCCACAGTTTAAGAATAAGGGGTAAGCCATTTAGAACGGAGACGAGGAAACACTTTTTCTCACAGGGAGTGGTGAGTCTGTGGAATTCTCTGCCTCAGGCAGGGCGGTTCTCTGGATACTCTCAAGAGACAGCTAGATAGGGTTCTTAAAGATAGCGGAGTCAGGGGAGATGGGGAGAAGGCAGGAACGGGGTACTGATTGGGGATGATCACATTGAATGGCGGTGCTGGCTCGAAGGGCCGAATGGCCTACTCCTGCACCTATTGCCTATTGCACTTGCTCTATGGCCCTGTGCCCTTTCCTGCACTTGTTGGCATCCTTTGATGAATTGAGTAAACATAGATCAAAGGAAAGCACAGCGTAGGAAGTGGCCCGGGCCCGCAACGTCCGTGTCAAACATGAAGTCAAGATAAACCTATCCCATCTGCCTGCACATAATCCTTAACCTTCATTCCCGGCAGGAAGACACAAAATGCTGCATTAAAGCCCCTGTCCCACGATGCGAGTTCACCCACATCGTTCTCCCGAGTTAAAAAAAAACTATCTGTACTTACTTCTAACAAAAATAAAAAAATAAAATAAAAAAAAATCAAACGCGTGGTACTTCATCACGAGTATTTTTTTACCCTTGGGAATTTTTCACACTGTTGAAAAAACTTCACGAGTTTCCGCGTTTTCCGAGTACCTGCCGTTAGCATGACGAGCCGCTACGAGACATCCACGAGCTCCGACGTACCCGCTACATGCATTCTACGTACTTACCACGAGTTTGATTTTTTTTTTAAACTCGGGAGAGCTCTTGGGTAAACTCGCATCGTGGGACAGGGCCTTAACGCAGCGGGAAAGGCAGCATCTTTGGATAGAAGGAATGGGTGACGTTTCGGCTCGAGGCCCTTCTTCAGGCTGAAGTCAGGGCAGTGGGAGATACATAGATAAGGGAGTGTAAGGCGTGAAAATGGGACAAAGGGGAGGGTGGGCAAGGAAACTGTAGAATTGGTCATTGTTAGCTGGGAGAAGGTAAATACACAGGACTAGATGTGAAAGTCCAAAGTGCCAAATATCAATTTACTCCCGATGGTGATAGGAGCCTTCTGCACTCACCTATGCTCCTCCGATGTTGAGAAAGGCTAGGCAGACACGTCATTGGGGTTATCAAGTGGGAACCTACTTTCATCGACGTTTCGCTGATCGAACCCACAACGTCTCCAGTAGGCTCAGCGTCCCAGAACCACCCCCCTCTGCATGTCTAGTCGGTTATTTGGGAGACCAAATGGGGTCTTTCCTCTTCAGCCAGAGCCACTGGCTACTCCGCTCTGCCACCCGTGATGTTCCTTTGATGGCCTGGCGTTGCTAACATGTAGTCGGAGACAGCCAGACTGGTTGGAGAACTGGGAAGGGGAAGGGATGGAGAGAGGGGGAAAGAAGGTTTTACTTGAAGTTAGAGAAGTCAATGTTTATACCACTGGGGTGTAGGCTTCATTTCCTGCATATCCACATGCAGGCCCAAAAGCCTCTTAAATGCCATGATTGTCTTAAATATTTTTGTCAATACAGTTGACCAAGACACCTGGTATTGGCCTTTACCTTCTTTAACCTCAGGACAATTGTAAATTGTCTCTAGTGTGTGTAGGATAGTACTAGCGTACGGGGATCGCTGGTCTGCGTGGACTCGGTGGGCCGAAGGGCCTGTTTCCCGTGCCGTATCTCTAATCCTAAACTCAACTAAACCCCAAAGGCATCCAAGTTTGTTTGGTCGATTGGCTTGGTGCAAATGTCAAATTGTTCCTAGCGTTCGTAGGGTATTGCTAATGTACGGGGATCGCTGGTCGGTGCGGACTCAGTGGGCCGAAGGGCCTGTTCCCTAAACTAAACGAAATGACAAAAAAAACAGCAATCATATATATTCAAAGAGATGCACAGAGTAGCAGAATTAGAAAGAAGGAGAATGTCAAGTCATTAAGTCAATAGTAATTGACTCTCCTCCAAGTCCAAACACTGCCACTCCTTTTTAAGCAATGGACAAAGGGCTTTTGGTTCAATGACTCCATTGCACCATATCAGCAGATATCAAAACTGTGACTCATTACGAAGTTCAACCTTGAGATGCTCCTTACTTCCTGTAAACACCACCTGTGTCCTCTGTGTTTTGTCTAACGCTTTACACAAGGTCAGGTCTAAAGAATCACCTGACAAGTCACCGGCTTCCCCTCCTGTTCACGTATAGCTAATGGGCCGTGTAAATGGGGAGTTAGCTCCTGGTACAGGTGGGGGCACGAGCAAAAGGAGAAGGTTGGAAATGTGAAAATTAACAGCTTTTTTTCCCCCTGTAAATAGATGAGCGTTTTTAAGTTTAGTTTAAGAAAGAACTGCAGATGCTGGAAAAAAATTGAAAGCGGACAAAAATGCTGGAGAAACTCAGCGGGTGAGGCAGCATCTATGGAGCGGAATAGGTGATGTTTCGGGTCGAGACCCTTCTTCAGTCTGAAGTAGGGTCTGGACCTGAAACATCACCTATTCCTTTGCTGCATAGATTGCTCCAGTCTACCTTATAGTTTAGTTTAGTTTCATGAGTTCAGAGGTGATAGGAGCAGAATTAGGTCAGAATTTGGCCCATCAAGTCTACTCCACCATTCAATCGTGGCTGATCTATCTCTCCCTCCTAACCCCATTCTCCTGCCTTCTCCCCATAACCCCTGACACCCGCACTCACCCGTACCTATCTCTGCCATAAAAATATCCATTGACTTTTAGTTCAGTTTAGTTTGGTTTGGAGATTCAGCGCGGAAACAAGCCCTTCGGCCCACAGAGTCTGCACCGACCAGCGATCCCTGCACGATAACACTATCCCCCACACACTAGGGGCAATTTACACTTACACCAAGCCAATTAACCCACATACCTCTACGACTTTGGAGTGTGGGAGGAAACCGAAGATCTCGGAGAAAACCCCTCACGGTCACGGGGAGAGCGTGCAAACTCCGCACAGACGGCACCCGTAGTCGGGATCGAACCCGGGTCTCTGGCGCTGTGAGGCAGCAACTCTGTGGCTGTGCCTCCGTCCCGCCCCCATCTTGGCCTCCACAGCTTTCTGCGGCAGTTTATTGTCACGTGTACCAAAGTACACCAAAAAGCTTTTGTGGTTTGTCGACACACACGTTAGGTGTAGTTTTTAGTTTCAGAGATTCAGAGCGGAAACAGGCCCTGCAGCCCAAGGGGTCGGCGCCAACCAGCGATCACCCGCTCACACTAGTTCTATCCCAGGGACTCACCAGGGACAATTTCTACCGACGCCAATTAACCTACGGAGCTGCACGTCTTTTGGAACGTGGGAGGAAACCGGAGCACCCGGAGAAAAGCCACGCGGCAACGGGGAGAACGTGCCAACTCCGCACAGACAGCGCCCGTAGTCAGGATCGAACCTGGTCTCTGGCCCTGCAAGGCAGCAGCTCTACCGCTGCGCCACCGCTCCTCTCTTAAGGTTCAGATTTAGGAGCTCTCTGTGATGTGGGTCTCAACTTAAACATCTTCACTTCTTTCCTTTGAAGGTTTTTTTGGTTTGAGTTTTGAGAGATTCAGCATGGACCCACCCCCTTTGTCCCACTGAGTCCACACTGATCAACAGTCTCCCATTCATGTTAATTCGATCTTATCTCACTCTCTCATCCGGTCCCAACAAATTAGGGGTCATTTTGCCGAGAGCTTTATCTTGCACTAAATGTTACGTCCTTTCCTTTTTTATCTGTGCACTGTAGATGGCTAGATTGTAATCATGTAAACGTGTAAACATTATTGCCTTATCATGTAACTGTACACTGTTAATGGGCTGATTGTAATCATGTATTGTCCTTCCGCTGACTGGATAGCACGCAACTAAAGCTCTTCACTGTACCTCGGTACCCATGGTGGCACAGTTGCTGCCTTATAGCGCTAACAGCCAGTCCCGGGTTCGATCCTGACTACGGGTGCTGTCTGCACGGAGTTTGTACGTTCTACCCGTGACCATTTGGGCTTTCCCCCGAGATAATAGACAATAGACAATAGACAATAGGTGCAGGAGTAGGCCATTCGGCCCTTCGAGCCAGCACCGCCATTCAATGTGATCGTGGCTGATCTTCAGAGATCTTCAGTTTCCTCCCACACTCCACACTCCACACTACAGGTTTGTAGGTTATTTGGCTTGGTATAGATGTAAAAAAGTGTCCCAAGTGTGTGTAGGGATAGTGTTAATGTGCGGGGATCGCTGGTCGGTGGGCCGAAGGGCCTGTTTCTGCGCTGTATCTCTAAACTGAACTCGCCTAAAACTAATAGTAAACTAAACTCATTCCAAACTGGGCCAATTGACCGACACACCTGCACGTCTTTGGAGTGTGGGAGGAAACCGAAGATCTCGGAGAAAACCCACGCAGGTCACGGGGAGAACGTGCAGACTCCGTACGGACATTCGCTGTAAGGCAGCAACTCTACCGCTGCGCCACCGTGCCGTGGGACTCGCCTTGAGGAGAACGCAGTGACAACGGGCCGAATGGCCTGTGGGTGATCACTACATGGATGCGTGAGGAAACTGGAGCACCCGAGGAAAACCCACGCGGTCACGCAGGGAGAACGTGTGAACTCCACACGGACAGAACCCCAGGTCGGGATCGAACCTGGGCCTCGGGCGCTGTGAGGCAGCAGCCCGATCAGAGGTGCCACCGCACTGAAATCCTCACGATATTTCACTGTTTCGAGGCACATTCTAATTAAATAAAAGGTATGTTAAAACAGTGTCGATCTAATTAGAACACTTGGTGCCTGCAAGGAACAACAAAACCTGGATCGTCAAGATCACGAAGGATGCCAATGATACGTGCACAGGTTAATCAGTTAAAGCTGAGTCGTTGATACCTTGCAATGTCACAAGTGCATTACCAAGGCTCCTGTTGTACACAAAGAGATCAACCTTCATCCCACACCGAGTACTTCTTTTAGAAGTCACTTTAATTACAAGGAACACCTTTGACGTTGAACAAAATTAATTTCAACTAAACTGCAATTGGAATTTCATATGTGCTTGGAAAACAAAATTGCTGGGCTGTGAAGAACAACCAGGTTAGTTTAGTTTAGTTTAGTTTAGTTTAGAGATACAGCACGGAAACAGGCCCTTCGGCCCACCGGGCCTGCGCCGACCAGCGATCCGCGCACATTAACACTATCCTACACACACTAGAGACAATATTTTTACATTTAAACCCCTGTCCCACGGTACGAGTTCATTCCAAGAGCTCGCCCGAGTTTGCCCTGATTCGAACTCGGAGATTTACGGTAACGGCCGCTCGTCGGTACTCGGGGCTCTCGTGGACATTTTTCAACATGTTGAAAAATCTTCACGAGTCTTCCCACGCTTACCTGCCGTTAGCGTTACGAGCCGCTAAGAGACGTCCCCGAGCTCCGACGTACCCGCTACGTTCATTCTCCGTGCTTACCACGAGTTTGATTTTTTTTTAACTCGGGAGAGCTCTTGGAATGAACTCGTACAGTGGGACAGGGCTTTACCAAGCCAATTGGCCTACGTACCTGTACGTCTTTGGAGTGTGGAAGGAAACCGAAGATCTCGGAGAAAACCCGCGCAGAAAACCCACGGTAAGAACGTGCAAACTCCGTACAAACATTCGCTGAAAGGCAGCAACTCTACCGCTGCGCCACCGTGAAATTGGACTCGCCTTGAAGAAAACACGGTGACAACGGGCCGAATGGCCTGTTGGTGATGACTATAATTAATCCCTGGGCTGAATAGTGAAGAGACTTGAAAGGCCAGGCAACAACGTGAGACTTCACGATTACAAAGAACGCATGGACTGTTCATCAGTTCTAGGAGCAGAATTAGTCCATTCGGCCCATCAGGTCTACTCCCCCATTATCTTTCCCTCTCAACCCCATTCTCCTGCCTTCTCCCCATAACCTCTGACACCCGTACTAATCAAGAAGCTATCAATCTCCGCCTTAAAAATATCCACTGACTTGGCCTCCACAGACTTCTGTGGCAATGAATTCCACAGATTCACCACCCTCTGACTAATTCCTCCTCATCTCCTTTCTAAAGGTACTTTCTTTTATACTGAGGCTATGCCCTCTGGTTCTAGATTCTCCCAATAGTGGAAACATCCTTCTCACATCCACTCTATCCAGGCATTTCACTATTCGGTAAGTTTCAATGGGGTCCCCCCTCATCCCGCCAAAAAACAGCAAGTACAGGCCCAGTAACGTCAAACACATGTCATACATAGAAACATAGAAACATAGAAAATAGGTGCAGGAGGAAGCCATTCGGCCCTTCGAGCCAGCACCGCCATTCATTGTGATCATGGCTGATCGTCCCCAATCAATAACCTGTGCCTGCCTTCTCCCCATAAACCCTTGACTCCACTAGCCCCTAGAGCTCTATCTAACTCTCTCTTAAATCCATCCAGTGACTTGGCCTCCACTGCCCTCTGTGGCAGGGAATTCCACAAATTCACAACTCTCTGGGTGAAAACGTTTTTTCTCACCTCAGTCTTAAATGGACCTCCCCTTTATTCTAAGACTGTGGCCCCTGGTTCTGGACTAGCCCAACATTGGGAAAAACATTTTTCCTGCATCTAGCTTGTCCAGTCCTTTTTTAATTTTATATGTTTCAATAAGATCAGCCTCTCATCCTTCTAAACTCCAGTGAATACAAGCCTAGTGGACAGCACCTCCTGCGAGTGTGGGGACCCAACACAGGCAGTGGAGCACATAGTCACCAGTTGCCCCAAACACCGAATGGTGAACGAGGTCTGATTGACCTGGACGATGACACGTTGGCCTGGCTCGCCTCAACGGAGCTGCGGGTCTAAAAGACACACGACAGAAGAAGAAGGAGCCTAGTCTTTTCAATCTTTCCTCATATGACAGTCCCGCCATCCCAGGGATCAATCTCATGGACCTACGCTGCACTGCCAACACTGAGCGTGTTTAAGAAGGAACTGCAGATGCTGGAAAATCTTGTCAACCTTCATACGTTAACTTAATCATCCCTGGGATTATTCTCAGTAAACCCCCTCTGGACCCTCTCCATGTGTAGTAGCTTAGAAAGGTTTGAGAGAGGAGGCCTGAGAGAGGAGACAGAGCCTCAATAATACATCTCCTTTGAAAAAAACAATGAGCGTATTCTTCTGTGCACGAGCCCCTCTCATCTGCATTGGAGCCGTGTTTACAGAAGGCGTTTTCAAACATCGTGAAGTCCTTCAATTATCCACATCCATCTAACTCGGAGCTAAGAGTGTTATAATTGAGTTAAGCTGACACCTAATGGGCCTGTCCCACGCCGATTTTTTGGGCGACTACAGGCGACTGCCGCAAAGTCTTCAACATGTGAAAAATGTTTGGCGACTGTGGCGACAATTTTTGCTGTTGTAGGTTGTCGTAGGCTGTCGTAGGTTGTCGTAGGTGTTGTCATAGGTTATCATAAGTTGACATTGGTGCTGTCGTAGGCTGTCGTAGGTTGTCAAAGTTTGACATAGGCGCTGTCGTAGGTTGCCGTAGGTGCTGTCGTCGGTTGTCGCCAGCTGTCGTAGGTGAAGTCAGACTAGTTCCTGGCAGTCGCCTAAAGAGTTGCCTAAGTGGGACAGGCCCTTAAAGGTCTTAACCTTTAATGTAGTCAACCTTACAAAGAACAATTAGACAGGTACATGGACAGGACAGGTTTAGAGGGATGTGGAAGATAGACACAAAAAACTGGAGTAACTCAGCGGGTTGGACAGCATCGCTGGAGAAAAGGAATAGGTGACGTTGCGGGTCGAGACCTTTCTTCAGACTGAGTTTCAGGGGAAAAGGGAAACGAGAGATATAGGTAGTGATTATAGCGAGACATAGAACAAATACAAGAAAAAAAATGCAAAAAAGCAACAATGATAAAGGGTACAAGGATATGGGCCAAACACAGGCAGGTTGGACTAGTGTAGATGGGAGCTGTTGGTCGGTGTGGGCAGGTTAGGCCGAAGGGCCTGTTTCTACGCCCTATGACTCTATGACTCTTTTCACCCAGAGAGTTGTGAATCTGTGGAATTCTCTGCCACAGAAGGCAGCAGAGGCCAATTCACTGGATGCATTCAAGAGGGAGTTGGATTTAGCTCGTAGGGCTAATGGAATCGAGGGATATGGGGAGAAGGCAGGAACGGGGTACTGATTTTAGATGATCAGCCATGATCATATTGAATGGTGATGCTGGCTCGAAGGGCTGAATGGCCTACTCCTGCACCTATTTTCTATGTTTCTATGTTTCTTTGACTCTATAACACATTTTTCCTGGAATGCTAACCAGTACTTTGTTCATCCATCCTTGGAGTTGGGCTTGAATCTGCAATCTTTTGACCCAGAAGTTCTCACTGGAGCTTAGCTGGCATGAAGCCGCAATTCCGAAATGTAAAAATGTTAAATCAAGATTGTTCTTGCAATGTGAACTAAAATGTTTACACAGTAAATACCAGCATGGGAAGCAGAGGGTGTATTTACGTAGCCTGCACTGGTTCTACCCAGATGGAAATGCTTAGTTTCATACCGGTTGTGACAATGACTGCATTCTGAAAGGAGATAGTGAACTGAGGAGGTTTGAACTTGCTGACGGAATTCTCCGACTCCAAGATAAACAGACCACAAGTTGTCACCAGTTGGCACAGCTCTCTCCCAGCTGAAGGCGTCAGAAGAAGGGTCTCGACCTGCAACGTCACCTATTCCTTCTCTCCAGAGATACTGCCTGACCCGCGGAGTTACTCCAGCTGTTTGTGTCTGTGCGAGATAGTTTGGTTGGAGCCCGCATCGAGAAAACGTTCCGCGAAATTGCTCCATCTTTCCATTACGAACAATGTCATCCTGCCCATCTAATACTTCCTCATGGAGTCATACAGTGCGGAAACGGGCCCTTGGGCCCATCTTGCCCACACCGGCCAACATGTCCCAGCTACACTCGTCCCACCTGCCCGCGCTTGGTCCATAGCCCTCCAAACCTGTTCTATCCATGTACTTGTCTAACTGTTTCTTCAATGTTGAGATAGTCCTTGCCTCAACTGCCTCCTCTAGGCGGCCACGGTGGCGCAGCGGTAGAGTCGCTGCCTTACAGCGCTTGCAGCGCCGGAGACCCGGGTTCGATCCCGACTACGGGCGCTGTCCTCTACGGAGTTTGTACGTTCTCCCCGTGACCTGCGTGGGTTATCTCCGAGATCTTCGGTCTCCTCCCGCACTCCAAAGACGTCCAGGTTTGTAGGTTAATCGGCTTGGTGTGTGTGGGATGGCGTTAACGTGCGGCGATCGCGGGTCGGCATGGACTCGGTTGGGCCGAAGGGCTTGTTTCAGCGCTGTATCTCTGAAACGTAAACTTAAACTCCAATTCTGACAGCTTGTTCCATACACCCATCACCCTTTGCGTGAAAAAGATAGAGCTAGTGAACAGGCGATTGCTGGTTAGCATGGACTAGGTGGGATGAAGGGCCTGTTTCCACGCTGTTTCTCCAAGCAAAATTAAACTCATTTCCAGGACACCGCAGAACTAGAAGTTCTCCATGTGTTTTGCACATGCTTCTGCAATTCGTACAGAAGCACTTGGTAAAATTCCCCGATCACTAATTTTTGTTTATCTAATCCTATTTGCAGAGCTCTGGAGAGGGAATCTCCAAGTGTAGTTCTCTTTGGCAGCTGAAGACACGATCAGCAGAATGCACAATAGGCCAGGAACGGAGGAAGTTTAGTTTAGTTCACTTTAGTTTTGAGATACAGCACGGAAACAGGCCCTTCAGCCCATCCAGTCCGCACTGACCATTCATCACCCACACACTAGCACTATCGTACACAACAGAGACAATTTAAAATCCGTACTGGAGCCAATTAACCTACAAACCGGCACGTCTTTGGAGTGTGGGAGGAAACCGGAGCACCCAGAGAAAACCCACGTGGTTACAGGGAGAGTGTACAAAGTCCATACAGACAGCACTGGTAGTCAGGATCGAACCCACGTCTTTGGCGCTGTAAGGCAGCAACTAGACAATAGACAATAGACAATAGGCGCAGGAGTAGTCCATTTGGTCCTTCGAGCCAGCACCGCCATTCGATGTGATCATGCCTGATCACCCACAATCAGTACCCCGTTCCTGCCTTCTCCCCATATCCCCTGACTCCGCTATTTTTAAGAGCCCTATCTAGCTCTCTCTTGAAAGCATCCAAAGAACCGGCCTCCACCGCCCTCTGAGGCAGAGAATTCCACAGACTCACCACTCTCTGTGAGAAAAAATCTTTCCTCGTCTCCGTTCTAAATGGCTTACTCCTTATTCTTAAACTGTGGCCCCTGGTTCTGGACTCCCCCAACATCGGGAACATGTTTCCTGCCTCTAGTGTGTCCAAGCCCTTAACAATCTTATATGTTTCAATAAGATACCCTCTCATCCTTCTAAACTCCAGAATGTATAAGCCCAGCCACTCCATTCTCTCAGCATATGACAGTCCCACCATCCCGGGAATTAACCTTGTAAACCTACGCTGAACTCGCTCAATAGCAAGAGTGTCCTTCCTCAAATTAGGGGACCAAAACTGCACACAATGCTCCAGGTGTGGTCTCATTAGGGCCCTGTACAACTCTACCGCTGCTCCACCACTCCACCCAAATTCAGGCTTCTGTTTCCTTTTGAGATGCAGTGAGGTAACAGGCCCTTCGGCCCACCGAGTCTGTGCCGACCAACGATCGCCCTGTGCACTAGCTGTATCCTACACACGGGGGACACTTTACAGAAGCCAATTAAACCACAGACGTCCACGTCTTTGGAGTGTGGGAGGAAACTGGAGCACCCGGAGAGACCCCACGTGGTCACTGGGAGAACGTACAAGCAGGGCCGCACGATAGCGCAGAGGTGGAGTTGCTACCTCACCATGCTTGCAGCGCCAGAGACCCGGGTTTGATCCCGACTATGGGTGCTGTCCGCATGGGGCTAGTACCTTCTCCCCGTGACCTGCGCGGGTTTTCTCTGCGTGGATCTTCGCTTTCCTCCCACACTCCAAAGATGTACAGGTTTGTAGGTTAATTGGCTTGGTCCCTAGTGTAGGATAGTGTTAGTGTGCGGGGATCGCTGATCGGTGCGGATTCGGTGGGCGAAGGGCCTGTTTCTGCACTGTATCTCAAAGTTAAACTAAACTAAACTGTTGTTTTTTCCACCAACTTTGCAATAATATGTAACAGATTTGCACCTCCCAGGATGCCTCATAGGAATTACAGCCAGTTCAGTACATTATTCCTGATTTTTCATTCTTCTTCTTGCGTCTTGAAACATATAAGATTGTCAAGGGCTTGGACACGCTAGAGGCAGGAAACATGTTCCCGATGTTGGGGGAAGTCCAGAACCAGGGGCCACAGTTTAAGAAGAAGGAGTGAGCCATTGAGAACGGAGACGAGGAAACACTTTTTCTCACAGTCAGTGGTGAGTCTGTGGAATTCTCTGCCTCAGAGGGCGGTGGAGGCTGGTTCTCTGGATGCTTTCAAGAGAGAGCTAGATAGGGCTCTTAAAGATAGCGGAGTCAGGGGATATGGGGAGAAGGCAGGGGCGGGGTACTGATTGGGGATGATCAGCCATGATCACATTGAATGGCGGTGCTGGCTCGAAGGGCCGAATGGTCTACTCCTGCACCTATTGTCTATTGTCTATTGAATGAAACATAAACCAAAGGACTAGTTAGATCTCAAGCCGGGTGTTGAGCAGCCAGGTTGTTGTCTCTGCTGGCGTCAATGTGTGCCAGGCCCTGAGCTCCATTTGGTGGGTGGTAGAGCGGTCACCAGAGATGACATGGTTGGCTGCCTGTTGTTCTGCTCCACATTCACAGGCTGGGCTCTGGCGGAGCCCCCATCTCCACACGCTGGCATTGAAACGCCCAACTCCAGTACCAAGTCTGTTGAGCTTCACCCGTGCTCCTCTGGGGAGGTCAGACCCTGGACAGCTGTTATCTGGTGGAGCGATGTAGCTGTGTAATGGAGATGAGGTTGCCTTCCACTCCTGTAACCACTTGGTGGCTGTCCAGGGTGCTTTTGTGTCAGTTGGCTGGATGGATGCCAGGAGTTGTTTTCCATGTGGAGCAAAGGGGTGACGGGACTTCAGTCGGGGTGGCCTCTGGTCTCTGCTGATAGCCTGATGGAGGAGATCTGGGTCCATGGCACGATGATGAATCGTAGACACCTTCAAAATTGACGGATCCAGTGCATTTCTTAATGATGACAGGGCATACTAACACCTCTAAAAAGCTAGACGTTGTCATTTTGTTATCTATCTCGTTATCTAGCCACATGACACGTATGTTTATTTTATCTCTCCACGTCACCGTCTATATCTCTCGTTTCCCTCATCCCTGACCAGTCTGAAGAAGGGTCTCGACCCGAAACGTCGCCTATCTCCTTCGCTCCTTAGATGCTGCTGCACCCGCTGAGTTTCTCCAGCTTTTTGTGTAACCCCCCCTGTTTATTAATTATGTTTAGTTTAGTTTAGTTGAGGGCGGTCACGGTGGCACAGCAGTAGAGTTGCTGCCTTACAGCACCAGAGTCCCGGGTTCCATCCCGACCACTGGTGCTTGCCTGTGCAGGGTTTGTACGTTCTCCCCGTGACCTGCGTGGGTTTTCGCAGGGAGATCTTCGGTTTCACTCCCACGCTCCAAAGACGCTGGGGCTTGTCGGCCAATTGGCTTGGGTATAAAGTGTCCCTCGTGCGTGCAGGGTCGTGTCTACGTGCGGGGGATCGCTGTTCCCGCGCAGTATCTCTAAACTAAACTAAACTTTAGAGATACAGCGTACACTAGTTCTATCGTGCACACCAGGGACTATTTACAGCAGCCAATTGGCCTACAAACACACACATCTGTGGAATGTGGGGGGAGACCGGAGCACCCGGAGGAAACCCTCGGTCACGGGGAGAACGTACAAACTCCGTACAGACAGCGGCCGTAGTTAGGATCGAACTCGGGTGTCTCAGGCGCTGCAAGGCAGCAACTCTACCGCTGCGCCACCGTGTACTCGCACCTTCTTGTGTAGGCATCTTATTCCAGTGTTCATCGACAAATATTGACACTGACTAACGCGTCTTCCAAAGGTTATAGCAAGGACGGTTCTTCACCTGTGACGATAGCTTCTGTTTTCACCAACCTTTCAGAACCAGTGAATTGCAAAACAACCAGCCTGAAGATGGACACATATCACAGCATAGAGACAGGCCCTTCGGCCCAACTTTCCCACACTGGCCAACACGTCCCAGCTACGCTAGTCCCACCTGCCTGCATTTGGCCCAAGTACCTCTAAACCTGCCCTATCCATGTGTCTGTCTTAAACGTTGCGATAATACCTGCCTCAACTACCTCCTCCGGCAGCTTACTAGACAATAGGTGCAGGAGTAGGCCATTCGGCTTTTCGAGCCAGCACCGCCATTCAATGTGATCATGGCTGATCATCCCCAATCAGTACCCCGTTCCTGCCTTCTCCCCATATCCCCTGACTCCGCTATTTTTAAGAGCCCTATCTAGCTCTCTCTTGAATGCATCCAGAGAGATGGCCTCCACCGCCCTCTGAGGCAGAGAATTCCACAGACTCACCACTCTCTGTGAGTTCGTTCCATACACCCACCACCCCTCTGTGTGAAAAAGTTACCCCTCAGATTCCCATTAAACCTTCCCCCCCCCTCACCTTAAACCTATGTCCTCTGGTCCTCGATTCACTTACTGGGGACAAGAGACTGTGCGTCCATCTGAGCTATCCTCTCATTCCTCTGTACATCTAAACTATGTTAAACTAAAGAAATCCCCCCTCCCCGGACAATCTTCCACATGCGTTTATGCCTCTGGCTATATCTTCACGTCATCCCTGGAAACTCTCCGATGCTAAAATCTTTCCCTGTAATGTGCTGACCAAAACCGTTGTCCACCATACAATACTTCGTCAAACAAAGCCTGACAAACTTCCTGCTGGCCTGTCGTTCACCTATTACCTGGCATGCATTGTCCTTCCCCACCTCCCTCCCAGCTTCCTTTCCCCGCCCCTACCACCAGTCTAGAACCATATAACCATATAACCATATAACAATTACAGCACGGAGACAGGCCCTCTCGGCCCTTCCAGTCCGTGCCGACCATTTGTTTTCCCCTAGTCCCATCTACCTTGCACTCAGACCATACCCCTCCATTCCCTTCACGTCCATATACCTATCCACTTTACTTTTAAATGTTAAAATCGATCCTGCCTCCACCACCTCTGCTGGAAGCTCATTCCACACAGCCACCACCCTCTGAGTAAAGAAGTTCCCCCTCACGTTACCCCTAAACTTCTGTCCCTTAATTCTCATGTCATGCCCTCTTGTTTGAATCTTCCCTACCCTCAATGGGAAAAGCTTATCCACGTCAACTCTGTCTATCCCTTTCATCATTTTAAAGACCTCAATCAAGTCCCCCCTTAACCATTCTGCGCTCCAAAGAATAAAGACCTAACTTGTTCAACCTTTCTCTGTAACATAGTTGCTGGAACCCTGGCAACATTCTAGTAAATCTCCTCTGTACTCTCTCTATTTTGTTGACATCCTTCCTATAACTAGGCGACCAAAATTGTACACCATACTCCAGAATTGGTCTTACCAATGCCTTGTACAATTTTAACATTACTTCCCTACTCCTATATTCAATGCTCTGATTTATAAAGGCCAGCACACCAAAGGCTTTCTTTACCACCCTATCTACATGCGATTCCACCTTCAGGGAACTATGCACAGTTATTCCTAGATCCCTCTGTTCCACAGCATTCCTCAATTCCCTACCATTTACCATGTACGTCCTATTTTGATTTGTCCTGCCAAGATGTAGCACTTCACACTTATCAGCATTAAACTCCATCTGCCACCTTTCAGCCCACTTTTCCAAATGGCCCAAATCTCTCTGTAGACTTTGAGAATCTACTTCATTATCCACAATACCACCTATCTTAGTATCATCTGCATACTTACTTATCCAATTTTCCACCCCATCATCCAGATCATTGATGTACATGACAAACAACAGTGGACCCAACACAGATCCCTGAGGCACCCCACTGGTCACCGGCTTCCAACCTGACAAACAAGCCATCCACCATTACTCTCTGACATCTCCCATTCAGCCACTGTTGAATCCATCTTGCTACTCCGCCATTAACACCCAAAGATTGAACCTTCTGAACCAACCTTCCATGGGGAACCTTGTCAAAGGCCTTACTGAAATCCATATAGACAACATCCACTGCTTTACCCTCATCAATTTCCCTAGTTACTGCTTCAAAAAATTCAAGAAGGTTTGTCAAACATGACCTTCCAGGCATAAATCCATGTTGACTGTTGCTGATCAGACCCTGTTTATCCAGATGCTTATATATATTATCTCTAAGTATCCTTTCCATTAATTTGCCCCACCACTGACGTCAAACTAATAGGTCTATAATTGCTAGGTTTATTCTTTGAACCCTTTTTAAACAATGGAACAACATGCGCAGTACGCCAATCCTCCAGCACTATTCCCGTTTCTAATGACATTTGAAATATTTCTGTCATAACTCCTGCTATTTCTACACTAACTTCCCTCAATGTCCTAGGGAATATCCTGTCAGGACCAGGAGACTTATCCACTTTTATATTTTTCAAAAGTGTCAGTACTTCCTCCTCTTTGAATCTCATAGTTTCCATAGCTACTCTACTTTTTTCCCTTACCTCACAGAGTTCAATATCCTTCTCCTTGGTGAATACCGAAGAAAAGAAATTGTTCAATATCTCCCCCATCTCTTTTGGCTCTGCAGATAGCTGTCCATTCTGGTTCTCTAATGGTCCAATTTTATCCCTTGTTATCCTTTTGCTATTAATATAGCTGTAGAAACCCTTTGGATTTACTTTCACCTTTCTTGCCAAAGCAACCTCATATCTTCTTTTAGCCTTCCTAATTTCTTTCTTAAGATTCTTTTTACATTCTTTATACTCCTCTAGCACCTCATTTACTCCATGCCTCCTATAATTATTGTAGATAATTGAAGACTTTAAAAGGACGAGGGGGGGTGGGGGGGACCTCATTGAAAACATGCAGGCTTGGATAGAGTGGATGTGGAGAGGATGTTTCCATTAGTGGGAAAGTCTAGGACTAGAGGTCATAGCCTCAGAATTAAAGGACCTTCTTTTAGAAACATGGAAACATAGAAAATAGGTGCAGGAGGAGGCCATTCGGCCCTTTGAGCCAGCACCGCCATTCATTGTGATCATGGCTGATCGTCCCCTATCAATAACGCGTGCCTGCCTTCTCCCCATATCCCTTGACTCCACTTTCAGGAAGGAGATGAGGAGAAATTTTCTTTAGCCGGAGGGTGATGACCCTTCTCGGGTCTTGACCCGAAAACGTCACCCGTTCCTTCTCTCCAGAGATGCCGCCTGTCCCGCTGAGTTACTCTACATCGTCCCGGATCTCCATTCCCTTTGTCCTATTTTCACACCTCGCAGTTCCCTATCTATGCATCACCCTCTCCCCTGACTCTGGGTCAGAAGAAGGGTCTCGACCCGAAACGCCGCTCGTTCCTTCTCTCCAGAGATGCTGCCTGACCCGCTGAATTACTCCAGCTTTTTGAGTCTCTCTTTGGGAGCTCTAACCCGTTTCACAGACTGGGTGAAGAATTTTGTAACAGCATTTAAATCACTCCCTCCTCCTGTTCCAGCAGATTGTGAAACAGGATATTCTCATAGGGTGAAACATTTACTGCAACAAGCTCCTGGCGAGTATCGGTTTGAAGCAATGTGAAAATATCTTGCTTAGCTGAGATACTGCGGAAGAGTGCCAAGTCATACAGTAACTAATAACACTATCGAACGGAAGCTTCCCATTTCCCCCTCGAAAACATCTTGCTATATTTGGTTAGCATGCGCAACGTTGAAAATATCCCGGACATTTAGAGTCACAGAGCCACACTGCAAGTAAACAGGCCCGGCAGCCTAACGCATCCATACAGACCAAGGTGCGTCAACTAAAATACTCCCATTGGGAAACAAACATAGAAACATACAAACATAGACAATAGGTGCAGGAGTAGGCCATTCGGCCCTTCGAGCCTGCACCGCCATTCAATATGATCATAGCTGATCATCCAACTCAGTATCCTGTACCTGCCTTCTCTCCATACCCCCTGATCCCATTAACCACAAGGGCCACATCTAACTCCCTCTTAAATATAGCCAATGAACTGGCTTCAATTACCTTCTGTGGCAGAGAATTCCACAGACTCACCACTCTCTGTGTGAAAAATGTTTTTCTCATCTCGGTCCTAAAAGACTTCCGCCTTATCCTTAAACTGTGACCCCTTGTTCTGGACTTCCCCAACATCGGGAACAATCTTCCTGCATCTAGCCTGTCCAATCCCTTAAGAATTTTGTAAGTTTCTATAAAATCCCCGCTCAATGTTCTAAATTCTAGCGAGTACAAGCCGAGTCTTTCTTCATATGAAAGTTCTGTCAAACCAGGAATCAGTCTGGTGAACCTTCTCTGTACTCCCTCTATGGCAAGAATGTATTTCCTCAGATTAGGAGACCAAAACTGTATGCAATACTCAGGTGTGGTCTCACCAAGACAAATGCTGGAGTAACTCAGCAGGACAGGCAGCATCTCTGGAGAGAAGCGATGGGTGACGTTTCGGATGGAGATTCTTCTTCAGACTGAAAGTCAGGGGAGAGGGAGACACAGAGATAAGGAAAAATCAGGAACCAGATACTGACATTGGATGATCAGCCACGATCATATTGAATGGCGGTGCTGGTTCGAAGGGCCGAACGGCCTACTCCTGCACCTATTTTCTATGTTTCTAAGTGTAAGTAGTGAGAACGAGACAGCAAAGGGGATGAAGTTCAAGGAAATAGATCATTGTTTGCTAGGAGAAGCCAACAACAAACGGAGATAAAATGTAATCGGAGACAGTCCCTTGATTCCACTAGCCCTAAGAGCTCTATCTAACTCTCTTTTGAATGCATCTAGTGAATCGGCCTCCACTGCCTTCTGAGGCAGAGAATTCCACACATTCACAAATCTCTGGGTGAAAATGTTTTTCCTTATCTCAGTCTAAATGGCCTACCCCTTATTCTTAAACAGTGGCAGCAAGAACCAAGAACCAAGAGCTGGTTCTGGACTCCCCCAACATCGGGAACATTTCCTGTCTCTAGCGTGTCCAAACCCTTAATAATTTTGTATGTTTCTATAAGATCCCCTCTCACCCTTCTAAATTCCAGTGAATACAAGCCGAGTCGCTCCATTCTTTCAGCATATGACAGTCCCGCCAACCCGGGAATTAATCTTGTGAACCTACGCTGTGCTCCCTCAATGGCAAGAATGTGCTTCCTAAAATTAGGAGACCAAACCTGCACACAATTCTTGAAGTGTGAACTCACCAGTGTCCTGTACAACTTTACTCCTATACTTAACTCCTCTTGTTATAAAGACCAACATGCCATTAGTTGTCTTTACTGCCTGCTGTACCTGCATGCTTACTTTCAGTGACTGATATACAAGGGCACCAAGGTCTCGTTGTTCTTCCCCTTTTCCTAACCTAACTCCATTCAGATAATAATCGGCCCTCCCGTTCTTGCCACCAAAGTGGACAACCTCACATTTATCCACATTAAACTTCATCTGCCATGCATCTGCCCACTCACCCAACCTGTCCAAGTCACCCTGCATCCTCATAGCATCCTCCTCACAGCTCACACTGCCACCCAGCTTTGTGTCATCTGCAAATTTGCTAGTGTTACTTTTAATTCCTTCATCCAAATCATTGGTGTATGTTGTAAATAGCTGCGGTCCCAGCACCGAGCCTTGCGGCACCTCACTAGTCACTGCCTGCCATTCTGAAGTGGACCCATCAATCCCTACTCTTTGTTTCCTGTCTCCCAACCAATTTCCTCCCATGTGCTCTAATTTTGGCCACTAATCTCCTGTGTGGGACCTTATCAAAGGCTTTCTGAATGTCCAGGTACACTACATCCACTGGCTCTCCCTTGTCCATTTTACTTGCTCCATCCTCTGGAAGATGGAAGATAGACACAAAAGGACAGCGGGACAGGCAGCATCTCTGGAGAGAAGGAATGGGTGACGTTTCGGCTCTTCTTCATACTGAGAAGTCAGGGGAGAGGGAAACGAGGGATATAGACGGTGATGTGGAGAGATAAAGAACAATGAATGAAAGATATGCAAAAGAGTAACGATGATGAAGGAAACAGGATACTGGAGTTTCCCACTTCACTGCAGCCAATTCACCTGCTATCTCTTCATAGCTTCATCTCTTTCAAAATCCCTGTTTCAATAGACAATAGACAATGGACAATAGGTGCAGGAGTAGGCCATTCGGCCCTTTGAGCCAGCACCGCCATTCAATGTGATCATGGCTGATCATCCCCAATCAGTACCCCGTTCCTGCCTTCTCCCCGTATCCCCTGACTCCGCTTTCTTTAAGAGCCCAATCTAGCTCTCTCTTTAAAGTATCCAGAGAACCGGCCTCCACCGCCCTCTGAGGCAGAGAATTCCACAGACTCACAACTCTCTGTGAGAAAAGGTGTTTCCTCGTCTCCGTTCTAAATGGCTTACCCCTTATTCTTAAACTGTGGCCCCTGGTTCTGGACTCCCGCAACATCGGGAACATGTGTCCTGCCTCAAGCTTGTCTAAGCCCTTAACAATCTTATATGTTTCAATGAGATACCCTCTCATCCTTCTAAACTCCAGAGTGTACAAGCCCAGCCGCTCCATTCTCTCAGCATATGACAGTCCCGCCATCCCGGGAATTAACCTTGCAAACCTACGCTGCACTCCCTCAGATTGAATGTAATCACTTTCAACACTCACACACATGCACAAGTGCACACACACATGCACACACTCCTTCTCCCACACTCACACACGCCTTCACACACACATATTATCACACACACATTCTCACACACACGCACACAGTTCTCTCACACACACGCCTTCTCACAAACACACAAACGCCTTCGCTCACACACACATTTTCACACACACACACTCTCCCGCACATACACACAATTCTCTCACACACACATATTCTCACACAACCACACACATTCACACACACAATTTCTCTCTCTCTCTCACACTCACATATTTCACACACCCAGACACACACACATTCTCTCTCACACGCACACACATTCTCACACACATGCACACACATATATGCTACACATACACACACACACACACTCTCTCATGCACAAATTATCTCTGACACACACACACATTCACACACACACACACACACACATTTTCACACACACATACATATGATATACGCACACACATTCACACACACACACACACACACACATTTTCACACACACATACATATGATACACGCACACACATTCTCACACACACACACATTCTCACACACACACAGATGATACACGCACACAAACACACACAAAACACACACGCCTACTCAAACACACACACACGTATTATTTTATAAAATCCTGTTGTCTTTTGATCAATCCTCCCAAAACCAATTTTTAATCCTGCCATATCATTAATTATTCATTATTAATAAATCCCGCCAGATTATTAATTTATCCTTTGTCATTATACAATATTAGATTTAAAATAACCTGTCATTTTTTGGCTCCTCAGCAAACTGATGCAGAAAATAAAACCTCTTATAAATTCCATTAAAATGTTTTGCATAATATTCTATTAATTTGTTTGCCGAGTCTACATATAGATCAGTCTCTGTTGATAACTGTATTATTCTTGCACTCATGTCTCTAATTTTGCGATTTACATGATCCCCATCTTACTGTGCGTGCGTGTGTGCGTGCGTTGACTTGAGTTTAGTTTAGAGATACAGCGCAGAAACAGGCTCTTTGGCCCGCCGAGTGATAAAGAGGTCGCATGAGGCCGATCAGCGATCCCCGCACATCAACACCACTCTAAACACACTAGGGACATTTTTTTCACAGTTACACCAAGCCAATTAACCTACAAACCTGTGCGTAATTAACCTACAAACCTGGGAGGAAACCAAAGATCTCGGAGAAAACCCACGCGGACTCGGGGAGAACGTACAAACTCCGTACAGACAGCGCCCGTAGTCGGGATTGAACCCGGGTCTCTGGTGCTGCAAGGCAGCACTTGCTACATGCCACAGACGTGGGTGTGAGTGTGAGTGAGTGTGAGCATGCATGTGTGTAAATCAATGTGAGTGAGAATGTGCATGTGCATGCAACAGGTGCATGCGCAACTTCTAATGCTCAACCAATTAAAGCAAAACTCACTTCAGGAGTTGTGCAGTTCTTATTCCTCCATTCCATGAATAGAGGGTGGCACGGTGGCGCGGCGATAGAGTTGCTGCCTTACAGCACCAGAGACCCGGGTTCGATCCTGACCAGGGTTGCTGTCTGTGAGTTTCTATGTTCTCCCCGTGACCGCGTGGGTTTTCTCCAGGTGCTCTGGTTTCCTCCCACATTTTTCCTGCATTTAGCCTGTCCAATCCTTTAAGAATTTTAGATGTTACTTGTATCAGGTCTCTCTCTGTTCTCCGATCCCTAAGTTTGCGGATGACACAAAACTGGGTGGCAGGTGTGGGCTGCGAGGAGGATGCTATGAGGCTGCAGGGTGACTTGGATCGGTTGGGTGAGTGGGCAGATGCATGGGAGATGCAGAACAATGTGGATGAATGTGAGGTTATCCACTTTGGTGGCAAGAACAGGAAGGCAGATTATTATCTGGATAGTGTCAGATTAGGAGAAGGGGAGGTGCAACGAGACCTGGGTGTGCTTGTACATCAGTCACTGAAAGTAAGCATGCAGGTACAGCAGGCAGTGAAGGAAGCTGAAGGCATGTTGGCCCTCATTGAGAGAGGATTTGAGTTTAGGAGCAAGGAGGTCCTACTGCAGTGGTACAGGGCCCTGGTGAGACCGCACGTGGAATATTGTGTGTAATTTTGGTCTCCAAATTTGAGGACAACAAAAACTCATTTGTCAGGCTGTTATTCATTGACACAAGCTCGGCATTTAATACAATGAGAAGAAAGCAAATAGTATGTTGGCATTCATAGCAAAAGTATTTGAGTACAAGAGCAGGGAGGTTCTACTGCAGTTGTACAGGGTCTTGGTGAGGCCACACCTGGAGTACTGCGTACAGTTTTGGTCTCCTAATCTGAGGAAAGACATTCTTGCCATAGAGGGAGTACAGAGAAGGTTCACCAGACTGATTCCTGGGATGGCACAACTTCCATATGAAGAAAGACTGGATAGACTTGGCTTGTACTCTCTGGAATTTAGAAGATTGAGGGGTGATCTCATAGAGACTTACAAAATTCTTAAGGGATTGGACAGGCTAGATGCAGGAAGATTGTTCCCGATGTTGGGGAAGTCCAGGACAAGGGGTCACAGTTTAAGGATAAGGGGAAGTCTTTTAGGACCGAGATGAGAAAATCGTTTTTCACACAGAGAGTGGTGAATCTGTGGAATTCTATGCCACAGAAGGTAGTTGAGGCCAGTTCGTTGGCCATATTTAAGAGGGAGTTGGATGTGGCCCTTGTGGCTGAAGGGATCAGGGGGTATGGAGAGAAGGCAGGTACAGGATACTGAGTTGGATGATCAGCCATGATCATATTGAATGGCGGTGCAGGCTCGAAGGGCCGAATGGCCTGCTCCTGCACCTATTTTCTATGTTTCTATGTTTCATAGTGCGAACTCCATCATCAAGTTCGCTGACGACACCACTGTTGTGGGACGTATCACTGATGGGGATGAGTCAGAGTATAGAAGAGAGATCGAGCAACTGTCCATATGGTGCCAGCACAATAACCTGGCCCTCAACACCAGCAAACGCAAGGAACTGATTGTGGACTTTGGAAGGAGTAGGATGGGGACCCACAATCCCGTTTATATCAACGGGTCGATGGTTGAAAAGGTCAAGAGCTTCAAATTCCTGGGCGTGCACATCTGTGAAGATCTTTCCTGGTCCGAGAACACTGATGCAATTATCAAGAAAGCACATCAGCACCTCTACTTCCTGAGAAGATTACGGAGAGTCGGTCTGTCAAGGAGGACTCTCCCTAACTTCTACAGGTGCACAGTAGAGAGCTTGCTGACTGGTTGCATCGTGGCTTGGTTCGGCAACTTGAGTGCCCTGGAGAGGAAAAGACTACAAAAAGTAGTAAACACTGCCCAGTCCATCATCGGCTCTGGCCTTCCTTCCATCGAGGGGATCTATCGCAGTCTCTGCCTCAAAAAACTGGCAGCATCATCAAGGACCCACACCACCCTGGCCACACACTCATCTCCCCGCTACCTTCAGGTAGAAGGTACAGGAGCCTGAAGACTGCAACGACCAGGTTCAGGAATAGCTACTTCCCCACCGCCATCAGGCTATTAAACTTGGCTCTGAACATTAATAACCCATTATCTGTTATTTGTACTTTATCAGTTTATTTATTCACGTATGTATATATTTATATAATGGTATATGGACACACTGATCTGTTCTGTAGTCAATGCCTACTATGTTCTGTTGTGCTGAAGCAAAGCAAGAATGTCATTGTCCTATCAGCGACACGTGACAATAAACTCTCTCGAATCTTGAATCTGGAAGGGAGTGCAGCAGTTTAATTACCGGGATGGCGGGACTGACATATGATGAAAGAATGGGTCGACTGTGTTTGTATTCACTGGAATTTTGAAGATTGAGAGGGAATCATATAGAAACATAAAAATCTTAGAGGAATGGACAGGGTAGATGCAGGAAAAATGTTTCTGATGTTGGGGGAGTCCAGAACCAGGGTTAAGGGCCTGTCCCACTTCGGTGATTTTTTTAGGCGACTACAGGTGACAGTTTGGGCTGTAGTAGGTTGTCGTAGGACCTACGTAGGTTGTCGTAGGTTGTCGCCGGTGCTGACCGGTGAATTCCATTGTCCTAGTCGCTGGCAGTCGCCTAAAAATCGCCTAAGTGGGACAGGCCCATTACTGATTGTGGATGATCAGCCTTGATCACAGTTGATGGCGGTGCTGGCTCAAAGGGCCGAATGGCCTACTCCCGCACCTATTTTCCATTGTCTATTTAGTTTGGTTATGTTTAGATGGACAGCACGGAAACAGGCCCTTCGGCTCAACAGGGGGTCCGCGCCGACCAGTGATCACCCCGCACATTGACACTATCCTACACGCACTAGGGACCATTTACAATTATACCAAAGCCAATCAACCTACAAACCTGCACGTCTTTGGAGGGTGGGAGGAAACCGAAGATCTTGGGAAAAAAACCCACGCAGGTCACGGGGAGAAGGTACAAACTCCGTACAGACAGCGCCCGTAGTCAGGATCGAACCCGGGCCTCCGGTGTTGTCAGGCAGCAACGCGGCCTGTTATCTCTTCAACGTATTCGAGTTGACTTGCGGAAACTGTCACTTCTTGGCTCAATTCATTAAATCTTATATCATCTCTCTCAGTGTTTTCTTTAAACTAGCTTCTGCAATACACTCATCCTGACACAACTCTCAGATGCTCTCTTGCATATCTTATGGAACAATCAAGTGATTTTTTAAAACAAGTAGTTCACTGATTTTTATCTTCTCTCTCCACAAAGTAAGTCCTTTGTACAACAAACATCCATATTCATTCCAACATCCCAATTCCCCATGTCAGGGTTGTTGTGTTTAATTTAATTTAGTTTAGTTTAGTTTACTTTAGAAACACAGCATGGAAACAGGCCCTTCGGCCCAGAAAGTTGCTTTTGGGAGGTCAAGTTGCAGAACACAATACTCCAAATGTTGGCAAGGCCGCATTTGGAGTATTGTGTTCAGTTCTGGGCACCATGTTATGGGAAAGTTGTTATCAAGTTGGAAAGATTGCAGAAAAGATGTGGAAGGATGCTGCCAGGACTTGAGGGCCTGAGCTGCAGGGAGATGAATGAATACGTTGATTTGCCAAGTATTCACATACAAGGAATTTGCCTTGGTGCTCCGCCCGCAAGAGACAACGACATACAGTGACAGTTAGGAATGAGCAGTGAGAGTTAGGAATGTGGTGGAGAAACTCAGCGGGTGCAGCAGCATCTAAGGAGCGAAGGAGATAGGCGACGTTTCGGGTCGAGACCCTTCTTCAGACTGGTCAGGGATCAGGGAAACGAGAGATATAGACGGTGATGTGGAGAGATAAAGAACAATGAATGAAAGATATGCAAAAAAGTATCGATGATAAAGGGAACAAGCCATTGTAAGCTGTTTGTGGTGTGAAAATGAGAAGCTAGTGCAACTAGGGTGGGGGAGGGAGAATGTGGTGGTCAGATAGGTTTTTGGCACATTGGCCTTCATCAATCAGAGAATTGAGTATAGAAGTTGGGAGGTCATGTTGCAGATGTATAAGACGTTCGCGAGGCCGCATTTGGAGTATTGTGTTCGATTCTGGGCACCATGTTATGGGAAAGTTGGTGTCAAGTTGGAAAGAGTGCAGATAAGATGTACAAGGATGTTGCCAGGACTTGAGGGCCTGAGCTATAGGGAAAGGTTGAACAGGCTGGGATTTTATTCCCTGGAACACAGGAGGGTGAGTGTATGAAATCATGAGAGGAATAGATCGGATAGATGCACAGTGTTTCTTGCCCAGTGTGGGGGAATCGAGAACCAGGGGACATTGCTTCAAGATGAATGGGGAAAGATTTAATAGGAATCTGAAGAGTAAATTTTTCACGCAAAAGGTGGTGGGTGTATGGAACAAGCTGACATAGGAGGTCGTTGAGGCAGGGACTATTGCACCATTTTAGAAAAAATTAGACAGGTACATGGTTAGGACAGGTTTAGAGGGATATGGACCAAACGCCGGCAGTGTAGACAATAGACAACAGGTGCAGGAGTAGGCCATTCGGCCCCTTGAACCAGCACCGCCATTCAATGTGATCATCAGAATCAGAATCAGAATGAGAATGTTGTTTATTTTCATTCAAACATAGGTTCAAACTAAATTACGTTCCTTACGAAATTACCATCATTACAATCAGTACCCCGTTCCTGCCTTCACCCCATAACCCTTGACTCCACTATCTTTAAGAGCTCTGTCTAGCTCTCTCTTGAAAGCATCCAGAGAACCGGCGTCCACCCCCTCTGAGGCAGAGAATTCCACCGTCACAACTCTGGGTGAAAACGTTTTTCCTCATTTCTGTTCTAAATGGCTTACCCCTTACTCTTAAACTGTGGCCCCTGGTTCTGGACTCCTCCAACATCGAGAACATGTTTCCTGCCTCTAGCGTGTCCAAACCCTTAATAATCTTATATGTTTCAATAAGATATCCGCTCATCCTTCTAAACTCCAGAGTATACAAGCCCAGCCGCTCCATTCTATCAACGTATGACAGTTCCGCCATCCCGGAAATTAATCCAGTGAACCTACGTTGCACTCCCTCAATAGCAAGAATGTCCTTCCTCAAATTGGGAGACCAAAACTGCACACAATACTCCAGGTGTGGTCTCACCTGGGCCTTGTACAACTGCAGAAGGACCTCTTTGCTCCTATACTCAACTCCTCTAGCTATGAAGGCCATTCGCTTTCTTCACTGCCTGCTGTACCTCCATGCTTACTTTCATTGACTGATGAACAAGGTTCCCCCCCCCCCGGATCCCGTTGTACTTCCCTTTGGGACACGTTGGCCGGTGTGGGCAAGATGGGCCGAAGGGCCTGTTTCCGCACTGTATGACTCTATACGTCTGCTACAGATGGGATTGGTATACAGCTTTGAAGTTCTGGATCCGATTGGATTCGATACCATATGGTGATAGATTTGCTCTATGACTCTAACTGAAGCGTGAGAATCGTGCGCAGGACATTGTGCAATGCCGGCCTGTGGACCTGGATGAGCTCCTACGGGACCGCTTTGAGTCGGTGGACTGGTCCATATTCAAGGACTCAGTGGCCAACCTAGAATCAATACATCACTGCCCTCACAGATTTCCTCAGCAGTTGGGTAAAACAGGAGGACTTATTAAGTAGCAAAGAACATAGAACATCTTGCAGAGACCTCCGGTTAAGCAAAATCTCGGCTTTTAAATGTCGCTTTGCCGAGCCGTCCACGAGAGCACTTGGCGGTAGGGGGGCTGAGGACGTGCCCGTGCGAGGGCCGGAGGTCGGGTGATGACGTGCTGCCGAGAACAAAGAGGGTCCCGGCGTTGGGGGGGGGGGGGGGGGGGGGTCGCCGAGAACAAAGAGGACCGGCGTGGGGGGGGGGGGGGCGGGTCACAGAGAAGAAAAAGGGCCCAGTATGGTGGGGGGGGGGGGGGGCCTTCAAAAGAACAAAGGGGGACCATCGGAACGATAACGAAAACTTTTGTAACTTTGTCAGCGCCCTCATAAGGTCATAAGTGATAGGACCAGAATTAGGCCATTCGGCCCATCAAGTTTACTCCAGCATTCAATCATGGCTGATCTGTCTCTCCCTCTTAACCCCATTCTCCTGCCTTCTCCCCATAACCTCTGCCACCCATACTAATACACCGCTACATGCCGACTCTTTGCATACTCGTGTATTGTATCATTCATTAATTAATTCATTCAAACCCAGATTCCTGCCCCACTTCTCGAGTGGGGGCGCCGTCGGGTGTGGCTGCCCAGCCTGCAGCTGTCCGTCCTTTCACCCTTTATTTTAACTTTTAGTATGTTACAAAGTGTTGTTTTGGAGGTCTAGTCTTTTTATGTAGGGGGTGGGAGGAGGGGAAAGGAGGGAAACTGTATTTCTCAGTCCCTTCCTGGTCGGAGGTGCGTCTTTCCTCCGTGCCGCATCTTCGCCCCCTCCTCGCGGCCTACCAACGGGACTGGAGCGCCGTTTCCTGCCGGGCCCATCGGCGGCGGCGCGGCGCTGAAGTACCAGCGCGGAGCGGGCGATGCCTTGCCAAGGGCCGCCGTGTGGTGAGCCCCGGAGTGCTGTGACCGCAGACTCCAACATGGCGGGGCTGTTGGTCTGCGGAACGGCCAGCTGCGGGCGGCGCTGAGTTAAATACCGTGGAGCCTGGGATCTCTCGCCGAGATCGCCAAGGTCGGAGCTCGGTGGACTTTGGGAGCCGCGGACTCCGGGGAGGAAGCGGACGTTCCAGACATCCAAGCGGCTGAGAGCGTTCACCCGGCGCCGGAACTCCATCATCCGGCGAGAGGGCCTGAAACATCGGGCCGCTGTTGCGGCGACTGCGGAGGCCTCAGTAGGCCCCGACCACGGGGCGAACAAGAGACTTTGCTGCCTTCCTTCACAGTGGGAACCATTGTGGGGGGGGTTATTTTTATGTTCTATGTTAAATTCTTCTTTAATTTTATGTCTTATAGGTGCGCTGCAAATGGCAAGTCAAATTTCACTGCACCAATTGGTGTACGTGACAATAAATGTCCTTTGTCCTTTGTCCTTTGTAACCTCTTCGGGCCCTAGAACTTGGACAGGTTGGGTGAGTGGGCAGATGCAGTTTAATGTGGATAAATGCGACGCCATCCACTTTGGTGGCAAGAACAGGAAGGCAGATTATTATCTGAATGGTGTCAAGTTTGGAAAAGGGGAGGTACAACGGGATCTGGGGGTCCTTGTTCATCAGTCACTGAAAGTAAGCATGCAGGGACAGCAGGCAGTGAAGAAGGCGAATGGCATGTTGGCCTTCATAATAAGAGGAGTGGAGTATAGGAGCAAAGAGGTCCTCCTGCAGTTGTATAGGGCCCTAGTGAGACCACACCTGGAGTATTGTGTGTAGTTTTGGTCTCCAAATTTGAGGAAGGACAATCTTGCAATTGAGGGAGTGCAGCGTAGGTTCACGAGGTTAATTCCCGGGATGGCGGGACTGTCATATGTTCAAAGAATGGAGCGACTGGGCTTGTATACACTGGAATTTAGAAGGATGAGAGGGTATCTTATTGAAACATATAAGATTATTAAGGGATTGGACACGCTAGAGGCAGGAAACATGTTCCCGATGTTGGGGGAGTCCAGAACCAGTGGCCACAGTTTAAGAATAAGGGGTAGGTCATTTAGAACTGAGACGAGGAAAACCGTTTTCACCCAGAGAGTTGTGAATCTGTGGAATACTCTGCCTCAGAAGGCAGTGGAGACCAATTCTCTGGATGCTTTCAAGAGAGAGTTAGATGGAGCTCTAATGGCTAACAGAATCAAGGGATATGGGGAGAAGGCAGGAACGGGGTACTGATTGTGGATGATCAACCATGATCACAGTGCATGGCGGTGCTGGCTCGAAGGGCCGAATGGCCTACTCCTGCACCTATTGTCTATCATCTATTAACCCTATTATATCTCTGTTTTTCTTCCAATTTGTATATTTGGACATCCCTGAAGTTAGTTGCCCCATTGTTGGCTGATCTGTATTTAGCTACAGAGACCAATAAGCTCTGGAGAGCCAACTCCACCCCCCCCACCCCCCCAACTCCTCCTCTATGTCCCCTTTTGACAGTCATTAAAACCTACCACTTGGATCGAATATCTCATCGAGGTTGGCACCAGTTATTTCTGAAACATGCCTCGAGAGGTTTATAGTTACATTGAAAGTGCTATGTAAATAAAAGTGTGGCCATATTGGAATAGTTGGCTCTTGGGAACAGTAAATGCCTTAAATACTTCATTAATTACAAACAGAACACAGCAACTTGATGGATTTAGTTAACACCTAAAACAGGAGAGAGACACAATACGCTGGAGTAACTCAGCGGGACAGGCAGCATCTCTGGAGAGATGGAATGGGTGGCGTTTCTTCAGATGACCGGAAGCGTCACCCATTCCTTTTCTCCTGAGACGCTGCCTGTCCGGCTGAGTCCCTCCAGCTTTTTGCGTCTATTTTCGGTTTTAAGCAGCATCTGCAGTTCCTTCTGAACCTTCTGAATGTTATAGTCGGCAGGGCAGTACTGTGCGTATCGCCAACTTGGACAATTTTTACATTTTTTATCAAGCCAATTAATCAATCCAATTAGCCTACAAACCTGTACGTCTTTGGAGTGCGGGAGGAAACCGAAGATCTGGGAGAAAACCCACGCGGGTCACGGGGAGAACGTGCAAACTCCGTACAGACAGCGCCCGTAGTCGGGATCGAACCCGGGTCTCTGGCGCTGCATTTTGCTGTCAGGCAGCAACTCTACCGTGTCTGCCCTTCTGCAGGTTGTAAAACAGGAGACTTATAAAGCAGACAAGAACGTAGACCATGAAAAAAGTACAGACAGGAAGGTGCTGGAGTAACTCAGCGGGTCAGGCAGCATTTCTGGAGGAAAGGGATGGGTGACGTTTCTAGTCAGAACCCTTTTTCAGACTCCTCGGTCCTTCCTTAAACCTTGAAGAAGGGACCTGACCTGAAACGTCACTCATCCTTTTTCTCCAGAGATTTTCCCAGGGATGCTGCCTGACCTGCTGAGTTACCTATAGTGGAGGTAACTCAGAAAAGGGGAGGTACAACGGGATCTGGGGGTCCGTGTACATCAGTCTATGAAAGTAAGCATGCAGGTACAGCAGGCAGTGAAGAAAGCGAATGGCATGTTGGCCTTTATAACAAGAGGAATCGAATATAGTAGCAAAGAGGTCCTTCTGCAGTTGTACAGAGCCCTAGTGAGACCACACCTGGAGTATTGTGTGCAGTTTTGGTCCCCTAATTTGAGGAAGGACATTCTTGCTATTGAGGGAGTGCAGCGTTTTTTAACAAGGTTAATTCCCGAGATGGCGGGACTGTCATATGCTGAGAGAATGGAGCAGCTGGGCTTGTACACTCTGGAGTTTAGAAGGATGAGAGGGCATCACGTTGAAACATATAAGATTATTTAGGGTGTGGACACGCTAGCGGCGGGAAACGTGTTCCTGATGTTGGGGGAGTCCAGAACCAGGGGCCACAGTTTAAGAATAAGGAGTAAGCCATTTAGAACGGAGACGAGGAAACACTTTTTCTCACAGAGAGTGGTGAGTGTGTGGAATTCTCTGCCTCAGAGGGCGGTGGAGGCCGGTTCTCCGGATGCTTTCAAGAGAGAGCTAGATAGGGCCCTTAAAAATAGCAGAGTCGGGGGATATGGGGAGAAGGCAGGAACGGGGAACTGATTGGGGATGATCAGCCATGATCACATTGAATGGCGGTGCTGGCTCGAAGGGCCGAATGGCCTACTCCTGCACCTGGTTGTCTACTGTCTTTTGTCTACGGTGCCCAACCCAGGTGACCATTTGCGTGCTGGCCACAGAAACAGGTCTCCAATCAGGTATTACAATCGCTGCAGCCTCCTAAATCTCTAAACCTGCAGCAACATTTCCTACTTCTACCATGAATCCCTTATCATGTATCTACACACTGTAAACGGCTCGATTGTAATCGCGTATTGCCTTCCCGCTGACTGGGTAGACTGACCCGCAACAGAAGCTTTTCACTGTCCCCACTGTTCGCACGTGACAATAAACTAAACTGAACTAAATTAAACTAAACTGGAAGCCGGGGAAGCACAATGGCTGGTGTCGTCGCTTTTGAACCGAGTTGGCCAGTCGAGGAAATGATTTGCATGATGTCGAGTGGGCAGCAGCACTTGAACCTAATGAAAAGCATCATTCTTTGCCACACTAGTGCCTCTGTGCAGCTGCTGTCACTGGCGTGGATTTTTACTACGGGCCATCACACTGCAGTTTGTAACTTTCCCAAACGGTTCTGACTCGCAACCCGTATGGATCAAATCAGGCCGCAGGCGTCAAAGAGGCTGACAGTCGGTTATTTGTCCGAGTCACTATTCACCCAAGATAGCGCGCCGCCTGATGACAGGTCACCTTGCTGTCAGACTTTAGATGCTGTGCAGTGACAGAGAGACAGAATTGAGAGGAGCCATTGGACGCAGTTACCACCACCAACAACATCCATTTTTTTTGCAGTGCATCCTTTCAAAACACATACCGCCACCAACATCAGCCATTTTATTTGCAGTGCATCCTTTCAAAGCAGATACCTCCACCAACAACAACCATTTTTTTTGCAGTGCAGCCTTTCAAACAGTTGCCGCCACCAACATCAGCCTTTTTTTTTGCAGTGCAGCCTTTCAAAGCAGTTACCACCACCAACAAACCAACCTCCCGTCCATTGACTCCATTTACACCTCGCGCTGCCTCGGCAAGGCCAGCAGCATAACCAAGGACGAGTCGCACCCTGGCCACTCCCTCTTCTCCCCTCTCCCATCGGTCAAGAGGTCCAGAAGTGTGAAAACGCACACCTCCAGATTCAGGGACAGTTTCTTCCCAGCTGTCATCAGGCAACTGAGCCATCCTACCACAACCAGAGAGCAGCCCTGAACTACAATCTACCTCTTTGGTGACCTTCGGACTGTCCTTGATCGGACTTTGCTGGTTTAACCTTGCACTAAACGTTATTCCATTGTTCCAAAGGATGTGCTGACCCTGGAGCGGGTTCAGAGGAGGTATAGGAGAATGATCCCGGGATTGAGTGGGTTAACCTATGATGAGTGTTTGACGGCACTGGGCCTGTACTCACTGAGGGAGGACCTCATTGAAACTTACCGAATAGTGAAAGGCTTGGATGGAGTGGATGTGGAGAGGATGTTTCCACTAGTGGGGGAATCTAGGGAGGTAATGTGAAGGGATTCCTGTAGTCAGAGAATGGTGAATCTGTGGACTCCTTTGCCACAGAAGGCTGTGGAGGCCGTCAATGGATTTTTTAAGGCAGATAGATGGATTCTTGATTAGTACGGGTGTCAGGGGTTACGGGGAGAAGGCAGGAGAATGGGGTTAGGAGGGAGAGATAGATCAGCCATGATTGACTGGCGGGGTAGACTCGATGGGCCAAATGGACTAATTCTGCTCCTATTACATATGACCTTGTTCCCTTATCATGTATCTGCGCACTGCGCACGGTTCGATTGTTATCGTGCGCTTTCTTTCCGCTGACTGGATAGCACGCAACAAAAAGCTTTTCACTGAACTGCACGTGACAATAAACTCAACTGAAACTTGAGAAACGGGGAGGGAAACTGTTCCCAATGTTGGGTGAGTCCAGAACCAGGGGCCACAGACTCAGAATAAATGGGAGGCCATTTAAAACTGAGATGAGAAAAAAACCTTTTTCACCCAGAGAGTTGTGAATTTGTGGAATTCCCTGCCACAGTGGGCAGTGGAGGCCAAATCACTGGATGGATTTAAAAGAGAGTTGGATAGAGCTCTAGGGGCTAGTGGAGTCAAGGGATATGGGGAGAAGGCAGGGACGGGTTACTGATTGTGGACGATCAGCCATGATCGCAATGAATGGCGGTGCTGGCTCGAAGGGCCGAATGGCCTCCTCCTGCACCTATTCTCTACGTTTCCATGAAACAGGACAGGGTCAGTGTGACCAGCAACGTTCCCATTGCTCCCGGCTCCACTTGAATGAAACAATGAAAACAAAACTCCTGTTGGAGCTGGGTTGTTCCTAAGCGCTTTCAGTGTAAACAGCGATGTGCCTGGGTGGGTAAGCGGCAAAACAAAGCCAACCTGTCATAGACTTTCACATTTTAACTTGCCCGTAAAGTGGAGGAACAAAACACCGGCCAGTGAAACCGATGCGGCTGGCGAAGCACTGGTGTAGTGGCATCATCTGACCCACAGCAACATAACACATTCCAAACTCCAACACTGAACTACAATCTACCTCATTTGTCCTTCCGCTGCACTAATCTCTCTCTCTCTCGCTCTCTCTCTCTCTCTCTTTCCCTTTCTCCCTCTCCTTCTCCCTCTCCTTCGCCCTCTCCCCCTCCCTCTCGCTCTCTCTCTCTCTCTCTCTCTCTTTCTCTGTCTCATTGGAAACCCTCAGACTATCTCTGATCGGATTTTACAGGCTTTATCTCTAATCAGGCAGCCTCCCTGGATAGGTGAAGGGCCGGAGTAACTCAGCGGGCCAGGCAGCCTTTCTGCTGAACATGGATAATAGATAATAGACAATAGACAATAGGTGCATCAATGTGATCATGGCTGGTCATCCCCAATCAGAACCCCGTTCCTGCCTTCTCCCCATATCCCCTGACTCCGCTATTTTTAAGAGCCCTGTCTAGCTCTCTCTTGAAAACAACCAGAGAACCTGCCTCCACCACCCTCTGTGGCAGAGAATTCCACAGACTCACCACTCTCTGTGAGAAAAAGTGTTTCCTCGTCTCCGTTCTGAATGGCTTACTCCTTATTCTTAAACTGTGGCCCCCTGGTTCTGGACTCCCCCAACATCGGGGACATGTTTCCTGCCTCTAGTGCATCCAAGCCCTTAACAATCTTACATGTTTCATTGAGATCCTCTCTCATCCTTCTAAACTCCAGAGTGTAAAAGCCCAGCCGCTCCATTCTCTCAGCATATGACAGTCCCGCCATCATGGGAATTAACCTTGTAAACCTACGCTGCACTCCCCCAATAGCAAGAATGTCATTCCTCAAATTAGGGGACCAAAACTGTACACAATACACCAGGTGTGGTCGCACTAGGGCTCTGTACAACTGCTGAAGGACCTCTTTGCTCCTATATTCGATCCTCTTGTTATAAAGGCCAACAACATGCCATTCGCGTTCTTCACTGCCTGCTGTACCTGCATGCTTACTTTCATAGACTGATGTACAGGGACCCCCAGATCCCGTTGCACTTCCCCTTTTCCCAACTTTACGCCATTTAGATAGGTGACGTTTCACAGAGTGCTGGAGTAACTCAGCGGGTCAGGCAGCATCTCTGGTGAACATGGACAGGTGACATCTCCGGGCTTTTGTCCAACCACCTGTTTGTCACGTACTCCCCCTCACCTGCATCAACCTGATACCTGCCCGCTTTGTACTACCGCTCCTCTCTTCCAGCCCGTTTTTCCCCTCTCCCACCCACCACCACCACAATCAGCCTGAAGAGCCATCCCGACCCTGAAACATCACCTGTAATCTTTTATCCAGAGATGCAGCGTGACCCGCTGAGTTTGGCTTAGTTTAGTTTAGAGCGCAGAAACAGGCCCTACGGCCCACCGAGTCCGGGCCGACCAGCGATCCCGCACACTAGCACTCTCCTACGCACATCAGGGGACAATTCACGATTTTACCAAACCAATTAACCGACAAACCTGTGCGTCTTTGGAGTGTGGGAGGAAACCGGAGCACCCGGAGAAAACCCACGCAGGTCGCGGGGGAAACGCACAGACAAGGACCTGCAGTCAGGATCGAACAAGGGTCTCTGGCGCTGCGAGCGGCAACTCTACAGCTGCGCCACCCTGCCACCCAAGTTACTCCCGCACTTTGTGTCCTTGCAATACCAACACATCACCACTCGCCCGGCCTTGCCTGTGATGTTGTGAATCAATTCACTATGACAAATACTCACTCATTGAACTGCCGATATTATTTTCAGGCTCGCTGCCATCCTTTCTTTTGCAAGGTTCTTCCTCCTGGGTGCCAACAAGGCTGGTTTTGTAAGTGGCTGAGTGCATCTGACAAGGTCTGTTCTTCATTCAATCTGAGTAATTGGTGTGGTCTGTTAGTTATTATGTACTTTAATATGTACACAGCCTGATATTTCCTGGTATCAAACAGCCAATTCAAACTTCATGTTGTTTCACTTTGGGTCATGTGCTATCACATACTTAAAGTCAATTCTTTCGATGTATTCGTGGGCAGCGCAGTGGGTGGTGGTGTAGCGGTAGATTTTGATTCCGGGTTTGATTCTGACTACGGGTGCCGCCTGTATGTTCTCCCCGTGACCCGCGCGGGTTTACTCCCAGATCTCCGGTTTCCCCCCGCACTCCAAAGACGCACAGGTTTGTAGGCTAATTGGTTTGGTAAAATGCAAAAAAACCGTCCTTAGTGTGTGTGTAGGATAGTGTTGCTGTGCGGGGATCGCTGGTCGGCGCGGACCCGGTGGGCCGAAGGGCCTGTTTCCGCACACTGTGCCTCTAAACTAAACTAAATCGGTTTGCTGTTCTTCGCTCCATCCTCTTACATGTTGTTCCTCCACCTATCTGTGCTCAATAACCATGTTGCTTTGCTTATTAACAATAAAGAATATGCGCGGGAACTGGAACCGGGTTCGAGTTTAGTTTAGTCAAGTCAGGTCACTTTTATTTCTATAGCACATTTAATAAACAACTCTCGTTGACCAAAGTGCTTTACATTGGTGGAGGTACTAACGTTATACAACAGTGGTTCATAGATTTTGTACATACATAAATACATACACGTAGCCCTCACTCAGAGGACGTCAAGAAAGGCTTGAGATTAAAGATGAGTTTTAAGTCTCGACTTAAAGGAGTCGATGGAGGGGGCAGTTCTGATGGGAAGAGGGATGCTGTTCCACGGTCTAGGAGCTGCAACCGCAAAGGCGCGGTCGCCCCTGAGCTTATGCCTAGACCGCGGGATGTTCAGTAACCCCAAGTCGGCCGATCTGAGGGACCTGGAGGTGGTGCGGTGGGTGAGCAGACTTTTGATGTAGGTGGGGGCAAGCCCGTTAAGGGCTTTGCAGACATAAAGAAGGATCTTGAAATGTATTCGGAACCGCACGGGGAGCCAGTGGAGAGAGGCCAGGATCGGGGTGATGTGGTCTCGTTTTCGGGTGCTCCTTTGTCAGGAGTCCCGCTGCGGCGATTTGGACCAGTTTACTTTACAGATACGGCACGGAAACAGGCCCTTCGGCCCACCGAGTCTGCGCCGACCAGCGCATTAACGCTACCCTACGCACACTAGGGACAATTTTACGTTGGGACATTTATACCAAAGCCAATCAACCTACAAACCTGCACGTCTTTGCCGTTTGGGAGGAAACCCACGCAGGTCACGGGGGGGGGGGAGCGTACAAACTCCGAGATCTCCGGTATCGTCCAACGATCCGAAGACGTTCAGGCTTGTAGGTTAATTGGCTTGGTATCATTGATAATTGTCCCTCGTGTGTATAGGATAGTGTTAATGTATGGGGATAGCCCGGACTGGGTGGGCCGAAAGGCCTGTTTCCGTGCTGCATCTCTAAACTAAACTAAACTAAAATAGACTAGACTACATCTCTCTATTCCTCATGTGGGGGAATAGATCGAGTAAACGCACAGAGTCTCTGGCCCAGAGTTGGGGAATCGAGAACCAGAGGACATAGGTTTAAAGTGAGGGGAGAAAGATTTAATAGGAACCTGAGGGGTAACCTTTTTTCACAAAGGGTGGTGGGTAAATAGAACGAGCTGCCAGAGGAGGTAGTTGAAGCAGGTATTTTCACAATGTTTAAGAAACATTTAGACAGGTAAATGGATTGGACGGGTTTAGAGGAATATGGGCCAAACGCAGGCAGGTGGGACTAGTGTAGATGGGACATGTTGGTCGGTATGGGCAAGTTGAGCCAATGGGCCTGTTTCTACGCTGTGTCACTCTATAATTCTTCAGCTTTCTATCTCCCTTTCCACCTTTGTTACTTAAAAACTTTTTGGTCTGTTTTTGTCAGAACCTTTAAGTTTCCCTTGTGGCTCAGTGCCTGCTGTTAGATTGTGTTTGCAGGCAGATATCCCTCTTCTCCAAACATCTTGGAGTAGGACCATTACCCGTTCCAGATGATTGTTTTTGACGAGGGTGGTAGGTGTACGGAACGAGCTGCCAGAGGAGGTAGTTGAGGCTGGGACTATCCCAATGCTTAAGAAACAGTTAGACAGGTACATGGACAGGACAGGTTTGGAGGGATATGGGCCAAACGCAAGTAGGTGGGACTAGTGTATCTGGGACATGATGGCCAGTGTGGGCAAGTTGGGCCGAAGGGCCTGTTTCCACACTGTATCACTCTCTGACTCTATGCGTACAATCGATCGCCCCAGTTCATTCGATGTTTTCAAGAGATATTTAGATATAGCTCCATGAGCTAAAGGAATCATGGGGAAAAAGCAGGAACGGGGTACTGATTTTAGATGATCAGCCATGATCATATTGAATGGCAGTGCTGGCTCGAAGGGCTGAATGGCCTACTCCTGCACCTTTTTTTATGTTTCTATGTCTATGTTTCTACGAAGCGAGTGGTGAAAACAACGAGCTCACATTTTTGCTTGTCATGGTTGTCATGTCAAAAAATAATGAACTGTGTTGATGACTACAGCAGGTTAACTGGTCGTAGGTTTTTAGTTTAGTTTAGAGATACAGCCCGGAAACAGGCCCTTCGGCCCACTGAGTCTGCGCCGATCGGCGATCCCTGCGCACAAACACTATCCTACACACACTGAGGACAATTTTTACATTTATACCAAGCCAATTAACCTACAAACCTGTGCATCTTTGAAGTGTGAGAGGGGTGGCTATTGAGGGAGTGCAGCGTAGGTTTACAGGGTTAATTCCCGGGATGGCGGGACTGCCATATGCTGAGAGAATGGAGCGGCTGGGCTTGTACACTCTGGAGTTTAGAAGGATGAGAGGGCGTCTCATTGAAACATATAAGATTGTCAAGGGCTTGGACACGCTGGAGGCAGGAAACATGTTCCCGATGTTGGGGGAGTCCAAAACCAGGGGCCACAGTTTAAGAATAAGGAGTAAGCCATTTAGAACGGAGACGAGAAAACACTTTTTCTCACAGAGATGGCGAGTCTGTGGAATTCCCTGCCTCAGAGGGCGGTGGAGGCAGGTTCTCTGGATGCTTTCAAGAGAGAGCTAGACAGGGCTCTTAAAAACAGCAGAGTCAGGGGATATGGGGAGAAGGCAGGAACGGGGTACTGATTGGGGATGATCAGCCATGATCACATTGAATGGCGGTGCTGGCTCGAAGGGCCGAATGGCCTACTCCTGCACCTATTGTCTATTGTGATTTGAAACCAAAGATCTCCAAAGACGTGCAGATTTGTAGGTTAATTGGCTTCGGTTAAAATTGTGAATTGTCCCCAGTGTGTGTAGGATAGTGCTAGTGTTAGATATCGCTGGTCGTTGCGGACTCGGTGGGCCGAAGAGGCCTGTTTCCGCGCTGCATCTCTAAAGTCTAAAGTAAAGTCTAATTAGTGCTGGTTCTTTGAAAGAGCAATCCAATTAGACCCACCCCTCTGTTCTCTGCGTGGATCCCAGTGTATTTGTTTTCTTTTCACACGTAACTCAGTGGCATACAAACAGTAAAATTTAATCAGGAGGACAGCAAGACTGGTTGGAAAACTGGGAAGGGGGGGGGGGGGGGGGGGATGGAGAGAGAGGAATGCAAGGGTTACTTGAAGTTAGAGATGCCAATGTTTCATACCATATAACCATATAACCATATAACAATTACAGCATGGAAACAGGCCCTCCTCGGCCCTCCCCTAGTCCCATCTACCTGCACTCAGACCATACCCCTCCATTTCCTTCACGTCCATATACCTATCCACTTTACTCTTAAATTGTTAAAATTGATCCTGCCTCCACCACTTCTGCTGGAAGAGCTCATTCCACACAGCCACCACCCCTCTGAGTAAAGAAGTTCTCCCTCACGTTACCCCGAAACCTCTGTCCCTTAATTCTCATGTCATACCCTCTTGTTTGAATCTTCCCTACCCTCAATGGGAACAAAAACGTATCCACGTCAAACTCTGTCTATCCCTTTCATCATTTTAAAAGACCTCAATCAAGTCCCCCCTTAAACCTTCTGCGCTCCAAAAATAAAGACCTAACTTGTTCAAACCTTTCTCTGCAACATAGTTTGCTGGAACCCTGGCAACATTCTAGTAAATCTCCTCTGTACTCTCTCTATTTTTGTTGACATCCTTCCTAATAACTAGGCGACCAAAATTGTACACCATACTCCAGAATTGGTCTTACCAATGCCTTGTACAATTTTAACATTACTTCCCTACTCCTATATTCAATGCTCTGATTTATAAAGGCCAGCACACCAAAGGCTTTCTTTACCACCCTATCTACATGCGATTCCACCTTCAGGGAACTATGCTCAGTTATTCCTAGATCCCTCTGTTCCACAGCATTCCTCAATTCCCTACCATTTACCATGTACGTCCTATTTTTGATTTGTCCTGCCAAGATGTAGCACTTCACACTTATCAGCATTAAACTCCATCTGCCATCTTTCAGCCCACTTTTCCAAATGGCCCAAATCTCTCTGTAGACTTTGGAAAATCTACTTCATTATCCACAACACCACCTATCTTATATCATCTGCATACTTACTTATCCAATTTTCCACCCCATCATCCAGATCATTGATGTACATGACAAACAACAGTGGACCCAACACAGATCCCTGAGGCACCCCACTGGTCACCGGCTTCAACCTGACCAAACAAACCTGACAATACCGCTGGGGGTGTAAGCTGCCCAAGCTAAACATGAGGTGCTGTTCCTCCAATTTGCGCTGGGCCTCACTCTGACTGTGGAGGAGCCCCAGGACAGAAAGGCCAGTGTGGGAATGGCAGGGTCCTTCTCTATCCCTCCCTCATCCAAATCCCCCTGATTACATTTTACATTTTACGCCTCATTGTCAGCTTCCCCTAGGGGTGGCAGATTGCAACCTTCACGTGGCCCACCCTGTCTCGACTAATGCAATCAACCCGAAAGAAGATCAAATAGAACAAGTTGACCAACAAATTTATGCTGTGCACGCCACACGCAAGAAGGAGAAGACCCCTTCCCCAAGCTAACAATGATCTTTTCTTCATTTTCCTTCACCCTCGTCCCCTTTGATTTCTCGTTTTTCACACCTTACCCTTCCATATCTCTCCTTTCCCTCTCTCCTGACTCTGAAGAAAGGCCTCGGCGTCACCCATTCTTTCGCTCCAGAGATGCTGCCTGACCGTGCTGAGTTACTCCAGCTTTTTGTGTCTGTCTGCGGTGTAAACCAGCGTCCGCAGTTCCTCCCTGCACATAAGCGTGATATATAAAGGGCCTGTCCCACTATCACTACCTAATTCACGACCTCTGCCGAGTTTGCCCTTGACTCATACTCGCAGCATAGTCGGTACGAGGTCGTAGGTAGGTCGTAGGTAGGTCGTAGGCAGGCCGTGATGCTAGTCGTAGGTACTCGCGGCATCAAGTAGGTCGGGGCGTTTTTTCTAGCCTGATGAAAAATGTCCACGAGTGAAAAAGGTCGTGAATTAGGTCGTGAAAGTGGGACGGGCCCTTAACGTAGAGCACTAATAGCTTTGGATTCCTAAAGAAAGTAAAATACTCTCTGATTTAAAAAATGGCCTACTCCTGCACCTATTTCCTCTGTTTCTATCATTGCCTCAAGGGACAGAGGGTAATGATCGAACTCATCCCAGTCATAGTCATTGAGTCATCGAGGATGGAAACAGTCCCGTCAGCCCAACCTTGCGTTTAAAAATCTGTGTGCTTACAGATCATTCCTGGTCACATTCCTAGTCCTACAATGGTCCTCCTGGTTATCATGGGGGGGGTTTTTTGTGGCATTTTTATGCAAATAATTTGACTGGGAATTTTGTTCCGTTAACGTTAAGATGCAAAATTCACGTGAGGGGAACTCTTCTGAAAGTCTAGGAAGTTGCTGGTTTACTCTGAAGATAGACACAAAAGCGGACAGAATGTGTAGGAAGGAACTGCCTTTGAAACCGAAGGATCTCGGCCCGAAACGTCACCCATTCCTCCTCTCTCGAGATGCTGCCTGTCCAGCTGAGTTACTCCAGCATTTTGTATCTATCTTAGTTTAACAAGAACATGGCTTGAAAAATGGTATGGGCCTCGATTATTGAAGCAGGTCTTAGCCCGAGGGTGAAGACCTACTCCAGCAATCTGAGGTGCAGTTCCGGCTTACATTCTGCATGGGTGTCAGAGCAGAACAGGGAGTGGAGTAGTTATCACCCACAGCTTGTCCACGCATATCGAAGCAATGGCCGAGATATGGCCACACCAACGCCTCTACTACCTTAGAAGGCTGGGGGAGTTTGGCCTGTCCCCAACAACCCTCACCGACTTCCAAGGATGCGTTGCAGAAAGCATTTTATCGGGATGCATCACTGCTCGGTATGGGAACAGCTCCATCCAGGACCGCAAGACATTTCAGGGAATTGTGGACGCAGCCCAGACCTTCACACAAACCAACCTACCTTCTATTGACTCCATTTACACCTCACGCTGCCTCGGCAAGGCCAGCAGCATCATCAAGGACCAGTCGCACCCTGGCCACTCCCTCTTCTCCCCACTCCCATCGGGCAACAGGTGCAGAAGTGTGAAAACGCACAGCTCCAGATTCTGGCATGGTTTCTACCAAGTTGTTATCAGGCAAATGAACCATCCTACCAACAAATAGACCGCAGTCCTGAGCTACTGTCTACCTCATTAGAGACCCCACGGACAATCTTTGATCTGACTTTTTATTCCTAGGAACGGTGGCACAGCAGTAGAGTTGCGGCCTTACAGCGAATGCAGCGCCGGAGTCCCGAGTTCAATCCAGACCACGGGTTCTGTCTGTACGGAGTTTGTACGTTCTCCCCGTGACCTGCGTGGGTTTTCTCCGAGATCTTTAGTTTCCTGCCACACTCCAAAAGACGTGCAGGTATGTAGGGGGGGGAGGGTAATTGGCTTGGGTATAAATGTAAAAAATGCCCCTAGTGTGTGTAGGATATGTGTTAATTGCGGGGATCGCTGGTCGTGGGGGGTGCTGTCCCGTAGGGGCCGAAGGGGCCTGTTGGGGGGGGGTCTAGCTAAACGTGAAATCTCCACACAAAACTACTTTGGCACCATCAATGCAACTGGGGGGGGGTGTGTGCACCCGCTTCACTTCCTGAAGTCGATCACTATGTTCTTGAGTGTCTTGGCAGACATTGAGAGAAAGGGTTGTTGTCTCGGAGGATACCAGGACACGAGGTTCTCGATGAGGTCTCCTTCCTGTTCTCCGTCTCGTCACTATTTGATATCCCCGGCGCCCCAGGATTTTAGAATTCACAAAAACTTTGCGCGCCACCTGCATGACGCCCAAGTGGGACGGGCCCTTTAGGTACGTGTGGGGGTACGCAAGACGTTGGTGAGGCTGCGTCTGAGAGCACATTTGATACGATCAAATCCGCGTGATATCTCAACTTCATCCTCCCTTGTTATTCTTTCCATCCTTAATACCTTTACTTAACAAAATCCTATTAATTTCATTTTTTAAAATATTTTTGAATTTGGGGACGGGCCACATTGTAGCTTTCTTGGAAAGGGGGGGGAAAGCTTCAATTTCCGCACTCTTTTTTAGAAAGAAGTCCCTGCTGAAATCACTCTGAAGGCTACATCTACTATCTCTCTTGCTCTGGATCTATCTCTAGATCAAGAGGAAGATAATTTTAGCTGCAATCTACATGACGTGGCAGAGTATGTGGGTAACATGTATAGGGGCCTTCTCCCTCCCACTATGCCGGGTGGCAGAATATTATAATTCCCTGAGCTCTTTTTATAAAATCTGTTGCCCATTTTCGTGTATTGATCTAAATTTCTGGATTAGTGTGGTCGCGAGTTAGCTGCAAGTCATCAACTGATTACCGCTCGAGTTTGTATCAACCCTGCACTGGATTACTAACGACATTGAGGGTTTTGTGGGCGTTGTGTGGATAACTTTTAACCATATTTGCCCACTGATGAAAACTCATGGGAGTTTACTGAACAAAAACTCATTGGATCCCTCGAGCTCTCCTCAGAGCCCTAGGGGCCGTTTCACTGTGCATGTAGGTCTGCCATGTTAGATGTCCCAAACTGTGACACTTCACATTCCTCTGTATTCAATTCCATCAACCATTCCTCAGAACCCAGCCTGGTCAACTGTTCAGCGTGGATCCTGCTGCAGGAGATTATTCACAACCTGCTCTGTTACGGTAGGCTGCAATACCACTCAAGTGTCATCTGCAAACTTGCGAAACATGCCATGTACGTATCTTCTCAGGGCTATATAGAAACATAGAAACCATAGAAAACGTAGGTGCAGGTGCGTGGAGTAGGCCATTCTGCCCTTCGAGCCTGCACCGCCTTCAATATGATCAGTGTGGTGATCAGAGGCGGGGCCAACTCAGTATCCCGTACTTAGCGACCATACCCCGTGAGTGATCCCTTAGCCACAAGTGGGGGCCACATAGCCAATCATCACTCTAACGGCGATATAGCCAATGAACTGGCCTCAAACCCCTCAGAGGCAAGAGTTCCAGAGACTCACCACCCTCTGTGTGAAAAAAAGTCTTCTCATCTCGGTCTTAAAGGATTTTGCCCCCTTATCCTTAAGCTGTGACGCCTTGTCCTGGAACTTCCCCAACATCGGGAACAATCTTCCTGCATCTATGGACCAAGGGCCCTTAAAGAATTTTGTAAGTTTCGATAAGATAGGGCCCTCTTAATCTCCTAATTGGGGGAGGCCAGAAGTATATATCCAGTCTTTCTTCATAAGACAGTCCTGACATGGATCCCAGGTAATTATCAGGTAACTGAATCAAGGGTATTCCGCCCCCCCGGCGCCGGGCCCCCCCCACCAACTGGAGAGAGGTGCGTTCCTGACCTCGGGGGGCCATCTACCTCATTGAATTAACTTTAATTGGATTTTACTGGGCGTTATCTTGCACTAAACGTTATACCCTTTATACATATGATGAGCGTTTGACTTCACTAGTCCTGTACTCGCTGGAGTTTAGAAGGATGAGGGGAGACCTCATTGAAACTTATCGAATTGGAAAAAGGCCTGGATGTTTCCACTTGGAGAGTCTAGGACTGAAGGCCAGAGCCTCAGTAGAAAAGGACGTACTTTAAAAAGGAGACGAGGAGGAATTTATTTAGTCAGAAGGTGGTGAATCTGTGGAATTCATTACCACAGACGGTTTTGGAGACAGTGGATAGGTTTAAGGCAGAGATAGGTAGACAGGCAGCCAAGTCAGTGGATATTTTTAAGACGGAGATTGACAAATTCTTGATTAGTACGGGTGTCAGGGGTTATGGGGAGAAGGCAGGAGAATGGGGTTGAGAGGGAAAGATGGATCAGCCACGATGGAATGGTGGAGTAGACTTGATGGTCCGAATGGCCTAATCCTGCTCCTATAACTTACGAACTCACAAACTATCCTGTATCTGTATACTGTGGACAGCAATAAAAAGCTTTTCACTGTACCTTGGTACACGTGGCAATAATAATTAATATATATATATAATAATAATAAAATTAATAACAACAACAACAACAATAATAATTATTATTATTATAATTATAATATTAAATAAAACAATAATAATAATAATATTTTTTTTAAAATAAAATAAATAAATAATAATAAGAGTAATCATAATAATATTAAAAATAAAAAATATATAAAAATAATAATAATAATAATAAAAAAATAAAAATAATGATAATAATAATATTAAAAAATATATATATGATAATCATAATAAAAATAATAACAATAATAATATTAAAATATATATATATAATAATAATTATAATTATTATAATTTAAAAAAAATATATATATATTTTTTAAAATAATAACAATAACAATAATAATAATAATTTACAAAGTATATTTACAAAGTGGTGAAATCATTGGACAAAGTCAGCATGGATTTACGAAAGGTAAATCATGTCTGACGAATCTTGTGGAATTTTTCGAGGATGTAACTAGTAGCGTGGATAAGGGAGAACCAGTGGATGTGGTCTATATCTGGATTTCCAGAAGGCTTTCGACAAGGTCCCACATAAGAGATTAGTATACAAACTTAAAACATACGGTATTAGGGGTTCAGTATTGATGTGGATAGAGAACTGGCTGGCAAACAGGAAGCAAAGAGTAGGAGTAAACGGTCCTTTTCACAATGGCAGGCAGTAACTAGTGGGGTACCCGCAGGGCTCAGTGCTTGGGACCCCAGCTATTTACAATATATATTAATGAGCTGGATGAGGGAATTGAAGGCAATATCTCCAAGTTTGCGGATGACACTAAGCTGGGGGGGGCAGTGTTCGCTGTGAGGAGGATGCTCGGAGACTGCAAGGTGACTTTGGATAGGCTGGGTGAGTGGGCAAATGTTTTGGCAGATCAGTATAATGTGGATAAATGTGAGGTTATCCACTTTGGTGGCAAAAACAGGAAAGCAGACTATTATTTAAATTGGTGGCCGATTAGGAAAAGGGGAGATGCAGCGAGACCTGGGTGTCATGGTACACCAGTCATTGAAAGTAGGCATGCAGGTGCAGCAGGCAGTGACGAAAAAAGCGAATGGTAGTTTAGCTTTCATAGCAAAAGGATTTGAGTACAGGAGCAGGGAGTTCTACTTCAGTTGTACAGGGTCTTGGTGAGACCACACCTGGAGTATTGCGTACAGTTTTTGGTCTCCAAATCTGAGGAAGGACATTATTGCCATAGAGGGAGTGCAGAGAAGGTTCACCAGACTGATTCCTGGGATTCAGGACTGTCTTATGAAGAAAGACTGGATAGACCTCGGTTTATACTCTCTGGAATTTAGGAGATTGAGAGGGGATCTTATAGAAACTTACAAAATTCTTAAGGGGTTGGACAGGCTAGATGCAGGAAGATTGTTCCCGATTGTTGGGGAAGCCCAGGACCAAGGGGGTCACAGCTTAAGGATAAGGGGGAAATCCATTTAAGACCGAGATGAGAAAGACTTTTTTCACACAGAGAGTGGTGAGTCTCTGGAACTCTCTGCCACAGAGGGTAGTTGAGGCCAGTTCATTGGCTATATTTAAGAGTGAGTTGGATGTGGCCCTTGTGGCTAAGGGGATCAGAGGGTATGGAGAGAAGGCAGGTACGGGATACTGAGTTGGATGATCAGCCATGATCATATTGAATGGCGGTGCAGGCTCGAAGGGCTGAATGGCCTACTCCTGCACCTAATTTCTATGTTTCTATATAATAATAATAAAAATAATAATAATAATATTAATAATAAACTTAACTATCAGGCAACTGAACCATCCTACCAACAACTAGAGAGCAGTTCTGAGCTATTGTTTGCAAATGGATGAACGGAATGCTCAGCTGAAACTGATAAAAAGCTGCTTAACTAATGCTATTTGTCTTAACATTGTTGTGGAGCTTAAGTGGTTGAAATGTTGAAATAAGCCAGGGTAGAATGTGACCCACACAAGCTGCAATTGTTTGTACAGGGACAGGGTGACTAGCCAAGTTTAATTCTTACTAATTGAAAGAAACAAGACCAAACTTGTTCTCCCAGTTGGTAAGACTTGCCATTGCCAGGGCGGTTTACCGGAGCAAAGTTGAAAGCAAATGTGAGAGCTCAGCGGCACAGTGGCGCAGGGGGAGAGTTGCTGCATTACAGTGCCAGAGACGTGGGTTCGATCCTGACCACGGGTGTATGGAATTTGTACATTCTTTGGTTTAGTTTAGTTTATTTTTTATTGTCACACGCATCGAGGCACAGTGAAAAGCTTTCATTGCCTGCTATCCAGTCAGCGGAAAGACAATACTTGTTTACAATCGAGCCATACAATTGAACCGACACGATTACAATCTCCCCGTGACCTGCGTGGGTTTTCTCTGGGTGCTCTGGTTTTCCTCCCACACTCCAAAGGTGTACAGATTTGTAGGCTAATTGACCTTGTGAAAATTGTAAATTGTCCCTGGTGCTTGGGATAGCGTGCAGGGTGACTGCTGATTGACGCGGATCCTGCGGGCTGAATGGCCTGAATTCCGGGCTGTATCCCGAAACTAAAACTAAAGCTCTGTTCAGAACCAGGATGAACCACATTTTAGAGCTTTCTGGTTTCAGCTGTTGGGTTTTTTTTTACGAGCGGAACAGATGGATGATATCGATCTGCTTCTCTCTTCCTTCCTGACTGCAGGTCATATTCTGATATGCAGCAAAATCAATATTACACTTGCATTTGTCTGTCATTCTGTCCGTTCTACTTGCCTATGCTTTTAACAGACGGACATGAGGAAATCTATTCACACCACCTTATTGCTTTCGATTTTAAAATAGTAGATGAATGTCATAGAAAAGATAAACTGCAGATTAAACTGTCAATTTTCGCGGTGATGGTATTTCAAGTCTTTTGAGTTAGAAGGGATCGTACACGACTCAAAGAGCACTTCACTGTGGAAACAGGCCCTCCGTCCGGCTGAGTCCGCACCGGCCAGCGATCCCCGCACATTAACACTGATCTACACACACTGGGGACAATTTACAATAACACCCGGCCAATTAACCTGCAAACCTGCACGTCTTTGGAGTGTGGGAGGAAACCAGAGACCCCGGAGAAAACCCACGCAGGTCACGGGGAGAACGTACAAACTCTGTACAGACAGAGCACCCGTAGTCGGGATCGTACCCGGGTGTCTGGCGCTGCAAGGCAGCAACTCCACCGCTGCGCCACTGTGCCCCCAACTTACAATGTGCAATCATGCATTGAGAAGGAGATAGATCTGTTCTTCCAAGTGCCGACATGCCATCCTTGACCACTCTTTGTAGAAGAGCAAAGAGTCTCTCTGGTGACCCAAGCATGATGCTGACGCTGAGGCTTCTGTTTATATTGGCTGGTACATTACACAGAGTCATAGAGCCACAGAGCCAGGTAGACTCTTAACCGTGTGTAGGAAGGAACTGCAGATGCTGGTTTAAACCGAAGATAGACACAAAATGCTGGAGTAACTCAGCGGGACCGGCAGCGTCTCTGGAGAGAAGGAATGAATGGGTGACGTTCATGAATGATCAGTCTGAAGAAGTGCCTGTGAATGGGGGAACTTGGTTGCTGTAAGGAATCCGGAACCAACTCTTCTGCAAGTATCTATACTAACATATAACCATATAACCATATAACCATATAACAATTACAGCACGGAAACAGGCCCTCTCGGCCCTTCCAGTCCGTGCCGACCATTTGTTTTCCCCTAGTCCCATCTACCTGCACTCAGACCATACCCCTCCATTCCCTTCACGTCCATATACCTATCCACTTTACTTTTAAAATGTTAAAATCGATCCTGCCTCCACCACTTCTGCTGGAAGCTGATTCCACACAGCCACCACCCTCTGAGTAAAGAAGTTCCCCCTCACGTTACCCCGAAACCTCTGTCCCTTAATTCTCATGTCATGCCCTCTTGTTTGAATCTTCCCTACCCTCAATGGGGGAAAAACGTATCCACGTTAACTCTGTCTATCCCTTTCATCATTTTAAAGACCTCAATCAAGTCCCCCCTTAACCTTCTGCGCTCCAAAGAATAAAGACCTAACTTGTTCAGCGGTGCAGGCTCGAAGGGCTGAATGGCCTACTCCTGCACCTAATTTCTATTTCTATGTTCAACCTTTCTCTGTAACATAGTTGCTGGAACCCAGGCAACATTCTAGTAAATCTCCTCTGTACTCTCTCTATTTTGTTGACATCCTTTCCTATAACTAGGCGACCAAAATTGTACACCATACTCCAGAATTGGTCTTACCAATGCCTTGTACAATTTTAACATTACTTCGTTTCTCCACCATTTATGTCTACCTTCGATTTTCCTGCATCTGCAGTTCCTTCTTGAACATAAATGGGGGCCGCACAGTGGTGTAGCGATAGAGTAGCTGTCTTACAGTCAGCATGGTTTTGTATGTGGCACTTTGGGAGGTCAAGAGGTCAAGCACTTTGGGAGATCAGTCTGAAGAAGGGTTTTGGCCCGAAATGTTGCCTATTCCCTTCGCTCCACAGATGCTGCCGCACCCGCTGAGTTTCTCCACCATTTTTGTCTACCTTCGATTTTCCAGCATCTGCAGTTCCTTCTTGAACATTTCGGGAGGTCAAATGTGAAGTGAAAACTTACAATTAATACACAGACAGTGGTGCAGTGGTTGAGTCGCTGCCTTACAGCGAACGCAGCGCCGGAGACCCCGGTTCCATCCCGACTACGGGCGCTGCCTGTACGGAGTTTGCACGTACTCCCCGTGACCTGCGTGGGTTTTCTCCGAGATCTTCGTCTTCCTCCCACACTCCAAAGACGTGCAGGTTTGTAGGTTAATTGGCTTGGTAAATGTAAAGATTGTTCCTAGTGTCACTGGTCGAAGGGCCTGTTTCCGCGCTGTATCTCTAACCTAAACTAAACTAAATAGAATTACCCTTAACAGGAGTGTACAGGGGTCGAGGAAAGAGCGTTCACGTCGCGGCCCTGTTTCCACCAATCTTTCCACCACCACGAACAAGAAGCGGCAAGACAGACACCGTTGTACGCAGATGCCGAGTTGTGTGCTCAGCTCTGGCTGGACAACTTCTAATCTTGTGTGTGGACTCGATAAGAAGAAGAAGACCGATGTACAAAGAAATCTTGGGCTCCGCGCATAACTCCGTGAAAGTGGCAACATCAGTAGACAGTGTGGTAAAGAAGGCACATGGTATGCTTGCTTTCAGAGTACGTGGGGCACTGAATATAAGGGTCAGGATGTAACGATGCAGCTTTACAGGTCTTTGGTCAGTTCACATTTGGAGTATTTAGTGCAGTTCAGGTTGCCCATCATCTCCCAAAGCCCCACCGCCACCGAGGCTCCACCGCCACCACCGAGGCTCCACCTCCACCACCGAGGCTCCACCTCCACCGAGGCTCCACCTCCACCACCGAGGCTCCACCTCCACCACCGAGGCTCCACCTCCACCACCACCAGGCTCCTCCCCCCACCGCCACCACCGAGGCTCCATCCTCCACCACCGAGGCTCCACCTCCACCACCGAGGCTCCACCTCCACCACCGAGGCTCCACCTCCACCGAGGCTCCACCTCCACCACCGAGGCTCCACCTCCACCACCGAGGCTCCACCTCCACCACCGAGGCTCCACCTCCACCACCGAGGCTCCACCTCCACCGCCGAGGCTCCACCTCCACCGCCGAGGCTCCACCGCCACCGAGGCTCCACCTCCACCACCGAGGCTCCACCTCCACCACCGAGGCTCCACCTCCACCGCCGAGGCTCCACCTCCACCACCGAGGCTCCACCTCCACCGCCGAGGCTCCACTGTCACCGAGGCTCCACCTCTGCCACCGAGGCTCCATTGGCCCAGGCAGGTTTCACTGCCTGGCTTCTCCATGGCCTCCCGGGAGGTGCCCAGAGGGCATAGCTTTAACATGAGAGGGGCAAAGTTCAAAGGGACTAGGCGGGCATCGACTGCATCTGGTATTACCAGTGTGGCCTCCTATACATCGGCGAGACCGAGCATAGACTCAGCCATCGTTTCGCCAAACACTTGCGCTCGGTCCACCAAGGCCTTTTGCATCTTTTGTTAACCATTGCTAACCATTTTAACCAAACTCCTCTTCCCCATTCCCATTCTGACCTTTCAGTCCTGGGCCTCCTCCATTGCCAGAGTGGGGCCACACGCAAACTGGAAGAACAGCACCTCATATTCCGCCTGGGTAGCTTACATCCCAACGGTATGAACATTGAATTTTCAGTTCAGTTCAGTTTAGTTTATTGTAGTTTAAAGCCTTTGTTGCTTTTCGCTGTACCTTGCTTTTAGGTAAAGAACCAAACTCCCCCCTTCTTCCCTCCACTCTCACTTGTGCCCCACCTGGTTTTGCACCTATTTCCGCCCTCCCCCCCCCCCCCCTTTCCAGTTGCATTCCTTCCTCTAGCTTCACAATTTGCAACTCTGCAATCCTTTTATCTCACGCTTTTTACCCTTGTATCTCTGGCCTTTGTCCAACCATCTGTCTATCAACCCACACCCGCCCCCCCCCCCCCCCCACCTCCACCTTCACCTGTATCCGCCTATTACTTGCCAGGCTTTGTCCGGCTCTCTCTTCCAGATTTCCTAACTTCCCCCCCCCCCCAACTGCAGTCAATCTGAAGAAGGGTCCAGACCTGAAGCGTCACCTAGCCGTGTTCTCCAGAGATGCTGAGTTACTCCAGTAGTTTGTGTCTTCTTATTTGTTGAGACGTATCTGCAGTTCCTTGTTTCTGTGAAGGGTTCACGGAGGCTCATGTGTGCCTGGAACCCGCAGCCAGGGAGGGTGGAGAAGGCGGACATTATCCTGGCATTTAAGAGGCTTCAAGACAGGCACATGGATACGCAGGGAATGGAAGCAGATGGATCCGATGAGATTAGTCTCTCTTGGCGTCATGTTCGGCAAAGACATCGTGGGCTGAAGTGCCTGGCCCTGTGCAGTGCTGGTCAATGTTCAAATACGTGTGGGAAGGAACTGCAGATGCTGGTTTACACCAAAGAAAGACACAAAATGCTGGAGTAACCCAGGCAGCATCTCTGGAGAAAAGGAACAGGTAATGTATTGGGTCGAGACCGTTCTTCAGACTGAAGAAGGGTGTCGACCCAAAATGTCGCCTATTCCTTTTCTCCAGAGATGCTGCCTGTCCCGCTGAGTGACTGAAGCATGTTGTGTCTGTCTTCCATTTGGTGGAATATGTTGAGCATATAATTTATCCAATATCCGTTTCTCCGAACATTGGAGATAATCAAAAGTTCACGGATCCAAATGATCTAAACCTTCTGTTAAACATTTTTCCCATTTTAGTATTTGCTTATACTTTCATTTCAGAAGTGTATCTTTGCTGCGTTGTGTGAGAAATTCCTCCTGCTATGATTGGAAAGACATCATCTACAATCTGTAGTGTGAAAATCATGCTTTCAATACCTTCACCAGAATCTGTTCCTGTCTGCTTCTTGATAGTCATAGAGTGATACAGCGTGGAAACAGGCCCTCGGGCCCAACTTGCCCACACCAGCCAACATGTCCCAGCCACACTAGTCGCACCTGCCCGCGTTTGGTCCATATCCCTCCAAACCTGTCCTATCTTTCATAGCAAAAGGATTTGAGTACAGGAGCAGGGAGGTTCAACTTCAGTTGTACAGGGTCTTGGTGAGACCACACCTGGAGTATTGCGTACAGTTCTGGTCTCCAAATCTGAGGAAGGACATTATTGCCATAGAGGGAGCGCAGAGAAGGTTCACCAGACTGATTCCTGGGATGTCAGGACTGTCTTATGAAGAAAGACTGGATAGACTCGGTTTATACTCTCTAGAATTTAGGAGATTGAGAGGGGATCCTATAGAAACTTACAAAATTCTTAAGGGGTTGGACAGGCTAGATGCAGGAAGATTGTTCCTGATGTTGGGGAAGTCCAGGACAAGGGGTCACAGCTTAAGGATAAGGGGGAAATCCTTTAAGACCGAGATGAGAAAGACTTTTTTCACACAGAGAGTGGTGAGTCTCTGGAACTCTCTGCCACAGAGGGTAGTTGAGGCCAGTACATTGGCTATAATTAAGAGGGAGTTAGATGTGGCCCTTGTGGTGAAGGGGATCAGAGGGTATGGAGAGAAGGCAGGTACAGGATACTGAGTTGGATGATCAGCCATGATCATATTGAATGGCGGTGCAGGCTCGAAGGGCCGAATGGCCTACTCCTGCACCTAATTTCTATGTTTCTATGTTTCCATGTTTCCATGTTTCTATCCATGTACCTGTCTAACTGCTTCTTAAACGTTGGGATAGTCCCAGCCTCAACTACCTCCTCTGGCAGCTCGGTCCATACACCCACCACCCTTTGTGTGAAAAAGTTCCCTCTCAGACTCCTATTAAAGACTTTCCACTTCACCTTAAACCTATGTCCTCTGGTCCTCCATCCATCTACTCTGGGCAAGATTCTCTGTGCATCTAACCGATCAATTCCTCTCGGGGCTAACAGAATCAAGGGATGTGGAGAGAAAACAGGAACGGGGTACTGATTTTAGATGATCAGCCATGATGACATTGAATGGATGTGCTGGCTCAAAGGGCTGAATGGCCTTCTCCTGCACCTGTTTTCGATGTTTCTACCATCCCAGGAATCAGTCTGGTGAACCTTCTCTGCACTCCCTCTAATGGCAATAATGTCCCTCGACTCATGATTGACACGAGGTCCTAGGAGATCTTTGTAACTCTCCTTCACGTTCGAGAGTAGTCCCCACGTACTCGAGGCCTCAGCTAGGTCGCGGCATTTTTTTCAACATGCTGAAACATGCCCGTGAGTAAATAAAGGTCGCCATGAATCATTATTATTTTACTCGTAGGTTTAGCCGAGGTAGGTCGTAATGCTATCGTAGGTAATCCAAGGCAATCAAAGGTAATCAAAGGTAGTCGAAGATAAAGCTCGGTGTGAAAAAAAAGGTAAGTAAACCGACCGGTAATGTTAAATGCCCCCTAAACTTTATTAAACGTTCTCTGGCTTCTTAAAAATGTCTCCATCCCTTCCCCCCCTTCTTCTCCCCCCTCCCCCCCTCTCCCCCCCTCTCCCCCTCTCTCTCCCCCCTCTCCCCCCTCTCCCCCCTCTCTTCCCCCCTCTCCCCCCCTCTCCCCCCTCATCCCCCCTCTCCCCCCCTCTCGCCCCCCTCTCACCCCCTTCTCCCCCCTTCTCCCTCACCCCCTTCTCTCCCTCCGCCCCACTTCATTCCCCCCTCTCCCTCCCCCTCTCCCCCCCTCTCTCCCCGTCTCCCCCCTTCTCCCCCCTCTCCCCCTCTCCCCCCTCACCCCCCTCTCCCCCCCTCTCTCCCCCCTCTCCTCCCCCCTCTCTCCCCCTCTCCCCCCTCTCCCCCCCCTCTCCCCCTCTCTCCCCCCCTCTCCCCCCCCCTCTCCCCCCTCTCCCCCCTCTCTCCCCCCCTCCCCCCCTCTCCCCCCTCTCCCCCCTCTCTCCCCCTTCTCCCCCCCTCTCCCCCTCCCCCCCCACCCCCCTCTCCCCCCTCTCTCCCCCCTCTCTCCCCCCTCCTCCCCCCCCCCTCTCCCCCTCTCTCCCCCTCTCATCCCCCCTCTCCCCCTCTCTCCCCCCTCTCCCCCCTTCTCCCCCCTTCTCCCCCCCTCTCCCCCCCTCCCCCTCTCCCCCCCTCTCCCCCCCTTCTCCCCCCCTCTCCCCCCTCTCCCCCCCCTCTCCCCCCTTCCCTCCCTCCCCCTCCCACTCCAAAGGAATTACCGTATCTGTGCCAGACGCCTTTTACCTTCCTGTTCATCGCGGGTGTGAATTTCAGACAGCGCTTCCCCGCTTTCCCAGGCACCCGCCTTTGTGCTGTCTTTGTGTGTCTGTGTGTGTGTGCGCGCGCAGACGGTCGATCCGGCTCGCGGTTTCATCGCTGACGGTCGATCCAGCTCGAGGTTTTCCAGGCGAGTGCCCCCGAGCTTGAAGGTCGGAAACAGTCGCTGAAAGGTGGCGTTAGTGGGACAGGCCCGTTAGTGGGACAGGCCCTTGAGTCGTTAATACTGAGAGGTCACTGTTTAACGCTACCAATGAGGGATGGGTCCCAGGGATCTTGGTCCTGTACCTTTATCGTTCACTGTGCTGTGTCACCAACATGTCCTATGATGAGCGTTTGTCGGCACTGGGCCTGCACTCGCTGGAGTGTAGAACGATGAGGGGGGGACCTCATTGAAACAAACAGAATAGTGAAAGGCTTGGATAGAGTGGATGTGGAGAGGATGTTTTCACTGGTTGGAGAGTCCAGGACCAGAGGGCACAGCCTCAGAATTAAAGGATTCTCTTTTAGGAAGGAGATGAGGAGGAATTTCTTTAGTCGGTGGGTGGTGAATCTTTGCCACACAAGGCTGTGGAGGCAAAGTCAGTGGATATATTTAAGGCAGAAATAGATAGATTCTTAGGTAGACAAAAGTGCTGGAGAAAGTCAGCGGGTGCAGCAGCATCTATGGAGCGAAGGAAATAGGCAACGTTTCGGGCCGAAACCCTTCTTCAAACTCAAGATAGATTTTTGATTAGTACGGGTGTCAGAGGTTATGGGGAGAAGGCAGGAGAATGGGGTTAGGAGGGAGAGATAGTTAGAAACATAGAAACATAGAAAATAGGTGCAGTAGTAGGTCCTTCGAGCCAGCACCTCCATTCAATAAGATATTGGCTGATCATCCAAAATCAGTACCCCGTTCCTGCGTTCTCCCCATATACCTTGATTCCATTAGCCCTAAGCCCTAACTCTCTCTTGAAAACATCCAGTGAATTGGCCTCCACTGCCCTCTGTGGCAGAGAATTCCACAGCTCAGCCGTGATTGAATGGCGGAGTAGACTTGACGGGCCGAATGGCCTAATTCCCCTCCTATCACTTATGATCTTATGATCTTATGATGTTAACAGAACATAAGTGCCTCGAGCAGCTAGCTGGAAAAGCAGAGGCAGTTTTGCTGCTTCCGACTTTGTGATTCATTGCCATGTTCCCGCGCGCTCAGCTTCTGCCCCAGTTGCAGCATCTTGCCAGCCAGCGATATGACTGCATCTTGTGCCATTGAAAACCTGCCTGTGCGACTCAAAGATCAGTGACAGTTCCTACTGGGATTTCACAAAGCGGGGCCTGAGAGCTTAAATGGGTCTAAAGACCAGAACTTCCTCTCTCTAAGTGGAACTCTTGTGTCTCCGGAATGCAGGGGGATTTTTCATTCAGGCGAGCTTTGAATCACAGAAGCACCCAAAATGAGAGCATGTGGATTTCTTTTTTTCCCCGGTGTGCTTTGCTGTCTTATTCTAGCTGCCCGCTTTGTTCCTCAAGTTGTATCCTCAGGATGTTAAAACTTCTTCCTAAAAGTTAACTACGAGTCGGGGCAATTAAAGAAACGACCGGAGAGAAAAACGCTGAATTGGGCCAGAGGGTTACAATAAGCCCCATTCTCTATTTCGGCTGTGCAGATCTGAAAGGCAGGCACGGCATCAAAGGAACCAGATTCCCTGACCCAATTCCATCAGCGTTAAGGGAAGGGACTATTTTCTCACATCAACTAATGTTTAGTTTAGTTTAGTTTAGGAATACAGGGCGGAAACAGGCCCCTCGGCCCACCGAGTCCTCGCCGACCAGCGACCCCCCGCACACTAAAGGGCCTGTCCCACTGTACGGGTTCTTCTGAGTTTCCCCTGCTTACGAGCTCCGACGTATCTGCTATGTACATTCTACGTACTTACCATGAGTTTGATTTTTTTTTTAAACTCGGGAGAGCTCTTGAATTACCTCGTACAGTGGGACAGGCCCTTAACACTACCCTACACACACCGGGGCCTATTTTATTTTACACATTTATACATTAGCACCAAGCCAATTAACCTACAAACCTGTACGTCTTTAGAGTGTGCGGTGAAACCTTGCTGGCTTTACCTTGCACTAAACGTTATTCACTTATCATGTATCTGTACACGGTGTACGGCTCGATTGTAATCATGTATTGTCTTTCCGCCGGCTGGTTAGCACGCAACTAAAATATTTTCACTGTACCTCGGTACACGTGGCAATAGACTAAAACTAACTTACTAACTAACTCTATAAACCTGATGGTGTAATATGTAAAGATGGCATTGAATATCACGCCACCACAAAATGAAATAGATAATGAATTAAAATGGTCACTGTTCATGATTGAAAGATAAGGCTCAAAAGGTCAAGCTCTTTTGAGCCTTATCGAGCTGGATCGACCGTCAGCGATGAAACCGCGAGCCGGATCGACCGTCTGCGCGCACACACACACAAAGACAGCACAAAGGCGGGTGCCTGGGAAAGCGGGGAAGCGCTGTCTGAAATTCACACCCACTATGTGAGACCACAGGATTTAGAAACATAGAAACATAGAAACATAGACAATAGGTGCAGGAGTAGGCCATTCGGCCCTTCAAGCCAGCACCGTCATTCAATATTATCATGGCTGTTCATCCAAAATCAGTACCCCGTTCCTGCTTTTTCCCCATATCCCTTGATTCTGTTAGCCCCAAGAGCTAAATCTAACTCTCTCTTGATAAGATCCAGTGAAATGGCCTGATCGTCCCCTATCAATAACCCGTGCCTGCCTTCTCCCCATATCCCTTGATTCCACTAGCCCCTAGAGCTCTATCTAACTCTCTCTTAAATCCATCCAGTGACTTGGCCTCCATGCCCTCTGTGGCAGAGAATTCCACGCATTCACAACTCTCTGGGTGAAAACGTTTTTCCTCATCTCAGTCCTAAATGGCCTACCCCTTATTCTTATTAACTGTGGCCCCTGGTTCTGGACTCCCCCAAAATGGGGAACATGTTTCCTGCATTTAGCCTGTCCAATCCCTTAAGAATTTTTCTATAAGATTCCCTCTCATCCTTCTAAATTCCAGTAAATACAAGCCCAGTCGACCCATTCTTTCATCATTTGTCAATCCCGCCATACATTTGATTGTATTGTTAAACAATGTGCAGGTTAAGTAGTCGATTATTGCCGCAGACACATTTTGAAAGCATTGTTCATTCAGGACCAAAAATGATAGCATGCGGAAACTGATAATAGGTGGCATTTAAATACTTGAACATTGCCATATTAAAATATATTTTTCACACAGAGAGTTGTGTGCCTCAGAGGGCGGTGGAGGCCGGTTCTCTGGATGCTTTCAAGAGAGAGCTAGATAGGTCTCTTAAAAATTGCGGAGTCAGGGGATATGGGGAGAAGGCAGGAACGGGGTACTGATTGGGGATGATCAGCCATGATCACATTGAATGGCTCAAAGGGCCGAATGGCCTACCGCACCTATTGTCTATTGTCTGTATAATATCAAGGGACATTAACCCTGTCTCAGCCTTCGTGCAGTCTCGCCTTTCAGTCGGAAGATTTCTCTGTCGGGTCGAGTTAAAAGATGCCGGCCTAAAGATCTCTACACACAGTTTACCCTGAACAATATTTGAAAAGTATCATCGAGTCAAGTCACTTTTATTTCTATAGCACATTTAAAAAACAACTCTCGTTGACCAAAGTGCTTTACATTGGTGGAGGTACTAACGTTATACAACATTGGTTCACAGATTACGTACATACATAAATACATACATATAGCCCTCCCTCAGAGGACGTCAAGAAAGGCTTGAGAGTAAAGATGAGATTTAAGTCTCGATTTGAAGGAGTTGATGGAGGGGGCAGTTCTGATGGGAAGAGGGATGCTGTTCCACAGTCTAGGAGCTGCAACCACAAAGGCGCGGTCGCCCCTGAGCTTATGCCTAGACCGCGGGATGTTCAGTAACCCCAAGTCGGCCGATCTGAGGGACCTGGAGTGGTGGGTGAGCAGACTTTTGATGTAGGTGGGGGCAAGCCCGTTAAGGGCTTTGTAGACATAAAGGAGGATCTTGAAATGTATTTCGGAACCGTACAGGCAGCCAGTGGAGAGAGGCCAGGATCGGGTATTGTGGTCCCTTTTTTTCGGGTGCGCATCAGGAGTCTCGCCTGCGGCGTTTTGGACCAGTTGCAGGCGGGACAGGGAAGATTGGCTGATGCCAGTGTAGAGGGAGTTGCAGTAATCTAGGCGGGAGGAGATAAATGTGTGGATGATCTTTTCGAGGTCATCAAACTGGAGGAATTGTTTTATTTTAGCTATCGTCCGAAGCTGGAAGAAGCTAGCTTTTACCCCGGCATTGACTTGTTTGTCAAACTTCAGTGCTGAGTCAAATATCACGCCAAGGTTTTTGACGTGAGGTTTGAGTAATGGGATGAGGCTTCCAAGGCTGCCTGCTATCATTTTGGTTGAGTCCGAGGGGCCGAGAAGGATGACCTCAGACTTACTCTGGTTTAGTTGGAGGAAGTTCTGGGCCATCCAGCACTTTATATCCTCGAGGCAGCGGGTAAGGTTAAGCAGATTTGATCGGTTGTTGGGCTTCAGGGGGGAGGTACAGTTGTGTATCGTCTGCATAGCAATGGAAGGAGATGACGTGCCTGTGAATGACTTGGCCTAAGGGGAGCATATACAGGGAGAAGAGAATGGGGGCAAGGATGGAGCCTTGTGGAACCCCACAGCAGTGGCTAGCTGGGGAGGAGAAAAAGTTGCCTCTGTTAGTCGAGAAACTCCTACCTTTGAGGTAGGTGACGAACCAGCTCAGGGCAGTGCCATCAACACCAACCCCTGATCCAAATCATGGATCATAATATTCAGATACACAATGAAAGGCAGGGCTCTGGGAAGTGTTGTGGAGCAGAGGGATCTAGAAGTCGGTCTTTGATCTTGCACTAAATGTTATTCCGTTAGCATGTATCAGCACACAGCAAATGACCCGATTGTAATCATGTACTGTCTTTCAGCTGACTGGTTAGCACGCAACAAAAGCTTTTCACTATCTCACGCCACGATAAACTAAACTGAACAGAACTGAGTGCAGGTACCTAGTTCCTTGAAGGTGGCATCACAGGTAGATGTGGTGGTCAAATAGGTTTTTGGCACATTGGCCTTCATCAGTCAGAGTATTGAGTATAGAAGTTGGGAGGTCATGTTGCAGTTGTATAAGACACTCCAGCATTTTGTGTCTAACATCCTACTGAATATGCATTTAGAGTATTGTGAGGCCGCATTTAGAGTATTGTGTTCAGTTCTGGGCACCATGTTATGGGAAAGTTGTTGACAAGTTGGAGAGAGTGCAGAAAAGATGTACAAGGATGTTGCCAGGACTTGAGGGCCTGAGCTACAGGGAGAGGTTGAGCAGGCTCTATTCCCCGGAGCGCAGGAGGATGAGGGGTGATCTTATAGAGGTGCACAAAGATCATGTGGGAAATAGATCGGGTAGACGCACAGAGTCGCTTCCCCAGAGTGGAGGAATCGAGAATCAGAGGGCATAGATTTAACATGAAGGGAGAAAGATTTTATAGGAATCTGAGGGGTAACTTTTTCACACAAAGGGTGGCGGGTGTATGGAACGAACTGCTGGAGGACTTTGTTGAGGCAGGGACTATCGCAACGTTTAAGAAGCAATTAAACAGGTACATGGATAGGACGGGTTTAGAGGGTTATGGGCCAAATGCAGGCAAGTGGAACTAGTGTAGATGGGACGTGTTGGTCGGTGTGGGCAAGTTAGGCCCAAGGGCCTGTTTCTACGTTGTATCACTCTATGACTCTAAGGTCACATCCTTGGACAGCAACAGAATCAATGGGCTGGACATGTTGAGAGAAGTCACTGCTCCAGACTGATGCGAAAAGAATATAATAATGTGATCCAATCCCATCCGTTCGATCTTCATAATAAAAGCGCATTTTGAACACTTATCCCAACTCAAACAGTCATAGAGCCATACGGCAAGGGAACTGGCCCATCGATTCTGCAAGGATGTGATTCCACTGAAAAGGATTCAGTAGGATGTTAGGCACAAACTGCTGGAGGAACTCAGCGGGACAGGCAGCATCTCTGGAGAGAAGGAATGGGTGACGTTTCGGGTCGAGACCCTTCTTCAGACATTCAGTAAGGATGTTGCCTGGATTGAAGCAGCTCGAGTGACAGAGTCATACAACATGGGCCCTTCGGCCCAACTAGCCCATGCTGACCAAGATGCCCCATTCACGCTAGTCCTGCCTGCTCCCGATTTGGACCATGTCCCTCTAAACCTTAACTGTTACAGAGCTGCTGCTTTACAGCGCCAGAGACCCGGGTTTGATCCTGACCATGGTTGTCGTCTGTATGGAGTTAATATGTTCTACCCATGACCTCGTGGGTTTTCTCCGGGTGCTCTGGTTTCCTCCCACACTCCAAAGACATACAGGTTTGTAGGTTAATTGGCTTTGGTAAGGATGGCAAATTGGACCATGGTGTGTAGGAATGTCCGAGTGCAAGGCGATCGCTTGTCGGCGCGGACTCGGTGGGCTGAAGGACCTGTTTCCGTGCTGCATCCCTAAACTAAACTCTATCCCTCAAATCCCTTCCAGGAACGGACTACTGAATGTGGATGATCAGCCATGATCACAGCGAATGGCGGTGCTGGCTCGTAGGGCCGAATGGCCTCCTCCTGCACCTATTGTCTATTGTCCATTGTCTATTGTCAAGCATCCATTCAAGTATGTGCTGGCTTCACCTCGCACTAAAGGTTATTCCCTTATCATGTATCCAAACACTGTAAATGGCTCGGTGGTGATCATGCCTTGTCTTTCCGCTGACTGGATAGGACGCGACAAGAAAGCTTTTCACTGTACCCCGGTACACGTGACAATGAACTAAACTGTAAACTGGGATTCCACAAGAGGAACGACGTATTTTCGGGAGACTAAGCAGCGCTTGTACGCTGTCATGCGTTATAGCGGATAACTTATTTACAGTGGGTGATAAATGCTTATTTAGCTTAGCTTAGAGATACAAGGCGGAAACAGGCCCTTCGGCCCACTGAGTCCACGCCGGCCATTTTTGATTTGTATTTTTATTTATTAGAAGCAGAGTACAAAAGTATAAACCGCGGCATACGACATAATACATTTATCGTACAGCTTCCATTTTAATTTTAGCAAAGATGAAATAGAAAAAGAGAGGAAGAGCAAGGAAGAAGGAAAGTGGAAAGAGAAAGGGGACGTGTGAGAATAGAACCCCTAAACTACCAAATGAGCGAGTAAGTCAAAACTTAAAGAAATAAAAAGACAAAAAACGGAGAAAAAAAAAGTGTTGATATACCTGCTTCATTTCTCTCCCCACCCATCTGTACGTCTTTGGAGTGTGGGAGGAAACCGGGAGCGCCCGGAGAAAACCCACGCAGGCCATGGGGAGAACGCACAAACTCTGTGCAGACAAGCACCCGTAGTCGGGATTGAACCGGGGCCTCTGGTGCGGTAATGGCAGCAGCTCTTGTGCTGTGTCTCGGGGCTGGCTATGCTTCCCAAGCTTTCCTTTGCTTGGCATCTTAAACCGTGCTTCATAAGTGTTCCTCATTAATCCTGTAACTCTATTTAGAGAGTATGCATTGCTCTCCTTTTACACTCTCACCGGCAGAGAGCCTGATCCCAGCAGGACTCTGCACTGTGCCAAAGGAACTGGAAATGCGTAGGATGGAACTGCAGATGCTGATTTGCACCGAAGATAGACACAAAATGCTGGAGTAACTCATCGGGTCAGGCAGCGTCTCTGGAGAGAAGGAATAGGTTAGTTTAGTTTGGTTTAGTTTAGTTGAGAGATCCAGTGCAGAAACAGGGCATTCGCCACCCCGACTAGCGATCCCCGTGCATTAACACTATCCCACACACACTAGGGACAATTTATACTTACACCAAGCCAATTAACCTACAAACTCGTACGTCTTTGGAGTGTGGGGTGAAACCGAAGATCTCGGAGAAAACCCACGCGAGAGCCTGCAAACCCCGTACGGACAGCACCTGTGGTCGGGATCAAGCTCGGGTCTACTGGCGCTGTCAGGCAGCAACTGTACCGGCGCGCCACCCTGCCCCCCTTTGCCGTTTTCGGGTCGAGACCCTTCTTCAGACTGAGTGTCAGGGGAAAGGGGAAACAAGGGATATAGGCGGTGATATAGAGGGGTACAGAACAAATGAATGAAAGCTATGCAAAAAAGTAATTCCCCGAAACGTAAAAAAAATCGATTCCCCTCATGATTTCGTGCACTATAAGATTATCCCTCGTCTTCCTGCGCTCCAAGGAATAAAGTAACGACCTCCCAACTTCGATTCCTCTCATGATTTTATACACCATCTACAAGACCAGACAGGCATGCCAATAATAGACCCACACCTTTACATATCAGCTTGGGAAACTATCCTGTGACGGGCAAAATTGCCAATAACATCATTCATTTAAACAGCAACTTTGGGCAGCCCGGTGGCGCAGCGGTAGAGTTGCTGCCTTAGAGCGCTTGCAGCGCCGGAGACCCGGGTTCGATCCCGACTACGGGCGCTGTCTGTACGACGTTTGTACGTTCTCCCCGTGACCTGCGTGGGTTTTCTCCGAGATCTTCGGTTTCCTCCCACACTCCAAAGACGTACATTGTTGTAGCTTATTTGGCTTGGTGAATGTGTAAAATTGTCCCCAGTGTAGGTAGGACAGCGTTAATGTGCGGGGGTCGCTGGTCGGTGCGGACTTGGTGGGCCGAAGGGCCTGTTTCCAGGCTGTATCTCTGAACTAAACTAAACCCGCTCCTCCTCGGGTTGGAACTAAAAGGCGACCCTTGAATCGTTGGCCGCAACCACGCAAATTCTCCTTCGTGCATTTGGATGCAAAACAGCAGCAGCTTGGCAGAGCCAAGGCTTAGCACCAAGGCAACAAGGCCGCAAATGCCAGCACAAAGGCCGTTTGTGTGGTGAAACCAATATGAAAATAAGCCTGCAGCAGGGGTGCGAATTATATTCACATTCCTGGGGCAATATGAAAATACAGTCTGTGTGGTCCAGAGCCACACGGCTGAATTTAGTCCGGAAAGGGGAATAAATGGCAGCCACGCCTTGCTGAGTCAAGTTGTACCAGCTTCACATTCGGCTTGTTGAGCCTCATTGTCTGTAACTCATTTTCACCCAGCCCCCATGTTGGGGGAGACCAGAACCAGGGGCCACAGTTTAAGAATAAGGAGTAAGCCATTTACAACAGAGACGAGGAAACAATTTTTCTCACAGAGAGGGTTGAGTCTGTGGAATTCTCTGCCTCAGAGGGCAGTGGAGGCAGGTTCTCTGGATGCTTTCAAGAGAGAGCTGGATAGGGCTCTTAAAAATAGCGGATTCAGGGGATATGTGGATAAGCTTTTCCCATTGAGGGTAGGGAAGATTCAAACAGAGGGCATGACATGAGAATTAAGGGACAGAAGTTTAGGGGTAACGTGAGGGGGAACTTCTTTACTCAGAGGGTGGTGGCTGTGTGGAATGAGCTTCCAGCAGAAGTGGTGGAGGCAGGATCGATTTTAACATTTAAGAGTAAAGTGGATAGGTATATGGACGTGAAGGGAATGGAGGGGTATGGTCTGAGTGCAGGTAGATGGGACTAGGGGAAAACAAATGGTCGGCACGGACTGGAAGGGCCGAGAGGGCCTGTTTCCGTGCTGTAATTGTTATATGGTTATATGGTTATATGGTGATATGGGGAGAAGGCAGGAACAGGATACGGATTGGGGATGATCAGCCATGATCACATTGAATCAAAGGGCCAAATGGCCTACTCCTGCACCTATTGTCTATTGTCTATTGTCTATCGTTACTCTTTTGCATATCTTGCATTCATTTGTTCTCTATCCCTCTCTATCACCGTCTATATCTCTCGTTTTCCCTCTCCCCTGACTCTCAGTCTGAAGAAGTCCTGACCCGAAACGTCACCCATTCCTTCTCTCCAGAGATGCTGTCAGTCCCGCTGAGTTACTCCAGCATTTTGTGTCTACCCTTGGAATCAATGCCCAACAAGGCGTGATCAGCGGTCGATGCATGTGAGGGGGGGAGGGGAAGACAATAGGGAGCCGGTGGGGGGGGGGGGGCACTCTAGTTTTAGAATCCTCAGCCCAGGAGATAAACCTGCGTTTGGTTGCTTGTTTGTTTGTCCCGGTTAAGGCAGCCTGCCAACAGTCGCCTGCCTTTTACTTTTGTTCACTTTTTAATTTACTTTCAATTTCAAGTTATCGTGTACCCTGTTTGCGGTGACTGTTGGCAGACCAATTTCCCTCCAGGGATAAATAAAGTTCGATCGTATCGGATCGTATCATGTCATATCATAGAAATATAGAAACATAGAAAATAGGTGCAGGAGGAGGCCATTCAGCCCTTCGAGCCAGCACCGCCATTCATTGTGATCATGGCTGATCGTCCCCTATCAATAACCCGTGCCTGCCTTCTCCCCATATCCCTTGACTCCACTAGCCCCTAGAGCTCTATCTAACTCTCTCTTAAATCCATCCAGTGACTTGGCCCCCACTGCCCTCTGTGGCAGGGAATTCCATAAATTCGCAACTCTCTGGGTGAAAACGTTTTTTCTCACCTCAGTCTTAAACGACCTCCCCTTTATTCTAAGACTGTGGCCCCTGGTTCTGGACTCGCCCCACATTGGGAACATTTTACCTGCATCTAGCTTGTCCAGTCCTTTTATAATTTTATATGTTTCTATAAGATCCCCCCTCATCTTTCTAAACTGCAGTGAATACAAGCCTAGTCTTTTCAATCTTTCCTCATATGACAGTCCCGCCATTCTAGGGATCAATCTCGTGAACTTACGCTGCACTGCCTCAATCACAAGGATGTACTTCTTCAAATTCTATATCATATCATATCGTATTTTACTGTGGCCAACCCAGGACCCATCGCACAAACCAACCTCCCTTCCATTGACCCAGGATTGAGTGGGTTAACATATGATGAGCGTTTGTCGGCACTGGGCCTGTACTCGCTGGAGTTTAGAAGAATGAGGGGGGGGGGGGGGGGGACCTCATTGAAACTTACCGAATAGTGAAAGGCTTGGATAGAGTGGATGTGGAGAGGATGTTTCCACTAGTGGGAGAATCTAGGACCAGAGGTCACAGCCTCAGAATTCAAGGACATTCCTTTAGGAAGAAGACGGCGATTGCATTGTACTATGGTACAATAGTATTGTGCGCAGTTTTGTTCTCCTAATTTGAGGAAGGACATTCTTGCTATTGAGGGAGTACAGCACAGGTTCACCAGGTTAATTCCTGGGATGGCGGGACTGACATATGATGAAAAGAATGGGTCAACTGGACTTGTATTCACAGGAATTTAGAAGGATAAGAGGGGATCTTATAGAAACATATAAAAATCTTTAGGGATTAGACAGGGATATGGGGAAAAAAAGCAGGAACGGGGAATTGATTTTGAATGATCAGTCGTGGTCATATTGAATGGAGGTGCTGGATTAAAGGGCTGAATTTCCTACTCCTGCACTTATTTTCAATGTTTATATGAGGAGGAATGTCTTTAGTCAAAGGGCGGTGTATCTGTGGAATTCAATTCCACTGAAGGCTGTGGTCTCGGTGGGCCGAAGGGCCTGTTTCCACGCTGTATCTCTAAACTAAATTAAACTAAAAACGATGTCGCACTTGGCCACTCCCTCTTCTCCCCTTTCCCATTGGGCAAGAGGTACAGAGGTGTCAAAACGCACACCTCCAGGAACAGTTTTTTTCACAACTGCTATCAGGCAACTGGACCATCCTACTAACAACTAATCTTGAACTACGATCTGCCTCAGTGGTGACCCGTTGTCGTTGGGGCCTAGCACTGTGGAGCGGCCTCCAGCCGGAACGACCTGGGGGCTCCAGTCGTGGAGCCTGCGGACTTGCCATCATGGGGCCGGCCGGCCTCGGAGCGTGGGGAGCTGTGGTGGTGCACGGCTGCGGCCGGACTCTGGAGCTTCGGGGGTTCCAGCTGCAGGCCGGTGGACGGTGACATTGGGAGCTCACGGGTCCGTGGTGGGAGACCGCTTTTTGGGGGCTCCCGCGTGGCAGCTTCTCCCGCCCGAGTTGCGGGGCTGTAAACGGCCCGGAGCGCGGCCTGACATCGCCCCCGGCGCGGTCTTAACGGCCGCGGGACCTGCCATCGCCCGCCGGGGGCTCCATCGTCAAGACCCGGAGCGGGGCCTTGCATTGCAGCCTTAGTGGACGCGGGACTTACCATCGCCCGCCGGGGGCTTTAACATCGGGAGAGGATGGAGAGCAGGGGAGAGACAAGACTTTGCCTTGCATCACAGTGAGGAGGAGATTCAGTGTGATGGATGTTTGTGTGAATTGAGTTTGGTTGTGTGTCTTGTATAGTTGTTTCTTTTTGTTGTATGGCTGCAGAAACCAAAGTTCCTAACGGCAAAATAAAGTTCATTGTATTGTATGTACTGTGACCATCCTGGACTTCATCTTGCACGAAACATTATTCATGTTATTCCCTTTATCATGTATCTGTACACTGTGGATGGCTCATTTGTAATCAGGTAATGTTTTTCCATGGATTGGTTAGCACGCCACTGTACCTCGGTACATGTGACAATAAACTGAACTGAAACTGAAACGTATAAAATATAAAAAATATAAAAGTGGATAAGTCTCCAGGTCCTGACAGGATATTCCCTAGGACATTGAGGGAAGTTAGTGTAGAAATAGCAGGAGCTATGACAGAAATATTTCAAATGTCATTAGAAACGGGAATAGTGCCGGAGGATTGGCGTACTGCGCATGTTGTTCCATTGTTTAAAAAGGGTTCAAAGAATAAACCTAGCAATTATAGACCTGTTAGTTTGACGTCAGTGGTGGGCAAATTAATGGAAAGGATACAGTGGCTGAATGGGAGATGACAGAGAGTAATGGTGGATGGCTGTTTGTCAGGTTGGAAGCCGGTGACCAGTGGGGTGCCTCAGGGATCTGTGTTGGGTCCACTGTTGTTTGTCATGTACATCAATGATCTGGATGATGGGGTGGAAAATTGGATAAGTAAGTATGCAGATGATACTAAAATAGGTGGTGTTGTGGATAATGAAGTAGATTTTCAAAGTCTACAGAGAGATTTGGGCCATTTGAAAGAGTGGGCTGAAAGATGGCAGATGGAGTTTAATGCTGATAAGTGTGAGGTGCTACATCTTGGCAGGACAAATCAAAATAGGACGTACATGGTAAATGGTAGGGAATTGAGGAATGCTGTGGAACAGAGGGATCTAGGAATAACTGTGCATAGTTCCCTGAAGGTGGAATCGCATGTAGATAGGGTGGTAAAGAAAGCCTTTGGTGTGCTGGCCTTTATAAATCAGAGCATTGAATATAGGAGCAGGGAAGTAATGTTAAAATTGTACAAGGCATTGGTGAGACCAATTCTGGAGTATGGTGTACAATTTTGGTCGGCTAATTATAGGAAGGATGTCAACAAAATAGAGAGAGTACAGAGGAGATTTACTAGAATGTTGCCTGGAATCCAGCAACTATGTTACAGAGAAAGGTTGAACAAGTTAGGTCTTTATTCTTTGGAGCGCAGAAGGTTAAGGGGGGACTTGATTGAGGTCTTTAAAATGATGAAAGGGATAGACAGAGTTGACGTGGATAAGCTTTTCCCATTGAGGGTAGGGAAGATTCAAACAAGAGGGCATGACATGAGAATTAAGGGACAGAAGTTTAGGGGTAACGTGAGGGGGAACTTCTTTACTCAGAGGGTGGTGGCTGTGTGGAATGAGCTTCCAGCAGAAGTGGTGGAGGCAGGATCGATTTTAACATTTAAAAGTAAAGTGGATAGGTATATGGACGGGAAGGGAATGGAGGGGTATGGTCTGAGTGCAGGTAGATGGGACTAGGGGAAAACAAATGTTCGGCACGGACTGGAAGGGCCGAGAGAGCCTGTTTCCGTGCTGTAATTGTGGTTATATGGTATATTTACGATCTTATCGGAATGATCATGTTATTGTTGCAATCTCAAAAATAATAATCTACATAGTAAATATTAGCTGAAAATAGACCTCTGCTTTCAATACTATTACTCCATTCAAGATCATCTCCAAACTCATTAAATCCAGTCTACAAACAACCTTGACCCACTACAGTGTGTAGGAAGGAACTGCAGATGCTGGTTTATATTGAAGATGGACACAAAATGCTGGAGTAACTCAGCGGGACAGGCAGCATCTCTGGAGAGAGGGAATGGGTCGAGACCCTTCTTCAGGCTGCAGCTGATGCCATCTTCCTAGCCCTACGCTCATGCCTGGAACATCTGGACAAGGAAGACATCTATGTGTAGGAAGGAACGGCAGATGCCGGTTCAAACCGAAGATAGACACAAAAAGCTGGAGGAACTCAGCGGGTATGACAGCATCTCTGGAGAAAAGGAATAGGCGACGTTTCGGGTCGAGACCCTTATTCCGACTGAGAGTCGGGGAAGAGGGAAACGAGAGATATAGATGCTGATATAGAGAGATATAGATCAAATGAATGAAAGATATATAAATTGTTTCTTTTTTTGCATATCTTTCATTTATTGGTTTTATATATATATATATATATATCTACATCACTGTCTATATCTCTCCTTTCCCTTTCATAGAAACACAGAAACTTAAAGAATAGGTGCAGGAGCAGGCCATTCGGCCCTTTGAGCCAGCACCGACTTTCCACATGATCAAAGTCAAAGGCAAAAGAGTTTATTGTCATGTGTCCCTGACAGGACAATGAAATTCTTTCTTTGCTTCAGCACAACAGAATATAGTAGGCATTGACTACAAAACAGATCAGTGTGTCCATATACCATTATATATGTAAATACACACATGAATAAATAAACTGATAAAGTGCAAATAACAGATGGAGGGGTATTAATGTTCAGAGTTTTGTCCGAGCCAGGTTTAATAGCCTGATGGCTGTGGGGAAGTAGCTATTCCTGAATCGGGACGTTGCAGACCTCAGGCTCCTGTACCTTCTACCTGAAGGTAGCAGGGAGATGAGTGTGTGGCCAGGGTGGTGTGGGTCCTTGATGATGCTGCCAGCCTTTTTGAGGCAGCGACTGTGGTAGATCCCCTCGATGGAAGGAAGGCCAGAGCCGATGATGGACTGGGCAGTGTTTACTACTTTTTGTAGTCTTTTCCTCTCCAGGGCGCTCAAGTTGCCGAACCAAGCCACGATGCAACTGGTCAGCAAACTCTCTACTGTGCACCGGTAGAAGTTAGAGAGAGTCCTCCTTGACAGACCGACTCTCCGTAATCTTCTCATGGCTGATCATTTAAAAACGGTACCCTGTTCCTGCTTTTTCCCCACATCCCTTTAGCCCTAAGAGTTAAATGTAACTCTCTCTTGACAAACATCCAGTGAATTGGCCTCCACTGCCTCCTGTGGCAGAGAATTCCACAGATTCACAAATCTCTGGGAGAAAAGGTTTTTCCTCATCTCAGACCAAAAATGGCCTACCCCTTATTCTTAAACTGTGACCCCTGGTTCTGGACACCCCAAACATGGGGAACATCTTCCCTGCATCTAGCGAGTCCAATCCTTTAAAATTTTTATATGTTTCTATAAGATCCTCTCATCCTTCTGAATTCCAGCGAACATAAGCCCGGTCGATCCATTCTTTCATCAGATCCCGACGAAGGGTCAGTCTGAAGAAGAGCCTCTCTCTGAAAGGTCACCTATTAATTTTCTCCAGAGATGCTGTCTGGCCCGCTGAGTTACTCCAGCTCGTTGTGTCTGCCTTTTGCTTTCTATTCCCCGATGCAGAAGCATAACATCGATCGGCACTCAGGCCTTCAAGAGAAACGCATTAGCTGGGGATAACCGTATTAAGCCCAGCAATTCCATCAAATAGTCTCCGCTCTATTCTCTCTGGGTTCGTTACTGCGTTGGTGAAAAAAAAAAACAAAAAACGCTCAGCCCTGCACTCCAGCCATCGTTCATTTTAATGAGCCCAACCACTCAAGCAGAGCCACAATGAAAGGGGATGAAACAGCAAAATGTCTGAGACTTCACAGCCGAAATCAAAGGAGTTATCCTGCAGTCTTCCATTTGATCAGGCAGCAGCGAGGATTGTTTCAGCAACGTTGCATAAAGACTGCACGGTGCAATAGGCTTCTTCAGCCATGTCTGTACATGAGTCATAACTCGCAGGAGCAGTGTTATTTATGCCAGTCGGCCCATCGAGTCTACTCCGCCATTCAATCGTGGCTGATCTATCTCTCCCTCTCAACTAGGGTTGCCAACTTTCCCGCTCCCAAATACGGGATAAAAAGTCAAAATAAGGGACAAATTCCTGACGGCAATTCGTTGACCGACCCGGCCGTGGCTGGGTGAATGATGAGTTGGCCCGGGTGCTGGACCTCACACAAAGCCCAGCCGGCGGGGCCAGCTGAGGAGTTTTGGCCCGGCAAACGTACCCGACTCATGAACCGACGATCGAACGTGAGAAGGAGGGGTGGTGGTGGTGGTGTCGGTGGTGGTAAGCGAAGGTCCGAAGGTCGGACAGCTGGCCGGGCTGCCGACCGACGGGGCCACGGGCGAGGCGCCGCTGCTGCTGCTGCACTCCATGGGCTGCACCACGTCGGGACGGGTGAGGCGGGGCCGGACGTGGCGCTCCGACCCGACAGTCCCCTCGACCCGAGTAGTAGCCGTCAAATACGGGACAAGGGCGGTCCCGTATGGGACAAACCAATTTAGCCCAAAAAACGGAATGTTCCGGCTAATACGGGGACAGTTGGCAACCTAGACTGTCAACCCCATTCTCCTGCCTTCTCCCCGTAACCTCTGACCCCCTGCTGGAGGCTTCAAGCTCTGACCTTCCGCCCTTGCCACCCCTGCTCTCAGCTGCCTCACACTCATCGCTGTTGCCCTGACATCACGTCCTAGAGTCACACAGCATGGAAACAGGCCCTTCGGCCCATCCTGCCCAGACTGACCAACATGTCCTTTCTGCACTAGTCCCACCAACCTGCATTTGGTCCATATCACTCTAAACCTGTCCTATCCACGTACCTGTCTGAATGTTTCTTAAACGTTACATTAGTACCTGCCTCAACTAGCTCCTCTGGCAAGAACATTCCATGTAGCTGCCACCCTTTGTGTAAATAGGTTGCCCCTCAGGTTCCTACGTGACCATTATTTAGTTGAGTTTAGTTTATCGTCACGCGTATTGAGGTACAGTGAAAAGCTTTTATTGCGTGCAAGCCAGTCAGTGGAAAGACAATACATGATAACTATCAATCTATCTACTGTGTATAGATACATGATAAGGGGAATAACGTTTAGTGCATGATAAAGTCCAGTAAAGGCTGATTAATGATAGTCCGAGGGTCCCCAATGAGGTACTTAGTAGTTCAGGACCGCTCTCTAATTGTAGGCAGGATGGTTCTATTGCCTGATAACGGTTGGGAAGAAACTGTCCGTGAATCTGGAGGTGTGCGTTTTCACACTTCTATACCTTTTGCCCGATGGGAGAAGGGAGAAGAGGGAGTGGCCGGCGGGGGGGGGGACTCGTCCTTGATTGTGCTGCTGGCCTTGCCGAGGCAGCCTGAGGTGTAAATGGAGTCAAGGGTCTCGACCAAAAACATCACCTATTCCTTTTTCTCCAGAGATCCTCTCTGACCTGCTGAATTACTCCAGCTGTCTGTGTCCATCATAAGGTCGTGAGGTCACGAGTGAAAGGAGCAGAATTAGGCTATTAGGCCCATCAAGTCTACTCCAGCATTTAATCATGGCTGATCCATCTCTCCCTCCTAACCCCATTCTCCTGCCTTCTCCCCATAACCCTTGACGCCCGTACTAATCAAGAATCTATCTATCTCTGCCTTAAATGGAAGGCATAGCAGTCTGAAGAGCTGAAATGTCACCCTTTCCTTCTCTCCAGAGATGCTGCCTGTCCCGCTGAGTTACTCCAGCATTTTGTGTCTATCAATGTAAGGAAGGTTGGTTTGTGTTATGGTCTGGGCCGTGTCAATTCTCTGCCAGTGCCTTGCAGTCGTGGATGGAACTGTTCCCGAACCAAGCTGTGATGCATCCAGATAAAATGCTTTCTGTGGCGCATGTGTAGAGGTTGGTGAGATCATGCGATACAGGGCACTAGTGAGACCACACCTGGAGTATTGTGTGCAATTTTGGTCCCCTAATTTGAGGAACGACATTCTTGCTATTGTGGGAGTGCAGCGTAGGTTTACCAGGTTAATTCCCGGGATGGCGGGACTGTCATATGCTGAGAGGATGGAGCGGCTGGGCTTGTACACTCTGGAGTTTAGAAGGATGAGAGGGGATCTTATTGAAACATATAAGATTGTTAAGGGTTTGGACACGCTAGAGGCAGGAAACATGTTCCCGATGTTAGGGGAGTCCAGAACCAGGGGCCACAGTTTAAGAATAAGGGGTAAGCCATTTAGAATGGAGTCGAGGAAACACTTTTTCACACAGAGAGTTGGTGAGTCTGTGGAATTCTCTGCCTCAGAGGGCGGTGGAGGCCAGTTCTCTGGATACTTTCAAGAGAGAGCTAGATAGGGCTCTTAAAGATAGCGGAGCCAGGGGATATGGGGAGAAGGCAGGAACGGGGTACTGATTGTGGATGATCAGCCATGATCACATTGAATGGCGGTGCTGGCTCGAAGGGCCGAATGGCCTACTCCTGCGCCTATTGTCTATTGTCTATGATGATGTCTGGCCCAAGTTGGAAAGGCAATTGGGTGATTCTATTCCCAGTGGCTGGAGGGACCTCGCCCAGAGGCTCGCAGTCGGCGGGATCAGGAACCCGCCCGAAGGCCCGTGGGTCAGCGTAACCCGGTGGGAGCTGGAGACGTCGGACACGAGGAGCAAGGGCCGGTAGGAGAGTGAACCGGGGTAATGCCTCCAGAACGCCTTCAAGCTCGGCTGCAGGAGGCGCCCCCCCGGGACACAAAGATGGCCGGGCGACGAGTGGAGAGGAGAGGGCGCGGTTCGCGGGAACTGCTCCAGTACATCGAGCGCGCGGGCCGACCGAACTTCGGACTCCGAATAATGGCGCCAAAAATGTCGGTGCCCGATCGTGTAATATATGTAAAAAGGATTTAACTGGGCAGTTCCATATGTGACAAATGAAGGGCTATTGACTATTGATTCTGAATTTACGTTTCCCATCAGAAACATTGAATAACCAAGGTGTAGGAAGTCTGCACTCACAGTGCCGGCTGTTGTGACTGTGGATAAGTCTCTTGAGACCGAAGCTGGAGGATGTAAAAGGTCTTTATTCATCATGACAAGCAGACATTTCCTTAGAGACACTCTCAGTGGCATCTCCGAAGTTAAAGTGTTTCTGTTTTCTCTGTAGTCTCAAGAACAAAGATAAGAGCAGGTGATTCAATACAATTTCAACGGCTACAAAGGTGTTGTTTACTCCAATAGTTGGAGCCTGACAAATGGTTGCATTGAAGTACATTGAAGTACCTACTTACAGCGCGAGGACACGCTAACTACCAAACTACACGGTGGCGCAGCGGTAGAGTTGCTGCCTTACACGGCTTGCAGCACTCTGGGTTCGATCCTGACCACGGGTGCTGTCTGTACGGAGTGTGTACGTTCTCCCCGTGACCGCGGGGATTTCTCCGGCTGCTCCAGTTTCCTCCCACTCCAAAGACGTGCAGGTTAGTAGGTTAATTGGCTTTGCTGTAAGTGTAAATTGTCCAGAGCGTGTGTGGGGAGGTGTTAATGTGCGGCGATCGCTGGTTGGTGCCGACTCGATGGGCTGAAGGGCCTGTTTCCACGTGGTAACCCTGAACTAAACTAATCGAAACATCAATTTTGAAGAATGAGGGGAGATCTTATAGAAACATATACAATTATAAAAGAGAGTGGTGAGTCTCTGGAACTCTCTGCCACAGAGGGTAGTTGAGGCCAGTTCATTGGCTATATTTAAGAGTGAGTTGGATGTGGCCCTTGTGGCTAAGGGGATCAGAGGGTATGGAGAGAAGGCAGGTACGGGATACTGAGTTGGATGATCAGCCATGATCATATTGAATGGCGGTGCAGGCTCGAAGGGCTGAATGGCCTACTCCTGCACCTAATTTCTATGTTTCTATGTTTCTATGGACAAGCTAGATGCAGGAAAAATGTTCCCAATGTTGGGCGAGTCCAGAACCAGGGGCCACAGTCTTAGAATAAAGGGGAGGTCATTTAAGAATGAGGTGAGAAAAACATTTTCACCCAGAGAGTTGTGAATTTATGGAATTCCCTGCCACAGAGGGCAGTGGAGGCCACGTCACTGGATGGATTTAAGAGAGAGTTAGATAGAGCTCTAGGGGCTAGTGGAGTCAAGGGATATGGGGAGAAGGCAGGCACGGGTTATTGATAGCGGACGATCAGCCATGATCACAATGAATGGCGGTGCTGGCTCAAAAGGCCGAATGGCCTCCTCCTGCGCCTATTTTCTATCTCTGAATGTTCCGACACTCAGATGGATGGACTAAAAGCTGGAAAGGATACAGAGAAGATTTACGAGAATGTTGCCAGGACTCGAAGCTCTTGACTATAAGGGAGAGGTTAAGCAGGCTGGAGCGCTGGAGGACGAGGGATGACCTTATAGAGGTGTGAAAAATCATGAGAGGAATAGTTTGTGTAGACACACGTTTTCTTGCCAGGGCAGGGGGATTAAGAACCTGAGGGCATAGGTTTACGTTGAGGGGGTGAGAGGGTTAAAAATGTTTAAGTTAGCTGAGGGGTGACTTTTTCAGTCAACGTGTGGTGAGTGCATGGGACGAGCTCCAGAGGAGGTAATTGAGGCTGGTATGACGTATCTTCCTCAGATATGGGGCCCAAAACTGTTCCCAATACTCCCAATGGGGTCTGACCAGTTTACAGTTCAGTTTATTGTCACGTGTACCGGGGTACAGTGAAGAGCTTTTGTTGCGTGCTAACCAGTCAGCGGAAAGAAAATACATGATTTCAATCGAGCCATTCACAGTGTCCAGCAAAGATCCTACAGCGAGCAAGATAGTCCACTCGACGAAAAAGACGTAGTGCGGTCATGGGCAGCTTCATGGGTAATTCTCGGTCCCATTTCCGTAACCGGCTTCCGTCTCCGTACCAAAGATCCCGCAGCGGAGCAAAGATAACTAGTGCGGAGACGGAAGCCTGTCACGGAAACATCCTCGTAAAAATAAAAGTTATTTGGTAAAGATCTTCGCCTCATTTTCAGAATGATAATTTATTAACACAAACTGTTCCCCCGCAACGTTGATTACACTGCGGGTCGGGTCGGGTCGGGTCGGGTTACTGAAATGGATGAAAAAAAGGCCCACGTTCCGCTCCGTTGCGTACTACACGTCAGCCCATTGCATTTAGCAGGAGTGGTCTATCTTGCTCCGCTGTAAGATCTTTGGCGTATAGACACGTGATAAGGGAATAACGTTTATTGCAAGGTAACGCCAGCAACGTCTGTTCCAGGATAGTCTGAGGGTCTCCAATGAGGTAGATAGTGGTTCAGCACTGATTCAGTTGCCTGATAACATAGAAAGATAGAAACATCGAAAATAGGTGCAGGAGGAGGCCATTCGGCCCTTCGAGCCAGCATCGCCATTCATTGTGATCATGGCTGATCGTCTCCTATCAATAACCCGTGCCTGCCTTCTCCCCATATCCCTCGACTCCACTAGCCCCTAGAGCTCTATCTAACTCTCTCTTAAATCCATCCAGTGACTTGGCCTCCACTGCCCTCTGTGGCAGGGAATTCCACAAATTCACAACTCTCTGGGTGAAAAAAGTGTTTTCTCACCTCAGTCTTAAATGACCTCCCCTTTAATCTAAGACTGTGGCCCCTGGATCTGGACTCGCCCCAACATTGAGAAACATCTTTCCTGCATCTAGCTTTGTCCAGTCCTTTTATAACAGCTGGGAAGAGACCGCCCCTGAATCTGGAGGTGTGCGTTTTCACACTTCTATACCTTTTGTCCCGATGGGAGAGGGGAGAAGAGGGAGTGGCCAGGGATGCGATTGGCGCTTGATTATGCTGCTGGCCTTGCATTACACCGCTGTTTCTCTATTCTGAATGGGAGCACACCCCCTGGTGCCGATCATTCCATCCACCGTGAAGGTTGAGTGTGAACACACGTCGTTAGTGGCATCGCCGAGCTTCCCCTTGGCAGTAACGCCATTAGCTCACTGGCGCCATTTAATTGGGGTCACGACCTGCCCCATCTGCATGCATTTACCATATGGTAATTCTGCGCGAGCTAGCACCCTTCCCGATAGGATGCCTGGCACCGCTCGCAAGCTCAGAGCGCGCACAAGCTGCTTCAGTGCCAAACTGGAAGTAAAGCAGCACTTGCAGAGCTCAAACAACAAGTGCTACACTGCCAAATATCACGGCAAACCCGCCTCACTCTCTGGCGTTTTAGTTTTAGTGAGCAGCACTTCCCCAATCTGAGTGTTTTCATCAGTTCGTAAGCGGTTGGAGCAGATTTGGACATTCGGCCCATCAAGTCTACTCCGCCATTCAATCATGGCCGACCTATCTCTCCCTCCCAACCCCATTCTCCTGCCTTCTCTCCCTGACCCCTGACCCCTGACCCCTGACCCCTGCACAAATCAAGAATCTATCTATCTCTGCCTTAAAAATATCCGTTGACGTGGCCTCCACAGCCCTCTGTGGCGTATATCGGTGGAGGACACTTCAGCCTCAGGACCGGTTAGCACGCAGCAAAACCTTCTCCCTGTAGCTCGGTACGTGTGACAATTAACTAAACCGAGCTCAACAGAGGAAAGAGATATCGGTCAACAGTTCGGGTCTGCTCGGAGGAAGGGCCGTTGCCCAGAAACCTTGCCTCATGTTGCTTTCAACGGATGCAGCTCGACTGGATGAATTTATAGTCATCCAGTCACACAGCACGGAAACAGGCCCTTCGGCCCACCTTCCATATGCCGACCATTAGTCCCACCAGCCTGCAGTTGGCCCATATCCCTCAAAACCCCTTCCTATTCATGTACCTGACCAAATATCTTTTAATTGGTGTGATAGTCCCTGCCACAACGACCTCCTCTGGCAGCTCGCTCCATATACCCGCCACCATAATGGACCTCCTCCAGGATCTTCTGTCTTCCACAGCACAACAGGGGGGGGGGGTGAGAACAATGGAGTTCCCGATGTGGGGGGGGGGGGGCGCCATGAGGGAGGTGGGGGGAGAATAATGGGCAATTGGAGAGGGTGGGACAACAAAGGACAATGTGGACCCGGCATGGGGGGACCGCTGTGGGGGGGGGGGGGAGACCAAAAGGATTTTGCCAGCACTGTAGGTGGCTGCTATTTGTATACAGTGTGTGTATCTAAGAAAGCCCGCCAGCGGCTCTTTTTACTGAGACGACTGAGGAGGTTTGGCATGAACGCCAGCATCCTCACAAACGTCTTCAGATGCCTGCTGACGGGCTGCATCGCAGTCTGGTACGGGAACTGTTCTGCCCGCAGCCGCACATCGCTACAGAGAGTGGCGGAGGCGGCACAGCACATCACCGGCAGCTGTCTCCCGGCCATTCCGGACATTTTTCACAAGCGGTGCCTGCGGAAGGCACTCAGCCTCATCAAGGACCACAGCCACCCAGCACGCAGACTGGCAGACTGGGGGCTCATCAGGCCATCAGGTTTCTGAACTCATAAACGCATCATAGAAACATAGAAACATAGAAATTAGGTGCAGGAGCAGGCCATTCGGCCCTTCGAGCCTGCACCGCCATTCAATATGATCATGGCTGATCATCCAACTCAATATCCTGTACCTGCCTTCTCTCCATACCCCCTGATCCCTTCAGCCACAAGGGCCACATCCAAATCCCACTTAAATATGGCCAACGAACTGGCCTCAACTACCTTCTGTGGCAGAGAATTCCACAGATTCACCACTCTCTGTGTGAAAAAACGATTTTCTCATCTCGGTCCTAAAAGACTTCCCCCTTATCCTTAAACTGTGACCCCTTGTCCTGGACTTCCCCAACATCGGGAACAATCTTCCTGCATCTAGCCTGTCCAACCCCTTAAGAATTTTGTAAGTTGATATCATATATGTTGATTATTTGATTTATTATTGTCTTTTACCTACCAAATGTCACTTTTATCTTATCTTTTGTTCATCTTATTTTTATCCTCGTAATATCATTGCTGAGGTGACGCGTTGTCCTGTCAAACACATTTCATTGTATCGTTGGCCCTGTGTTCACCTGCACATGACAAATAAAGCTGAACTGAACTGCACTGAGCAAAGATTCTCACTGTGCTGTGCTGACAATGAACTATTTCCTATTCCTTCCCCTGCACTCCAGCTCTGGCCCTTCTTCAAACACCGACCGGCATGGTGTCTGTATTAGTCTGTCACCTTTTTTCCAAAGCAGGTTTCAATTTCCGGCAGCAACTTGGGATTCCAGCAGAAGAACAAGATGTGAAGCCCATGGAGCCAAAAATAAACCACAGAGCGGGTCATCTGAAACAGAGTCGAACCTTGGAAGCAGTCAACAAGCAGAACTAGCCAACTGGATAGAGAATTGCTGCAACCGCAAGAAATGCAACACTTGTCCCTTCACCTCCCCCCTCCACTCCTTTCAGGGGCCCAAGCAGTCCTTCCAGGTCCGACAGAGGTTCACCTGCACCTCCTCCAACCTCATCTACTGCATCCGCTGCTCCAGATGCCAGATGATCTATATCGGTGAGACCAAGCGGAGGCTTGGCGATCGTTTCGCCGAACACCTCCGCTCGGTCCGCAAAAACCAACCCGACCTCCCAGTCGCTCAGCACTTCAACTCCCCCTCCCATTCCACATCCGACCTCTTGGTCCTGGGCCTCCTCCATGGCCAGAGTGAGCAACACCGCAAGTTGGAGGAACAGCACCTCATATTCCGCTTGGGGAGTTTGCATCCTTTGGGCTTGAACATCGAATTTTCTCAATTCTGTTAACCCCTGCTGTCTCCTCCCCCTCCCACCTCTCCCTCAGCCCTCGGGCCCTGGCATTCCCTCTATCTCTATCTCCCTCCCCCACCCTAGTCGCACTAGCTTCTCATTTTCACACCACAAACAGCTTACAATGGCTCCACATCACCGTCTATATCTCTCGTTTCCCTGATCCCTGACCAGTCTGAAGAAGGGTCTCGACCCGAAACGTCGCCTATCTCCTTCGCTCCTTAGATGCTGCTGCACCCGCTGAGTTTCTCCAGCATTTTGTGTAACCCTGGATAGAGAATTGGCTTGATGGAAGGAAGCAGAGGGTGGAAGGTTGACTTTAGGACTGGAGGACTGTGACTAGTGATCGGCCTCAGGGTTCGGTGCTGTTTGCCATCTATAGCAGAAGTTCACTTGCAGCTCCTCCAAACTCACCTACTGTATCTGCTGCTCCAGGTGTGGAGCTAAACCTAGGATGGCACCTACCTGCGGCGACAACAGCTAATCTTCAAATATAGTACTTCTGAGCTCACCTGCATTAAAGAATCTGCAGAAACCAGCGGTGTGAGTGGCGATTTAGCGCATTTAGATGCATCAGCGCCACTGCGATCGCCCGACTGTGAGGGCATTCCCGATCGGAGGGGGATCCCCGGCCTCACGGAGGCGCGCAGGTACAGGAAGAACCTTACCTGTAAACACCGGGGAGGCCTTGGTGGAGTCCGGAATCGAGGCCGAGGGGCAGGGTCTCCCAGCAGCAACGGAGCTGGAGGTGCCGACCGTAAGGGAATCCCCGATCTCAGGGGAATCCCCGAACCCGCGGTGAGCCGCAAGTACTGTACCTGTAAACACAGAGGAAGTCTTCATGGAGTACGGAAACGTGGCCGTCGGGCAGGACTACTAGACAGAAGCAGAGGGGACTTCAGCCCCATCTCCCTTCCATCCTAGTACAGTCACTAGAAAACAAAGTGGAAGACTTAAGGTCAAGGCTGCTTTACCAAAGGGAGCTGAGGGAATGCTCTGTGTTCTGTTTCACAGAGACATGGCTCACCCCCAGCTCCCCAAACTCAGCGATTTAGCCTGAAGGTTTCTCCATCCACCGTATGGACTGTACGCAGGCATCTTTTCATGGTGCTCAGACGTAGCAGTCCTATCTAACTCCTGCATTCCGCACCTGGAACACCTGGCAGTAAAGTGCCGCCCCTTCTACCTTCCGAGGGAATTCACCTCCATCATCCTGACCGCGGTCTACATCCCACCCCAGGCAGACGTCCGTCTTGCACTGGAGGAGCTGCACACCGTTGTCAACAAACACTAGACGTCTTACCCCGAGACGTTTACCACCAATGCTGAGGACTTCAATAAGGCAAACCTCAAGAAATCGCTCCCCAACGTCCACCAACATGCCTCCTGCTGCACCAGAGGACCAAACACCCTCGACCACTGCTACACCACCATCAAGAATGCCTACCGCTCTATCCCTCGCCCTCACTTCGGTAAATCCGACCATACCGCGGTGCTGCTTCTCCCTGCCTACAGGCAGCAACTGAAGAGCGCACCCCCAGAGGTGAGGAGAGTACAGAGCTGGTCGGGGGGTCGGGGGGGGGGGGGGGGGGGGGGGGGGGTTGGTAGAGCAACAACTCCAGGACTGCTTGGAGTCTGTAGACTGGGCAATGTTCAGGGACTCGGCAACGGGCCTAAATGAATACGCCACAGTCGCTCCAGACTTCATAAAGAAATGTGTGGAGGACTGCATCCCTACAAAAACCTTCCGAGTGTTTCCTAACCAGAAGCCTTGGATGAGCCATGAGATCCGCATTCTTCTGAAGACCGGATCCCGGGCATTCAGGTCTGGAGATACAGAGGTCTACAAGCAGTCCAGATACGACCTTGGTAAGGCCATCAAAAAGGCCAAAAGGGACTTCTGCTCCAAGCTGGAGGATGAGACAGATGTTCAGCAACTGTGGCGGGGCCTGAATGCCATCACCTCCCACAAGGCAAAACCAGGAGGCAGCTCAATTGTCAGCATAGCGTCAATCCCTGACGAGCTCAATGCGTTTTACGAACGCTTTGATAAGGAGAACACTGATGTGCCTTCCATTCGCCATGATGGTATTTCAGTTACACTCACAGAGTTTTTATGGACATTTTCAACCTCTCACATTTGAGGTCTGAGATTCCCACCTGCTTCAAAAGGGCATCAATAATACTGGTGCCCAAGAAGAGCAAGGTGACGCGCCTCAAAGACTATAGCTCAGCAGCACTAACGCCTGTGGTGATGAAGTGCTTTGAGAGGTTGATCATGGCGCAAATCAACTCCTACCTCGGCAAGAACCTGGACCCACTGCAGTTCGCTTACCGCAGCAACAGATCAACGGTGGATGCAATCTCGCTGGCCCTCCACTCCGCTCTGGACCACTTGGACAACAAAAACTCATATGTCAGGCTGTTATTCATTGACTACAGCTCGGCATTTAACACAATCATCCCCTCCAAGCTGGTTACCAAACTCGCAGAACTGGGTCTCTGCGCATCCCTCTGCAATTGGATCCTCGACTTCCACATTCACAGACCACAGTCTGTTTGTAATGGTGGAAATGTGTCAGCCTCGATAACAATCAGCACGGGAGCACCTCAAGGCTGCGTGCTCAGCCCCCTGCTGTACTCACTCTATACTCATGGCTGCATAGCCGGACATAGTGCGAACTCCATCATCAAGTTCTCCATCATCAAGTTCACTGTTGTGGGACATATCACTGATGGTGAAGAGTCAGCGTATAGAAGTGAGATCGACTGATTGACTTCTGCAGGTGCACAGTAGAGAGCTTGCTGACCGGTTGCATCGTGGCTTGGTTCGGCAACTTGAGCGCCCTGGAGCGGAAAAGACTGCAGAAAGTTGTCAACACTGCCCAGTCTATCGTCGGCTCTGACCTCCGTACCATTGAAGGGATTATCGCAGTCGTTCCCTCAAAAAGGCTGCCAACATCGTCAAAGGCCTACCCCATCCTGGCCAAGCACTCATCTCTCCGTTGCCATCAGGTGGAAGGAACAGGAGCCTGAAATCTGCAACATCCAGGTTCAGGAATAGTTGCTTCCCCACAGCCATCAGGCTATTAAACTCTCCATCAAACAAACTCTGAACAATAACAGTCTATTGCACTTTATCTGTTTATTTATTGTGTATATATGGTCTATGCTATATAGACACACTGAACTTTTATCTCCTGTCCTGTATTATGTTTACATACCCTGTGGTGCTGCAGCAAGCAAGAATGTCATTGTCCTATCTGGGACACATGACAATAAACTCTCTTGACTTGACTGTTGTCTCCTATATATCGGCGAGACCAAGGGCAGGCTCGGCGATCATTTCACTGAACACATCCGCTCAGTTCCCTTAAACCTACCGGATCTCCCAGTTGCTAAACACTTTAACTCCCACCCATTCCCACACGTTTCTGTCCTCCATTGTCAGAGTGAGGCCTAGTGCAAATTGGAGGAACAGCACCTCATATTTTGCTTGGGCAGCTGGGGTGTAAGCTGCCCAAGCGAAATATGAGGTGCTGTTCCTCCAAATTGACTTCTCTAACTTCAAGTAACCCTTGCCCTCCCCCTCTCTCCATTCCTCCCCCTTGCCCAATTCTCCGACCATTCTGACTGTCCTCGTTTGCATCTTATCTCTGTTTGTTTTGTTGTTGCCTTCTCCTAGCTAACAATGTTCTATTCTACATTTGCCTTGACCTACATCCCCTTTGCCTCATTTTCACATCGTACACTTCCTTATCTCTGTACTTCCCTCTCCCCTGACAGTCTGTAGATGGGTCTTGACCAGAAACGTCCCACATTCCTCCTATCCAGAGATGCTGCCTGACCCGCTGAGTTGCTCTAGAATTATGTGTCTATCTTTGGTTTAAACCAGCATCTGCAGTTCTTTCCTACAACATCTATATTGATAATTTGGATGAGAACACTCAAGGCAAAGGCTTATTGCTGTTTGCGATTCATATAAATGATTTGGATAAGAATGTAGAAACCTAGTACTTAGGTTTTATAAGGTTTTACCTTGCACTAAATGTTATTCCCTTTTCATGTATCGATACACTGTAAATGGAAGTGTGAAAACACACACCTCCAGATTCAGGAACCATTTCTTCCTAGCTGTATCAGGCAACTGAATCATCCTACCACAACTAGAGAGCAGTGCTGAATTGCTATCTACCTCAATGGAGACCCTCAGACTATCCTTGAACATAATTTACCTTGCACTAAACGTTATTGTATCGATACTCTGTAAATGGTGTGGTCTTTCCACTGACTGGTTTGCACGCAACAAAAGCTTTTCACTGTACCTCGATACACGTGACAATAAACTTAAACTATTCTAAACTAAACTAAGTTTGCAGGTGACACAAAAATGGGCAGTTTTCAAGATAGTGAAGATGGTTATCGAAAATTACACCAGGATGCACAGAGTGTCTTGCCCAGAGTAGGGGACCAGAGGACGGAAGGTGACGGGGAAAAGATTTAATAGGAATCCGAGGGGTAACTTTTTCACGAAAAGGGTGGTGGGTTATATGGAACAAGCTGCCAGAGGAGGTACTGTAGTTGAGGCTGGGGCTTTCCCATCGTTTAAGAAACAGTACATGGATAGGGCTGGTTTGGAGGGATATGAAGCAAGCGCAGGCAAGTGGGACTAGTGTAGCTTGGACATGTTGGCCGGTGTGGGCAGGTTGGGCCTGTTTCCACACTGTATCGCTCCATGACTCTATGATCTTGATCAGTTGGGCAAGTATGCTAAGGAATGGTTAACGGAGTTAAATGCAGGAAAGTGCAGATGCTACACTTAGGGAAGTCAAACCAGGGGAGGACCTTCAAAGGGCAAAGGGCAAAGGGCAAAGGACAAAGGACAAAGGACAAAGGACATTTATTGCCACATACACCAATTGGTGCAGTGAAATTTGAGTTACCATTGCACACACCAATAAAAATAAACATAACATTATAGAATTTAACATTAAACATAGAAAAACACCCCCCCCCACCCCATGGAACTCCGGGATCGGAAGAACACGCTCAGTGGCTTGGAGGTCCGAAACGGCCGCTTCCACAGGCCGCGCTGGGCGGAGCTCCAGCACTGGCGACCTCGGCGAGAGATCCCAGGCGCCGCGTTGTTAAAGTCAGACAATAAACAACAGACATTAGACAATAGGTGCAGGAGTAGGCCATTAGGCCCTTCGAGCCAGCACCGCCATTCAATGTGATCATGACTGATCATCCCCAATCAGTACCCCGTTCCTGCCTTCTCCCCATATCCCCTGACTCCGCTATCTTTAAGAGCCCTATCTAGCTCTCTCTTGAAAGCATCCAGAGAACCTGCCTCCACCGCCCTCTGAGGCAGAGAATTCCACAGACTCACCACTCTCTGTGAGAAAATGTTTCCTCATCTTCGTTCTAAATGGCTTACTCCTTATTCTTAAACTGTGGCCCCTGGTTCTGGACTCCCCCCAACATCGGGAACATGTTTCCTGCCTCTAGCGTGTCCAAACCGTTAATAATCTTATATGTTTCAATGAGATATCCTCTCATCCTTCTAAACTCCAGAGTGTACAAGCCCAGCCGCTCCATTCTCTCAGCATATGACAGTCCCGCCATCCCGGGAATTAACCTTGTAAACCTACGCTGCACTCCCTCAATAGCAAGAATGTCCTTCCTCAAATTAGGGGACCAAAACTGCACACAATACTCCAGGTGTGGTCTCACTAGGGCTCTGTACAACTGTAGAAGGACCTCTTTGCTCCTATATTCAATTCCTCTTGTTATAAAGGCCAACATGACCTTTTTTCACTGTCTGCTGTACCTGCATGCTTACTTTCATAGACTGATGAACAAGGACCCCCAGATTGTACTCCCCCTTTTCCCAACTTGACACCATTTAGATAGTAATCTGCCTTCCTGTTTTTGATACCAAAGTGGATAACCTCACATTTATCCGAATTAAACTTCATCTGCCATGCATACAAGACGTCAGTGAGGCCACATTGGGAGCTATATTGTTCAGGCTTGCTCACCCTCCTACAGGAAGGATATTGTTAAGTTGGAAAGGGTGCAGAGAGGAATGATGAGAACTTGAGGGTCTGAGCCACAGGGAGAGGTTGGGCAGTCTAGGACTTCATTCCCTGGAGTGCAGGAGGCTGAGGGGTGGTTTTATAGAGGTGTATAAAATTATGAGGAAGGGAGATAGGATGAATGCACAGAGTCCTTTGCCCAGAGTAGGGCAACCAAGAACAAAAGGTTATAAGTTTAAGGTGAGAGAAGGATTTAATAGGAATCTGAGGGGCAATGTCATCACGCAGAGGGTGGTGGGTGTATGGAACGAGCTGCCAGAGGAGGTAGTTGGGGCTTGTACTATATCCATCTCCATTGCCCCAGACCAGCTGACCATTGGCAGGGAGACCTAGCTCTTTTAGTGATCATTATATTCGAGAGATTTGACTTGAGCTCGAGTGGCTTATTGACGCTCTGTTTCATAACCAAGCTGGCTGAACGAGCATGTGACGATGCAGAAAGTTCAATTGCCATTCAGGTGTATGAAGGCACCCTGAAAGCATCTCGCAATGCCTGCATTACAAAGGTGGGGAGGGCAAAGGACAACCATAGCATGTAGGAAGGAACTGCAGATGCTGGTTTAAACCGAAGAGAGACGCAAAATGCTGGAGTAACTCAGCGGGACAGGCAGCATCTCTGGAGAGGTAATGGGTGACATTTCGGGTCGAGACACTTCTTCAGACTAGTTACCTTAGTAGGCACAAAAAGTTGGAGTAACTCAATAGCAATAGACAATAGGTGCAGGAGTAGGCCATTCGGCCCTTCGGACCAGCACCGCCATTCAATGTGATCATGGCTGATCATCCCCTATCAGTACCCCGTTCCTGCCTTCTCCCCATATCCCCTGACTCCGCTATTTTTAAGAGCCCTATCTGGCTCTCTCTTGAAAGCACCGAGAGAACCTGCCTCCACTGAGGCAGGACAGGCAGCATCTCTAGGGAGAAGTAATGAGTGACGTTTCGGGACGAGACCCTTCTTCAGACTGATCACCTTAGCATCCGGGCTGGCACAGAGTCAGTGCTTGAAAAGCAAGATCTGAGGATGCCATAAATCTGAAGTACGCACGGAAAATACTGGGAACACTCAATGTATAGGAAGGAACTGCAGATGTTTAGGAAGCAACTCATCATCATCATCACTGAACACATCAACACAGTGCCTTACTACTATGTGCGACAGTGATCGCAACTTCTACTGAGGTGTGGGTGGCCGTTGGCTCACTAGGAGATCATCCGCCCTTTGACAGGTCTTGTGTTTGTCCCTACTGGGGGTCCACAGCCCCCTCCTCACCTGGCAAACCAGGTGGGGGGAGACGGTTTAGTCTCCGACTATCCGACCATGGAGCAGGTCGCACGGGATTACGCGGGGAACCCCGCCCCCGACCTGACTTGAGAACTGCATGTGCTATATCACACCAAAGGTAGACATCTCTCCAGAAATGCTGCCAGTCCCGCTGAGTTACTCCAGCATTATTCAGGGTTTGGACACACTAGAGGCAGGAAACATGTTCCCGATGTTGGGGGAGTCCAGAACCAGGGGCCACAGTTTAAGAATAAGGGGTGAGCCATTTAGAATGGAGATGATGAAACATTTTTTCACACAGAGAGTTGTGAGTCTGTTGAATTCTCAGCCTCAGAGGGCGGTGGAGGCTGGTTCTCTGGATGCTTTCAAGAGAGAGCTAGCAGAGCTCTTAAAGAAAGCAGAGTCAGGGGATATGGGGAGAAGGCAGGAACGGGGTACTGATTGGGGATGATCAGCCGTGATCACATTGAATAGCGGTGCTGGCTCAAGGGGCCAAATGGCCTACTCCTGCACCTATTGTCTATCGTCTATTGAAACAGGCCGTTCAGCTCACTGAGTCCGCACCTACCAGCATTCCCCGCAAATTAACGCTACCCTACACACACTTACGGGACAATTTATACATTCACACCAAGCCAATTAGCCTACAATCCTGGGTACACAAAAGGCTGGAGAAACTCAGCGGGTGCAGCAGCAGCTAATGAGCGAAGGAGATAGGCGACGTTTCGGGTCGAGGCCCTTCTTCAGTCAGCCTACAATCCTGGACGTCTTTGGAGAGGGGGAGGAAACCGAAGATCTCGGAGAAAACCCACATGGGTCATGAGGAGCACATACAAACTCCGTACAGCCAGCACCCGTAGTCGGGATCAAACCCGGATCTCTGGCACTGTGGGGCTGCTGTTGTGTTTGCGAGATCATCACTTCAAAGCAGATACGCCCTCCATCAGCTTCATAAACCCCGCTAATTTTACCCTGTGGCCCCCAGCTAAATGCCTATCACAATTATTGTGGGCTTTTTAACACCAGCAGCATTGCCATTTTGTTGAAGTTTGTTTGGTAGCTTAGTAAGAATTTCATTAAACAGAAACAAAGAAAAATAGGTGCAGGAGGAGGCCATTCGGCCCTTCGAGCCTGCACCGTCATTCGATATGATCATGCCTTATCATCCAGAATCAGTACCCCATTCCTGCTTTCTCCCCATATCCCTTGATTCCTTTAGCCCCAAGAGTTAAATCTGACTCTCTCTTGAAAACATCCAGTGAAATGGCCTCCACTGCCTTCTGTGGCAGAGAGTTCCACAGATTCACAACTCTCTGGGTGAAACATTTTTTCCTCATCTCAGTCCTAAATGGCCGACCCCTTATTCTTAAACAGAGACCCCTGATTCTGGACTCCCCCAACATCGGGAACATTTGTTCCTGCTTCTAGCCTGTCCTATCCTTTAAGATCCCCTCTCATCCTTCTAAATCCCAGTGAATACAAGCCCAGTCGACTCATTCTTTCATCGTATGTCAATCCCGCCATCCCGGGAATTAACCTGGTGACCCTAGCTGCATTCCCTCAGTAGCAAGAATGTCCTTCCTCAAATTAGGAGACCAAATTAGAAGGCCAATGACAACGAATGCACTCTTGAGTCGATGAAACATTCTTGGCTCAAAAAAAGATTTTAAGAGAGTTTTAGTGCGTGACATTTAGGGTCGAGACCCTTCCTCAGACAGAGTCAGGGGAGAGGGAGACTCGCGATATGGAAGGGCAAGGTGTAAAAAGGACAGATCAAAGCAAACAATGATCAAGGAAATGTAAAATGGCTTATTGTTAGCTGAGGGGAAGGTGACAAGGGGGCGTACAATCAGTAAAATTAATCAGTAGGGCAGTGAAACTAGTCGGAGAACTAGGGTGGGGTTGGGTCGTAGAGGGAGGGAAAGCAAGGGTTAGTTGAAGTTAGAGAAATCAATATTCATACCGCTGGGTTGTAAGCTGCCCAAGCGAAATATGAGGAGCTGAGCACCTCCCCTCAGTCCACCTAGACCTCCCAGACCTCCCGGTTGCTAAACACTTTATCTCCCCCTCCCATTCCCACACTGACCTTTCTGCCCTGGGCCTCCTCCATTGTCAGAGTGAGACCCAACGCAAATTGGAGGAGCAGCCGTCTGTGGCAATGAATTCCACCATTCGGGTAAATAAATTTCTCCACATCTCCTTTCCAGAGGTACGTCCTTTTATTTTGAGACTATGGCCTCTGGTCTTAGACTCTCCCACTGGTGGAAACACCATTTCCATGTTCACTCTATCTAGTCCTTTCATTATCCCGTGGGGTTCAATGAGATCCCCCACCTTATCTAGGGTTGCCATCTTTCTCACTCCCAAATAAGGGACCAAGGTCAAACTAAAAAGTCCGGCACCCCGTCCAACTCAGGAACCGATGATCGGCCATGAGAAGGAGGAGTGCTGGTGTTGGCGGTAAGCGAAGGTCCGAAGGTCGGACAGCTGGCCGGGCTGCCGACCGACGGGGGCCACGTGCGAGGCGCTGCTGCTGCTGCTGCACTCCATGGGCTGCACTACGTCGGGAAGGGTGAAGCGGGGCTGGACGCGGCGCTCCGACCCGACAGTCCACTCGACCCGAGTAGTAGCAGTCAAATACGGGACAAGGGCGGTCCCGTACGGGACAAACCAATTTAGCCCAAAAAACGGGATGTCCCGGCTAATACGGGACAATTGGCAACCCTAACCGTAACCTTTTAAAATGCAGTGAGCACAGGCCCAAAGCCTTCAAACGCATACCACTGTGTGCTTACAAATCTCTCTGAAAGAGCTAGCACAGGTGGTGTGGCACAAGAGGGTGGCAACTATTGGCCCTGCAGGGCAAGGGACATAATCAAAGGCATGGGTGGTGGACAATATTGGTGTGGCACCAAATGGTGGATGAAATTTGTGTGGCACCAGATAGTATTTCCTCTCATGGAGTCATGGAGTCATAGAATGGTGCACTCTGGAAACAGGACCTTCGGCCCAACTTGCCAACACCGGCCAACGTGTCCCAGCTACACTAGTCCCACCTGCCAGCATTTGGTCCATATCCCTTCAAATCCATGTATCCTATCCATTGTTGGGGGAGTCCAGAACCAGGGGCCACAGTTTAAGGAAACACCTTTTTCTCACAGAGAGTGGTGAGTCTGTGGAATTCTCTGCCTCAGAGGGCAGGTTCTCTGTATGCTTTCAAGAATGAGCTAGATAGGGCTCTTAAAAATAGCGGAGTCAGGGGATATGGGGAGAAGGCAGGAACGGGGTACTGATTGGGGATGACCAGCCATGATCACGTTGAATGGCGGTGCTGGCTGGAAGGGCCGAATGGCCTACTCCTGCACCTATTGTCTATTGTCTATTACCTGTCTGAAAAATCTGAACAAGGGTCCCAGCCCGAAATGTCACCCATTCCTTCTCTCCAGAGATGCTACCTGTCCCGCTGAGTTGCTCCAGTTTTTTGTGTCTGCCTCTGGGGTAAACCAGCATCTGCAGTTCCTTCTTACACACTATCCATGTACTGTACCTGTCTAACTGCTTCTTAAATGTTGGGATAGTCCCAGCTACAACTACTTCCTCCGGCAGCTTGTTCCACACACCACACTTTGTGTGAAAAAGTTACCACTCGGATTCCTATTAAATCTTTTCCCCTTCACCTTGAACCTATGTCCTCTGGTCCTCGATTCCACTACTCTGGGCATCTACCCGATTTATTCCTCTTATAAATGTCAAGATCCTTCTTTATGTCTACAAAGCCCTTAACGGGTTTGCCCGCACCTACATCAAAAGTCTGCTCACCCACCGCACCACCTCCAGGTCCCTCAGATCGGCCGACTTGGGGTTACTGACCATCCCGCGGTCTAGGCATAAGCTCAGGGGCGACCGACCGCGCCTTTGCGGTTGCAGCTCCTAGACTGTGGAACAGCATCCCTCTTCCCATCAGAACTGCCCCCTCCATCGACTTGACAGTCGAGACTTAAATCTCATCTTTACTCTCAAGCCTTTCTTGACGTCCTCTGAGGGAGGACTATATGTATGTATTTATGTATGTACTTAATCTATGAACCACTGTTGTATAACATTAGTACCTCCACCAATGTAAAGCACTTTGGTCAATAGGAGTTGTTTTTTAAATGTGCTATAGAAATAAAAGTGACTTCACTTGACTTGACTATGATCTTGTACACGTCTATAAGACAATAGGCAATAGGTGCAGGAGTAGGCCATTCGGCCCTACGAGCCAGCACCGCCATTCAATGTGATCATGGTTGATCATCCACAATCAGTACCCCGTTCCTGCCTTCTCCCCATATCCCCTGACTCCGCTATTTTTAAGAGCTCCGTCTAGCCTCTCTCTTGAAAGCATCCAGAGAACCGGCCTCCACCGCCCTCTGAGGCAGAGAATTCCACAGGCTCACCACTCTCTGTGACACACTCACAACTCTCTGTGAGAAAAAGTGTTTCCTCGTCTCCGTTCTAAATGGCTTACTCCTTATTCTTAAACTGTGGCCCCACATCCCCACAGATCGCCCAAACATCCTCCCGCTCTCTCTCACACTGCCTGTGTTTGGACATTGAACAATAGAAGACACTTCCCTTCCACAAATCCGTGCCGTAAATCTTCCTTGCCTCGGGGACTTTCACGTCATTCCCAAGAACTGCTTCTCTGCTGCGAGTCGCATTTAACACGTTGAAGCTGCAGGGTGAAGCTCACCGTCAAACAAACACACTTTGATAAGCTGAATTCCACCTCTTCCTTTCTCGCTCGACCAAGTTAAGAATGACAGAAACAAATATGTTCCTTAAGAGGCTCTTAACGGTAGTCCCCCGAGGTGGTTTTGAACAGGAATGCATCAGGTGTGGGGGAAATGAGTGTCAAATTGATGGCATCCTGTTCTTAATGCCACAGGGGGTCACTGACTTCACAATGCTCAAGAAACATTTAGACAGGTACGTGGATAGGCCACCTTCTCTCTGAGCTCTTCCTCAGCCTGACATCAGGGGAGACAGGCATGGAAATCGCTATCAAAACGCGCGCACACATGCGGGACTTTGGCCGTGGGCCCTGTGGACGGTAATATCGGGAGCTGACCTGGTTGGTGAACTCCAGCAACAGCAGCTTCGTCTGCCCCGAATCGTGGGGCTTGAATCAGCCCGTTCGCAGGGGGGCTTTCATCGGCTGGCGGGAGATTCACCATCGGGAGCCTCGATTGCCTCGATCACCTTGATGCAGCAGTTTGATTTTAAGCCACGCAGCTCACTGAAAGGCCCCGCCAGTGGGCCGATTCAGCCCTTAGAAAGCGTCTGATAAAGTCCGGATTACAACATATGGGGGGGGGGGGGGGGGGTGGATAGTCCCCTATCTCTCAAAGCAGTGGGGGAGCATGTCCCCCCTGTCCCCCCCCAGGATTTCCGCCCCTGATCTGGGGGAGAGGTTGGGAGAGGTCGAGCGGCCTAGGGCTCCATTCCTTGGAGCACAGGAGGATGAGGGGCGATCTTACAGATGTGTACAATATCATGAGAGGAATAGATCGGGTGGACACACAGAGCCTTTCCCAGAGTAGGGGAATCGAGAACCAGAGGACATGGGTTTAAGGTGAGGGGCGAAAGATTTAATAGGTGCCTGAGGGGTAACTTTTTTCACACAAAAGGGAGGTGGGTGTGTGGACCGAGCTGCCAGAGGAGGTAATTAAGGCAGGTACTATCACATTTAAGAAACATTGAGACAGGTACATGGATAGGACAGGTTTAGGGGGATAAAGGGCAAACGCGGCCTGGTGGGAATAGTCTAGATGGGACATGTAGGCTGGTGTGGGCAAGTTGGGCCGAAGGGCCTGTTTCTGTGCTGTAACACTCTAAGACGCTGTGACCTACTTTTGGCATGCAGTTGTTATCTAGGCAAACTCCTGCTATTATTTAGAGATCGACAAAGTCCCACCAACAAAGTGGGGAAATATTATTTGGTTTGAATGTTGTTCAGTGAAGGATGAATTTTGATCAGGATAGTTCTCCACACACTTCTCCAAAAATACACCATTGTATCCTTTCAGTCTGAAGACGGGTCCCAGCCAAAAAGTCACCTCTCCATGTTCTCCAGATATGCTGCCTGACCCCCATCGAGTTACTTTGTGCATCTTTTTTTGTAAACCAGCATCTGCAGCTCCTTGTTTACACCTCCCATCTTTTGACTTCAGAGACACAGCGCACTATCAGGTCCTTCGGCCCATCGAGTCCGCACTGACCAGCGATCTCCCTGTACACATGCACTATCCTACATGCTGGGGAAAATTTGCCATTTTTACTGAAGCCAATTAACCTACAAACCAGTGGGGAGATGAGTGTGTGGCCAGGGTGGTGTGGGTCCTTGATGATGCTGCCAGCCTTTTTGAGGCAGCGACTGTGGTAGATCCCCTCGATGGAAGGAAAGCGTGGGAGGAAACCAGAGCACCCCGTAAAAAAAAAATCCACGCGGTCACGGGGAGAACGTACCAACTCTGTACAGACAAGCACCCGTCGTCAGGATCGAACCCGGGACTCTGGCGCTGTAAGGTAGCAACTCAGCCACTGCGCCTCGGAGCCTGTGACAAATGGCCACTCAGTCATTTGTACCTTTTCAGAACAGGGTGACAAGAAACAAGTTAAATATTACACCAAAGGTAGACTCAACGTGCCGGAGCAACTCAGCGGGTCAGGCAGCATCTCTGGAGAGAAGGAATGGGTGACGTTTCGGGTCGAGACCCTAAAGGGCCTGTCCCACTTGCCGATTTTTTTCGGCGACTGCCGGCGTCATTGACTGATGTATCAGGGTCGCCGAAAGATTTTGAACATTTCAAAATCCAGCGGTGACAAAAAAAAATGTTGCGACACGTACGGAAACGGCGCGCGTCAACACGCCATCACGCCGCGACTTTATCGGTGATCTGATACGTCAGCCATTCGCCAAAAAAATCGCCAAGTGGGGCAGAACTTTACACCCCCGGATGAAGTGACTTTAAAAATCTTTAATGATGCACGTGTACGGGATGATAACATTACATACATACTGATCACCAAAAAGAAACAAGGTAAATTGTTGGCCAGCAAAACAGTCCCAGATCCGACCTCTCGGTCCTGGGCCTCCTCCACGGCCAGAGTGAGCAATACCGCAAGTTGGAGGAACAGCATCTCATATTCCGCTTGGGGAGTCTATATCCCCTGGGCTTGAACATTGAATATTCCGCTTGGGGAGTCTGCATCCTTTGGGTCCTTTGGGCTTGAATATTGAATTTTCTCAATTCTGTTAACCCTTGCTGTCTCCTCCCCTTCCCACCTCTCCCTCAGCCCTCGGGCCCTGGCATTCCCTCTATCTCTATCTCCCTCCCCCACCCCAGTCGCACCAGCTTCTCATTTTCACACCACAAACAGCTTACAATGGCTTGTTCCCTTTATCATCGATACTTTTTTGCATATCTTTCACTCATTGTTCCTTATCTCCCCACATCACCGTCTATATCTCTCGTTTCCCTGATCCCTGACCAGTCTGAAGAAGGGTCTCGACCCGAAACGTCGCCTATCTCCTTCGCTCCTTAGATGCTGCTGCACCCGCTGAGTTTCTCCAGCCTTTTGTGTAACCCAGATTTTCAATCTAGGTTTACCTCCACACAATTTTCCACAGGACGTCACCCAACAGGCACAGTGGCATCAGTTGCCAAGTCAGATCAGCATTGACGATAATGGAAGTCAATTCTCACACGCTTGCATGGATTATTGGCAATGTAAGCCCTAAATACTGAAGAGAGGTTCAACCAAAAAGGATGAAGCCTTCATTAACAGGCCCAATTCTAGGGAATTTCTTGAGTCCAATTTCTTGGGCAGCGCGGTGGTGTAGCGGTGGAGTTGCTGCCTTAGGGCACCAGAGACCCGGGTTCGATCCTGACTATGGATGCCAGGGCCGGCCTTAGGAGGTGCTGGGGGCCCAATTGGGAACAATTTTGGTGAGCCCCAGGTTCCCAGCCAAGGTCTGTAGAATCACAGAAATACAAATAAAGTCTATTATAGACTTTATATCTCTATAGTAGAATGGAAAGTAATCAACATGTGCGCTTAAAAAGTGCCTGCGAGTTAATGGACCAAACAGATCTGAGCTACATTTTAATATAAAATTGCATGCATGTAATCCTACAAGTAACAAACAAAATGTGTAGATCACCTCTGAAAAGTACATAGTTACAATACCACTTGTTTTAGTGACTGTGAAATGAAAAAAAAAAAAATTAACTAGATCCTGAAAAACCAATAATTTTTGGCGAAAAACCAGACCAGGCATGAAATTTTGGGCTTCAGCCCCATCCTACCCTTTGGGCTTCTACCCCAGCCTAACCTAGTTGTGTGTGTGTGTGTGTGTGTGTGTGTGTGTGTGTGTGTGTGTGTGTGTGTGTGTGTGTGTGTGTGTGTGTGTGTGTGTGTGTGTGTGTGTGTGTGTGTGTGTGTGTGTGTGTGTTAGTCTTAGTTGTGTGTATGTTAGTTCTCTGTGCGTTATGTGTGTGTGTGTGTGTTTGTGTGGGAGAGATGGGAGCAAGGAGAGAAGGGAGTGAGGGACATAGAAACTTACAAAATTCTTAAGGCTTATAGAAACTTACAAAATTCTTACAAAATTCTTAAGGGGTTGGACAGGCTAGATGCAGGAAGATTGTTCCCGATGTTGGGGAAGTCCAGGACAAGGGGTCACAGCTTAAGGATAAGGGGGAAATCCTTTAAGACCGAGATGAGAAAGACTTTCTTCACACAGAGAGTGGTGAGTCTCTGGAACTCTCTGCCACAGAGGGTAGTTGAGGCCAGTTCATTGGCTATATTTAAGAGTGAGTTGGATGTGGCCCTTGTGGCTAAGGGGATCAGAGGGTATGGAGAGAAGGCAGGTACGGGATACTGAGTTGGATGATCAGCCATGATCATATTGAATGGCGGTGCAGGCTCGAAGGGCTGAATGGCCTACTCCTGCACCTAATTTCTATGTTTCTATGTTTCTATAGAGAAAGAAGGGAGGGAAAGAGAGAAAGAAGGGAGGGAGGGAAGGAGAGAAGGGAAAAGAGAGGAAGCAGAGAAGGGAGGGAGGGAAGAAGGGAAGGGAGGGAGGGAAGGGGAGGGGGGAGAGGGCCGACGGCAGGAGCGGATGCCGGGGTCCGGGCGGACGGGTGTGAGCTGAGGCCGAGGTTTGTAAACATTGCTCCAACCCCGGCCCGGCCCGGCCCTCCCTGTATTGTTCACTGCGTCTCCCCAAGGAGAGAGAGGGGTGGAGCGTGAAGCACGGCGACTGGAGGGGCGGGAGCACTGCCCCGGGCCCGTGAGGGAACGACCCACCTCCCCCTCTCCTCCATCTCCATTCCTCCTCACATCCCCCTCCCCGTCGACCCCTCTCTCCCCCCTCCACCCCTCTCTCCCCCCTCCACCCGGGGTAGATTAGATTACTCTGGCGCGGGACCCCCTTAGGCATGGGGCCCAATTGGGAGGAATTGGTCCAATCGGCTTAAGGCCGGCCCTGTTGGATGCTGTCTGTACGGAGTTTGTACGTTCTCCCCATGACCTGCGTGGGTTTTCTCCAGGATCTCTGGTTTCCTCCCACACTCCAAGGACGTACAGGTTTGTTGGTTAATCGCCTTGCTATAACTGTAGAGGATGGCGTTAGTGCGCGGGGATCGCTGGTCGGTGCGGACCCGGTGGGCCGAGGGGCTTGTTTCCGCGCAGCATCTCCAAACCAAACTCAGGGTTTTGTACACTGGCCATTTTGTACACACGTATCCACCAACAGGAGGTTGCCAGGAGGTTAGGGACTTGTGTGTTTGTACAGTCTATGCATTCATTTAAGTCTCAAAACTAGTGTGAGAGCCTTGTAATTAATTGCTGGCAGTTCACGACAGATATACTGGCAAAACGCTGGAAAACCCAAGCCAATGATTGCCTGGAAACATCAAGTAGAATTGCACTGAAATAACAATTAAGTAGGCCATTCAATCCAAAGAGACGGAGTTTGTATTTATCCTCGATTTGTGCTGATCTCCAACACTATTTAGTGGATATTTAAGGAGCCTTCTGTTTAAAATGTTTACGGGCGGTCACTGTGGCACGACGGTAGAGTTGCTGCCTTACAGCGCTTGCAGCGCCGGAGACCCGGGTTCGATCCCGACTACGGGTGCTGTCTGTGCGGAGTTTGCACGTTCTCCCCGTGACCTGCGCGGGTTTTCGCCGAGATCTTCAGTTTCCTCCCACACTCCAAAGACGCGCAGGTTTGTAGGTTAATTGGCTTGGTGTGAGTGTAAATTGTCCCCAGAGTGTGTAGGGCAGTGTTAATGTGCGGGGATCGCTGGTCGGAGTGGGCTCGGTGGGCAGAAGGGCCTGTTTCCACGCTGTATCTCTAAACTAAAATACTGCCTCAATTCCTCAGCTTGTGAAGGCTACACAGCATACACCTGCACATTCGGGAGGGTTCGGTATATATGGAACATCGACCAGTACATCACAGGAACGGGCCCTTCAGCCCACAATGTGTGTGCCAAGCTAAACTGATTTCAAAGATAGACACAACATGCTGCAGTAACTCAGTGGGACAGGCAGCATCTCTGGAGAGTCGAGGCTCTCAGTCTGAAGAAGGGTCTCTACCCGAAACGTAGCACATTCCTTCTCTCCTGAGATGCTGCCTGAAATGGTTACTCCACCATTTTCTGTCTATCTCCGGTGAAAACCAGCATGTGCAGTTCCTTCCTACACATTAAACTGATTTCATCTGCCTGTACATGATCCATGTCCCTCTATTCCCTGCACTTCCATGTGCCTATCTTCTCCTTAGGCTCCTTTTCGGCCATGGCAGACCTTGTGTGTCTCCAGGGTGCTATTCCCCATATGGAGGACGCCCGTGCGTGACTTTGTTTGACGTGGGGAGACTGGTGCTCAGACAGCCACGCCACGGTCCTTGACAGATCTGGGTCAGGATCCAGTGGCATGGAGTCCAAGACGACCGGAGACCCTTTTCTGCTGCAGCCTTCATCCGCCTTCCCAGCCGTTGTGACGCTCCACTAAGGTCAGCCATCGTCCTCCGCCTGTTCCACCGTTGAGGTCTTGGTTGGATTGCTCTTTGTCGGAGACCTCCCCCCTCGACCTTACCGCCATGGGTGGCCCTACCAGGAGCGTAGCTCCAGACGGCATCGCTCTCAGGATCTCAGGACCACACAAGCTTCTCCACCACGACAAGGTGACAATCCACGGAGGAGTGCCTATCTAAAAGCGTGTTAAACGCCACTACTGTATCTGCCTCCACAACCACCCCTGGCAATGCGTTCCGGGCACCTCCACTCTCTGTGGAAAAATAACGTGGCTTGTATATCTCCATCAAACTCCATGAAAGTATCATCATCATCATCATCAACTTCCTCTCTTACTTTATAGCTACACCCTCTAGTGTTGGATATTTCCACCCTGGGAAAAAAAGGTCCTGACTGTCTACCCTATCTATGCTTCACATCATTTTATTATCAAGTCTCCCCTCAACCTCCAACGTTCCAGAGAAAACAATCCAACGCTCTCCCGGCAGCCGAAACCCTCCAATCCATGTGTAGGGGGGCACTGCAAACTGAAGACAGACACAACGAGCTGGAGTAACTCTGGAGCATCTCTGGAGAAAAGGAATAGGTGACGTTTCCGGCTGACGTTTCGGGTCTGAAGAAGGGTCTCGACCCAGAGCGTCACCTATTCCTTTTCTCCAGAGGTGTTGCCAACTTGTGTCTAGGCTCTAGACACACTGGCACCACTCCGCAGCTTGCCCCAGCTCTGCAGAGAGCAATTCCAAGTTGACCAAATCTCCCCAGCAGCCCTGAAGCTTTTACCCTTTTTAAAGTCCCAGCCTCTCCAATCTGGCTAGGATTAACACCCACACTCCAAAGACGTTCAGGTTTGTAGGTTAATTGGCTTGGTATAAATGCAAATTGTCCCTAGCGTCTGTAGGATAGTGTTAATGTGCGGGGCGGGGGTCGCTGCTCGGCACGGACTCGGTGGGCCGAAGGGCCTGTTTCCGCGCTGTATCTCTTAACTAAACTAAACTCTGCGGGGCAGGTAGCATCTCTAGAGAGAAGGAATGGGCGACGTTTTGGGTCGAGACCCTTCTTCAGACTGAGAGTCAGGGGAGGGGGGAGTCTAGTGATATGGAAGGGTAAGGTGTGAAAACGACAGATCGAAGCAGACACTGCTAGGAAATATAGAATGGTTCATGAATCATCCAGTCTGAAGAAGGGTCTCGACCCGAAACGTCGCCCATCTCCTTCGCTCCTTAGATGCTGCTGCACCCGCTGAGTTTCTCCAGCCTTTTGTGTACCCTAGAATGGTTCATTGTTAGCTGAGGGGAAGGTGACAAGGAGGCTACAATCAGTACAATCAGTCTATCATACTGCCACAGGCAATGATGGTCCAATTCTACACGGCCATCGTAGAGTCTGTCCTCACCTTCTCCATCATGGTCTGGTTTGGCTCAGCCACCGAGCACGACACCCGGAGGCTGCAGCGAATCGTCCGATCAGCTGAGAAGGTTATTGGCTGCAACCTTCCCTCCATTGACGAACTGTACACTGCAAGGGCCAGGAAGCGAGCGGGCAAGATCATCTCTGACCTCTCTCACCCTGGCCACAAACTCTTTGAATCACTTCCCTCTGGAAGGCGACTCCGGACTGTCAAAGCTGCCACAGCCAGACATAAAAACAGTTTTTATCCACGAGTAGTTGCTCTACTCAACAGCCAAAAATCTATAGCCTCCCTTTGATCTGGTATTTTGTTGGTTCACGTGCTTGATCAATGGTGTTTTATCATTAATGTTTTATTATTATTAATGTTTAGTGTTTTCTGAGTCATTCGTAACTGTCACTGTATGTCATGTTGTTACTTGTGGGTGGGGCACCAAGGCAAATTCCTTGTATGTGAATACTTGGCCAATAAACTTACTTACTTACCTACTTAGTGACAATCAGTACCATTAATCAGAAGGATGGTGAAACTAGTCGGGGAACTAGGATGGGGGTGTCGGGGAGGGACGGAGAGAGAGGGAAAGCAAGGGTTACTTGAAATTAGAGAAATCAATATTCGTACCGTTGGGTTGTAAGCTGCACAAGGAAAATATGAGGTGCTGTTCCTCCAATTTGCGTTGGGCATCACCCTAGTTTGGGAACACCTCTGCCCAGGACAGCAAGGAATGGCAGAGGGTTGTACATGTAGCCGCTTCCATCACACAGACCTGACTTTGCGCCATTGACTCCATCTACACTTCACGCTGCCTTGGACAAGTAGCCAACAGAAACAAAGTCTTGTCCCACCCCGGTCATTCCTTGTTCTCCCTGCTCTCCTCTGGCAGAAAGCACGGGAGCTTGAACATACGCACCGCCAGAATTCAGGAACAGTTTCTTCAGGCTTCTGAAAGGTCGCAAGTGATAGGAGCAGAATTAGACCATTCGGCCCATCAAGTCTACTCCACCATTCAATCATGCCCGAACCTCCTAACCCCATTCTCCTGCCTTCTCCCCATAACCTCTGACACCCGTACTAATCAAGAATCTATCTATCTCTGCCTTAAAAATATCCACTGACTTGGCCTCTGTCTAAAGGCATTTCTCCTCACCTCCTTCCTAAAAGAAAGTCCTTCCTTAAGCTAGGTACAGTCTAGTGTGAAGGATAGTGCTGCCGTTGGCTGGTGTGGACTCGCTGGGCCGAAGGGCCGAATTTCTGCGCTCTATCTCTAAAGTCTGAAGCCTATACATATTACAATTGTTAGAGCAAACTAAACTAAACTATAATCACGCTCGTCTTTTTAGTTTAGTTTGGTTTGGAGATACAGCACAGAAACAGGCCCTTCGGCCCGCCGAGCCCGCACCAGCCAGCGTTCCCCGTACATTTACAGCATCATCCGCACACACTAGGGACAATTTACATTTATACCAAGCACATTAACCCTACTAACCTGCGTGTCTTTCGAGTGTGGGAGGAAACCGGAGCAAAACCGGGTTTTGTCGGTCACAAAACCCGCGCAGGTCACGGGGAGAACGCACAAGCTCCGTACAGACCGCACCCGTGGTCAGGATCGAACCCGGGTCTCCGGCGCTGTGAGGCAGCAACTCTGCCGCTGCGCCACCGTGCCGCCCCAGTCTTTTATCTAGTCAGATTGGGATCGCATGCAAAACTACGTTTTTCTCTATACCTTAATACGCTTAACAATCATAAACATAAACCTTAACCGAAACACAGCAATATTCACAGCATTATAAGGAGCAAGTGTGATACGGAGTCCCTTAGTTTGCTGCTCAGAACAGCAGATAATGGATAAAACATAAGCCATGACACTGTGTGCCAGTTCATGGGGTGATTCCATTAACAAGGAAGTGCGGGCTGCTTGACGCATTCATGGCGCAACATTCCTCCACACGACACCAGCTGCTGTTCTTCAAGAGTGTTGGTTGTATCCGTCCTATTAGGGGCAGCTGGGTGGCAGAGCTGCTGCCGGACAGCGCCGGAGACCCGGGTTCGATCCTGATCTTGGGTGCTGTCGGTGCGGAGTTTGCACGTTCTCCCCGTGACCAGGCGGGCTTGTCTCCGAAAACAGACAGCGCCTGTAGTCACGATCGAACCTGGGTCTCTGGCGCTGCAAGGCAGCAACTCTACTGCTGCACCGGCCATAGAACCTTAGAAACACAGAAACATAGAAAATAGGTGCTGGAGGTGGCCATTCGGCCCTTCGAGCCAGCACCGCCATTCATTGCGATCCTGGCTGATCGTCCCCAATCAATAACCCGTGCCAGCCTTCTCCCCATATCCCTTGATTCCACTAGCCCCGAGAGCTCTATCTAACTCTCTCTTAAATCCATCCAGTGACTTAGCCGACACTGCCCTCTGTGGCAGGGAATTCCACAAATTCACAACTCTCTGGGTGAAAAAGTTTTTTCTCACCTCAGTCTTAAATGGCCTCCCCTTTATTCTAAGACTGTGGCCCCTGGTTCTGGACATTTTTCCTGCACCTAGCTTGTCCAGTCCTTTTATAATTGTATATGTTTCTATAAGATTCCCCCCTCATCCTTCTAAACTCCAGTGAATACAAGCCTCGTCTTTTCAATCTTTCCTCATATGACAGTCCTGCCATCCCATCCCTTGGTGTAGATTCATGGCGCTGAAGTAGAGATGGGTGAAATCTTCAGTTGCTTAGGAGTAAATATCACCAGCAACTCGTCCTGGACCAACCCTATCAGATCAATGACCAAGTAAGCAGTCTGAAGAAGGGTCTCGACCTGAAACGTCGCCACTTCCTTCTCACCGTAGTTGCTGCCTCGCCCGCTGAGTTCCACCAGCATTTTGTGTCTACCTACGTTAGAACGTTTGGCAAAGTGCCGGAGTAATTCAGCGGGTCAGGCAGCATCTCTGGAGAACATGGATGGGTGACGTTTCAGGTCAGGACCCTTCGTCAGACTCAAACAAGGGTCAGGAAATGTGAAAATCTGAAAATGAGTGGAACTGTAAATTCTCACCCCTTTTCGGTGGCGAAGTTGAACAATTCAGCTTGGTGTTGGGAAGCATCACATGTGCCTGGATTAACATGCAAAGGTTCCTGACAAGTCTTTGTAAAAATGTTTGACCTTTTTTAAATTGTCATATTATACATTTTAGGTGGAGTCTGAAGGAGGGTCCTTTGCACAAAAGGCCCGATGTCCATTCCCTCCACAGATGCTGCCTGACCCGCTGAGTTCCACCAGCATTTTGTGCGGCGATCAAGATTCCAGTGTCTGCAGTTCCTTCTATCGGGTTAGTGCTAGAGTCAGGGTGTGATACAGTGTGGAAACAGCACTTCAGCCCAACCTGCCCTAACGCCGGCCACATGCCTCAGCTACACTAGTCCCACTACCTGCATTTGCCCATATCCCTCCAACCTGTCCTATCCATGTACCTGTCTACCTTTCTCAACAGCCTCTGGCGCTTGTTCCAGACACCCACCACCCTTTGTGTGAAAAAGTTACCCCTTGGATTCCTATGAAATCTTTTCCCCTTCACCGTAAACCTATGTCCTCTGGTCCTCGATTCCCCTACTCTGGGCAAGAGTTGCCGTGCATCTACCCAATCTATTCCTCTTGTGATTTTCTACCCTCTGGGTTTAGTGAGCGCTGAACATAAGGTGCAGCTTACTGCGTTATCCGTATATTTGTTGCTTTGCTTCAGTGCATTTCCACTTTTAACACAAATCGCACCCAGATCAGGAGGAATGATGAGACTGGAGTGAGGGAGTTTATCCTTGTCAATATGCGGAAACGTGGAATATTGCCACAACGTTCTGCAAACTGTAAAGCGATACAGCAAAATATTTATGACTCCACTTCGCGTTATATCAGCCACGTACAAATGTCATCGAATATTCCCATTGAAATATCGAGCCGTACAATCGCGGGATACACAAGGGTTCAACTTGGACTGCTGTAGCTGTGCTAACACTTTGATATTCCTGCTGCTGTCCGTGTTGTTGTCGTTCGCCTGATGGAGGTCGGCCGACAGGGCTCGCCGCGGGGAGGTCGACAACATGACCTCTCAACCCAGCGACCTCTCAATTCCACCGTTTGCAGCGAGCACCACAGCCCGCCCGGCTTGGACCCGCCCCCCGCAAAGAGCGGGCGGCCCTGAAAACCGGCTCCGCACAGGGGGCGGCCGGCTCAACGCCAACTTGCATCGCCGGGGGCTGCGTTCGTCAGCAGCCTGCGTGTGTGGTGCAGACCAGCGGACAGCGCAGCCATTTTCCACTGCGCTGCCCTCCGCCCTGCCCGGCGGAGGGGGTAGGCCTCACGGCCCTCGACAACTGCACAGTGAACTGGCCACGGCGCCCGGAGGCGCGTGAGTAACTCTGCTGCCTCAACGCCTGATCAAGAGAGAAACGTTGATACAGCTAACTAATTAGTCAAACCTTCTGTCAGTTCCAGAGCCAAGCATTTTATTTTCCTTCTCTCTTTTCAGGAGTAGTTCCAGCTTTCTCTATGAAAAGTGAAGAACATTGAATAAACACTTACTTTTCATCAGTGCTTTCCAGTTCTTCCAGCTCCCCTGCATAAATTCTTTGTCAGGTTCTTTGATCCTTTATCCCTTGGGTTACTGGACCTCCTGCCAATGGAAACCAGTTTCTACCCCACCCACCCACTCCCGTTAACTCTCCTACGAATCTCCCAATCTCCTGCAAAAAAGTCTAAATTACATAGGCCTCAACCTGTGACCAGCGGTGTGCTCAGGTTCGGTGTGGGCCCAATTATTGTCCCATCATCTATACCCAATCATTTGGGATGTGAAAGAACTTACATGGCTTGCGTTAGCTAAGTTTGCAGTTGATACTAAAGTGCCGTATTGTTAATAGTCTCAAACAGCTTACAATGGCTTGTTCCCTTTTATCATCGATATTTTTTTGCATATCTTTCATTCATTGTCCTTATCTATCACATCACCGTCTATATCCTCTTCGTTTCCATGATCCATGTCCAGTCTGAAGAAGGGTCGCGACCCGAAACGTCGCCTATTCCTTCAACTCCTTAGATGCTGCTGCTCCCGCTGAGTTTCTCCAGCTTTTTGTTGTACACTTGTTAATAGTCTTCTTCTTTTCGTTGTCAAAGCGGAGCAAAATAGGCCTTCTGCAGTTGTGAAGGGCCCTAGTGAGACCACTCCAGGTGTATTGTGTGAAGTTTTGGTCCCCTAATTTGAGGAAGGAATAAATGGCCATTTTTGCTATGAAGGAGTGCAGCGTAGGTTTACATGGTTAATCCCGGATGGCAGGGAGTCATATGCTGAGAGAATGGAGCGGATGGACCCTGTATACTCTGGGTTTAGAAGGCATGATGAGGGCATCTCATTGAAACATTTGCATTCCGATTAGCTTTAAGGGCTTTGGGACACGCTAGAGGCAGGGATACATGTTCACGATGTTGGGGTGGGAGTCCAAAACCCAGGGGACACCAGTTTAAGTATAATGAAGTAAGCCACTCAGAACGGGAGACGAGGGAAACACTTTTTCTCTCAATGGGGTCTTGTGAGGCTGGGGGAATTCTCGGCCTAGAGGGCGTTGGATGGAGGCTGGATTCTGGATGCTTTCAAAGAGAGAGCTTGATTGGGCTCCTGAAGAATCGGAAGTCAGGCCGGAACGGGGTACTGATTGTGGTTGATCAGCCATTTTGATCGAATTGAATGGCGGGGCTGGCTCAAAGGGCCGAATGGCCTACTCCTGCACATATGTCTATTGTCTAGCCTATATTGTCTGTGTCCAGTCGCTTCCTGGCGAGGATGCATATTTATCCGTGAGTCGCTCCTTGCCCCCCCTCCTCACGGCCCTACCCAATGGATCGGAGGAGGTCTTTCCTACAGGAGGGACCGGGGACCGGACCAGAGCTATGCCCAGCTGCGGTTGTGGTACTTGTGTCCCGCGGGCGCGTGGCGATATCTACCTGGATCGCCGTTTGAGTCCGGGCGTTGGGCCTCGCTGCTCCAACATCGCGGAGCTCTGGTTGGCTGACTCCCAGCGCGGGCGGCGCTGACTCCAACATCGCAGGGTAGTCCCTGGGGCCTTTGCCTAGCGTGAGACGCCTGCGCGGAATCTCCGCTCCGGCGCGGGCCCGCCGGCGATTGTTGGGAAGCCGAGGACTCAGGTTGGAAGCGGCCGATTCGGATGAGTCCAAGCCGCTGAGGTTGGCCTCCCGTTCCGACGCCGGGCAGAAGCAACATCCTGGCGGCGGGCCTGATCGTGGACTGTAAGAGGGCTCTCCGGAGGGCCCCGACCACGGGTGAACATCAGGAACAATCAGAGGAAGATGACTGTCTTTGGGCTCGGCCTTTCTCACAGTGGGAAACCTTTCGATTCTGCGTGGGGGATGTTTTATGTGGACTTATATTGTGTGCTGTGACTCTTTACATTCACTGTATGGCTGTATGCAAAACAAATTTCAGACCACGGTGCAATAAAGTGCCTTCGTATCGTATGGTTTTGTCACTAATGCTGGCCTCGCCGGGCATCGCAGTCCTTGAAAATGGCGCAAGCTACGGCGTCAATCAGTGGAAGCCAGCACTTGTCGCCAATAGATGATGGTTAGCAGCACAATGAGCTCAGGATACTTCACAGCTCAGCCCGCAACGTGGACGCGCCTGCTTTGGGGTTCAAGTAGTTGTGAAGATGGTTGTTAAAAATCGCATGCGGCGTCGTGATCGGTTTTCCAGGTGGGCGGTGAGGAATGGTTGATGGAATCAAATAAACGTGAGGTGTTGCATTTTGGCAACACTAACAGGGGCCAGATCATACACAGTGATTGGCAGGTTTTGTTGTGTTTAGTTTAGTGTTGAGGACACAGCACTGCAACGGCCCTTCGGCCCACCGGGTCTCGCCGACTGCGATCCCGCATGATTATACCACTTATCCTTCACCCACTAGGGGGACGTTTTTTACATTTACATGCATTTAACCTACAAACCTGTGTGAGAAAGAACTGACGATGATGGTTTTTTAAATCGAAAGGTAGAAAAAAATGCTGGTGGTAACTCAGCGGGTTGGCAGGCGTCTCTGGAAAGAGGGGCATGGGCGAACGTTTCGGGTCGAGACCTTCTTTAGCTGACAAACCGGGCACGATCTTTTGGGGTGTGGGAGGAACCCGAAGATCTCGGAGAAAACCCACGCGGGTCACGGGGAGGGGAGAACGCATAACTCCGTACAGTCAGCGCCCGTAATCGGGATCGAACCGGGGTATACGGGGCTGCCGTCGCTGTAAGGCAGCACTCTACCGCGCGCCAACGTGACTGCGGGGTGCTGATAGAGCAGAGGGATATAGGAGTAGGGTGAACAGGATCAAGCTACATGGTTTCGTTGAAGGTGGCATCACAGGTTGATAAAGAGTTAAATGGAGAAACAGAGGACATAGGTTTAAGGTGAGGGGAGGGGGAAAAGAAATTTACTAGGAACCTGAGGGGTAACGAGTTCACACCAGGGCGGTGTGAGCATGGAACTAGCTGCCGGTGGAGGTAGATGAGGAAGGTACAGTATTCATCGCAAAACATTTTAAGAAACATTTGGTCACTTACATCGCTAGGGCTGGTATTGGGGGACGTATGGGTCAAACGCAGCAGGATGGGATTTGTGGTGATGTCATATTGTTGGTTGTGTGGGAAAAAGCTAAGCTGAGGCGAAGGGCCTGTTTCCATTGCTAACTGTATTGGCTTCACAATCCCCAGTTTTATTACAATTGACAATATACAGTTGGACAATTGGTGAAGGAGTAGGCCATTCGGCCCTTCGAACCACTACCGCCATCAATGTGTTCATGGCTGATCATCCACCAATCAAGTACCCGTTCCTTGCCTTTCTCCCCAGATCCCCTGACTCCGTAATTTTAAGAGCCCTAGCTAGCTCCTCTTGAGTGCATCCAGTGAACCAGGCCTCCACCGCCCTCTGTGCAGAGAATTCCACTGACTCACCACTCTCTGGGTGAAAGTAGGTTTACTCATATACGTTCTATATGGCTTACCCATCTTTTTCTTAAACGGTGTACCCTGGTTCTGGGGACTCCCCCAAACTTCGGGAACATTGTTTCTGCCTCTAGCGTGTCCAAACCCTTAATTTATCTTATATGTTTCATAAGAATCCTCTAATCCTTCTAAACTCAAGAGTACAGCCCAGCCGCCCATTCTCTCAGCATATGACAGTCCGCCATCGGGATTTGTTTTTTTTTTTTCTACCTGGTGAAACTTCGCTGCTAGCCTCATTAGCAAGAATGTCCTTCCTCAACATTTGGAAACCAAAACTGCGAACATTAATATTGGGTGTGATCCCCACTAGGCCCTGTACTACTGCCATGAGGGACATCTTTGTCTGTACTCTATCTCCTCTTGTTATAATGGGCAACATGGCCGATTGCTTTCTTCCACTGCCTGCTGTACCTGCATGCTTACTTTCTTAGACTGATGAAACAAGCGCCCCACATCCCGTCCGTTATTCTGCTGCATCCTTCCTTTCCAAATGCATTGCCATCCGTTCAGAAGTGTGCCACTCGTACCTACACCCAACCCCCACCCCTTTTCCACCTGAACTTCAACTCGCATCACAGTCACAACTACCTCTTTTTCGGGTTCAAATTTGCTTCGATTTCGTGCCGTTGTCCAACAATGCCGTCAGGGTACCCCCTTCATCTAGCGGTCGTTTCTGATGCCGGCCTTGCTTGTTTTTTTCCGGCCCCTCTTGCCTTCCAGTTATTTTTTTCCTGTCCCCCCCCCCCCCCCCCCCCCCCCCCCCACCCCCCCCCCCCCCCCCCCCCCCCCCCCCTGCAGTCTGTCTGAAGAAGGGTTCCAGCCCGAGATGTCCTCCGGGGTCTTTATCCTCCAGAGATGTGCCTGTCCAGCTTGTGTTTCTCTGCTATTTTTGTGTTGTCTATAGGCTCAGATGTGGACAGACTCCTGCAAGATGGGGATTAACACCGCGGGGGGGTATAAGAAATGTGATCTTCTGGTCATTAGTGACAGGAGCTGAATTAGCCCCTTTCGGCCATCAGGTCTACTCGCCATTCAATCATGTGCTGTGTTCTATCGCGCCCTCCGAACCCATTCCATTCCTTTCCATAACCTCTGGACACCGTACTAATCAGATTGTCTATCTATCTCTGCTTCAAAATATCCCATTGACTTGCCTCCACAGCCTTCTGGTTAGCAATGGTATTTCCACAGATTCACCACCCTCTGACTAAAGACATTTCTCCTCGACTTCTTCCTATATATGAACGTCCTTTAATTCTGACGGATGTGCCCTCTGGTCTAGACTCTCCCATTAGTGGTAACTCATCTCTCCACATGCACCTCTATCAAGCCTTTCAATATTCTGTATGTTTCAATGAGGTCCCCCTCATTCATCCTATACGCCAGTGAGTACTGGCCCAGTGCCGACATACGTCATCATTGGTTTAACTCCTCATTCCTGGGTTCTTTCTTGTAAACCTCCTCTGGACCCTCTCAGAGCAGCACATCCTTCCTCTGATATGGTGGCCAAAATTGCTCAAAACACTCCAAATACGGCCTTATACAGCGCCTATTGTGCCTCAGTATTACATCCCTGTTTTTTGTTTTCGAGTATAGCCATCTCGAAATAATTTGCTAGCATTGAGTTTGCTTTCTTTATACAGATTTCGACTTGCAGATGAACTTTTTTGGGGGAAATCCTGCACAGCCTCCCATGTCCCTTTGAACCTCGATTTCTGGATTCTCACCCCTTTTAGAAAACAGTCTACTCCTTGATTCCTACGACCAAAATGCGTGACTTTGCTGAAATATAGGTCCATCTGCCTCTTCTCTGCCCCACTCTTTCCCACCTTGTCCAGTCTTCTGCAGGTCCCGGCTTTCTCTCACGACCTGCCCTTCCTCCTATTTTGTATCATCACAATCTTGGCCACTAGCCTCCAATCCCCTCGTCCAATTCATTTATATACAACGTGAAGAGCAGCGGCCCCCAGAACGAGCCCTGCGGTCTCCGCCAGTCACTGGCAGCAACCTGAAAATGACCCCTTTATTGGCCTCTCTTTGCCTCTGCCTATACTTGGGATGATATGTTGGTTAATTTGGGTACCATTGGGTGCCATATAATTGTTAAATTGTTCTGACGTGTTTCAAGGGGACTACCATCTAACTCATTGGGGGGACCCTCGCACTATCTTTTGATCGGACTTTACTTTGCATAAACGTTATTCCCTTTTCAAGTATCCCTTCACTGTGAAGGGCTTGTCTGTAATTGATGTTATTGTCTTTCTGCTGACTGGTTAGCTGCAACACAAAAGCTGGTCACAGTACCTCAGTACACGTGGGACATAAAACTAAACTAAACTAACTAAACTCGGGTAATTAATTCAGAGGAATATGGTCTCATTTATTGAATATTTAAGGGTCAGATGGGCGGTTCGGAAGCCAATGACTAAAGCCTGGAAGGAAAATTTTGAATAGATGAAGATTTATTATAATGATATGAATATATCTCCTTTGAAAATATCTAGGTTATGTATTCCACTCAATTTATTTATCTTTTTCTTTTTCTTCTTTTCTTTTTGTTATCTATCTTTATTCCTACTGTTATAAATAAAAAAATATAGAAGTACTAAATAAGATTGACTGTAAATTTTAAATTTTTCAGACTGATGTGACGTTATTATTTTTCTTTTTGTATTGCTTGATTTTTATATCTCTGTTCTTAATCATGTAATTACTTCTAATAAAAATATTTACAAAAAAAAAATAAATAGATAATAAAAATAAATAATTAATTAAACAAGGGTTAATGTTGGTGAGCTGGGGTTCGCTGGTCAGCGCGGACACGGACACAGCTGGGTCGATGGGCCTGGTTTCTGCGCTTATCTCTAACTTTAAGCTAACAGGCGGGCCCGATGGCGCAGCGGTTCGAGAGTTGCTCTGCCATTCCTGCGCCAGTGCGGGTTCGATCCTAACCAAGGGTGCTGTCTGTAAGAAATGTGTACGTTCTCCATGTGAATGCGTGGGCTTTCTCCAGTGGCTCCGGTTTATCCTCCCACGCTCCAAAGGACGTACAGGATTGTTGGCTTAATTGGCTTGGTACAATTGTAAATTGTCCCTAGCGGGTGACTAGATGGTGTGGATCGCGTCCGGCACGGACCTTGAAGGCCGAAGGGCCTGTTCCGTGCTGTATCTCTAAACTAAACTAAAACTGAAGTTGAAACCTTAAACCGGGTCAGTGGAGGCGTGAGGTTCTTGTGTAATTCTGCGATTAATATCCACCAATCTTTTACCAGGTCGATTGTATCAAACTAATCTAATGTGGTTCTTTAAGTGTAGGTAGAGAACTTAACAGAACTGGTTTAAATCAATATATATCCAGACCACTGGGAGGCTGAGGAACTCAGCGGGACAGGCATCTCGTGGAAAAAGGAAGAGGTGAGGTCTTCGGTGTTTCAGAGACCCTCAGGTGTTAAGTATGGCTGTCATTATACAGACTTCTGATGACGATAAATACACAATTCAGAGAAACCGCACAACATATTTTGTTTAGTTTAGTTTTAGTTTTAGAGGATTACAGAGCCCAAAACTGGCCCTTTTGGCCCACCGGTCCGCATCTGACCAACGACCCTGAATATTAACAAACCAATACCTAACCTATAGGGAATTTTTTTTACATTTATACCAAGCAATTAACCAAAAGATTCTATAGCGGAGCAAATAGATCAACTCCTTCTAAATGCAATGGGCTGCGTGTAGTACGCAACGGTAGCGGAACGTGGGCCTTTGTTTCATCCATTTTCTGTAACCGTACCCGACCCGACCACGACGCAGTGTAATCAGCGTTGCGGAGTGAACAGTTTGTTTTAAAATATTATAATTCTGAAAAATGCGAAGAAGATTTTTCCCAAATAACTTTTATTTTACGAGGGGATGTTCCTTTACCGGCTTCCGTCCCCAGACTAGGTATCCTGTGGGATCTTTGATGCGGAGACGGAAGCCGGTTACGGAAATGGGGCTAAAATACCACGAATCTGCCCATGACCGTACTACGCCCTTTTCCGTCCAGTGATCCATCTTGCTCGATTGTAGGATCGTTGAAGTAACCACAAGGGGCTCATGTGGTCGGACCTCCCCGTGGCGAGCCCTGTCAATGACTTCGGTCACGCGAGCGACAACAAACAGAGACAGCAGCAGAAATGCAACCTCAGTCGCCGCAACTTGGCGCCTAGCGGATCTGCGCCCTTTTTAGGGCGGGCACCTACGGATGTCGAACAGGATGGCATCACCTGCTGCAGACTTCTGCTGCCTCAAAGCTAAGAAGAAAAACGACAAACATGTACGTCTTAGGGAAATGCGGGAGGAAACGAGCATCTCGCTTAAGGGGTTGGACAGGCTAGATGCAGGAAGATTGTTCCCGATGTTGGGGAAGTCCAGAAAGAACAAGGGGTCACAGTTTAAGGTTATGGGGGGAAGTCTTTTAGGACCGAGATGAGAACAAACCATTTTTCCAAGAGAGTGGTGAATCTCTGGAATTCTCTGCACAGGAGGTAGTTGAGGCCAGTTCATTGGCCATATTTAAGAGGGAGTTAGATGTGGCCCATGTGGCTAAAAGGATCACCCCCCCTGGGTTTATGGAGAGAAGGCAGGTAAGGATACTGAGTTGGGATGATCAGCCATGATCATATTGAATGGCGGTGCAGGCTTGAAGGGCTGAATGGCCTACACTCTGCACCAATTTTCTATGTTGCTATGTTTCTAAACCACGCCTGGTAACGGGGTGAGCGTCCAAACTCACAAAGACAGCACCCGTAGTCGGGATGGAACCCGGTCTCCGGCGCTGCAAGGCAGCAAACTCTACCGCTGCGCCACCGTGCGTTTGGTTCATCAATGAGATGGAGCTGAGATAAAGCCGGTGTTTTCCTTTGTCCTGGGATTGGCCTTCAGTGTTGAAACTTTACCACATGGAGCGCAGCAAGTGTTCACTTTGTCATTGAACTTGAGGAGGGAAGCCAATTGTTTGACTCGTTGAGACATGACCTGGACTTGGCTACGATTCTATCAGCAGGTCAACTATTAATTTCCACTTATGTGATTGAGTAGGTTGGTGAAAATTGCCCCTTGCATAAGCTCACAAAATTCAAACATTCTGTCAACCTTGTGCTATTTTTAACTTTTGGCTTTTTTTACTGTGTTTTGCACTTTCCCTACTTGGGTTGGCTCTTTAATAACTTGTTTACAAGGGAGCGTAGTTGAACAAGCACATGCTTCTGTGTAGCGAAGGACTGCAGTTGCTGGGTCCTTTACATCGAATTTAGACACAAAATGTGGAGTAAACTCAGGGGACAGGCAGAATCTCTGGAGAAGTTGTAAGGAGGATCTCAACAAACCGAAACGTCTCCATTCCTTCTCTCCAGAGATGCTGCCTGTGTCCCGCCTGAGTTACTCCAGCATTTTGTGTATTACATGATTCTGTAACTACCGCCTCTTAGGAATCGTTTTCCTCCAATCAGAAAGCCCAACGATTCACTTGCTTCATTTAGTTTTATTGGTTCGTTTAGAGATACAGCGCGGAACCAGGCCGTCGGCCCAACCCCACCGGGTCCGTGCTGACCCGAGATCATTCGTACATAACACTATGCTACGCACAATAGGGACAATTTAAAATATACCAAGTTTATAAGGGGGGTGGGGGGGGGGGGGTGGGGGGTGGGGGGGGGGTGGGGGGGGGGGTGTGTGTGCGCGTGTGTGGTGTGTGTGGCGCGCAGTGAGAGGTTTACGAACATTCCAACAAATCTTCATAGGACCTCATAAATTTATAGGAGCAGGATTAAGCCAGTTGTCGCTCGCCAGTCAATCATGGTTGATCTATCTTTCCCTCTCATAGACCCATTCTCCTGCCATCTCCCCATGGGGAACCTGACACACGCAACATAATCAAGAATCTATCAATCTCACCTTAAAAAAACCATTGACGGCCTCACTGCTTTCTGTGGCAAAGAATTCCACAGATTCACCTCCCTCGGTGACTAAAGAAATATCTCCTCAACTCCTACCTAAAGGTACATCCTTTAATTCTGAGGCTGTGACCTCTTCGGCTGGGACTCTCCTTACAGTGAAAAATCCTCTCCACATCCACCTGTCAGGCCTTTACTATTCGGTAAGGTCATCCTTATAAAGTCTCGCAATTTCTAGCAATTCTTGGATGGAGCTTGTTCCAAAAACCAAGCCTTGATGCATCCTTGATAAAATGCGTTCTAAATGCGATCTGACAAGGCCTCATTAACATCCGAGTTCCCCTCCTTTCTTCAATTTACCTTTTACCAGAAGCTATACCTTTTATGAGGCTATAAGTGATGGAATGTTCCCCTTTGGAACTCTCTTTACCAACTGGCCTGTTATGCATCGCTTTGACATAAAGAAAACGGCAAATGTGAAAACCATTTGCTGTAAATCAGGCTCACGGCAATTATTTGCCCCATGTGAGTAGTTGACATTTTGAAGTGTTTTTTGTTCAAAATCAAATTTCTTTAAAAAACAAAGTCTGCACAGTAATAGCCTCATGGTCAAAATTTCCTTTAAGGCCAATGACCAGCAAAGAATAAATCTCTCCCACAGCAGTGTGGGTGACCCCCCCCCCCCAATAGATTGTGTGTCAGAATTTTTTAACATGGTTTAAATTCTAAGGTCACTTTACCCAGGAAGCACTCTCATACTAATCAATCCGCAGTTACTTGCTCTGTAGTTATCATCCCTATTAAATTAAATGCCATTATTTGGTTACGTTTTAGTTTAGTTTAGAGATACTGTGTGCAAACAGGCCCACGGAGTCCGCACTGATCAGTGATGCTTCCTGTCCCGCTGCGTTACTCCAGCATTTTGCGGTCTACCTTCGGTGTAAATCAGCACCTGCAGTTCCTTCCTACACATTAAACGACCCCACACACACTTGGGAATATTACAATTTTTACCAGAGCCAATTAACCTACACAACCTGTACCACTTTGGAGTGTGGGAGGAAACCGAGGATCTCGGGGAAAACCCACGCAGGTCACGGGGAGAACGTACAAGCTCCGTTATGACAGCACCCGTAGTCAGGATTGAACCCGTGTCTCTGGACGTAATGACCTTTGTCCCATTGTACGAGGTTAATTCAAGAGATTTTAAAAAATCAAACTCGTGGTAAGCACATGGAATGAACGTAGCGGGTAGTCGGAGCTCTCGGGGACGTCTCTTAGCGGCTCGTAACGCTAACGGGCAGGTACTCGGGAAGACTCGCTAACGGCAGGTAAGCGCGGGGAAGACTCGTTGATAGATTTTTCAACGTGTTAAAAAATTGTCCACGAGAGCCCGAGTATCCGACGAGCGGCCATTACCGTAAGTTCGATTCAGGGCAAACTCGGGGAGAAAGCTTCTTGGAATGAACTTGTACCGTGGGACAGGGCTTTTAAGGCAGCAACTCTACCGCTGCGCCACCGTGCTAACATTTTACCCATTGTTAAAAACGCAACGAAGCCTCCACATTCAGGGAAACCTCCAGATTCAGGGACAACCCTCCAGATTCTTCCCAGCATATTATCATGCAACTGAACTGTCTATCGCCAACAGAGAGCAGGCCTACCATGTACCGTCCCTCAGGGAAGCACGGTGGCGCAGCGGTAGAGTTGCTGCCTTACAACGCCCGGGTTAGAGACCCGGGTTTGATCCTGTTAAGGGTCATGGGGAGAAGGTTTTTATTTATCCGTAAACCAGCGCCAGAGAGGCAGGTTCGATCCTGACCACGGGTGCTGTCTGTACGGAGTTTGTACGCACTCCCTGTGACCGGGTGGGTTTTCTCCGGGTGCTCTGGTTTCCTCCCAAACTCCAAAGACGCACAGGTTTGTAAGTTAATTTGCTTCGGTAAAATTGTTCATTGTGCCTAGTGTGTAAGAAAGGGCTAGTATACGGGGTGACCGCTGGTCAGAGTGGACTCGGTGGGCTGAACGGCCTAAGGTGGAGCAAACTGAAGCCCCAGTCACCAACCAGAGAGTGTTCCTGACCTAACATCTAACTCATTGGAGTCCCTTGGACTATCTTCAATCTGATTTTGCCTTGCACTAAATGTTATTCCCTTGATCCTGATGCAAAGGGACTTGGGAATGCTGGTGCAGGATTCCCAAAAAGTTAATCTACAAGTCGAATCGGCAGTGAAGAAAGTAAACTCAATGCTAGCGTTTATTTCAAGAGGGCTTGTGTACAAAAACAGGGATGTAACGCTGAGGCTCTATAAGGCGCTGGTCAGGCCGCATTTGGAATATTGTGAGCAATTTTGGGCACCATATCTGAGGAAGGATGTCCTGGCTCTGGAGAGGGTCCAGAGGAGATTTACGAGAATAATCCCTGGCATGAGTAGGTTAATCTATGATGAGCATTTGTTGGCACTGGGCCTGTACTCACTGGAGTTTAGAAGAATGAGGGGGGACCTCATTACAGAATAGTGAAAGGCCTGGATAGAGTGGATGTGGAGAGGATGTTTCCACTGGTGGGAGAGTCCAGGATCAGAGGTCACAGCCTCAGAATTAAAGGACATTCTTTTAGGAAGGAGATGAGGAGGAATTGCTTTAGTCAGAGGGTGGTGAATCTGTGGAATTCTTTGCCACAGAAGGCTGTGGAGGCCAAGTCAGTGAATTATTTAAGGCAGAGGGAGATAGATTCTTGATTAGAACGGGTGTCAGAGGTTATGGGCAGAAGGCAGGAGATGTGGGTTAGGAGGGATCATTTGAATTACCTTTCCTTGCACTGCAGTCACAACAAAGAATGCAATAAACTCCAGATAATCTGTTTAATTGAAACTTATGAGGGACAATTATTTACCAGAATATTGCTTTGTTCTTTTGTGTGGTTGTGAGTGTTTCAACTTCCACTTGAGGAGGAAAAGTGTTTTAGTTTAGCTTAAAGATACAGCGCGGAAACAGGCCCTTCGGCCCACCGAGTCCATACCGAGTCCTTGCCGGCCAGCGATCCCCGCACATTAACACACAAGGGATAATTTACAATTACACCAAGCCTACTAACCTACAAACCTGTACAGTCTTTGGAGTGTGGGTGGGAACCGAAGATCTCGGAGAAAACCCACGCGGGTCACGGGGAGAACGTACAAACCCCCGCACAGACAGCGTCCGTAGTCGGGATGGAACCCGGGTCTCCGGCGCTGCACGCTCTGCGCGGCAGAAACTCTACCGCTGCGCCACCGTGCAGCTCTCACGTAAAATGGGGCACCGCTAATACTATAGAAATACAAAGTTGCAGCAGGGTCTTGATCGGTTGGGCTGGTGGGCTGAGGAATGGTTGATGGAATCAACATAGAGAGAAATGTGAGGTTATTATGCTGCTTGGAGTCAATATCAAGGGCAGAACCTACACAGTAAACGGCAGGGTTCTGAGGAGTGTTGTAGAGCAGAGGGGTCCAGGAGTGCGGGTACATACTTCGCTGGACGTGGCATCTCAGGTAGATAGGGTGGACAAAAAGGCTTTTGGCACATTGGCCTTCATCAGTCAGAACATTGAGTATAGAAGTTGGGAGTTCTGGCATTTAGAGTATTGTGTTCGGTTCTGGGGACCATGTTATGGGAAAGATGTCGAGAAGCTGGAAGAGATTCAAGATTCAAGAGAGTTTATTGTCGTGTGTCCCAGATAGGACAATGACATTCTTGCTTTGCTTCAGCACAACAGAATATTGTAGTCATAAATAAATACAGAACAGATCAGTGTGTCCATATACCATTGAATATATATATACACACACACACATAAATAAGCAGATAAAGTGCAATTGGTTATTAAAGTTCAGAGTTTGTTTGAGTTGAGTTTAATAGCCTGATGGCTGTGGGGAAGTAGCTATTCCTGAACCTGGTCGTTGCAGTCTTCAGGCTCCTGTACCTTCTACCTGAAGGCAGCGGGGAGATGAGTGTGTGGCCAGGATGGTGTGGGTCCTTGATGATGCTGGCTGCCTTTTTGAGGCAGCGACTGCGATGGATCCCCTCGATGGTGGGGAGGTCAGAGCCGATGATGGACTGGGCAGTGGTCACAACTTTTTGCGGTCTTTTCCGCTCCTGGGCGCTCAAGTGCAGAGAAGGTTTACAAGGATGTAGCCAGGGCTCGAGGGCCTGAGCTGCAGGGAGAAGTTGAGCAAGCTAAGAGTCTAATCCTTGGAGCGCAGGAGGATGAGGGATGACCTTATAGAGGCGTTCGTGTGAGCTGCCTCACTGAAGACAGACACAAAGTGCTGGAGTAACTCAGTGGGTCAGGCGGCATCTCTGGAGAAAAAGGAATCGGTGACGTCTCGGGTCGAGCCCCTTCATCGGACTGAGACTCTATTTCAGGGGCGGGCGAATCAAGCAGAGGAGCCCTGGGTGAGGAGTGTCGGCGGAGGGACTGGTCTGGAAGGGAGCAAGCTTGGGATCCCAGGTAGGCAAGGAAGCATTTGTTGAATGAGTTCATAAGCGACAGGAGCAGAATCAGGCCATTCGGCCCATCAAGTCTACTCCACCATTCAATCGTGGCTGATCTATCCCTCCCTCCTAACCCCACTCTCCTGCCTTCTCCCCATAACCCCTGACACCCGTACCAATCAAGAATCTATCTATCTCTGCCTTAAAAATATAAGTCAACGGCATCCGCAGCCATCTGCGGCAATGAATTCCACAGATTCACCACCCTCATCTCCTTAGTTTAGTTAACTTTAGAGATACTGCACGGAAACAGGCCCTTTAGTCCCACGGAGTCCACACCGACCAGCGATCCCCGCATAACACTATCCTACACGAGGGGCAGTTTACATTTTATACCTAACCCAATTAATCTACAAACCTGTACGTCTTTGGAGTGTGGGAGGAAACCGAAGATCTTGGATTAAACCCACGCCGTCACAGAGAGTGGCTACAAACTCTGCACAGACAAGACACCCGTAGTCGGGATCGAACCGGGGTCTCTGGCGCTGTAAGCGCTGCAAGGCAGCAACTCCACCGCTGCGCCACCGTGCCGCCCTGGAGGGACGTCCTTTTATACTGAGGACCATGACCTATGGACCTAGACTCTCCCAGCAGTGGAAACATTCCCTGCACATCCACTCCATCCAAGCCCACTTGCCCAGCAGTTCCCCGTTAAACTTCGCCTCTATCCTCAGGAATGTGTGAGTCCGTCGCAGAATGGAGTTGGGATCCATCGCCTGGTCCACGTGGCGTGAAGCTGGGATCCATCGCCTGGTCCAGGTGGCAGATGAGGTCTGATGAAGGGTCTCGACCCACAACGTCAACTGTTCCTTCTCTCCAGAAATGCTGCCTGACCCGCTGAGTTACTCCAGCATCTTGTATCTTCAGCTCCACATGCCCCCCTGTTGCATTAATTTTGACACTGTCGTTCAGTCAATTCGAGATTGAAGTGGCAAGTCCTCAAAGATACCATGAAAAAAGAAAACAGTTAGGCAGCTTACAGCCCAGTGGTATGAATATCGATTTTACAATAGACAATAGACAATAGGTGCAGGAGTAGGCCATTCGGCCCTTCGAGCCAGCACCACCATTCAATGTGATCATGGCTGATCATCCCCAATCAGTACCCCGTTCCTGCCTTCTCCCCATATCCCCTGACTCCGCTATCGTTAAGAGCCCTACCTAGCTCTCTCTTGAAAGCATCCAGAGAACCTGCCTCCACCGCCCTCTGAGACAGAGAATTCCACAGACACACAATTCCACAGAAAAAGTGTTTCCTCGTCTCCGTTCTAAATGGCTTACCCCTTATTCTTAAACTGTGGCCCCCTGTTCTGGACTTCCCCCAACATCGGGAACATGTTTCCTGCCTCCAGCATGTCCAAACCCTTAATAATCTTGTATGTTTCAATAAGATCCCCTCTCATCCTTCTAAACTCCGGAGTGTACAAGCCCAGCCGCTCCATTCTCTCAGCATATGACAGTCCCACCATCCCGGGAATTAAACTTGTATCTCACTTCAGGTAGCCCCGGCATTCCCTCTCTCTCTCTCTCTATCCCAACCCCCACCCCAGTCACACCAGCTTCTCGTTTTCACCCAACAAACAGCTAACAAATGGCCTGTTCCCTTTATCATCGTTACTTTTTTGTGCATATCTTTCATTCATTGTTCTTTATCTCTCTACATCTCCGTCTATATCTCTCGTTTCCCTTATCCCGGCCCTGTCTAAAGAAGGGTCTCGACCCGAAACGTCGCCCATTCCTTCCCTCCAGAGACGCTGTCTGTCCCGCTGAATTACTCCAGCATTTCGTGTTAATAAACAATTTAAAATGTGTTCACTTCAAACAGTGGACACACACGCAGTAGATGAATCACCTCCTCTTACCTTACATATCCTTTCATTTCTCAAACAGACAGTTCAATTCAGCGATTATTATTCACTGACTCCCACAATCCCTACCCAGCACAATGATGAACATTTTGCACCTTGCAAGATGGAAACGCTCTTGCATTATAGAATCCGTATTCCCCAACCGACCCATTCGATGTCTGAAAACACTGGAATTCAATTAAGAGAATGATGGCAGTGTAAATACATTAAGTGGATATGCTTCATTTTAGTTTCGTTTTAGAGATACAGCGTGGAAACAGGCCCTTCGGCCCAACGAGCCCGTGCCGACCAGCGATTCCCCGTACAGTAACAGTGTCCTACACGCACACTAGGGACAAATTGCAATGACACCAACCTGAAAACCGACACGTCCTTGGAGTGCGGGAGGAGACAGAAGATCTCGGAGAAAACCCAGGCGGGTTATGAGGAGAGCGTACAAACTCCGTACAGACAGCGCCCGTAGTCAGGATCGAACCCGGGTCGCTGGCGCTGTGAGCACCGTGCAGCCCTTAACGTGGTGGTGTCTAGCGCTTTAGCGTTAAGTTGTTAGCGCATCATCTGCTACCGTTGATTAAAGGCTACGATTCCTGTAATGTTTGTAAACAGCTCGCCTTCGGTTTGTCCATGTATCTGTCATGAAGCAGAAAAGATAGGTTGAAGGTGAGGGCAGAAAGATTTAATGGGAATATGAGGGGTAACCTTTTTACAGAGAAGATGGTCAGTGTATAGAACAAACTGCCGGGGAAGGTAGTTGAGGCATGGACTGTCGCACGTTAGACAGGTAACATGGATAGGACCGGTTTAGAGGGATATGGGCCAAATGCAGGCAGGTGGGACAAGTGTAGATGGGACATATCGGCCGGTGTGAGCAAGTTAGGCTGAAGGGCCTGATCCCTGCTGTAAGACTGTATGACTCTCTATACAGTATGTCAGTGAGGAAGATCAAATCAATATCTTAATTTAAGTCTTTTACAAGTTAGGTCTTTATTCTTTGGAGCGCAGAAGGTTAAGGGGGGACTTGATTGAGGTCTTTAAAATGATGAAAGGGATAGACAGAGTTGACGTGGATACGTTTTTCCCATTGAGGGTAGGGAAGATTCAAACAAGAGGGCATGACATGAGAATTAAGGGACAGAGGTTTCGGGGTAACGTGAGGGGGAACTTCTTTACTCAGAGAGTGGTGGCTGTGTGGAATGAGCTTCCAGCAGAAGTGGTGGAGGCAGGATCGATTTTAACATTTAAGAGTAAAGTGGATAGGTATATGGACGGGAAGGGAATGGAGGGGTATGGTCTGAGTGCAGGTAGATGGGACTAGGGGAAAACAAATGGTCGGCACGGACTGGAAGGGCCGAGAGGGCCTGTTTCCGTGCTGTAATTGTTATATGGTTATATGGTTAATCTATTTGCATCACCCAAGTGTTACAGAATATCGGTTTATTACGATATGGGGTGCTGATCAAATTTACATATGCAAGAAAGTTGTTTTATTACAAACTTGGTAACAAAAGACTGTATACACTATGGAAGTAAACAGCACCCCAGTCAGATTATTGCGGTTCCTGTCAAAGGGTGTATGAAGCTTCAATAGTCATAGAGTCATCATGTCATAGAGTTGAAATCAGGCCCTTCGGCCCAACTTGCCCACACCGACCAACATGTCCCATCTACACTAGTCCCACCTGCCTGCGTTTGGCCCACATCCCTCCAAGCCTGTCCATAGTCCAAGTCAAGAGAGTTTTATTGTCATGTGTCCCAGATAGGACAATGAAATTCTTGCTTGCTGCAGCACAACAGAGTATAATACAGAATGGGAGATAAACGTTCAGTGTGTTTATGGACCATAGACCATCTCTATACACAATAAATAACAGAAAAAGTGCAATAGTAATAATAGACTGTTATTGTTTAGAGTTTGTTTGTTGTCGAGTTTAATAGCCTGATGGCTGTGGGGAAGAAGCTATTCCTAAATCTGGATGTTGCAGATTTCAGGCTCCTGTACCTTCTTCCCAGCGGAGAGATGAGTGTGTGGCCAGGATGGTGTGGGTCCTTGATGATGCTGGCTGTCTTTTTGAGGCAGCGACTGCGATAGATCCCATCGAGGGTGGGGGAGTCAGAGCCGGTGATGGACTGGGCAGTCGTCACAACTTTCTGCATTCTTTTCCGCTCCTGGGCGATCAAGTTGCTGAACCAAGCCACGATGCAACCGGTCAGCAAGCTCTCTACTGTAGAAGTTTGAGAGAGTCCTCCTTGACAGACCGACTCTCCGTAATCTTCTCTGGAAGTAGAGGCGCTGATAATTGCATCAACGTGCTGGGACCAGGAAAGATCTTGGGAAATATGCAGTCCCAGGAATTTTAAGTTTTTGACCCCTTCCACCATCATCCCGTTGATATAAACGGGACTGTGGGTCCCTATCCTACCCCTTCCAAAGTCCGCAAACAGTTCCTTGGTTTTGCTGGTGTTGAGGGCCAGGTTGTTGTGCTGGCACCATTTGGTCAATCGGTCGATCTCACTTCTATACTCTGACTCGTCGCCATCTGTGATACGTCCCACAACAGTGGTGTCACCGGCGAACTTGATGATGGAGTTCGCACTGTGACCGGCTACGCAGTCATGAGTATAGAGTGAGTATAAAACAAATAGCCCAATAAAAACACTCTGGTCAGACTGTAGTTTGAGGCAAAGTCTGCCCAATTAATCCAGAAAATAAATAATTCGCAAAAGAAAACAGAACAATGCACTCACATATCTTGTGCTGCTTCACATCCCTGGCAAGGACAAATTACTAATTTGTGTTAGCGTCGGTGCTGTTGTTACAGTGGTGGTTTTTGGTTTTGTTAATATCCTGAGAACAGCTTCTCATTCCAGTCCAATAAGCTCTCTCTGTCAATGGTGACATCTCCTTTCACACATGTGACCAAGCAACGTCCTGTCATGCGACAACCCCTTATGGTCATAAGGTCATAAGTGATAGGAGCAGAATTAGGCCATTCGGCCCATCAAGTCTACTCCAGCATTCAATCATGGCTGATCTGTCTCTCCCTCCTAACCCCATTCTCCTGCCTTCTCCCCATAACCCCTGACACCCGCACTAATCAAACATGGCAAACATGCTTTGATTTAACTGTTGAAAACGGATTAGAATGGAGATGAGGAAACACTTTTTCTCACAGAGAGTGGTGAGTCTGTGGAATTCTCTGCCTCAGGGGGCGGTGGAGGCCGGTTCTCTGGATGCTTTCAAGAGAGAGCTAGATTGGGCTCTTAAAAATAGTGGTCAGAGAATATGGGGAGAAGGCAGGAACGGGGTACTGATAGGGGATGATCAGCCATGATCACATTGGATGGGGGTGCTGGCTCGAAGGGCCGAATGGCCTATTGTCTATTGTCACCCAGACAGAGCCCGAGGTCAGGATCGAACCAGGGTTTCTGTCCGTGTGAGGCAGCAGCACTGCCAGCCGTGCCACTCTGCCGGCCGATGTACAGTTATCTTGCACAACGCACGGTGTGGATGTGGAGAGGATGTCTCCACCCGTGGGAGAGTCTAGGACCAGAGGTCACAGCCTCAGAATAAAAGGACATCCCTTTAGAAAGGAGGTGAGGAGGAATTTCTTTGGTCAGAGGGTGGTAAATCTGTGGAATTCATTGCCACAGAAGGCTGTGGAGGCCAAGTGAATGGATATTTTTAAGCTGGAGATTGATAGATTCTTGATTAGTACGGGTGTCAGGGGTTACGGGGAGAAGGCAGGAGAATGGGGTTGAGAGGGCAAGATAGACAATAGACATAGGCAATAGGTGCAGGAATAGTCCATTCAGCTCCTCGATCCAGCACCACAATTCAATGTGATCATGGCTGATCATCCCCAATCAGTACCCCGTTCCTGTCTACTCCCCTTATCCCCTGAGTCCGCTATCTTTAAGCTCAGCCATGATTGAATGGCAGAGTAGGCCAGATGGGCCGAATGGCCTACTTCTGCTCCTCCAACTTATGAACTATCTTCTATGTCCTATAGATTTACAATTTGCCTCACAATTTATATATATATATGAATGTGCGAAATGTCATGAAAGACTTCCAGCTGAAGCAGATGTATAGTAAACAAGAGAATGACCTTTCAGTTAGGGCCGCACTCTTGAACAACTCCTTGTGTAGCTTTCTTCCTGCAGTCACCAGCCACACTTAGCTGCAGGTGGTTAAAGGATAAGAAACCAAGACAAATAAATGAAGTTGAAAGGAAGAGCCTTTCAGGAGCTCAGTAGACAGGAGCTCATTGCCTTTGAAGTGTTTTTTCAGTGCAGATAGAGTTGTAGGTAACACAGTGGCCAAGTTGCACACAACAGATCAACAAAGAGACATTGAGCAGATAATGGAGCAAGATATCCTCACCAGCTCCTCCAGGGGACCTTTACTTTAGTTTACTTTAGAGATACAGCACGGAAACAGGCCCTTCGGCCCATTGGGTCCGTGCCGACCAGCGATCACCCTGTACGCTACCACTATCCTACACATTTGGGACAATTTACACTTTTACCAAAGCCAATTAACCTACAAGCCCGTACGGGCGTGGTCCGTACGGATTTTGTGCGTTCTCCCCGTGATCTGCGTGAGTTTTCTCCGGGATCTTCGGTTCCCTTCCACGCTCCAAAGACGCACAGGTTTGTAGGTTAATTGGCTTTGTAAATGTAAACATTGTCCCTCGTGGGTGTGGGATAGAATGTGCGGGGAGATCGCTGGTCGGTGCGGACCCGGTGGGCCGAAGGGCCTCTTTCCACTCAGTATCTCTAAGCTAAACTGAATTAAACCAGCGCCAGAGACCCAGAGTCCTAGGGGCTTCATACGATCTCCCTGTGACCACGTGGGTTTTCTCCAGGTGCTCCAGTTGCCTCCCAAAGACGTGCAGGTTTGTAGGTTAATTGGATACGGCAAGATAGAAAACTGTCCCTAGTGTGTAGGATAGTGCTGGTGTACAGGGCGATGAACAGGAGATGCTGGAATATCGAGCTGTGTGGCGCAGCAGTAGGGTGCTGCCTTACGGTACCAGGGACATGGGTTCGACCCTGACCACAGGTGCTGTCTATATGGAGTCTGTAGCTCTCCCCGTGACCTGCGTGGGTTATCCCCGGGCGCTCCGGTTTCCTCCAACTCGCCAAAGATGTGCCGGTTTGTAGGTTAATTGGGCCTACAAATTGCAAATTGTCCTTGGTGGTCGCTGGCCAGCATGAAACACGGTGGGCCGAAGGGTCTGTTTGCGTGCTATATGGCGAAAGTAAAGTCTAAAGTCTAATCCCAAAACATGCAAGTTTGTCGGTGAATTGGCCCCGAGTGTATCGGTAGTAGATGAAAAAGTGAGAGAACATGGAAAATTGCAAACAGGTGATCGATGGCCGTCATGGACTCAGTGGGCCGAAGAGCCTGTTTCATAAAGGTCACAAGTGATAGGGGCAGAATTAGGCCATTCGGCCCATCAAGTCTACTCCGCCATTCAATCATGGCTGATCTATCTCTCCCTCCTAACCCCATTCTCCTGCCTTCTCCACATAACAATAGACAACAGACAATAGGTGCAGGAGTAGGCCATTCGGCCCTTCGAGCCAGCACCGCCATTCAATGTGATCATGGCTGATCATCCCCAATCAGTACCCCGAAATCCCCCGACGCCCATACTAATCCAGAATCTATCTATCTCTGCCTTAAAAATATCTACTGACTTGGCCTCCACAGCCTTTTGTGGTGATGAATTCCACAGATTCACCACCCTCTGGCTAAATAAATCTCCTTCCTAATGGAGAATCTGTACCTCTGCACTAAAGCAGACTTAAGAGAAAAGGAAAGAAAAAAGGCAAGTAATGTACTGATTTGTCATAGTTTCATCAAAACTGTGCTGTAACCCCACAAGTATTTCATACTAATCTAATCTACTAAGTTCAGTCTTGCGAGGTTGGTACTAGCTCTTCCCTTTGTTGCTGGGTGATAGTTCCGTTTCTGCACCGGTAAACATTTTGCAGAGGAGCAGCAGCTTAAACCACAGTTAAATATAGTCTCCTGGCCCTGATGAAAGAATCTCTGCATTGTTCACACCAGCAATTATCTGCAGTTCAAACAGCTTCGAAGGTTACTCATACAAGCTGTGACATAGCTCACCGAGCGAGATATATTTACTTTTTATGGTTCATACGAAAGGAATCTGCTTTTCATTAGTTCATAAGTGATAGGAGCAGAATTAGGCCATTCGGACCATCTAGTCTACACCGCCATTCAATCATCTCTCCCTCCTAACCCCATTCTCCTGCCTTCTCCCCGTAACCCCTGACATAGAAACATAGAAACATAGAAACATAGAAATTAGGTGCAGGAGCAGGCCATTCAGCCCTTCGAGCCTGCACCGCCATTCAATATGATCATGGCTGATCATCCAACTCAGTATCCCGTACCTGCCTTCTCTCCATACCCTCTGATCCCCTTAGCCACAAGGGCCACATCCAACTCACTCTTAAATATAGCCAATGAACTGGCCTCAACTACCCTCTGTGGCAGAGAGTTCCAGAGACTCACCACTCTCTGTGTGATAAAAGTCTTTCTCATCTCGGTCTTAAAGGATTTCCCCCTTATCCTTAAGCTGTGACCCCTTGTCCTGGACTTCCCCAACATCGGGAACAATCTTCCTGCATCTAGCCTGTCCAACCCCTTAAGAATTTTGTAAGTTTCTATAAGATCCCCTCTCAATCTCCTAAATTCCAGAGAGTATAAACCGAGTCTATCCAGTCTTTCTTCATAAGACAGTCCTGACATCCCAGGAATCAGTCTGGTGAACCTTCTCTGCACTCCCTCTATGGCAATAATGTCCTTCCCCAGATTTGGAGACCAAAACTGTACGCAATACTCCAGGTGTGGTCTCACCAAGACCCTGTACAACTGAAGTAGAACCTCCCTGCTCCTATACTCAAATCCTTTTGCTATGAAAGCTAACATACCATTCGTTTTTTTCACTGCCTGCTGCACCTGCATGCCTACTTTCAATGACTGGTGTACCATGACACCCAGGTCTCGCTGCATCTCCCCTTTTCCTAATCGGCCACCATTTAAATAATAGTCTGCTTTCCTGTTTTTGCCACCAAAGTGGATAACCTCACATTTATCCACATTATACTGCATCTGCCAAACATTTTCCCACTCACCCAGCCTATCCAAGTCACCTTGCAGTCTCCTAGCATCCTCCTCACAGCTAACACTGCCCCCCAGCTTAGTGTCATCTGCAAACTTGGAGATATTGCCTTCAATTCCCTCATCCAGGTCATTAATATATATTGTAAATAGCTGGGGTCCCAGCACTGAGCCCTGCGGTACCCCACTAGTCACTGCCTGCCATTGTGAAAAGGACCCGTTTACTCCTACTCTTTGCTTCCTGTTTGCCAGCCAGTTCTCTATCCACATCAATACTGAACCCCTAATACCGTATGCTTTAAGTTTGTATACTAATCTCTTATGTGGGACCTTGTCGAAAGCCTTCTGGAAGTCCAGATATACCACATCCACTGGTTCTCCCTTATCCACGCTACTAGTTACATCCTCGAAAAATTCCACAAGATTCGTCAGACATGATTTACCTTTCGTAAATCCATGCTGATTTTGTCCAATGATTTCACCACTTTCCAAATGTGCTGCTATCCCATCTTTAATAACTGACTCTAGCAGTTTCCCCACTACCGATGTTAGACTAACTGGTCTGTAATTCCCCGTTTTCTCTCTCCCTCCCTTCTTAAAAAGAGGGGTTACATTTGCTACCCGCCAATCCTCAGGAACTACTCCAGAATCTAAAGAGTTTTGAAAGATTATCACTAATGCGTCCACTATTTCCTGAGCTACTTCCTTAAGTACTCTGGGATGCAGCCTATCTGGCCCTGGGGATTTATCGGCCTTTAATCTATTCAATTTACCCAACACCACTTCCCGACTGACCTGGATTTCACTCAATTCCTCCTTTGACCCACAGTCCCCTGCTATTTCCGGCAGATTATTTATGTCTTCCTTAGTGAAGACGGAACCAAAGTAGTCCCCGACACCCGAACTAATCAAGAATCTATCTATCTCTGCCTTCGAAATATCCACTGACTAGTACAGGTGGCAGGGGAGAAGGCAGGAGAATGGTGTTGAGAGGGAGATATAGATCAGCCACGATTGAATGGCGAAGTAGGCTTGATGGGCCGAATGGCCTAATTCTGCTGCTATCACATATGACGTGACCGTATGACCTGGCCCTCCACGGCCTTCTGTAGCAAGATTCACCACCCGCTGACTGAAAAAAATTCCTCCTCATCTCCTTCCTAAAGGAACGCCCTTTAATTCTGAGGCTGTGGTCTCTAGTCCTAGACTCTCCCGCTAGTGGAAACATCCTCTCCACGTCCGCTCTATCCAGACCTTTCACTGTTGTAGATACGCACGGATTGAAGCGACGGCTGAAAGGAAACGTCTGATTATTTACAAGAATTATCCCAGGAATGAGTAGGTTATCCTATGGTGAGCGTTTGTCGGCACTGGGCCTGTACTCGCTAGAGTTGAGAAGAATGAGGGGGGACCTCATTGAAACATACAGAATAGTGAAAGGCTTGGATAGAGTGGATGTGGAGGGGATGTTTCCACTACTGGGAGAGTCTAGGACCGGAGCTGATAGCCTCAGAATTAAAGGACGTGCTTTTAGGAAGGAGATGAGGAGAAATTTCTTTGCTCAGAAGGTGGTGAATCTGTGGAATTATTTGTCACTGCCAGCTGTCAAGAGAGAGCTGGACAGGGCTCTTAAAGATAGCGGAGTCAGGGGATATGGGGAGAAGTCAGGAACGGGGTACTGATTGGGGATGATCAGCCATGATCACATTGAATGGCGGTGCTGGCGCGAAGGGCCTAATGGCCTACTCCTGCACCTATTGTCTATTGTCTATTGTGGCGGACAAGTCAGTGGATATTTTTTAAGGCAGAGATAGATAGATTCTTGGGTACACAAAGTGCTGGAGAAACTCAGCGGGTGCAGAAGCATCTATGGAGCGAGGGAGATGGGCAGCGTTTCGGGCCGAAACCTTCTAGATAGATTCTTGATTAGTACGGGTCAGAGGTAATGGGGAGAAGGCAGGAGAATGGGGGTTAGCAGGGTGAGATAGACCAGCCATGTTTGAATGGTGGAGTAGTCTTGACGGGCCGAACGTCCTAATTCTACTCCTATCCCTTATGACCTTATGGAGGGGGGGTGGGGGAGGTCAGAGCTAGTGACAGAAAAGCTTGTAGCTGCCCAGTTGAGCAACTGGGGAAGGATGCAGGCCAGAGAGCTTGGCAGCCATCCCAGAATTGTCAGCATGTGGCAATGCTGAGAGCTGGAGTGTTAACACCTGCCAACTGGTAGTTAGGTGTAAATGTCTCTATTAAAACAAACACTGCTGGTGGCAGTAATTGGAGCCTGGAAGTAGATCTGTTGGCTGGAGATGTTTTTTATCAATTTAATATCATCACTTGACATAATCTGTCCCAGGTCTCTCATTAATTGTTTCTCTCTGCCCTCTCTCCCCCTCCCACCGGCCCTGCCCCCATCGTTTACATGAGGGACACTTAAATCTTCACTGTTTGCATCTGAGTGCTTCTATCAGTTCCGTTTATTGTCACGCGGAGACAATAGACAATATGGACAATAGACGGTAGGTGCAGGAACAGGCCATTCGGCTCTTCGAGCCAGCGCCACCATTCAATGTGATCATGGCTGATCATCCCCAATCAGTACCCCGTTCCTGCCTTCTCCCCATATCCCCTGACTCCGCTATTTTTAAGAGCCCTATCCAGCTCTCTCTTGAAAGCATCCAGAGAACCGGCCTCCACCGCCCTCTGAGGCAGAGAATTCCACAGACTCGCCACTCTCTGTGAGAAAAAGTGTTTCCTCGTCTCCGTTCTAAATGGCTTACTCCTTATTCTTAAACTGGGGCCCCTGGTTCTGGACTCCCCCAACATCGGGAACATGTTTCCTGCCTCTAGTGTGTCCAAGCCCTTAACAATATTATAAGTTTCAATGAGATCCCCTCTCATCCTTCTAAACTCCAGAGTATACAAGCCAAGCTGCTCCATTCTCTCATCTTGTGACATAGACTTCTGCCACCTGCAGACGTTTTCGGATGACTCTGGAATTGTGGGCTGCATCAGTGAAGGGAGGAAGCTGAATACAGAGGTGTAGTCAATGACTTTGAGTCGAGTGGTGTGGGCTGAATCACCTGCAGCTCAGCACCGACACGACTAAGGAGTTAGTGGTGGACTTTGGGGGGAGAGGAACACCCCTGTCCCCTGTCTCCATCAATGGTGTGGGTGTGCAGCTTACCAGGGAGTACGAGTATCTCAGAGTGTACCTGGGCAGTAAACTGGACTGGTCCAGGAACACTGAGGCGTTCCTGTACAAGAAGGGACAGAGCCGCCTGTACTTTTTGACAAGCCTCCGCTCTTTCAACGTCTGCAGTAAGATGCTGCAGATGTTCTACCAATCGGTGGTGGCCAGCGCCATCTTCTTCGCTGCCGTGCGCTGGGGCAGCCGGGCGAAGGCCGCGGACGCCAACAGGATCAGCAAACTCATCAGGAAGGCCGGCTCCGTCCTGGGGGCGGAGTTGGAGTCATGGCAGGTGGTCCTGGAGGGGAGGATGCTCCTCAAACTGCCGAGCATCCTGGACAATACAGCTCACCTCCTCCATGACTCACTGGTCAACCTGAGGAGCACCTTCAGCAACAGGCTGGTTCCACCGAGATGCAGCACAGAACGCCACAGGAGATCCTTCTTCCCTGTGGCTACGAACAGTGCAACTCCCCCTCCCCTTCTGTCGTGGGGTAGACTGACTCCCATTCCCCCCTGCCCCCATCCCCAATCTTTGCACATCTTTTCCACTCGTCACTTTAATTTCATGTTTCATGTATTTTGTGTTTTTTAATGACTGTTGGCAGATCAGTTTCCCTCCTGGGATAAATAAAGTTATTTCGTATTGTATCATATTGTGGAATTCCCTGCCACAGAGGGCAATTTGTGGAATTCCCTGCCACAGAGCGCAGTGGAGGCCAAGTCACTGGATGGATTTAAGAGAGAGTTAGATAGAGCTCTAGGGGCTGGTGGAATTAAGGGATATGGGGAGAAGGCAGGCACGGGTTACTGATTGGGGATGATCAGCCATGATGGTTAATGAATGGCGGTGCTGGCTTGAAGGGCCGAATGCCTCCTCCTGCACCTATTTTCTATGTTTCTATGTATCGTACAGTGAAAATCTTTTGTTGCTTGCTAACCAGTCAGCAGAAAAACAGCAGTGTTCTGTAATGTGTGTGGACTGAGGTCCCACCATGGAGTCATAGAGTCATACAGCACGGAAACAGGCTCTTCGGCCTAACTTGCCCATGCTGACCGATATGTCTCCACCTAAGCTGGTGTTTAAGCAAGGCGTTTAGCCCATATCGCTCTGAACCTTTCCAAAACATATACATGTCCAAGTGTCTTTTAAATGCTGTTCAGTTCAGTTTAGTCTAGTTTAATTTAGTTTAGTTTACATAGAAACATGCAAAATAGGTGCAGGAGGAGGCCATTTGGCCCTTCGAGCCAGCGCCGCCATTCAATGTGATCATCCACAATCAGGGCTTCGGACATCGGACCGTCGGCAGCGGAGACTGCGGAGGGTTCAACGGCCTGACTACGGGTGACCAAGGAGGAAGATGATTGAACATTATAGCCTTCCATCGCAGTGAGGAATGTGGGATGTTTATGTAAAATTTTATGTTATATGACTGTGTGTATTGTCGCTTTTCACTTAGTATGACGGTACGGTAACTCAAATACCACTGTACCTTAATTGGTGCATGTGACAATAAATTCAAACTTGAGCCAGAACTTAAATACATTCAGTGAATTGACATCCATAGCCCTTTTTAAAAATTTTTTTAAATTTTATAATACAACTTAGGAGATAGGTCCGTAGGTACAGAAAACAAAACTATTCGTCTAGTCCTGGGTTCAAGCTTCCGTCGAGCCTCAGCGCTGGCCCATTCTACCCCTTCAAATAATCTATGAACGGGGACCATATTCTAATAAATAATTCAGGTTTGTCGATTAAGACAAATCTAATTTTTTCCAGATTTAAGGTCTCCGAGATCTCCACAATCCACATTTTAATTGTAGGGGGATGCAGGGTTTTTCCAAAATTTTAATATTAGTTTTTTCCCAGTTATTATACTATAATCCAGGAAATTTCTTTGGTTTATTGTCAGTTTTAGGTATTGTTCAGATATGCCCAATATTATTAATTTAGGATCGGGAATCCAGTTGAATATTAACCAATACGGAAATAATTTTAAAAATATCCATTGCCCTTTTGTGGCAGAGAATTCCACAGATTCACAACTCGGGGGTGAAAATGTTTTTCCTCATCCCAGTCTTAAATGGCCTACCCCTTATTCTTAAACTGTGTTTAGTTTAGTTTAGTTCAGTTTAGTTTAGTGATTCAGCGTTGAAACGGGCCCCCATACCGAGCCCACACAACCAGCGAGATCTAACACCATCCTACTCACACGAGGGACATAGTCAGGATCAAGCCCGGGTCTCTGGTGCTGTAAGGCAGCAACTCTACTGCTGCGCCACCATGCCACCCAAATACTGACAGATTTCCACATGGAAAATGATTTCAATCAGTGAAGCGATTGTCATAGAGTCATAGAGTGATATATCATGGAAACAGGTCCTGCAGCCCAACTTTCCCACACCGGCCAACATGTCCCATCTGCACGTCTCACCTGTCCGTGTTTGGCCTGTCTCCCTCCAAACCTGTCCTATCCATGTACCTGTCTAACTGTTTCTTATACGTTGGGATAGACCCAGCCTCAACTACCTCCTCTGGCAGCTTGCTCCATACACCCACCACACTGAGTTACCCCTCAGATTCCTATGAAATCTTTTCCCTTTTACCTTAAACCTATGTCCTCTGGTCCTCGCTTCTCCTACTCTGGGCAAGAGACTCTGTGCGTCTACCTGATCTATTCCTCTCAGGATTTTATACACCTCTATAAGCTCACCTCTCATTGTATTGCATGACAGTAGATCTAGCACGCAAAGAGCTGCCACACTCCGGTGCCATCTTGTATCTTAAGAAGGGTCTCGACCCGAAACGTCGCCCATTCCTTCTATCCAGAGAAGCTGCCTGTCCCGCTAAGTTACCTGCTCCATCATGGTCTGGTTTGGCTCAGCCCCCAAGCACGACATCCAGAGGCTGCAGCAAATCGTCCGATCAGCTGGGATGTTATTGGCTGCAACCCTCCCTCCATTGACGAACTGTACACTGCAAGGGCCAGGAAGCGAGCGGGCAAGATCATCTCTGACCCCTCTCACCCTGGCCACGGACTCTTTGAATCACTTTCCTCTGGAAGGCGACTCCGGACTGTCAAAGCTGCCACAGCCAGACATAAAAACAGCTTTTTCCCACGAGTAGTAGCTCTACTCAATAACCAAAAATCTGTAGCCTCCTTTTGCTCTGGTATTTTATGTAATTCACATGTTTAATCGATAATTTTATTACTAATGTTTAATGTTTTATGTGCCATTCCTAACTCAATGTATGTCATATTGCCACTTGTGGGAGGTGCACCAGTGCAAATTCCTTGTATGTGAATATAATTGGCCAATAAACTTATTCAAAATTCAAAAATTCAAATTCAAATTACTCCACCATGTCTTGCATCGTATCTGGGCTGTCAGTCCAGCATCATGCCCACTGTCCACTTTTGTATCAACTACTGTTCATTTTAAACTCTGTGGCTCCAGTTCCAATGCTCAATACACCTCAACATCCCTATGCTCAGCAACTTACATAAAATTCCTAGCTGTAAATTCATTTCAATTCAGTTTAAGTTTATTGTCACATGTACCGATGTACCGTAAAACGTTTTAGTTGCGTGCGATCCAGTCAGCAGAAAGACAATACACGATTACAATCGAGCCATTCACAGTGTCCATAAGATCATATGATCTACTGTGATAAGAGACAAATTAGGCCGTTCGGCCCATCTAGTCTACTCCGTCATTCAATCGTGGCTGATCTGTCTATCTCCCTCCTAACCCCATTTTCCTGCATTCTCCCATGATAAGGGAATAACGTTTAGTGCAAGGTAAAGCCAGCAAAGTCTGATCAAGGATAGTCCGAGGGTCACCAATTAGGTCGATAGTAGTGCAGGACTGCAGTCGAGCTGTGTTAGGATGATTCAGTTGCCTGATAACAGCTGAGCAATAAACTGCCTTATCTCAGGTACAAGATCACCCACAATCTCAACGAGCTGAATATTTTGTAAACCTCCAATTAAACAGAAAAATGCAGGAAACATTCATATCTGACCTGCCTGAGAGAGTTTTGGACCTAAACAATCAGCTCTACCCCAGCGCCACTGTGCTGCCTCGGGTTGGGCTGAAGGGCCTGTTTCCGTGCTATATCATTCTACGACTCAAGCCGTTTCCATTTAAAGTGACTGAAGGACGGCACTGTCGGTCAGCGGTAGAGGTGCTGCCTCTACAGAGTTTGTATTGTTCTGCCTGTGACCGCGTGGGTTTCCTTGGAGATCTTCGGTTTCCTCCCACGCTCCAAAGGCGTACGGAGCTGCAGATTACTGAGCTCGGCATAATAGTAAACTGTCCCGAGTGCGAGTATGAGGGTGTTATTGTGCGGGGATCGCTGGTCGGCACGGACTCAGTGGGCCGAACGGCCAGTTTCCGCGCTGCATCTCTAAACAAAACCAAAGCCTGAGCCTGGCCATTGGATCTTCCCGGACTGCCAAACCCTCCCATAGTTAGTTACATGCCGAGAATAACAACCTCCCACCACTCCCACACAGGCAAGTAACTGACAAACACAGGTTCAAAGAAGCTTTCTGCAGGATTATCCAAGAAACGTAAGAGATGTTTAGTGTCAGTTGCTATAATTCTGGTTGGCGCGTTCTATGCAGGTGACAAAATATCACTCATTGTTCCAATTAAGACCAATCTAACTTGAAGGGGGAAAGATTTAATAGAAATCTGAGGGGTAACTTTTTCACACAAAAGGGGCGGGTGTATGGGACAAGCTGCCAATGGGGTTGAGGCTGGGACTATCCCATAGTTTTAGAAACAGTTAGACAGGTACATGGATAGGGCAGGTTTAGAGGGAATTTGACCAAACGCGGGCAGGTGGGACTAGTGGAGCTGGAACATGTTGGGCAGTGTGCACAAGTTGGACCAAAGTGCCTGTTTCTGTTAATCCTGGCCAGATTGGACAGGCTGGGACTTTAAAATGGGGTAAAAGCTTCATGGCTGCTGGGAGATTTGGTCAATATCGAATTACTCTCTGCAGAGCTGGAACAAGCTGCGGAGTGGTGCCAGTTTGTCTAGAGCCTAGATACAAATTGCAAGAAAAGAATAAGATCATCTGCAGATCCTGTCAATTAGGTGCAAAATGCATAGCATGGATTGGATGGGTGCAAACCAGACATACACCTTGTAAATAATTGTAAATAATGTTGCAGAGTTCCACTTTGCCAAGTGTTACATAAATACATAGAAACATAGAAAATAGGTGCAGGAGGAGGTCATTCTGCCCTTCGAGCCAGCAACGCCATTCATTGTGATCATGGCTGATCGTCCCCTATCAATAACCAGTGCCTGCCTTCTCCCCATATCCCTTGATTCCACTAGCCCCTAGAGCTCTATCTAACTCTCTCTTAAATCCATCCAGTGACTTAGACTTCACTGCCCTCTGTGGCAGGGAATTCCACAAATTCACAACTCTCTGGGTGAAAAAGTTTTTTCTCACCTCAGTCTTAAATGGCCTCCCCTTTATTCTAAGACTGTGGCCCCTGGTTTTGGACTTGCCCAAGATTGGGAACATTTTCCCTGCATCTAGCTTGTCCAGTCCTTTTATAATTTTATATGTTTCCATAAGATATCCCCTCATCCTTCTAAACTCCAGTGAATACAAGCCTAGTCTTTTCAATCTTTCCTCATATGACAGTCCCGCCATCCCAGGGATCAATCTCGTGAACTTACGCTGCACTGCCTCAATCACAAGGATGTCCTTCCTCAAATTAGGAGACCAAAACTGTACACAATACTCCAGATGTGGTCTCACCAGAGCCCTATACAACTGCAGAAGAACCTCTCTACTCCTATACTGAAATCCTCTTGTTATGAAGGCCAACATTCCATTAGCTTTCTTCACTGCCTGCTGTACCTGCACGCCAACGTTCAGTGACCTGTGTACAAGGACACCCAGGTCTCGCTGTACCTCCCCCTTACCTAACCCCAATGGTTCAGTGGATGAGGTATTGAGCCTTGTCTGGGTTTCTTGCAGATCAGGGTAAATGTTTCTAAGTGGCTTCCTTGCGAAGTCCAGTTTGAATACAATGTATTACCTGCTGTATTATTGGGTTAGGGAAATGTCTGTTATGTATGGGGTTAATCGATATCTGTAATTGGATTATTAAGAGACCACCCCCATGTGGTTCGGCCCGTCGAGGTCCCGGGACATATAAAAGTCCGCTACCACGAGGTCCAGCGTCGATCTTCTGGGAAAGAGCTTGGGACTGCGTGACCTTCTGGAATGTCTCCGTTTGAGCGAGGCCTAGAGGGCTTGATCAGGCAGATACGAGGATCGAACCCGCGGTGGGATAGGTACAGTAGTTGAACTGTAATGCGCTTTGTTAAAATAAAGATTAGTTGTTTCAAGTGCTTGATTCATTGTTTTTACTGAAACTAGACTGGGGGGAAGCTTAGAAACGGGCAATTTACATTTCCACACTGTATCACTTGTGGATTCTATTAGCCAAAGCAAATGAAAAAGCAACAGCGGTAAAGGTGTTAGCAGTTTACTATAATTATTGGCTTAGTTTAGATTATTGTCATGTGAAAAGATTTAAGACAATTAAGACAAATATAACTGAGGCTAAATAATGAAGGGGGAGTTTAATAACTATAGGTACCAATTAACTGCAAGGGCCAGGAAGCGAGCGGGCAAGATCATCTCTGACCCCTCTCACCCTGGCCACAAACTCTTTGAATCACTTCCCTCTGGAAGGCGACTCCGGACTGTCAAAGCTGCCACAGCCAGACATAAAAACAGTTTTTATCCACGAGTCGTTGCTCTACTCAACAGCCAAAAATCTGTAGCCTCCCTTTGATCTGGTATTTTGTTGGTTCACATGCTTGATTAATGTTTTATTATTATTAATGTTTAGTGTTTTCTGAGTCATTCGTAACTGTCACTGTATGTCATGTTGTTACTCGTGGGCGGAGCACCATGGCAAATTCCTTGTATGTGAATACTTGGCCAATAAACTTACTTACTTAACAATGCTCACAGATACCATGCATTATTTAACTGATTGTATAGTTGCCCATATTAATGGCTAATGTTTTTAATGCTTTATTGATGCTTCCAAAGCCTTTGACCGTGTTAATCACAGAAAGCTGTTTGGCAAAATGCGTCAAAGAGGGGTGCCTAAATACATTGTGAGAATACTGGCCTACTGGTATGCCCACCAGACTATGCAAATAAAATGGGGCAATAGGGTCTCAGCCCCATTTGGGATTAGCAATGGTGTTAGACAAGGGGGAATTTTGTCCCCAGTCCTTTTTAATCTATATGTTGATGATCTGTCTAAACAATTGAAAGCCTGTAACACTGGGTGCGTGATTGGTAATATTTTAGTGAACCATATTATGTATGCAGATGATCTTGTGGTCTTTAGTCCATCTAGCGCTGGTCTCCAGCAGCTCCTTACTGCATGTTCCGTGTATCGTTTGGTACATGACATTAAATATAATGCTAGTAAGAGTGCTGTTATGGTCTGCAGAACCAAAGAGGATAAAAGCCTAAAAATATCCTGATTTTAAATTGTCTGACAACAATTTAGTGACTGTAATAAGATAAATATCTAGGGCATATTATTACAGAACAAATGACAGATGATGAGGATATTTATAGGCAACGACGCATGCTGTATATACAGGCGAATATCCTCTTGCGTAAATTTGGTGCGTGTGCAGATGTGGTGAAGATGTCGTTATTTAGAGCATACTGCACACCCCTCTACACTGCGCACCTGTGGTCGAACTATTTAAAGACAAGTATGCAGAGACTAAAGGTGGCATATAACGATGCCATGAGAACACTGCTAAGGCAACCAAGATGGTGTAGTGCCAGTAATATGTTTGTGGCTGCAGGAGTCAGTACTCTAGAAGCTATCCTAAGACACCACATGTATAAATTCATTTGCAGGATAAATGACTCTAAAAATGTGCTTATTGTGGCCTTGACAAACATAAGGGTTAGCACTACACGCTACGAATCCCAGTTGTGGAGACACTGGTATCGTTGTCTCGTTGTACGACATTGATCATTTTTTACTCTGGATTTTTTAACTTAAGTATTGTGGATTTTTTAAAAAAATATATAAATTATGATGTTTTTATGTGATTTACCATGATTTTATATATAACCATATATAACCATATAACAATTACAGCACGGAAAACAGGCCCTCTCGGCCCTTCCAGTCCGTGCCGACCATTTGTTTTCCCCTAGTCCCATCTACCTGCACTCGGACCATACCCCTCCATTCCTTCACGTCCATATACCTATCCACTTTACTCTTAAATGTTAAAATCGATCCTGCCTCCACCACTTCTGCTGGAAGCTGATTCCACACAGCCACCACCCTTTGAGTAAAGAAGTTCCCCTCACGTTACCCCGAAACCTCTGTCCCTCATATATCATATATTTATGATATTTGAGATGCAATGCATTTTTTAATGTAATGTTGCCCCTTGTCTGGACCTTGAGTCCGTAATAAAGTTATTATTATTATTATTATTATTATTATTATTATTATTATTATTAACACCAATTCGTGGACTCAAGTGGCATTCTCTTCAATTAAATGCAAGAGCAAATCGAATTCTAATCAGTATAGTTTAGAGGTACAGTACGGAACAGGCCCTTCAGCCCACCTAGTCCGTGTCGACCAGCGATCACCCTGTACACACACTAGGGACAATTTACCATCTTTATCGTAGCCAATTAACCTACAAGCCTGTACATCTCTGGAGTGTGGGAGGAAACCAGAGCACCTGGGAAAAACCCACGCAGGTCACGGGGAGAACGTACAAACTCCGTACAGACCGCACCCGTGGTCAGGATCGAACCCGGGTCCCCGGCGCTGTGCGGCAGCCACTCTGCCGCTGCGCCACCGTGCCTCCCCAGTCTTTTATCTAGTCAGATTGGGATCGCATGCAAAACTAAGTTTTTCTCTATACCTTAATACACTTAACAATCATAAACATAAACCTTAACCGAAACACAGCAATATTCACAGCATTATAAGGACAGAAGAGATAGGAGCAGAATTAGGCCATTCAACCCATCAAGTCTATCTATCTCTGGCTGATCTATCTCTCCCTCCTAACCCCATTCTCCTGCCTTCTCCCCATAACCCCTGGCACCCGTACTAATCAAGAATCCATCTATTTCTTCCTTAAAAATATTAATTGACTTGGCCTCCACGGCCTTATGTGGCAAAGAATTCCTCCCCCTCATCTCCTCGTTCCATCTCCTCCTCATCTCTTTCCTCTGGTTCTAGACTCCCACTAATGGAGAGTGGATGTGGAGAGAAACATCCTCTCCACATCCACTCAATCAAGCCTGATGATTGGTTCCTGTGTGATGAGGTGGGGTGGAGGGGGAGATGAGGTGGCTAACTAGCAATATCATGCCAGGTATAAAGAAGGGCGGCACGGTGGCACAGCGGTAGAGTTCCTGCCTTAAAGCCCTGTCCCACGATACCAGTTCATTCCAAGAGCTCTCCCGAGTTAAAAAAAGCACGGAGAATGAACGTAGCGGGTACGTCGGAGCTCGGGGACGTCTCTTAGTGGCTCGTAACGCTAACGGCGGGTACTCGGGAAGACTCTCTAACGGCCGATAAGCTCGGGAAGACTCGTGAGGATTTTTCACAAGAGCCTCAAGTACCGACGAGCGGGCATTACCGTAAATCTCTGAGTTCGAATCAGGGCAAACTCGGGAGAGCTCTCGTATTATCAATAACCTGAAACAGAATATATGCTTTGAATTTGCACGAACATAAAATTCACTTGCTCTTTGTTACGTGTGAAAAAGGCAATTTGAGCCTGTGATATGTTTAAATTGGTTATCTCTCGTCTGTAAGCTTTTTTAATTGATTCTTAATGATGCATGCATATCTAGCACAGAAACAGTCTCTTGAGAATGGGAACTTTCTGCTGTTTAAACGCAGAAACTGTAATGTAAAACAAAATGCAGGCAGGTTCAATTAAATTCAGCGCAAATCACTTAATTGCAACTTTGCTGCACGGGAATATATTTTTTTAGTTTAGTTTAGAGATGCTGTGCGGCAGCAGGCCTGTCGGCCCAACCGAGTCCGTGCTGACAGCATCCCCCGCACAACCACGCCATCCTACACACACTTGGGACGTTTTACAATCATACCAAGCCCATTTAGCTTACAAACCTGGGCGGCTTTGGAGCGCGGGAGGAAACCAAAGATCTCGGAGAAAAACCCACGCAGTCACGGGGAGAACGTACAAACTCCGTACAGACAGCACCCGGAGTCAGGATCGAACCCGGGTCTCTGGCGCCATAAGTGCACAAGTGATAGGAGCAGAACTAGGCCATTCGGCCGATCATGTCTACTCCACTATTCAATCATGGCTGATCTATCTTTCACTCCTAACCCCATTATCCTGCCTTCTCCCATAACCCCTGACGCCCGTATTCATCGACTAATGTACGCAGCAAGCTCTACCGCTGCGCTATCGTGCTGCCCGGCGATCTGGGGTTTATGTCATGTATTTGTCATAATGTATGTTTCAAACACGTATGTTTCTGTCACTGTATGTCATGTTGTTACTTGTGGGCGGAGCACCAAGGCAAATTCCTTGTATGTGAATATTTGGCAAAATACACTTATTTACTTAAATATGGTTCTGGATGGCTCAGAAAATGCTGACAGTCAATGAAATACTTTTGATACATGTTTTAGATTTAGAGATACAGCGTGGAACCAGGCCATTCAGCCCACCCAGCCCAAGCCGACCATCGATCACTCGTATACTTGGGCAGCACGAAGGGAGAAGACCGATTCTAGTTTGCGTCACTAGCTGCAGTGTCCATAATCCTGGGAGGATAATCCACGATAATCCGCAAGACTGCTGCTCCGCAAGGATACATGCGCTCTCATCCCCCTTCTTTATTCCTTGTACACCCACGACTGAGCAGCCATGTACAAATCTAATTCAATTTTGACATTCGCAGACGCCACCGCCAATATGGGCCGGATATCAAATAATGATGAGACAGGAAGGAGATCGAGAACCTTGTGTCCTGGTGTCGAGACTTTGAGGACTTTTGAGGACTTCGAAGGACTTTTCTCACGCAGAGAGTGGTGGGTCTGTGGAACTCTCTGCCACAGAGGGTAGTGGAGGCCAGTTCATTGGCTATATTTAAGAGGGAGTTAGATGTGGCCCTTGTGGCTAGGGGGAGCAGAGGGTATGGAGAGAAGGCAGGTACGGGATACTGAGTTGGATGATCAGCCATGATCATATTGAATGGCGGTGCAGGCTCGAAGGGCCTACTCCTGCGCCTAATTTCTATGTTTCTATGTTTCTATGAGACAACAGCCTTTCTCTCTCAACGTCAGCAAGACAAAGGGGATAGTGATCGACTTCAGGAAGTGAAGCGGAACACACACCCCAGTTTGCATTGACAGCACCGAAGTAGAGATGGTTGAAATCTTCAAATTCCGAGGCGTCATTATCACCACCAACGTCTCCTGGACCACCGATATTGAAGCAACAACCAAGGCCCACCAACACCTCTACTTGTTTAGAAAGCCTAGGAAGTTTGGCGTGTCCCCTACAACTCTCACCAACTTCTATGGATGCGCCATAGAAAGCATCTTATCAGGATGCATCACAGCTTGGTTTGACAATAGACAATAAATAATAGACAATAGGTGCAGGAGTAGGCCATTCAGCCCTTCGAGCCAGCACCACCATTCAATGTGATCGTGGCTGATCATCCCCAATCAGTACCCCATTTCTGCCTTCTCCCGTATCCCCTGACTCCCCTATTTTTAAAGAGCCTATCTAGCTCTCTCTTGAAAGTATCCAGAGAACCCGCCTCCACCATCCTCTGAGGCTGAGAATTCCACAGACTCTGTGAGAAAAAGTGTTTTCATCGTCTCCGTTCTAAATGGTCATCCTACCCCTTATTCTTAAACTGTGGCCCCTGGTTCTGGATAGATCAGCCATGATTAAATGGCGGAGAAGGCTTGATGAGCTGAAGGCCCTATTCAGTTACATGACCTTTTAGAAACATAGAAACATAGAAATTAGGTGCAGGAGTAGGCCATTCATCCCTTCGAGCCTGCACCGCCATTCAATATGATCATGGCTGATCATCCAACTCTCAGTATCCCGTACCTGCCTTCTCTCCATACCCTCTGATCCCCTTAGCCACAAGGGCCACATCCAACTCACTCTTAAATATAGCCAATGAACTGGCCTCAACTACCCTCTGTGGCAGAGAGTTCCAGAGACTCACCACTCTCTGTGTGAAGAAAGTCTTTCTCATCTCGGTCTTAAAGGATTTCCCCCTTATCCTTAAGCTGTGACCCCTTGTCCTGGACTTCCCCAACATCGGGAACAATCTTCCTGCATCTAGCCTGTCCAACCCTTAAGAATTTTGTAAGTTTCTATAAGATCCCCTCTTAATCTCCTAAATTCTCAGAGAGTATAAACCGAGTCTATCCAGTCTTTCTTCATAAGACAGTCCAGACATCCCAGGAATCAGTCTGGTGAACCTTCTCTGCACTCCCTCTATGGGCAATAATGTCGCTTCCTCAGATTTGGAGACCAAAACTGCACGCAATACTCCAGGAGTGGTCTCACCAAGACCCTGTACAACTGAAGTAGAACCTCCCTGCTCCTGTACTCAAATCCTTTTGCTATGAAAGCCAACATACCATTCGCTTTTTTCACTGCCTGCTGCACCTGCATGCCTACTTTCAATGACTGGTGTACCATGACACCCAGGTCTCGCTGCATCTCCCCTTTTCCTAATCGGCCACCATTTAAATAATAGTCCTGCTTTCCTGTTTTTGCCACCAAAGTGGATAACCTCACATTTATCCACATTATACTGCATCTGCCAAACATTTGCCCACTCACACCCAGCCTATCCAAGTCACCTTGCAGTCTCCTTAGCATCCTCCTCACAGCGACACACTGCCCCCCAGCTTAGTGTCATCCGCAAACTGGAGATATTGCCTTCAATTCCCTCATCCAGATCATTAATAATATATTGTAAATAGCTGGGTCCCAGCACTGAGCCCTGCGGTAACCCACACTAGTTACTGCCTGCCATTGTGAAAAGGACCCGTTTACTCCTACTCTTTGCTTCCTGTTTGCCAGCCAGTTCTCTATCCACATCAATAATACTGAAACCCCTAATACCGTATGCTTTAAGTTTGTATACTAATCTCTTATGTGGGACCTTGTCGAAAGCCTTCTGGAAGTCCAGATATACCACATCCACTGGTTCTCCCTTATCCACGCTACTAGTTTACATCCTCGAAAAATTCCACAAGATTCGTCAGACATGATTTACCTTTTGTAAATCCATGCTGACTTTGTCCAATGATTTCACCACTTTCCAAATGTGCTGCTATCCCATCTTTAATAACTGACTCTAGCAGTTTTCCCCACTACCGATGTTAGACTAACTGGTCTGTAATTCCCCGTTTTCTCTCTCCCTCCCTTCTTAAAAAGAGGGGTTACATTTGCTACCCGCCAATCCTCAGGAACTACTCCAGAATCTAAAGAGTTTTGAAAGATTATCACTAATGCATCCACTATTTTCCTGAGCTACTTCCTTAAGTACTCTGGGATGCAGCCTATCTGGCCTGGGGATTTATCGGCCTTTAATCTATTCAATTTACCCAACACCACTTCCCGACTGACCTGGATTTCACTCTATTCCTCCTTTGACCCACAGTCCCCTGCTATTTCAGGCAGATTATTTATGTCTTCCTTAGTGAAGTCGGAACCAAAGTAGTTATTCAATTGGTCCGCTATATCCTTGTTCCCCATGATCAAACTCACCTGTTTCTGACTGCAAGGGACCTACATTTTGTTTTAACTAACCTCTTTCTCTTCACATATCTATAAAAACTTTTGCAGTCAGTTTTATGTTCCCTGCCAGTTTCCTTTCATAATCTATTTTTCCTTTCCTAATGAAAGCCCTTTGTCCTCCTCTGCTGGTCTCTGAATTTCTCCAGTCCTCTGTATGCTGCTTTTTTGGCTACTTTGTACGCATCATCCTTTGCTTTTGATACTATCCCTGATTTCCCTTGTTATCCACGGATGCACTACCTTCCCGATTTGTTCTTTTGCCAAACTGGGATGAACAATGTTTGTAGTTCATCCATGCAGTCTTTAAATGTCTTCCATTGTATATCCACCGTTCAACCATTTAGAAATCTTTTAGAATTAATTGCCAGTCAATCTTGGCCAATTCACGTCTCATACCCTCAAAGTTACCTTTCTTATAAGTTCTGAACCATTGTTTCTGAATTAACAATGTCACTCTCCATCCTAATGGAGAACTCAACCATATTATGGTCACTCTTGCCCAAGGGGGCACGTACAACAAGACGGCTAATTACCCCTTCCTCATACTCAAAACCCAGTCTAAAAATAGCCTGCTCTCTCGTTGGTTCCTCTACATGTTGATTTGATTTTAGATAAACATAAAACCCCCCCCCGCATACATTCCAAAAAATCCTCTTCCTCAGCACCCCTGCCAATTTGATTAACCCAATCTATATGTAGATTGAAGTCACCCATTATAACTGTTTTGCCTGTGTCACACACGCATTTCTAATTTCCTGTTTGATACCATCCCCAGCCTTTGCTCTCTCACGCCCCGCCCCTATTGTTAGTGGCCCTACACAAAACACCCACCAGCCACGCTCCTTTTCTGCCCCTTAGTGTTTTGTAGCTCTACCATCACCGATTCCACATCCTCCAAGCTAATGTCCTTCCTTTTCCATTCCCCGCTTTAATCTCTCTCTCTGAACCAGCAAACGCTACTCCACCTCCTTTTCTTTCTCTCTATCCCTCCTGAACATTGAATATTCCCTGGATGTTCAGCTCCCAGCCTACGTCACCAACTGGGAGCCATGTCTCCGTGATCCCAACTATATCATAATCATTAATATCTATCTGCACGTTCAACTCGTCCACCTTATACGAATACTCCTTGCATTGAGACACAAAGCCTTCAGGCTTGTCTTTACAACGCATTTACGACCCCTTATACAATTTTGCTGAAAAGTGGCCCTTTTTGATTTTTAGCCTGGTTTTGTCTGCCTGCCACTTTTACCTTTCACCTTGCTAACCTAATGCTTTCTACCCTCATTTTACACCCTCCTGCCTCTCTGCTGCTCTTTTACCCATAACCCCCCCTGCCCACAATTATTTAAATCCTCCCCGACAGCACTAGCAAACACTCCCCCAAGAACATTGGTTCCATTCCATTCCAGGTGCAACACCGTCCTGTTTGTACCGGTCCCACCTCCCCCAGAACGGTCCCAGTGCCCTATAAAAATTTGAATCCCTCCCCTTGCACCACTTTTCAAGCCACGTATCGCGCATTTGCATTATCCTCCTATTTCTACTCTGACTGGCCCGTGGGTACTGGTAGTAATCCGGAGATTACTACCTTTGAGGTCCTACTTTTAAGTTTATCTCCTAGCTCCTAAATTCACCTTGTAGGACCTCAGCCCTTTTTTACCTATATCGTTTGGTGCCAACATGCACCACACAACTGGCTGTTCACCTCCCCCTCCAGAATGTTCTGCAGCCGTTCAGTGACATCCCTGACTTTGCACCAGGGAGGCAACATACCATCCTGGAGTCTCGTTTGCGGCCGCAGAAACGCCTATCTATTCCCCTGACAATTGAATCCCCTAGTACTATTGCCCTTCTTCCCCTCTTTTTTCCCCCCTCATGTGCTGCAGAGACCACCCATGGTGCCATGAACCTGGCTGCTGCTGCATTCCCCTGATGAGCCATCTCCCTCAACAGTATCCAAAATGGTATACCTGATTTAGGAGGGAGATGACCGCAGGGGACTCCTGCACTACCTGCCTAGACCTTTCTTTTACGTAGAACATAGAACATAAAATAGTGCAGCAGAGGAACACACCCTTCGGCCTCAGTCAGAGCCAAACTGATGCCTCGCTGACTGAATTCCACAGACTCACAACTCTCTGTGTGAAAAGGTGTTTCCTCATCTCCGTTCTAAATGGCTTACCCCTTATTCTCAAACACGGTATTCCCTGTATCATGTATCTGCGCACTGCGAATGGCTCGATTATAGCCATGTATTGTCTTTCCGCTGACTGGTCAGCATGCAACAAAAGCTATTCACTGTACCTCAGTACACGTGACCATAAACTCAACTCAACTTAAACATCTGCAATGGGGAGGAAGAAGAGAGAATGAAAAATAATTGAAATGGGAAAAGCTAAAAGAGGAAAATATAGTTTGCTAATTTCACTCCATCAAAGGTTTGGAGATAAACTCTGCCAAGCTATTTGTAATGGCAATTTCAAACTTTTCCAATGTCCAACTTTCCATTGCCATCACTACACAGGCAGGAAGGAGTGGAACCTACGCAAACGATAAATAAAATGTATCCTCCAGTCGTTATTTCCAGTTTAATTGATTCTTTATAGAAGTAGTTGTACAAACAAAGATTCATACCAGGTGTTCCTTATTCTCATACAAGCTGCAACTTTCCATTCCCTCCTTCTCTTCTGGTAAAAAACTGCATCCTCTCCCCCGTGCCCACTCCAGTCTGATCTGGCCACTCCCTCGCCAGTAGATAATATGCAACGTTCATCTACGTATCAAAAGCCCACCCCCAGGCGTACAAAATAATACTGCAAGAAATATCCAGACAGAACAATAAAATATGCTAACACTAACCAGCCTAAGCATGATTGGCTGCTACACTATCTGTAACATTTGAAGCACCCACCTCCCTGATCAGTTTACAGGGATTTGTAAAAGTGATCCCATTTTACACGCTTTTACGAGGTGCCCCTTATTATAAAGATGTACCTTCACGGTGCTGCAGTGGATGGCGATGATCTCTTCTGCCGCCCAGTAATTAGTTTGCATGTCAGTTCCACCAGTTTGGGTAGAGCGAAATGCGATCTTCAGACCCTGACACTGCCACAGCTGAAACCCTGTGTAAAACGCTTCTACACATCTAACATATATATAAAAAATATATAATTTATAGCAATATACATATTTGGAAACAAATAGTTAATCTGGATAATATGTCTCTCTGTTTACCAATTATGAATAATCCTTTATTTAAACCTTCTATATTGGACACTGGAAAAATGTAGGAATTATAAGGATAGAACACCTTTACAGGAAAGGACATTTTCTATCATTTCAAGAATTAAAAGATATCTATGGATTACACTCAAATAATTTGATTAGGTATTTACAAATTAGACACTATATCAAGTCAAACATGCAAGATTATAAGAATAGAGAGCCAGGATTATTGGATGAGTGGCTTAACAAGCACCCAAATACAGAAAAATTAATAGCGTGCATATATAATACTCTTTTGGATAGGGAAGTCCCAACAACAGAATCATACCGACAGATATGGGAAAATGAAATAGGTCTATCTATAATGAAAGACACTTGGGAAGAAAGTTTACAACGTATACACCAATGCTCATTAAATGCCAGACATACTTTGCTACAATTTAAAGTAATACATAGATTACAGTACTCAAAAACGAAATTAAATAGAATTTTTCCTAACATTTCTTCTATTTGCGATAAATGTCAAAATTTAGAAGCCAACTTAACGTATAGTTTTGTAACATGCATAAAACGTAATAGTTATTGGGCTGATATTTTTGGAATCATCTCTGGGGTTCTTAAAAATAAATTGGACCCTGATCTAAAGTTAATAATATTAGGAGTCCCTGACTCAAGCTTAATATTAACAGTAAGTCAAAGAAATTTTCTTGACTACTGTTTGATAATTGGAAAAAAATTAATATTAAAATTCTAGAAGGGAACATTTTCCCCCACAATCAAAATATGGACTGTGGAAATGTCGGAGACGTTGCATTTGGAGAGAATTAGGTTTGTCCTAATGGACAAATATGAACTTTTTGAACAAATATGGTCTCCATTCATTGATTACTTAAATGGGGTAGCTGAGCTCAGCACCGTAACTCAATAAGTACCTTGGTGTAGGATTAGATGAAAAAAAGTATTGGGATCTGTGTACACGTCTCAATAGATATTGTTATATGAAACTGTTCCATTCAATGTAAAGATGTATTCCTTTTTTAAATTTTTTATTATATAATAATTGTTTTTTTTAATTTTTAATTTTTCTTGTTTATCTTTATTCTTTTTTCTTTTTTCTTATATAATCATTATTATTCAATCACAACGTCTTGATTATTGATTTATACTTTTACTTGTTTTTTCACTCCCTTACCTTCCCAAAAAAAAATCAAAAACAGCAGCATATATAAATTATCCCGTAATATCTGTACAACGTTTGTGATAAGTCTGATTTGTATTTGAAGTGCTGTCGTACCTTAGATAATATGCAATGCTTCTAATAAAAATATTAAATTAAATAAAAAAGAATTAGGCCATTCAGCCCACCATGTCTACTCCCCATCCAATCTTTAGACTTTAGACATACAGCGTGGACAGACTTCAGCATATCCAGCCCACACCGACCAGCAATCATCCACACACCAGCACTATCCTACACTCAGGGTCGCAGGGAGAACGTACAAACTCCGTACAGACAGCAACCGTAGTCAGGATCGAACCCGGGTCTCTGGCGCTGTGAGGCAGCAACTCCACCGCTGGGCACCGTGCCGCCCATTCTTAAGGGGGGGGGGCATTCAAGATTTACGCCCATGAGAGGATCTGGACTAACATATGGTGCAATGTGGAATGCAGAACAGAGTTTTATAGCACAGAAGCCGGCCTTTGAGCCCAGCAAGCCACCGTTCAGCATCCTACACTAATCCCACACAAATCACCTTTGATTTTCCCCACTGTCTCCACAACTACCACAGGATTTTACCACTCACCTACACACCAAGGATAATTTGTGTTCAGTTAGCTTGGATGCTCTTTAAATAAAGTCTTAAAGGATGCAAAAGGAACTTAAGGATGATATTTCAAAGAGTCTAGAAGGGACCAGAAGGTTTGGTGACGCGATCATAGAAACATAGAAAATAGGTGCAGGAGTAGGCCATTCGGCCCTTCGAGCCAGCAACGCCATTCAATGTGATCATGGCTGATCAATAATGCAACAATTGAACAGAAAAGCTTGACTACTCAACACCCAAAAATCTGTAGCCTTCTTTTGCTCCGATATTTTATTTAATTCACATGTTTAATCAGTAATGTTTTATTATTAATGTTTAATGTTTTATGTGTCATTCCTAACTGTCACTGTATGTCGTGTTGCGGCGGAGCACCGAGGCAAATTCCTTGTATGTGAATACTTGGCCAATAAACTTTTTCATTCATCCATTAATTCATTCATTATTCATTGATTCATTCGAAATGGAGGAATGCAGCATTCTCATTGTCATAGAGTCATTGAGTCGTACAGCGTGGAAACAGGCCCTTCGGCCCAACTTGCCCACACCGGCCAACGTGTCCCATTTACACTGGTCCCACTGGCCGCACACTCATCTCTCTGCTACCTTGGAGCCTGAAGACTGCAACAACCAGGTTCAGGAATAGCTACTTCCCCGCAGCCATCAGGCTATTAAACCTGGCTCAGACAAAATTATGATCATTAATAGTCCATTATCTGTTATCTGTTATTTGCATTTTATCAGTTTATTTATTCATGTGTGTATGTATTTATATAATGATATATGGACACACTGATCTGTTCTGTAGTCAATGCCTACTATGTTCTGTGTGCTGAAGCAAAGCAAGAATGTCATTGTCCTATCAGGGACACAAAAAACTCACTTGAACTTGTCCATGTTTGGCCCATATCCCTCTACACCTGTCCTATCCTTGTACCTGTCTAAATGCTGCTTAAATGTGGCGATTGTCCCTGCAACTACCTCCTCTGGCAGCTCATTCCGTTCTCTCACCGCCCTTTGTGTGAAAAGAATTATGCCTCAGATTCCTATAATATCTCCCCCCCCCCCCACCTTAAACCTATGTCCTCTGGTTCCCGAGACTCTGTGCGTCTACCCGATCTATTCCTCTGCTGATTTTACACACCCGTGTTGTCGCACACCTCACAAAGTGTTGTAAGCAAAGCGTGAAAGGGATTACTAATGACTAGAGTGTCAGAAACTGAATGTTCCAAGGCATTTGCTGCTGGTGTTGAGCACCAAGTTTAATTTTCATGGATATCTATATAGCTGGCATCAGCCAAAATGATTCCCATTTACGTCCAGCTTCAGGTCCTTGTCAATGGTTCACGCAGGGTTGCCAACTGTCTCACTCCCAAATAAGGGACAAAAGGTCAAAAATAGGGGACAAATTCCCAACGGCAACTCGTTTGACCGACTCTGCCGCGGCTTGGGTGAATGATGATTGGCCCGTGGCGCATTCAAAGCCCAGCCGGAGGGTCAGCGGAGGAGTTTCGGCCCGGGACGCGTGACGTCTCACACAAAGTCCGGCACCCCGTCCAACTCGTGAACCGATGATCGGCCATGAGAAGGAGGGGTGGAGGTGGTGACGGCCGGTAAGCGAAGGTCCGAAGATCGGACAAGTTGGCCGGGCTGCCGACCGACGGGGCCAGGGGCGAGGCGCTGCTGCTGCTGCTGCACTCCATGGCTGCACTACGTCGGGACGGGTGAGGCGGGGTTTGACGCGACACTACGACCCGACAGTCCCCTCGACCCAAGTAGTAGCAGTCAAATACGGGGCAAGGGCGGTTCCGTATGAGACAAACCAATTTAGCCCAATATACGGGATGTCCTGGATAATACGGGACAGTTGACAACCCTAGGTCCGCAACAGCTTCTTTTTTTTTATTTTTTTTAAAAAATTTTTTTATTATAGAAACAATATATACAGAGTACACTCTTATGCGGCATTAAAAATTATATAATATACAAAATTATATAATATTGATTATCAATTGATACTGTTTGTGTTATTTGTAATGTTTATCCATTATACATTTCCTGGTTATTTATTTTGTATGATTGGGAGTGTATGTAGTATATTCCTAAAATAAGCAATATACTCACACTTCTCATACCACACATATTTCTTCTAATTACCAAATACAAATCCCCCCTAATATAACTACATAATACCCAATCTTTACCAAACTTCTATGATATTCATGATATTTTCATAATATTAAGAGTGTTTGTATTATTATTAACTTTATATTTCAAAATTATTATATAGTTTGAGAATGCACAATTTTATATAATTACAAATTTAAGACATCTATAATATTTTCATACAACTAATAATATGTGTATTCATACTAATATTAAGAATATATATAATATGTTTCTATACTTTTTTTCCCTACTTAAAAGATAGAAAGATAGAGAAAGAAAGTAGAAAATAGAAAAGAAAATGTGAAAAGTTTGGTGGAGATTAAAATATTACTCAATAATCCGTTCTTGGAGATACATTCATGATTTATTATATGTATTTCTTCATCCATTCAGATATTCAGGCCTCAGTCAAGTCCCCGCGCCGAACCATTATGACCCTGTAAGTATTTAATGTATGGAGACCAAATCTCTTTGAAGAGATCTAACCTATCCATAAGGACAAGTCTCAATCTCTCCAAGTGAAGTGTCTCCGACATTTCTGTATTCCACATTTTAATTGTTGGGGATGCAGGGCCTTTCCAAAATTTTAGTATTAATTTTTTCCCAATTATTAGAGAATAGTCGATAAAAGTTCTTTGATTCCTTGTAATTATTTGTTCCGTTTCCGGTATTTCCAAGTATTATTAACTTTGGATCAGGAATCATAGTAATATTAACAACATTCGAGATTAATCTTAAATATTTCGTTCCAATATTCTACAATCTTCGTACAATTAGTGAATGAATGTGACAAATTTGCTTCTAAGATTTGACATTTATCACATATAGGCGATAATTTTGGAAATATATTATGTAATTTAGCTTTAGAGTAATGTAATCTATGTAACATTTTAAACTGTATAAGAGCATGTTTAGCATTTAACGAGCAGTAATGTATGTGTTGTAAGCTTTCTTCCCATATTTCTGGGCTTATTATTTGACCTAATTCATTTTCCCAAAGCCGTCTGTGTGTTTCTGATGATGGAATATCACTTTCCAACAAAATATTGTAAATATATGATATCATTTTTTTTCTGTATTTGGATGTTTATTCAAGCATTCATCTAAAATTTCACTCTTTCTATTTCTGAATTCTTGTGTATTTGCAGAGATATAGTTTCTGATTTGTAAATATCTAAAATATTCATTATTATGAAGCCCGTAAGCTTGTTGTAACTCTTGAAATGAAAGAAAAAAATTTTCCTTATAAAAGATCCCCTATGTTTAAAATTCCTTTATTTTTCCATTGTATAAAAGCCTTATCCATCGTTGAGGGTTTAAACGTAAAATTGTTGGCAATAGTAAGACCTAGCGGTATAAATTTTAGTTTTAATGTTTTCTTTATTGTTTCCAAATACGGATTCCGCTTTCTATTATCGAGTTTTCACTATAAATTTTCTTAGGTACATTAATATTAGCAAATATTATAGAACTAATTTCAAATGGAAAACAGTCTTCTCTTTCCATTTTTAACCAGTTTGGTTTATTATCTGTTTTCTTCTAACCAGAAGTTCATATTTTTAATATTAACTGCCCAATAATAAAACATAAAATTTGGTAATGCTAAACCCCCGTTTATTTTAGCTTTACATAAGTGTTTTTTTATTTATTCTATGGTTCTTATAATCCCAGATGAAGTTAGTGACTATAGAGTCTACTTTTTTAAAAAAATTTTTAGGGAGATATATCGGGATTGATTGAAATAAATATAATAATTGTGGGAGAAAAATCATTTTTATTGCGTTTTATTTTACCTAACATTGAAATAGGTAAACTTTTCCAGTATAAAATATTTTTATTTAATTTATTCAGTAATAACGGGAAATTAGACTTAAATAGAGAGTCAAAATCTTTTTGTAACAAAAATACCAAGATATTTAATATTTTTCATTTGTTATCTTAAAAGGAAATTGTTTGTAATATCTGTAAGTTATTCATGGCTATTGGCATAAGTTCACTTTTATTCCAATTGATACTGTATCCTGAAATTAAACCAAATTCCGTTATTAGTTTTAACAAATTACGGATACTTATTTCCGGTTTAGTGATATAAAGTAATACATCGTCCGCATATAACGAGATTTTATTCTTAGTATCTTTAGTATCATATCCATATATTTCCGGGTGCAATCTTACCCTTTGGGCAAGAGTTCGATTGCTAACGCAAACAGTAAAGGTGATAAAGGACAGCCTTGTCTACAACCTCGAGATAAACTAAATTTAGTTGATAACATAGGGTTTGTTGTTATTCTAGCTGTTGGGTTTGCATATAACAATTTGATCCAAGTAGTAAACTTCTCACCAAGCTTAAAGGCTTCCATCAACCGAAAATAAATAAGGCCATTCCACCTGGTCCAAAAGCTTTTTCTGCATCCAGCGAGATAACTACTAAGTCTTTTTTATCACTTCTTTTCGAATATATGATATTAAATAACCATCTTAGATTATATGAAGAATATCTTTTAGGTATAAATCCTGTTTGATCAGGATGAATTAATTCGTTAACAACTGTGCTTAATCTTTGTGCTAGTATCTTTGTTAAAATTTTTTTGAATCCGTATTTAATAAAGCAATTGCTCTATATGATCCGGGTCATCCAAATCTTTATTTATTTTGGGTATAAGTGTTATAATAGACTCGTTCAGTGTATCTGGTAATTTCTCTTGTGTATATATCTGTTCATATAATGATTTTAAATATGGGACCATTTGATCATGAAAAATTTTATAAAAATTCCGAACCTATACCATCCGGTCCTGGAGCTTTACCATTTTTAATGATTTAATAGATTCTTGGATTTCTTTTATTGAAATATCAGCATTTAATAGTTCTCTATTTTGTAAATCTAATTCTTTTAAGTTACATATATTTAAAAAGGCATCTATTTCTGTTTCATTTACTGTCGCTTTAGCAGTATACAGATTTTTATAATATTGCATAAATCTTGCATTAATATCTTTGGGTGTATTAATAATTCACCGTTTTGTGATTTAATCCTATGTATAGTTTTTTTCAGCTTTAATTTTCCTTAATTGTCGAGCCAATAATTTTTTGGGGTTTGTCTCCAAATTCAAACAGCAATTGTTTAGTATGTTGGTAATATTTTAAAACTTGATCAGTATATATTTTTGTTTAATTTATACTTCAATGCTACAATTTTATTATGTATTATTATATCTGATTTTGTTGCATTCTGTATGTCTAATTGTTTAATCTCCCTTTCTAAGTCCTGTTGTTCCTTCCGAATCTTTTTATTATGGAATGCTTGTGAAGAAATCATAATTCCTCGAAGATATGCTTTAAATGTTTCCCATAATAAAGAGCGAGATATTTCTGGTTGATCATTTATTTCAAAAAACATCTTAATCTGAGTTATAATATATTCCTGAGTGGTTTTATTTTTTAAAATTTGTGGGTTAAGTTTCCATTGTCCTAGATTTTCTGTTTTTACCATTTATTTTAATTTTAAATGTTAATGGTGCATGATCTGAAATTATAATATTATGATATTTAGATTCGTAAGTAAGTGAAATAAGCTTTGCATCTACCAGAAAATAATCTATTCTTGAATAAGTTTTATGTACTGGTGAGTAAAAGGAATATTCTCGACCAGTAGGATTTTCTGCTCTCCAAACATCTTTAATATTAGTCGTTTGGATATATGCATTTAATAAATCACTAGTATGTGATTTAGTTTTTCTTTGTTTTGAAGATCTATCTAAATAAGGGTCTAATGTACAATTAAAATCTCCTCCAATTATCAAATTATAATGTGTTTAATTCCGGAATATTATTGAGTACTTTCTTAAAAAAATAAAGGACTGTCAAAATTTGGTCCATAAATATTAACGAAAATCATTTTTTCCCTGTTTATTTCTCCTATCACAATAATATATCTGCCATCTTTATCAGATATAGTAGATGTATGCTTAAATAAAGTACCTTTACGAAATAATATTGCTACGCCTCTTGATTTATGCGTAAAAGAAGAGTGATATATTTTGTCTATCCATTTGGCTTTCAGCCTATTTTCAGCGTCTTTTTTTAGGTGGGTTTCTTGAATGTAAATTACATCAGCTTTAAATTGTCTGTGTCAATATTTTTCCTCTTTTTATTGGTTCATTGATACCTTTAAACATTCCAACTGCAAAAGGTTAATCCCTCATTCCCCATATTTCTTTTTAAGTCCTGCATTTTAAATTTGTGGGAATCTACAATAGAGTCCAAGGGTCCGTGCAGTAGACCTAACCTTACACCCGAACACCGAATAGATGAATTTTAAATCTCTTTTATGTACTTCACGAATATATCTCCATTGTTCCAGTGTGTAGCTCCATTCAAACTGAAAGATACAATAGGTATAAAAGAATAGTAAAGAGTAGATAAAGAGATTAATAGTGTGTATAAAGAATGAAAAAAACTACAAATGAAATATTTGTAGTTTGTGTAAGCCATACTACATTGGCTATCCATCTAAAGGCTTCCGGCATTGATGTTATTAATTTGGCCAGCTCCTAGATTTAAGGAATTATTATTCCATAATAATATTTTAACGGGGATATAATATTAAAGAAATGAAAAAAGTGATATTGATCATCATATAAAAGTATGTATATCTAAAATTAATTTAAAAATCTAACTATAGAACGGGAGATAAAGAATTTTTAAAGTACAAAATAAAAATCATTATTAAAGAAGAAAAAATAAGGGGAGGGTATCTCCAAATTTAACAGGACATAAGATATTAAATTATTAGTAATATTAATTAGCAATAGTGAACAATCTTGGTTAATAATAATCATAGTGATAATAAAAACCGCGTTATGATTTTAGTATGTGTGTTATTTGTTTATGTTAGTTATATATTATGACTAATTGTCAATGTTCAGCAAGCATCTTCCAATCCAGAAAAACGCTTCATTCCATACGACATTGTCCGTTCCTTCTAGTTCCTTCTAATTCCATATCATCGTATGAAGTCTCACAGAATGTTAAGAGACCATACTAGGTCTCTAAAAGTAGTAAAAGACAGTATGTTTGCTTGTAGATAATTTTCAAGTGTCAAACTGCTTTGCAAATTCCATTGCTTTCTGCTGGGGTCTTGAAGAAATGTTCCACGTTGTTATAATAACTCTTAGGATGGCTGGGTAATTCAAACCGTATCTCAAGTTTTCTACACCCCTCATAAGGCTTTTGGCTTCATTAAACGCTTTTCGTTTTCTGGCAACCTCTGGGGGATAGTCTCGATAGATACTGATTCTTTGTCCTTGAAATGTCAGATTCTTTTTTCCCGAAGCTCTCTCCGCATAATATCCTCCAGGATAAAATCATATTGTAGCTTACAATCATTTGTCTTGGGGGGGGCATTTGTACTGGTCTGTCGTCTGCCGACTCTATGTGCACGAGCTAATACAGGCTTATCATCCAGAGATAAAACAGCTTGAAGTAGTTTAGCAGTGAATTCTCGAGGATCTTCGTGTTTCTCTAGACCTTCAGGAATCCCTGCGATCCTCAAGTTCTGTCTTCTCTGATAGCCTTCTAGCTGAGTGCATTTCTCTGTTACTTTAGTCAACAACTCCAGTAGATGTTCTTGTTCTGTTATCAGCTTTGCTGTAGACACAGTACTTGCCTCCGCTATCTTTTCAAGGTTGTTCATGCCATCTGCCTGTTGTTCCAGCACATTTTCAATAGGATCAATCTTATTTGAAAGTCTTTTTAACTTTTTCAAGTTTAATCTCCATCTTAACGTTCCATATTATTGATCATATCAATAAGTTCATTCTTCAATTTTTCTGATTCTTTCTTGAACTTATTATCAATTTTTGACGTTGTATCTTTTTGAAATTCATTCCATTGATTTTTCATCAGATCCATCTGATTGTTAATTTGACAAATTTCTTCCTATATTTCTCCCTTTATATCTTTTCATTTCTTGCTTTATATCTTTCATTTCTGCCTTTAAATTCTAGCTTTAAATCAGCCATCTGGTGAGAAATAAAAGTTTTCAAATCCTCACCTTCTGTGCCTGCTTTCCTGGAGACATCTTCCAGGGAGCTGGCCCTACTTGAATCCGAGGCTTCTCCCAGGCCTTCTCCCGCTCTCGCGCCGGGTTTTTCGACCTTTTACCTTGTCGGTAGGGCTCCGTGCCGTCATGGTTTGTCGCACGGCTGATGACGTCACTCGGTACCGTCGGTATTAAAACGGCAAGCAGTGTGAAGCAGGCAGCCGGTAAGTCTTTTTAAGCCCCGTTTTTCCCGAATTTTTACGGAGCTGGCTGGCGCTATGCTCTAGGACTCCATAGCGCCACCGGAAGTCACCGGAACAGCTTCTAACCAGATTCTCATGTTGTACAATAGAGGTGTAACAGTTCCTCCTCACCTCTTTTCTCATTCTCCAGAGATGCTGCCTGACCCGCTGAGTTACTCCAGCACTTTGCGTCTTTTTTTGTTATGTTAGATCTTCCTTTGTGCAATAGATTTTGCATTCTTTCTTCATTTTTCCTGACTGCTATTACCATTTAGAGATCTCAATATAAAGTGACGAAGATGATCTTGTTTGCAAACTAAGCAAGGCAAGGTAAGTAAATCCACGGGGTGCCACAATACAACCCCCAGATGGTTTTATGTGCAGGTAAGAACTGCAGATGCTGGTTTAAATCAAAGGTGGACACAAAATGCTGGAGCGACTAAGCGGGACAGGCAGCATCTCCGGAGAGAAGGGATGGGTGTCCTTTAGGGTCGAGACCCTTCCTCAGAAGAGGCGGCGCGGTGGCGCAGCGGTAGAGTTGCTGCCTCACAGCGCCAGAGACCCGGGTTCGATCCTGACCACGGGTGCTGCCTGTATGGAGTTTGTACCTTCTCCCCGTGACCTGCGTGGCTTTTCTCCGGGTGCTCCGGTTTCCTCCCACACTCCAAAGACGTAACCATATAACCATATAACCATATAACAATTACAGCACGGAGACAGGCCCTCTCGGCCCTTCCAGTCCGTGCCGACCATTTTGTTTTCCCCTAGTCCCCATCTACCTGCACTCAGACCATACCCCTCCATTCCCTTCACGTCCATATACCTATCCACTTTACTCTTAAATGTTAAAATCGATCCTGCCTCCACCACTTCTGCTGGAAGCTCATTCCACACAGCCACCACCCTCTGAGTAAAGAAGTTTCCCCCTCACGTTACCCCAAAACCTCTGTCCCTTAATTCTCATGTCATGCCCCTCTTGTTTGAATCTTCCCTACCCTCAATGGGAAAAACGTATCCACGTCAACTCTGTCTATCCCTTTCATCATTTTAAAGACCTCAATCAAGTCCCCCCTTAACCTTCTGCGCTCCAAAGAATAAAGACCTAAACTTGTTCAAACTTTCTTTGTAACATAGTTGCTGGAACCCTGGCAACATTCTAGTAAATCTCCTCTGTACTCTCTCTATTTTGTTTGACATCCTTCCTATAACTAGGCGACCAAAATTGTACACCATACTCCAGAATTGGTCTTACCAATGCCTTGTACAATTTTAACATTACTTCCCTACTCCTATATTCAATGCTCTGATTTATAAAGGCCAGCACACCAAAGGCTTTCTTTACCTGGTTGTAAGTTGATTGGCTTCGGTTAAAAGCTGTAAATTGTCCCTAGTGTGTGTTGGATAGTGTTTTTTCACACAGAGAGTGGTGAGTCTCTGGAACTCTCTGCCACAGAGGGTAGTTGAGGCCAGTTCATTGGCTATATTTAAGAGTGAGTTGGATGTGGCCCTTGTGGCTAAGGGGATCAGAGGGTATGGAGAGAAGGCAGGTACGGGATACTGAGTTGGATGATCAGCCATGATCATATTGAATGGCGGTGCAGGCTCGAAGGGCTGAATGGCCTACTCCTGCACCTAATTTCTATGTTTCTATGTTACTGTGCGGGGATCGCTGGTCTGCGCGAACGCGGAGGGCCGAAGGGCCTGTTTCTGCGCTGCATCTCTAAACTAACCTGAACACACTTCAGGATGATTTAATGCGACAACTGTATAAATACTCCGGTTTCCTCCCACTTTCCAAAGATCCGCAGATTTGTAGGTTAAATGGCTTCAGCAAATTGCTCCTCGGGTGTATAATAGACAATAGACAATGGACAATCGACAATAGGTGCAGGAGTAGGCCATTCGGCCCTTCGAGCCAGCACCGCCATTCAATGTGATCATGGCTGATCATCCCCAATCAGTACCCCGTTCCTGCCTTCTCCCCATATCCCCTGACTCCGCTATTTTTAAGAGCCCTATCTAGCTCTCTCTTGAAAGCATCCAGAGAACCTGCCTCCACCCGCCCTCTGAGGCAGAGAATTCCACAGCCTCACCACGCTCTGAGAGAAAAAGTGTTTCCTCCTCTCCGTTCTAAGTTTCCTCATCTCCGTTCTAAGGATGTAGGGTGCGAAAATGGTGTAACACAGAACTAGTGTACGGGTGATCGATGGTCGGTGGGCTGAAGGGTCCATGAGATGCCAAAAGACAACTGTAGATGCTTTTAAACTGATGGAGGGGTGGCACGGTGGCGTAGCGGTAGAGTTGCTGCCTTACAGCGCCAGAGACGCGGGTTCGATCCTGACCACAGGTGCTGGCTACCGCTCTTTCTCTAAACTAAACTCTGAACAAACGGTGATAATTTTACATAATGTCCCTGGGCTCTCCCAGAAGTACAAAGCATGCAAAAAAAATCTATTTTTAATAACGCTGCTGTATTAATTTGTTTTCAAGACGCCCGGGGCATTATGTCTACACCCATCACTGTTCTACAATTTGCATTTACAGAGCTCAGCACAAGGTCGGTTGTGTATGAAGATAGATGCAAAATGCTGGAGTAACTCAGCGGGGCAGGCAGCATCTCTGGAGAGAAGGAATGAGTCGGGACCTTTCATCAGACGGAGGCTCAGTCTGGAGAAGGGCCTCGTCCCGAAACATGACCCATTGGCTCGATCAGTCTGAAAAAGGGAGTCTCGATCCGAAACGTCACCCGTTCTCTGCAGAGATGTCTGCCTGTCCCGCTGAGTTACTCCAGCATTTTGGTGCCTATCTTCGGTGTAAACCAGCGTCTGCAGTTCCTTCTTTTGCATAGATTGTGGGTGAGGTTTCTTTGCACCACCAGGCGTCGGGTAATCCTCGGACAACAGTCAGGCCAAGATTAGTTTAGTTTAGTTTAGTTTATTGTCACATGCACCAAGGTTCAGTGAAAAAAACGAGGTCTTCCAGTGGTAATTGGATTTATGCAATTGGATACTTTCAACTGGATGCAGCTCATCGGATCATCCAGGGTGCACTCGTTTACCACAGTGACTGTCAGTATAACGTTTGCAAGTGGACACATCATCGCCACTTTCACCATGCGGACAAACTAATGCTGTAAAAGGGGGACTCATAGAGACATTGCAAGCAGACGCTCCGGCCCAACGCACCCATATGGTGAGAGTGGAAAGATTTCATAAGTTAATAAGTGATAGGAGCAGAATTAGGCCATTCGGTCCATCAAGTCTACTCCGCCATTCAATCGTGGCTGATCTAACTCTCCCTGTCAATCCCATTCTCCCGCCTTCTGCCCATAACCCCCGACACCCGTACTAATCAAGAATCTGTCTCTCTCTGCCTTAAAAATATCCATTGACTCCTTCTTATGTTGTCTAGGTGAGGAATGTCGGAGAGTCATAGAGTCGTCAGCACGGAAACAGGCTCTTCGGCCCAACTCTTCCATGCCGGCCGTAAGGTGAGAGGGGAAAGATTTAACAGGGGATCTGGGGGGATGTGGAGAGATGTGGACCGCAAAGATCCTACAGCGAGCACGATAGATCACTCGACGAAAAACACGTAATACGGTCATGGGCAGATTCATGGGTAATTTTCGGACCCATTTCCGTAACCGGCTTCCGTCTCCGCACCAAAGATCCCACAGGATACCAGTGCGGAGACAGAAGCCGGTTACGGAAACATCCTCGTAAAAATAAAAGTTATTTGGGAAAAATCTTCTCCTCATTTTCAGAATTATAATTTATTAGCACAAACTGTTCCCCCGCAACGCTGATTACACCGCGAGTCGGGTCGGGTCGGGTCGGGTCGGGTCGGGTCGGGTCGGGTTACTGAAATGGATGAAACAAAGGCCCACGTTCCGCTCCGTTGCGTACCACACGTCAGCCCATTGCATTTAGCAGGAGTGGTCCATCTTGCTTGCTATAGGATCTTTGGTGGACACAGCCCAGACTATCACGCAAACCAGCCTCCCTTCCACTGACTTCATCCACACATCACACTGACCTGGCAAGGCTACCAGCATAATCAAGAACAGTTCTCACCCTGGTCACACCCTCTTCGCCCCTCTTCCATAAGGCTGGAAGTATAGAAGTGTGAAAACCCACACCTCCAGATTCGGGGACAGTTTCTTCCCAGCTGCTGTCAGGCAAGTGAACCATCCTTTCGCCAACTAGAGGGTGTGTGCTGACCTCCCATCTACCTCATTGGAGACCCTCGGACTATCTTTAAATCAAACAACACTAGGCTTTATCTTGCACTGAGCATTATTCCCTTTATCCGGTTTCTGTGCACTGTGGATGGCTCAATTGCAATCATGTGTTGGCTTTTCGCTGACTGGATAGCGTGCAACAAAAAAGCGTTTCACTGCATACACGACAATAATATAAACTAATGTTTCTGGAATAAGCTGCCAGAGGAGGTTGTTGAGGCAGAAACTAAAGCATTGTTTAAAATACATTTGGATAGGTACGTGGATAGGAGAGACTTTGAGGGAAATGGGCCAAACACAGACTTGTGATACAAGTGTAAATGGTAAACTTTGGTTGGTATGGGCAAGCTGGGCCGAAGGGCATGTTTCTGTGCTGAATGACTCTATGACTCGGTGCCCTCCACAGCCATGGCTAATGGAGTCATAGAGTCATAGAGTGATACAGTGTGCAAACAGGCCCTTCGGCCCAACTTGCCCACATTACCCAACATATCCCAGCTACACTAGTCCCACCTTCTCTGAACCCTTTCAAGCTTGACAATATCTTTCCTATAACATGGTACCAGAACTGAACGCAATATTCTAAATGCGCTCTCACCAACATCTTGCACAACTGCAACACGACCTCCCAACTTCAAATCTCCTCACTGGCATGCACAGTTCTGCTTTCTCATGGGTTACACAAAAGGCTGGAGAAACTCAGCGGGTGCAGCAGCATCTAAGGAGCGAAGGAGATAGGCGACGTTTCGGGTCGAGACCCTTCTTCAGACTGGTCAGGGATCAGGGAAACGAGTGATATAGACGGTGATGTGGAGAGATAAAGAACAATGAATGAAAGATATGCAAAAAAGTATCGGTGATAAAGGGAACAAGCCATTGTAAGCTGTTTGTGGTGTGAAAATGAGAAGCTGGTGCGACTAGGGTGGGGGATGGAGATAGAGAGAGAGGGAATGCCAGGGCCCGAGGGCTGAGGGAGAGGAGGGAAAGGGAGGAGACAGCAAGGGTTAACAGAATTGAGAAAATTCAATGTTCAAGCCCAGAGGATGCAGACTCCCCAAGCGGAATATGAGGTGCTGTTCCTCCAACCTGCTCACGTCCTCTTTTCACGCACATTGCTCCAAAATCCCCAAAAACTCTGAAACTGGAGATAGACACAGTCTTCAGACTGAAGAAGGGTCTCGACCCGAAACGCCACCCATTCCTTCTCTCCAGAGATGCTGCCTGGCCCGCTGAGTTACTCCAGCATTTTGTGTCTGTCTTCGGTATAAGTAAGTAAGGAAGTCAGCAAGTAAGTTCATTGGCCAAGTATTCACATACAAGGAATTTGCCTTGGTGCTCCGCCCACAAGTAACAACGTGGCATACAGTGACAGTTTACGAATGACTCAGAAAGCATTAAAAACATTAATAATAATAAAACATTAATGATAAAACACCATTGATCACGCTTGTGAACCAACAAAAACAACATCTGATACATTGGTATAACCAACATCTGCAGTTCCTTCCTACACATTTTGTCTCCTCCTAAAGTATAGCGGCCACTTTTGGTTATTCCGTTATTAGAACATATTATCCTCCATTGGAGCACTCGATGGAGTTTAAAAGGATGAGGGGGGATCTCATTGAAACCTACTGGATAGTGGAAGGCCTGGATACAATGAATGCGGAGAGGATGTTTCCACTAGTGGGAGAGTCTAGGACCAGAGGGCACAACAGAATAAAAGGGACCTACCTTTAAGGTACCGTACTAATCAAGAATCTGTCTGTCTCTGCCTTAAAAATATCCATTGACTCCTTATTATGCTGTATAGGGGGGGAATGTTGTAGAGTCATAGAGTCGTCAGCACGGAAACAGGCTCTTCGGCCCAACTCTTCCATGCCGGCCATAAGGTGAGAGGGGAAAGATTTAACAGGGGATCTGGGGGGATGTGGAGAGATCTGGACACCAAAGATCCTACAGCGAGGATGGAGAATGGAGATAAGGAGGAATACAGTGAAAATGGAGATAAGGAGGAATTTCTTTCACCAGAGGGCGATGAAACATATTGCCACCGGATGGCTGTGGAGGCCAAGTCGTTGGGTATTTTTAAAGCGGAGATTGATAGGCTCTTGATTAGGAAGGACATCAATGGTTATGGGGAGAAGGCAGGAGAATGGGGTTGAAAGGGAAATAATAGATCAGCCATGATTGAATGGTGGAGTAGACTCGATGGGCCGAATGGCCTAATTCTGCTTCCACGTCGTATGGTCTTATTGTTTAACATAGAGTATAGAACAGTACAGTGCGAGAAGATAGACACAAAAAGCTGGAGTAACTCAGCGGGGCAGGCAGCATCTATGAAGAGAAAAAGGAATGGGTGGCGTCTCGACCCAAGTCATCACCCATTCCTTCTCTCCAAGGATGCTGCCTGTCCCACTGATGCTCATAACTTTTAGCCCTCCATTCCCTGCATATCCATATGCCTATACAAAGTCTATTAAATGGGGATCTTATAGAGGCTTACAAAATTCTTAAGGGGTTGGACAGGCTAGATGCAGGAAGATTGTTCCCGATGTTGGGGAACTCCAGAACAAGGGGTCACAGTTTAAGGATAAGGGGGAAGTTTTTTAGGACCGAGATGAGAAGATCTTTTTTCACACAGAGAGTGGTGAGTCTCTGGAATTCTCTGCCACAGAAGGTAATTGAGGCCAGTTCATTGGCTATATTTAAGAGGGAGTTAGATGTGGCCCTTGTGATTAAAGGGCTCAGGGGGTATGGAGAGAAGGCAGGTACAGGATACTGAGTTGGATGATCAGCCATGATCACATTGAATGGCGGTGCAGGCTCGAAGGGCCGAATGGCCTACTCCTGCATCTATTTTCTATGTTTCTATGATTCTATGAAATGCCACGAACATATCTGCTTCAGCCAGCACCTCCGGCTGTACGTTGCATGCACTCACCACCCCTTAACTAAGCTCAGTCCTTAGGTTTTTTAGAGATCCAGCGCGGAAACAGGCCCTTCGGCCCACCGGACCCGCGCTGACCAGCGATCCCCGTACATTAACACTATCCTATATCCACTAGGGACAATTTTACAGTCACTAAGCAAATTAACCTACAAACCTGTACGTCTTTGGAGTGTGGGAGGAAACCGAAGATCTCGGAGAAAACCCACGCAGGTCACGGGGAGAACGTACAAACTCCGTACAGATGGCGCCCGTAGTCGGGATCGAACCCGTGTCTCCGGCGCTGCATTCGCGGTAAGGCAGCAACTCTACCGCTGCGCCACCGTGCCGACATATAGTTTGGCTGTACAGTTAGCTGCTGGGACAGCACTGGTTGCTCGCCGGTGACAGTAAAGCCCTTTATGAGCACAGCCGTGGAGTCGTAGTGTCGTACAGCGTGGAAACAGGCCCTTCGGCCCAACTTGCCCACGCTGACCAACATGCCCCATCCGCACTAGTCTCATTTGCCCACACTTGGCCCATATCCCTCCACTGTGCTATCTACATACCTGTCTAAGTACATTTGTACCATAAGTTCATAAGTTCTAAGCAGAATTAGGCCATTCGGCCCATCAAGTCTACTCCGCCATTCAATCATTTCTGACCTATCTCTCCCTCCCAACCGCATTCTCCTGCCTTCTCCCCATAACCTCTGACACCTGCACTAATCAGGAATCTGTCTGGTTCTGCCATTGGCTTGGCCTCCACAGCTTGCTGTGCCAATGAATTGCATAAACTCACCATCCTCCGACTACAGAACATCCTCCTCATCTCCTTTCCACTCACTGTCCTATCCAGCATAAAGTCCTAATTTTTCCTAAGGAAGGAACTGCAGATGCTGGTTTACACTGAAGACAGACACAAATTGGTGGAGTAACCCAGCGGGTCAGGCAGCGTCTCTGGAGAAAAGTAATATGTGATGTTTCGGGCGGAGACCCTTCTTCTGTCTATCTTCTATAGCTGACTAAAATAGCTGAATACAAAGATAGTGCAGCGGCAGAGCTACTGCCTCACAGCGTCAGAGACCCGGGTTCGATCCTGACTCCGGGCGCTGTCCACGCTCCAAAGACGTACAGGTATGTAGGTTAATTGGCTCGGTATAAATGTAAAATTGCCCCTTGGTGTGTGTTGGGTAGTGTTAATGTGCGGGGATTGCTGGTGCGGAACCGATGGGCCGAAGGGCCTGCTTCCACACTGTATCTCCAAACTAATCTAATCTGCAGTCGCTGGTTTACAAAAAAAAGACACAAAGTGCTGGAGTAACTCATGGGCTTGACGAGAAGGACTCTCAGTCTGAAACATAGAAACATAGCAAATAGGTGCAGGAGCAGGCCATTCGGCCCTTCGAGCCTGCACCGCCATTCAATATGATCATGGCTGATCATCCAACTCAGTATCCTGTACCTGCCTTCTCTCCATACCCCCTGATCCCTTTAGCCACAAGGGCCACATCTAACTCCCTCTTAAATATAGCCAATGAACTGGCCTCAACTACCTTCTGTGGCAGAGAATTCCACAGATTCACCACTCTCTGTGTGAAAAATGTTTTTCTCATCTTGGTCCTAAGAGACTTCCCCCTTATCTTTAAACTATGACCCCTTGTTCTGGACTTCCCCAACATCGGGAACAATCTTCCTGCATCTAGCCTGTCCAACCCCTTAAGAATTGTGTACGTTTCTATAAGATCCCCCCTCAATCTTCTGAATTCTAGCGAGGACAAGCTGAAGAAGGGTCTCGAACCGAAACCTCACCTACCCATGTTCTCCAGGGACGCTGCCTGACCCGCTGAATTACTCCATTATTTTGTGTCGATCTCGATCTCCGCTAAAGTGCTCCCCTGAGGCAAAAGGGGGAAGCCACACAGCTGCCCCATAAACAGCGGGGGGAAGCCACACAGCTGCCACACTGCTGCTCCTCCCTGGCACCCCGACGCGTTCCTTGCACTTCTACTCCACCACTAAAATTAGCAAAGGCAGTTGGCTTGTTGGCTTGAACAGTTGGAATCATGAATATGAATAATGGTTCGTCCGTTATCTTTTCTTAAAGCGCTGCCAAATCAAACAGTGAACATATATTTCAAACAGTTGAGCAGATGCATTCCCAATGTGCGTAGCAGCGTCCCGCAGTTAAACAGCGGAGTAAAGATCACGTATAAAACCAGTCTAACGAGGCACCATTACATCCACCCGAGCAAACCACTCCCTGGTGTCACAGTGTTCCTGCTCCAGTGCCAAGTATCCGTACATCCTCCGCAAAGCAGGCATCCTGTCTGCTGGCAATTTATTCAAATCTATCTGCAGATCCACCATTGGAATTGATACCTGCCTCAGCGAACAGTCTGAAGGAAGACACAAAATGCCAGAGTGACTCGCCTCACGCGCTGAGTTTAAGGGCCTGTCCCACTTTCACGACCTAATTCACGACCTCTGCCCACTTTGCCCTTGACTCGTACTCGCAGCGTGGTCGTCAGATAGAAACATAGAAAATAGGTGCAGGAGGAGGCCATTCGGCCCTTCGAGCCACCACCGCCATTCATTGTGATCATGGCTGATCGTCCCCTATCAATAACCCGTGCCTGCCTTCTCCCCATATCCCTTGACTCCACTAGCCCCTAGAGCTCTGTCTAACTCTCTCTTAAATCCATCCAGTGACGTGGCCTCCACTGCCCTCTGTGGCAGGGAATTCCACAAATTCGCAACTCTCTGGGTGAAAACGTTTTTTCTCACCTCAGTCTTAAATGACCTCCCCTTTATTCTAAGAGGTCACGAGGTCGTAGGAGGTCGTAGGTAGGTCGTAGCAGGCCGTGATGCTAGTCGTAGGTGCTCGTGGCATCAAGTAGGCCGGGGAGTTTTTTCTAGCCTGATGAAAAAATGTCCACGAGTAAAAAAGGTCGTGACTTAGGTCGTGAAAGTGAAAGACAGGCCCTTTACTCGTGACCTTTTTGTTTTATCACTGTAGTCTGTGACACTACTACGCACGCACACTACTGATACAAGAGGCAGAGCAATTGTATTTTGAGTCTGATGAAGGGTCTCGCCCGAAACCTCACCTATTCCTTTCATGCAGTGTAAAATGGATATACTGTAAATGTAAATCGATTGTAATCATCATGTATTGTGTTTCTGCGCGCATCAAAAAGCTTTTCACTGTACCTCGGTACACGCGACCTTAAACTAAACTGAAACCTCTCCAGGGATGCTGCCAAGCCTGCTGAGTTACTCCAGCATTTGGTGTCTATCTTTGGTGTAAACCAGCATTTGCAGTTCCTAGGTACACACTTATTATTTTTTGTTGTTATACACAACTGACAGATTATGAAAACACATTGGCACAGCGATAGAGTTACTGCCTCACAGCACCAGAGACCCGGGTTCGATCCTGACTACGGGTGCTGTCTGTACGGAGTTTGTACGTTCTCCCTGCATAGGATTTCTCCGGGTGCTCCGGTTTCCAGCCACACCACAAAGACGTGCAGGTTTTCAGGTTAATTGGCTTCTGTAAATTGTAAATTGTCCCTAGTGCGTAGGATAGTGCTAGTATATGGGGCCATTGCTGGCCAGATTGGACTCAGTGGGCCGAATGGCCTGTTTCCACTCTCTATCCAAAGTCTCTCTCTAAAAAAAGTGATTGGGAACAATTACTGCTTTGGAGAAACAAAGAACTGCAGATGCCGGTTGATACACAAAAAGACACAAGGTGCTGGAGTAACTCAACAGGCCAGGCAGCATCCCAGGAGAACATGCATAGAAAATGTCACCTATCCATGTTCTCTGAAGATGCTGCCTGACCTGCTGAGTTACTCCAGCACTTTGTGTCCCATTGCTGGATTTGTATTTAGTTTCAATGGAAAGGTACATGGATAGGAAAGGGTTAGAGGGTTATGGGCCAAATGCAGGCAGGTGGGACTTAAGTCGATGGGGCATTTTGGTCTGCATGGGCAAGTTGGGCTGAAGGGCCTGTTCCCATTCTGTATGACCATGACTCCAGTGAGCTATAAAGTGGTTGGGTTTTTATATATTATTTTATGATCCCTTTTGGATATTATTACAAGACCACAGTTTATAATCATTGTGAGGTCAGTGTTATTTGCACCAATGTGATCTGTGTGGTCGCTGCATTCAGTTCAGTTCAGTTTAGTTTATTGTCACGTGTACCGAGGTACAGTGAAGAGCTGTTGTTGCGTGCTAACCAGTCAGCGGAAAGACAATACATGATTCACAATTGAGTCATTTACAGTGTATAAGGGAACAACGTTTATTGCAAGGTAAAGCCAGTAAAGTCCGATCAAAGATAGTCCGAGGGTCTCCAATGAGGTAGATAGTAACCATATAACCATATAACAATTACAGCACGGAAACAGGCCCTCTCGGCCCTTCTAGTCCGTGCTGTAATTGTCCGTGCTGATCATTTGTTTTCCCCTAGTCCCATCTACCTGCACTCAGACCATACCCCTCCATTCCCTTCACGTCCATATACTTATCCACTTTACTCTTAAATGTTAAAATCGATCCTGACTCCACCACTTCTGCTGGAAGCTGATTCCACACAGCCACCACCCTCTGAGTAAAGAAGTTCCCCCTCACGTTACCCCGAAACCTCTGTCCCTTAATTCTCATGTCATGCCCTCTTGTTTGAATCTTCCCTACCCTCAATGGGAAAAACGTATCCACGTCAACTCTGTCTATCCCTTTCATCATTTTAAAGACCTCAATCAAGTCCCCCCTTAACCTTCTGCGCTCCAAAGAATAAAGACCTAACTTGTTCAACCTTTCTCTGTAACATAGTTGCTGGAACCCTGGCAACATTCTAGTAAATCTCCTCTGTACTCTCTCTATTTTGTTGACATCCTTCCTATAATTAGGCGACCAAAATTGTACACCATACTCCAGAATTGGTCTTACCAATGCCTTGTACAATTTTAAACATTACTTCCCTGCTCCTATATTCAATGCTCTGATTTATAAAGGCCAGCACACCAAAAGGCTTTCTTTAACCACCCTATCTACATGCGATTCCACCTTCAGGGAACTATGCACAGTTATTCCTAGATCTCTCTGTTCCACAGCATTCCTCAATTCCCTACCATTTACCATGTACGTTCCTATTTTGATTTGTCCTGCCAAGATGTAGTTTGGGGACTGTGTAGGAAGGATGCTGGTTTACACTGAAGATAGACACAAAATGCTGGAGTAATCTCAGCGGGGCGGGTACCAGCATCTCTGGATAGAAGGCATGGGTGACGTTTTAGGCCCAGATCCTTCTTTAGACTGAGAGTCAGGGGAGAGGGAGACACAGAGATACTGGGGGGGGGGAGGGAGGGGAATGTGTGTGGAGACGTCAAAAGAGATGTAGAATAGATCATTGTTAGCTCGGAGAAAGTGACAACAAAGCAAACAGGAAAAAAAAATAATCAGGGACAGTCAGACTGGTGGGAGAACTGGGGGAGGGGGAGGGGATGGAGAGAGAGGGGATGCAAGGGCTACTTGAGGTTAGGGAGGTCAATGTTCATACCGCTGGGGGTGTAAGCTGCCCAAGGGAAATATGAGGTCCTACATAGAAAAATAGAAACATAGAAAATAGGTGCAGGAGGAGGCCATTCGGCCCTTCGAGCCAGCACCGCCATTCTTTGTGATCTGGCTGATCGTCCCCAATCAATAACCCGTGCCTGCCTTCTTCCCATATCCCTTGACTCCACTAGCCCCTAGAGCTCATCGAACTCTCTCTTAAATCCATCCAGTGATTTGGCCTCGGGGGTTACACAAAAAGCTGGAGAAACTCAGCGGGTGCAGCAGCATCTAAGGAGCGAAGGAGATAGGCGACGTTTCGGGTCGAGACCCTTCTTCAGACTGGTCAGGGATCAGGGAAACGAGAGATATAGACGGGGTGATGTGGAGAGATAAAGGAACAATGAATGAAAGATATGCAAAAAAGTATCGATGATAAAGGGAACAAGCCATTGTAAGCTGTTTGTGGTGTGAAAATGAGAAGCTGGTGCGACTAGGGTGGGGGAGGGAGATAGAGATAGAGGGAATGCCAGGGCCCGAGGGCTGAGGGAGTGGTCAGTGATTTGGCCTCCGCTGCCCTCTGTGGCAGGGAATTCCTGTTCCTCCAATCTGGGCTGGGCCTCACTCTGACAACGGAGGAGGCCCAGGACAGAAAGGTCAGTGTGGGAATGGGAGGGGGGAGTTAAAGTGTTTAGCAAACCGGCAGATCAGGAAGGTTTAGGCGGTCTGAGCGGAGGTGTTCAGCGAGACGATCCCCGAGCCTGCGCTTGTTCTCGCCGAAATATATCCAATCCACACCTGTAACAGCGGATACCAAAAGTTAAAGTAGTCAATATTCATACCGCTGGGGGGTGTGTGCTGCCCAAGCGAAATATGGGTTGCTGTTGCTGCTCTCTGGGTGCGGTAGGATGGGGTTCTGTTGCCTGATAACAGCTGGGGAAGAAACTGTCCCTGAATTCCTATTGCGCTTTGCATTTCTGCGCCTTCCCCAGCCTCCACCTTTCGCGTTGGACTATTTCCAACCCTCGGGGACTCCGCATCGACTAGTAAACTGAGACTAATTCCACAGAGACACCCGAGTCAACTTTGTGTGCACTTTTAATTCTTGGCGCAGAGTGGCCGGGGTTTTAGGAATCATTAATATCTTTGGACATGTGGAGGAGAAGAGGCAGAGTATTACGTGACAGAATATTTATTTCTCTTGCTGATGGAAACCAGATCATTGGATATCACAGCACATGACGGCCCACCCGGAATCGTGCTGTTTATACTCCAAGTGGTTGGGAAAAAGTAAATGCTTTCATCATCTTCTGCCGTGCTTCTTTTCGAAAGAGATCAACAGTGACAGCCCCGTAGAAGTCTTGACCGGAAAATAGTCCCATTAGAATCGGGAGCGAACATAAATCACGAGCGTGATTATTTGTTGTGTGATTTATGTTCGTACGTGAGTGTAATAAAGAGAAATCGTACGTTCCCTTCAGTTGACAGCGAGGATCTCAGGTCACTTGGATTTAGCACTGTGGCGCAAAGGAATGACGCACGTAATTCACCGTGGACTACAAGCACACGCACACACCATTCTTTCCGGGATTGGCATTAGTCAACTCAGCTGTTTAGTTTAGAGATACAGCGCGGATACAGGCTCTTCCACCCACCGGGTCCGCACCGACCAGCGTTCCCCGCATATTAGCACTATCCCACACACGCAAGGGACAATTTTTACATTTATACCAAGCCAATTTACCCACACGCATGTATAAGAGCGAACTGCAGGTGCTGGTTTAAATCGACTGACGATGGGTCTCGACCTGAAACGTCGCCCATTCCTTGTCCCCAGAGATGCTGCCTCACCCGCTGAGTTTACTCCAGCGTTTTGTGTCCACCCCATGATGCATGTAGCGTCTTTGGGGTGTGGAGAAACCGATCCCCAAGGAAACCCCACGCACGTCACGGGGAGAACGTACAAACGTACAAGCGGACAGCGCCCGTTGTCGGGATCGAACCCGGGTCTCTGGCGCCTCAAACGCTGTGAGGCAGCAGCTCCACCGCTGCGCCACCCGGCCATTAGAGCGCAGGAGGGTGAGGGGTGATCCTCTTCTTCTTGCGTGTGGCGTGCACAGCCTCAAGTTGTCGGACAACTTGTTCTATTTGATCTTATTTGACTGTGCACGCCGGGTTGATTGCATTCGTCGAAACAGGGCGGGCCACGTGAAGGCTGGAATCTCCCAGCCCCAGGGGTGATCTTTTCGAGTATAAGATCACGAGACCTACCTTATAAGGTGTATAAGATCACAAGAGGAATAGATGGGAGTTGGTGGGAGAATCAAGGACCAGAGGTCATAGCCTCAGAATTAAAGGGCGCACTTTTAGAAAGGAGGTGAGGAGGAACCTGCTTTAGTCAGAGGGTGGCTCATCTGTGGATCTGCCATGGAGGGCTATGGAGGGCAGGTCAGTGGATATTCTTGAGGCAAGAGATAGACAGATTCTTGATTCGAACGGGCATCGACAGTTATGGGGAGAAGGCAGGAAAAATGGGATTTGGAGGCCGAGATCAGCCATAATTGAACAGCGAAGTAGACTCGAATGGCCTACTATAACTTGTGAACTTGTGAAATTGTGAATAGATGCACAGAGTCTCTTGCCCAGAGTAGGTGAATTGAAGAACAGGGAACATAGGTTTAAGGTGAAGTGGGAAAGATTTAATAGGATTCTGAGGGGTGACTTTTTCACACAAAGGGTGGTGGGTGTATGGAACAAGCTGTCAGAGGAGGTCGTTGAGGCTGGGACTATCCCAACATTTACGAAACGGTTAGACGGGTATGGATAGGACAGATTTGGAGGGATATTGCAGGCAGGTGGGACTAGTGTAGCTGGGACATGTTGGCCAGTGTGGGAAAGCTGGGCAGAAGGGCCTTTTAACACGCTGTATATCTCTGTATATACCCCTATATCTCACAACCACAGTGAGATATAAGAGCAGAATTACTCCATTCGGCCCATCGAGTCTACTCTGCCATTCTATCTCTCCCTCTCAACACCATTCTCCTGCCTTCCCCCCATAGCCCCTGAAACCCGTTCTATTCAAGAATCCATCAATCTCCACCTTAAAAATATCCATTGATGGCCTCCACAGCCTTCTGTGGCAATGAATTCCACAGATCACCACCTTCTGACTAAAGAGATTCCTCCTCGCCTCCTTTCTAAAGGTACGTCCTTTTATTCTAAGGCCGTGCCCTCTCTCTGGTCCTCGAGTCTCCTACTGGGGGAAACATCCTCTCCACATCCACTCTATCCAGGCCTTTCATTATTTGGTAACTTCCAATGAGATTCTCCCTCATCCTTCTGAACTCTAGTGGCTACACACCTAGACCATCAAATGCTCACCGTGTGTTAACCCAATCCTCCTCGGTGGTGTTGTGGATAGAGGCACAATGTTTCTTGCGACCGATTCATGTCTCCAATAAGGTTGGAGAATGCAGTGATCGTCATTCTGCACCCTCTTCTACAGATGCACCGATGAATAGTATTTTATCAGGACGCACCCCAGCTTGGTTTGGGTACAGCTCCCAACCAAGTCCACAAGAAATTGCAGCGAATTGTGGACGCAGCCCAGACCATCACTCAAACCAACCTCCCCTTCCATTGACTCATCTACACCTCACGCTGCCTCGGCAAGGCCAGCAGCATCATCAAGGACGAGGCCCACCCTGGCCGCTCCCTCTTCTCCCTCACCCAACGGACAAAAGGTATAAGGTAGACAAAAATGCTGGAGAAACTCAGCGGGTGAGGCAGCATCTATGGAGCGAAGGAAATAGGCAACGTTTCGGGCAGAAACCCTATAGGTATAAAGGTATAGAAGTGTGAAAATGCACAGCTCCAGATTCAGGGACAGTTTTTCTTCCAGCGTTATCAGGCAACTGAACCATCCTACCACAACCAGAGAGCAGTGCTGAACTACTATCTACCTCATTGGAGACCCACAGACTATCTTTGAGCGGGTTTTACCTAGCACTAAATGTTGTTTCCCTTTATCGTGTATCTGTACACTGCGAACGGCTCGATTGTAATCTTGTATTGTCTTCCCGCTGGCTGGCTAGCACGCAACAAAAGCTTTTCACTGCACCTCGCTTACACGTGACAATAAAACGAAATGAATATCTAAACTCTAGCTTACATTCTGTAGTTTAGATTTCCCCAATTTTCGGACACTCACCAGCCCCTTTGTAGGAACAGAGAGGAATCCAGTTCTGCTGCACATTTTGATGACTTGTTCTCGCCCAGGACATGATCTACCTTCTTACTTTCGCTGCTCAAATACCACACTAGCTTCATCAAAAATGTATTCCCTTCTATCAAAACAAAATAAATAATATGAGTTCAATGTATTCTTTGGTTAGTTGAGGATACAGCCTGGAAGCAGGCCCTTTGGCCCACTGAGTCTGTGCCGACCACCGATCCCCGCCACACTAAAACTATCCTACGCACAGGACTGACAATTTATAATCTTTACAAAGCCACTTGAACGTACAAACCGTTACGTATTTGGAGTGAGGGAGAGAAAACAGGAGCACTCGGTTTGACGGCACTGGGCCTGTACTCGCTGGAGATTTAGAAGAATGAAGGGGGGGGTGGGGGGACCTCATTGAAAAGGCTTGAGATAGAGTGATGTGGAGAGGATGTTTCCACTAGTGGGAGAGTCTAGGGACCAGAGGTGACAGCCTCAGAATTAAAGGACGTTCTTTTAGGAAGGAGATGAGGAGGAATTTCATTAGTCAGAGGGTGGTGAAGCTGTGGACTTGGCCTCCACAGCTGCGAAAGGCTGTGGAGGCCAGGTCAGTGGATATTTTTAAGGCAGGGATAGATAGATTCTTGATTTAGGACGGGTTGTGTTGGAAATTATGGGGAGAGAAGGCAGGAGAATGCGGTTAGGAGGGAGAGATAGACAATAGACAATAGATGCAGGAGTAGGCCTTCGGCCCTTTTGAGCCTAGCACCGCCAATTCAATGTGATCATGGCTGATCATCCCCAATCAGTTACCCGTTCCTGCCTTCTCCCCATATCCCCTGACTCCGCTATCTTTAAGAGCCCTATCTAGCTCTCTCTTGAAAACACCCAAAGAACCTGCCTCCACCGCCCACTGAGGCAGAGCAAAAATTCCACAGACTCGCCACTCTCTGTGAGAAAAAGTGTTTCCTCGTCTCCGTTCTAAATGGGCTTTTCCCTTATTTGACCTTAAACTGCGGCCCCTGGTTCTGGGCTCCCCCATGATCAGCCATGATTTGAAAGGCCGAGTAGATTTGATGGGTTGACTGGTCTAAATTCCTATCACTTATGTCCTTATATTGCTGTGAATATTGCTGCGTTTTTTTCGGTTAAGGGTTTTAGGTTTATGATTGGTTAGGTTTACTAAGGTATAGAAGAAAAATGGCAGAGTAGATAGAGCCTGGGCTGATTGGCCTATTTCTACTCCTATCAACTTATGACCTTATGAAACTCCACCACAGATGAGATGCAACTGGGGATTCGAAACCCGGGTCTCTGGTTTGGTGAATGTAGTGGGTGTACCATCAGTGCCACCGTTGCCATCATTTGATGGAGCAGCCAGTATACTCGCTGATGGGGCAGCCAGTATACTTCCTGATATGAATACTGCAAGGATAATTTTTAACAGGAATGAGTGTTAAGAGTTTGAAGTAATTACGCGGATCAAATGCTGAAAAATATCTGGGGACCACATTAATGGCTGGCTGCAAAACCACACCACTTATGCTGAGTGGGAATGGTGCGGCTGGGCTTGTAGGAGTTTAGAAGGATGAGAGGGGATCTCAGTTTGAAACATATAAGATTGTTAAGGGCTTGGACACGCTAGAGGCAGAGGAAAACATGTTCCCGATGTTGGGGGGGAGTCCAGAACAGGGGCCACAGTTAAGAATAAGGAGTAAGCCATTTAGATATGGAGACGAGGAAACACAAATAAATTTTTTTTTCTCAGAGAGGTGCGTGGGAGTCTGTGGAATTCTCTGCCTCAGAGGGCAGGTGGAGGTAGGTTCTCTGGATGCTTTCAAGAGAGAACTAGATAGAGGCTCTTAAAAATAGCGGAGCCGCTAAAGGGATATGGGGGTAGAGGGAGGAACGGGGGGTACTGATTGGGGATGATCAGCCATTCACATTGCATGGGGTACTGGCTCGAAGGACCGAATGGCCTATTGTCTATTGTCAGTTGGCTTTTTTATAAGTAAAGCACCACTTGTTACAGGGACCCCAAGCAGTCCTTCCAGGTCGACAGAGGTTCACCTGCACCTCCTCCAACCTCATCTACTGCATCCGCTGCTCCCAGATGCCAGATGGTCTATATCGGTGAGACCAAGCGGAGGCTTGGCGATCGCTTCGCCGAACACCTCCGCTCGGTCCGCAATGAACCAACCCGACCTCCCGGTGGCTCAGCACTTCAACTCCCCCACCCATTCCACATCGACCTCTCGGTCCTGGGCTCCTCCACGGCCAGAGTGAGCAACACCGCAAGCTGGAGGAACAGCACCTCATATTCCGCTTGGGGAGTCTGCTTATCCTTTGGGCTTGAATATTGAATTTTCTCAATTCTGTTTAACCCTTGCTGTCTCCTCCCCTTCCCACCTCTCCCTCAGCCCTCGGGCCCTGGCATTCCCTCTCTCTCTATCTCCCTCCCCCACCCCAGTCGCACCAGCTTCTCATTTTCACACCACAAACAGCTTACAATGGCTTGTTCCCTTTTATCACCGATTACTTTTTTGCATGTCTTTCACTCATTGTTCCTTTATCTCTCCACATCACCGTCTATATCTCTCGTTTCCCTGATCCCTGACCAGTCTGAAGAAGGGTCTCGACCCGAAACATCGCCTATCTCCTTCGCTCCTTAGATGCTGCTGCACTCGCTGAGTTTCTCCAGCTTTTTGTGTACACTTGTTTAGTTTAGTTTGGAAGAACAGCACAGGAACAGGCCCTTCGGCCCACTGAGTCCGCCCCGACCAGCGATGCCCCGCACACCAGCACAATCCTACACACACTAGGGACAATCACAATTTTTACCAAGCCAATTAGCCTGCAAATCTGCTTGTCTTTGGAGGTCGGGAGGAAACCAAAGATCTCGGATAAAACCCACGCAGGTCGCGGGGAGAACGTACAAACTCCATGCAGACGGCGCCCGTGGCCAGGATTGAACCCGGTACTCTGGCAATTTAAGCGCTGTAAGGCAGCAACTCTACCGCTGCGCCACCGTGCCGCCCCCTAATTCCATGATTAGGAATCAAATCCGCCACAAATGTCCTTCACCCCGGAATGGTCTGTACAGACTGGGCCTGTACTCACTGGAGTTTAGAAGGATGAGGGTGGACCTCGTTCAAACTTACCGAATAGTGAAAGGACTGAATAGACAGAGTGGATGTGGAGAGGATGTCTCCACTGGTGGGAGAGTCTAGGACCAGAGGTCACAGCCTCAGAAAAAAAGGACGCACCCTATAGAAAGTAGATGAGGAGAAATGTCTTTAGTTAGAAGGTAGTGAAATAGAAACATAGAAACATAGAAATTAGGTGCAGGAGCAGGCCATTCGGCCCTTCGAGCCTGCACCGCCATTCAATATGGTCATGGCTGATCATCCAACTCAGTATCCCGTATGAATCTGTGGAATTCATTGCCACAGAAGGCTGTGGAGGAGATTGATAGGTTCTGGATTGGTATGGGTGTCAGGAGTTGTGGGGAGAAGGCAGGAGAATGGGGGTGAGAGGAAAGATCGTTCAACTATGATTGAATGGCAGAGTGGACTTGATGGGCCGAATGGCCTAATTCTGTACCTGGATCTTGTGAACATGAACTTATGCCTACAACAATTTACTCTCTGCCATCTCCAGAGGTGTCAAAGATCAGTGGGGCAGGCAACTTACTTTTCTTCCTATTTACCTTGAAGTGCTTATTTTGACCAACACGGCTGACTGAGCTGCTTAATTCCATCAGGGACGACTACTTAATACACTGTGTAGGAAGGAACTGCAGATGCTGGTTTACGCCGACGATAGACACAAACTGCTGGCGTAACTGGAGAGCGGCACGATGGCGCAGCGGTAGAGTTGCTGCCTTACAGCGAGTGCAGCGCCTGGAGACCCGGGTTCCATCCTGAATCGGGCGCTGTCTGTACGGAGTTTGTACGTTCTCCCCGTGGCCTGCGTGGGTTTTCTCCGAGATCTTCGGTTGCCTCCCACACTCCATAGACGTAAAGGTTTGTAGGTTAATTGGCTTGGTAAATGTAAAAATTGTACCTAGTGGGTGTAGGATAATGTTAATGTGCGGGGATCGCTGGTCGGCGCGGACCCGGGGGGTCGAAACGGCCTGTTTCCACGCTGTATCTCTAAACTAAACTAAACGAAACTAAACTCTGCTGGACAGGTAGCATCTCTGGAGAGAAGGAACGGGTGACGGTTCGAGTCGAGAACATTCTTCAATCTCGACCTAAAACGTCACCCATTCCTTCTCTCCAGAGATGCTGCCTGTCCCGCTGAGTAACTCCCACATTTTGTAAGTACTTAGGTCCAATGCAGTCAGACGTAGCAAAGGTACGAGACCCTTCAGCTGAGCCAAGGGAATCACTGAACACCCTTGGAGATATTTCAGATCTGTATTCTTTGTGTAATAATATTTTTATTAAAAGGAATCCATCATAACAACGGTATTACAACTTTTCAAATACACAACTAACTTATTTCAATAAGTATACGAATGTTACGAATAGTTCTTATAAACTTCTATTTTTTTTAAAGTAGAAAAAGAAAAGAATAGATTTTAATCAATAAGAATGGTGATTAAATAATAATTTTGATTATAAAGAAAGAGAAAAAGAAAAGAGAAGAGAAAAAAATATATATATGTATATATTCTTGTTATATGTATTTAATTAAAATAAAGTATTATATAGAAAAAAAGAGAGATTATACTATACATCTTAATAGTGAATAACACAATTTCAAATAGCGATATTAATGGAGACATGTATACAAATCAAAAAGAAAAACAGAGAGTTATTTTCATCTAATCCTGCCGGGTACCCATTGAGTTGTGATGCCAAGAACAGCTACCCCTTCAAATATTCTGTATATGGAGACCATATCTGTTCAAAGAGTTCGTATTTGTCCATTAGGACAAATCTGACTTTTTCCAAATGCAACGTCTCCAACATTTCCACTGTCCACATTTTAATTGTGGGGGATAATGTTCCCTTCCAAAATTTCAATATTAATTTTTTCCCTATTATCAAACAGTAATCCAAGAAATTTCTTTGGTTTACTGTTAATGTTAGATTTGAATCCGGAACTCCTAATATTATTAATTTTGGATCTGGGTCTAGTTTAATTTTAAGAACTTCAGAGATAACTCTAAAGATTTCTATCCAATAATAATTAAGTTTTATACATGTTACAAAGCTGTAGATCTGTATTCTTCAGCGGGAACTCTTTTTTCTCGCAGAGAAGTAGGAGGATGTAGTTGAGGCATGTACACTAACAACATTTAAGAGAGATTTGGGCAAGTACATGCGAGGAAAGGTTTGATAGATATGGGTCAAACATTGATTGTCGGCACGGTGGCGCAGCGGTAGAGTCGCTGCCTTACAGCGCCAGAGACTGACATTCAGCCCTGACCACGGCTACCGTCTGTGTGCAGTTTGCACGTTACCCCTGTCACCGCGTGGGTTTTTCCGTTGCTCCAGTTTCCTCCCATATTCCAAAGTCGCGCGGGTTTGTACGTTAATTGGCTTCTGTAAATTGCCCCTAGTGTGTAGGATGCGAAACTGGGATAACATCGAACTAGTGTACGGGTGACAATAGACAATTGGCCATTCGGCCCTTCGAGCCAGCACCAGTGATCGTTGGCCGCTGCAAATTCTGAGGGCCCAAGGCCCTGTTTCCACGCTGTGTCTCTACACTAAACTAACTTGGTGAATGGGCAAACAAGGAACTGCAGAGCTGGCTTACAAAAGTAGACACAAATTACTGGAGTAACTCAGCAGGTCCGGCAGCATCTCGGGAGTATACGGATAGACAATGTTCCAAGTCAGGACTCTTCTTCAGACTCTCAAAGCGAAACATCACCCACCCATGTTCTCCAGAGATGCTGCGTGACCCGCTGAGTTACTTCAGCACTGCGTCTTTTTCTGTGGGTAACTGGGTCTAGTTGAGATAGGATCTCTTGGTCGGCATGGACAGGCTGGGCTGAAGGGCCTGTTTCTATGCTGTTTGGCGCTTTGGTTCCAAGTAAACGTTCTACACGTCTAGCAGTCTGAAGAAGGGTTTCGGCCTGAAGCGTCGCCGATCCCCTTCGCTCCATCGATGCTGCTGCCCCGCTGAGTTTCTCCAGCATTTCGTGTACAAACATTCTACACTTACAGGTCGTAAAGCTACCATAATGTTTCTTTCTGACCATCTCCCTTCCCAAAGTGATCGTTAACGCATAGTATCAAATCCACAAACAAAATAGCAACAAGAAACTGCAAAAAGAAAAGACGCAAGGTGCTGGAGTAACTCAGCGGGTCAGGTACTTTAGGGTGGGGCCCTGACCCAAAACGCTCTCTGAGTGTCATGGGGTTATGGGGAGAAGGCAGGAGAATGGGGTTGAGAGGGAAAGATAGATCAGTCATGATTGAATGGCAGAGTAGACTTGATGGGCCAAAATGGCCTAATTCTGGCCTAATTCTAATTCAAATGGCCCAATTCTGCTCCTTTCTGATCCGGACTGTCAAAGCTGCCACAGCCAGACATAAAAACAGCTTTTATCCACGAGTAGTTGCTCTACTCAACAGCCAAAAATCTGTAGCCTCCCTTTGATCTGGTATTTTGTTGGTTCACATGCTTGACCAATGGTGTTTTATCATTAATGTTTTTATTATTATTAATGTTTAGTGTTTTCTGAGTCATTCCTAACCGTCACTGTGTGTCATGTTGTTACTTGTGGGCGGAGCACCAAGGCAAATTCCTTGTATGTGAATACTTGGCCAATAAACCTACTTACTTACTTAGTATCACATACGATACTAAGTGGATAGGTATATGGACGTGAAGGGAATGGAGGGGTATGGTCTGAGTGCAGGTAGATGGGACTAGGGGAAAACAAATGGTCGGCACGGACTGGAAGGGCCGAGAGGGCCTGTTTCCGTGCTGTAATTGTTATATTTTATATGGTTATATGACTAATGAACATGAGTTGCTGCCTGACCCGTTGAGTTACTCCAGCACTTTGTGTCATTTGTTTACCACTGATAGGGCTCTTAAAGACAGCGGAGTCAGGGGATACGGGGAGAAGGCAGGAACGGGGTACTGATTGGGGATGATCAGCCGTGATCACATTGAATGGCGGTGCTGGCTCGAAGGGCCGAATGGCCTACTCCCGCACCTATTGTCTATTTAGATTTTATAAACCAACATGGAACGTGACTTAGAAAGAATGCTTTTCGAAGAAGGATCTCGACCCGAAACGTCACCCGTTCCTTCTCTCCAGAGATGCTGCCTGTCCCGCTGAGTTACTCCAGCATCTTGTTGTCTAAGTTTTTTTCATGTAACTTGCTGTTTTTATCCTTCTGGATAAGTTGCTTATTTGGGTGCTGCTGCTAAAGAAGCCTCAGTGAGTCAGAAAGAAAGGAATTATGTTGCGTCGGATAAGCCAGGGCTTTGGGAACTGTTTCTGGTGGATTTTCTTTTGGCGTGAGATGGGCTTGATTATAACACAGCATCCCCTCTGATTCACTTCACGTAACGCTGTTGCACGTCAGTGGAATTTATAAACAAAGAGTCAGCTTTGCACTGGAGATTTGTCCAGAGCTGACGCACTTTACACAGAGTCACAGAGTCATAGAGTACTACAGCGTGGAAACAGGCCCTTCAGCCCAACTTGCCCACACCGACCAGCATGTCCCAGCTACACTAGTCCCACCTGCCTGCCTTTGGTCCATATCCCTGCAAACCTGACCTATCCATGTACCTGTCTAACTGTTTCTTAAATGTTGGGATAGTCCCTGTCTCAACTACCTCCTCTGGCAGCTCGTTCCGTACACCCACCACCCTTTGTGTGAAAAGGTTACCCCTCAGATTTCCATTAAATCTTCTCCCCTTCACCTTAAACCTATGTCCTCTGGTCCTTGATTCACCTACTCTGGGCAAGAGACTCTACCCGATCTATTCCTCTCATGATTTTGTTTACTTTTATACGGTCACACCTCATTCTCCTGTGCTCCAGGGAATAGTCCTAGCCTGCGCAACCTAGGTAACTAGGGAAATTGATGAGGGTAAAGCAGTGGATGTTGTCTATATGGATTTCAGTAAGGCCTTTGACAAGGTTCCCCATGGAAGGTTGGTTAAGAAGGTTCAATCTTTGGGTGTTAATGGCAGAGTAGCAAGATGGATTCAACAGTGGCTGAATGGGAGATGTCAGAGAGTAATGGTGGATGGCTGTTTGTCAGGTTGGAAGCCGGTGACCAGTGGGGTGCCTCAGGGATCTGTGTTGGGTCCACTGTTGTTTGTCATGTACATCAATGATCTGGATGATGGGGTGGAAAATTGGATAAGTAAGTATGCAGATGATACTAAGATAGGTGGTGTTGTGGATAATGAAGTAGATTTTCAAAGTCTACAGAGAGATTTGGGCCATTTGGAAAAGTGGGCTGAAAGATGGCAGATGGAGTTTAATGCTGATAAGTGTGAAGTGCTACATCTTGGCAGGACAAATCAAAATAGGACGTACATGGTAAATGGTAGGGAATTGAGGAATGCTGTGGAACAGAGGGATCTAGGAATAACTGTGCATAGTTCCTTGAAGGTGGAATCGCATGTAGATAGGGTGGTAAAGAAAGCCTTTGGTGTGCTGGCCTTTATAAATCAGAGCATTGAACATAGGAGTAGGGAAGTAATGTTAAAATTGTACAAGGCATTGGTAAGACCAATTCTGGAGTATGGTGTACAATTTTGATCGCCTAGTTATAGGAAGGATGTCAACAAAATAGAGAGAGTACAGAGGAGATTTACTAGAATGTTTGCCAGGGTTCCAGCAACTATGTTACAGAGAAAGGTTGAACAAGTTAGGTCTTTATTCTTTGGAGCGCAGAAGGTTAAGGGGGGACTTGATTGAGGTCTTTAAAATGATGAAAGGGATAGACAGAGTTGACGTGGATACGTTTTTTCCCATTGAGGGTAGGGAAGATTCAAACAAGAGGGCATGACATGAGAATTAAGGGACAGAGGTTTCGGGGTAACGTGAGGGGGAACTTCTTTACTCAGAGGGTGGTGGCTGTGTGGAATGAGCTTCCAGCAGAAGTGGTGGAGGCAGGATCGATTTTAACATTTAAGAGTAAAGTGGATAGGTATATGGACGTGAAGGGAATGGAGGGGTATGGTCTGAGTGCAGGTAGATGGGACTAGGGGAAAACAAATGGTCGGCACGGACTGGAAGGGCCGAGAGGGCCTGTTTCCGTGCTGTAATTGTTATATGGTTATATGGTTATATGGTTATATGGTAACCTCTCATGAGAGCTCAATAGACAATAAACAATAGGTGCAGGAGTAGGTCATTCGGCCCTTCGAGCCAGCACCGCCATTCATGTGATCACTGTTGATCATCCCCAATCAGTGCCCCGTCCCTGCCTTCTCCCCATATCCCCTGACTCCGCTATCGTTAAGAGCCCTATCTAGCTCTCTCTTGAAAGCATCCAGAGAACCTGCCTCCACCGCCCTCTGAGGCTCAGGCCCTCCAGTCTCGGCAACATCCTCATACTGTAAATCTTTGCACCTTTTGCTCAAGATTCCAGCACCTGCAGCTCCTTGTGTCTTTATCTCATGTGTAGGAAATCCTATTTTCTACACACGAGATATTCCGATTAAATCTTTTCCCCGGACAGCCACGGGGGCGCTGCGGTGGAATTGTTGCCAAAAAACCCCTGTCCCACTTAGGAGACCTAAACAGCAACCTCTGGTGACCTTGCCCGCCACCCAAAGTTTCCATGAGGTCACCGGAGGTTTTGGTCACTCTCCCTAATGGTCAAAAGTGGTTTCCGCGTGGTCGAGGCTTCATCTAGGTTGCTGCTATTTTTTCCATCATGATTAAAACCGGCCTCGACTAAAAATAGGTTGCCGTTTTAAAAATCGATAATTTTTTTAGTGGCAAGGTCTAGTCGAAGCCGGTTTTCTTCATAGTCGGGGAAGGTTTTCAACATATGCGTGGGAGGTGGTAAGAGGTTGCAGGTCACCTCGACCCTGATTTTTATTTTTGGGTGGCGGGCAAGGTCTCCAGAGGTTGCTGTTTAGGTCTCCTAAGTGGGACAGGGGCTTTTTACAGCGCTTGCAGCGCCGGAGACCCGGGTTCGATCCCGACTACGGGCGCTGTCTGTACGGAGTTCGTAAGTTCTCCCCGTGACCATATGGGTTTTTTTCCGAGATCTTTGGTTGCCCCCCACATTCCAAAGACGTGCAGGTATGTGGGTCAAATGGCTCGGTGTATGTGCAAGTTGTCAATAGACAATAGACAATAGACAATAGGTGCAGGAGTAGGCCATTTGGCCCTTCGAGCCAGCACTGTCATTCAATGTGATAATGGCTGATCATTCCCAATCAGTACCCCGTTCCTGCCTTCTCCCCATATCCCCTGACTCCGCTATCTTTAAGAGCCCTATCTAGCTCTCTCTTGAAAGCATCCAGAGAACCTGCCTCCACCGCCCTCCGAGGCAGAGAATCCCACACACTCACCACTCTTTGCGACACACTCGCCACTCTCTGTGACACACTCGCCACTCTCTGTGACACACTCGCCACTCTCTGTGTTGTCCCGAGTGTGTGCAGGAAAGCGTTAGTGTGCGGGGATCGCTGTTCGGTGCGGACTCGGTGGGTCGAAGGGCCTGCTGCCGCGCTCTATCTCTAAAACTACAACTAAAAAAAACCCATGCCCTTTGGCCCTCGATTGACCTACTCTGGGGCAAGAGACTCTGTGCATCTACCTGATCTGTTCCTGTCGTTTCAGTTTGTGAAAACTTCATACGCTGATTTAATCACCTTCTAATTTCTGAGTAGACCCGCAGTGAATCATTTGGTGCCTCAAGCCCTTGTGTTCAGCGTCGCCTGCTTCTGCAGTCAGAAGCCAAGCTGGGAGGCAAATTCTTTTCTGCGAGTCCTCCCAGATGAACAATCTTGTACTGTATGCCGTTATGCTGTGTTTTTTTATATCCCCCTCCAATTTGTTCCTCCAGCCAGTTTGCCAAATCCCCTTCCCGTCTCCTAATGGTCCCTCCTTTAATCTTCAGCCCAGGCATGTTGTTCAAGCTGTCATCTAACCAGCATGAAACACAAGCCACATCATAATGAATTTCATAGGGATTTGCTCAATGCCCGAGGGGAATATGGTTCCCGGTCCAAACAGAGAGACGAGCAAACTGGATTTGGAAAAACGCATTTTAAATGTCGACTGTTGTTGCGAAAATGCACGGAATTCTCACTTGCATTGAGGGTAATTAATAAAATAAAGGTTCAATGGATGAAAATTGGTCGTGTGCAGTTTGCCGCTTCTTTTATGATGGCCAGTGTATTTTGATGGCAGTGAGATGAAAGCTTCCATATTTCCCCCAGACGAGAGGCAAAAATTAAAGAATAATGGATTGAAACTGGCAGCCACCTAGATTCTGTTGCAACCTCACACTATCCAAGGGCAGGGCACAGCCAAAGAACCACCATTTTGCACTGAGGCCTCTGTCGTAATAATGCAAACACAAAATGTCTCGCAAACAGCGATAATGGTAATAATGAGTCATTGGACTTGTTTAGCTTAGTTTTGGTTTGGAGGTACAGCGCAGAAACAGGCCCTTCGGCCCACCGAGTCCGCACCCACCAGCGATCCCCGCGCATTGTCACTATCCCATGCGGCAGGGACAATTTACACTTGTGCCAAGCCAATTCACCTACAAACCTGCACGTCTTTGGAGTGTGGGAGGAAACCGAAGATCTCGGAGAGAACCCACGCAGGTCACGGGGAGAACGCACAAACTCCGTACAGACAGCATCGAACCTGGGTCTCTGACGCTGGTTTTCGTCTAAATAAAAACCTTCTCCGCATAACCCTTGACACCCGCACTAATCAAGAATCTATCGATCTCCCCCCTTAAAAAGACCCATTGACGGCCTCCGCAGCCTTCTGTGGCAAAGAATTCCACAGATTCACCACCCTCTGACTAAAGAAATTCATCCTCATATCCTGCCTAAAGGAACATCCTTTAATTCTGAGACTTATGATTTCTGGTCCGAGACTCTCCCACTAGTGGAAACGTCCTCTCCACATCCACTCTATCCAAGCCCTTCACTGTTCAGTACGTTTCAATGAGCTCCCCCCTCATTCATCTAAACTCCAGCGAGTACAGGCCCGGTACCATGTGTCTGATGGAGTAAAGGCGGAGATTGACAGATTCCTGATTAGTACAGGTCTCAGGGATTATAAGGAGAAGGCAGGAGAATGGGGTTGAGAGGGAAGGATAGATCAGCGATGGTTGAATGGCGGAGTAGACCCGATGGGCCAAATGGTCTAATTCTGCTCCTATAACCTATGAACGTGAATCGAGTTGAGTTCCGTTCAGTTTATTGCCGCGTGTGCCGAGGTACAGTGAAAAACTTTTTTGTTGCGTGCTAACCAGTCACGGAAAGACAACACGTGATTACAATCGAGCTGTCCCCAGTGTACAGATGCACGATAAGTGAGATACTCCTAGTTCGTGGCATCCAATGACGAAAACAATGCCCCACCATATCCCTCGGTCTGCTATTACCAAGCCAATTTGAGTCTGAAGAAGGGTCTCGAACCGAAACATCACCCATTCCTTCTCTCCAGAGATGCTGCCTGTCCCGCTGAGTTACTGAGTATCCGGGATTTAATTATTAAGCTACCCAAAAACCCATTGGCTCAGCTCTGTCGGAGTAGTGCCCCATATATAACCATATAACCATATAACAATTACAGCACGGAAACAGGCCCTCCCGGCCCTTCCAGTCCGTGCCGACCATTTGTTTTCCCCTAGTCCCATCGACCTGCACTCAGACCATACCCCTCCATTCCCTTCACGTCCATATACCTATCAATATCCATATCCATATACCTAGTCGAGAACCTTACTGAACCACATGTACTGCACTGCCCCATCATAACACTACTTAACCTCGTTACAACGTTGCCGTATTATGGTTACCCGGGTCTGGAAGCAGAGAAAGGGAGTCACAGTTTAAGAATAAGGAGTCGGCCATTTAGAACTGAGATGAGGAAAAACCTTTTCACCCAGAGAGTTGCAAATCCGTGGAATTCTCTGCCACAGAAGGCAGTGGAGGCCAATTCACTGGACCTTTTCAAGAGAGAGTTAGATAGAGCTCTTAGGGCTAATGGAATCAGGGGATATGGGGAGAAAGCAGGAAAGATGTTGCTGATTTTGGATGATCAGCCATGATCATATTGGATGGCGGTGCTGGCTCAAAGGGGCCAATGGCCTACTCCCGTCCCTATTTTCTATGTTTCTAAAGACAAAAAATGCAAGTTCTGAAGGGCACTTCTGAAGCAGATGAAATGGTTTTGTTTTTCAGGTTTTGAGTGCTGGAAATTAGCTCAACAAATTAGAATATTGCCATTTGTGCTAATTGGCGATGAACATCACACGCACCTGGCAACACTTAGCAAAGCTGTTTGCTTCACTCTTGGCCAAACTTATGCAACTGGCAATCTGTGGCGGTTATGTTAACTTTAAGCTCTCCCTTGTGTTCCTTTGGGCAATCTTGTGACTGCAATGAAAGAATACCCTTAGCCTTCACCTGCAGTCATTCTAAACAGTGGCGCAGCGGTAGAGTTGCTGCCTTACAGCGCCAGGGACCCCGGTTCGATCCTGACTACGGGCGCTTGTCTACGGAGTTTGCACGTTCTCCCCGTGACCTGCGCGGGTTTTCTCCGAGATCTTCGGTTTCCACCCGCACTCCAAAGACGTACAGGTTTGTAGGTTAATTGGCTTGGTATAAATGTTTTTTTTAATTTCCCTCATGTGTGTAGGTTAGTGTGGGGGGGATCGGCGGTTGGTGAAAACCTGGTGGGCCGAAGGGCCTGTTTCTGTGCTGTATCTCCAAACTGAACTCAACTAAACTGGGCTTGGTGGAGTAGCTACGACCAAGTGATCCCATTATATATACAGTATGTGAAGGAAGGAACTGCAGATGCTGGTTTACCCTTCGTCCCCTTTGATGTCTCGTTTTCACACCTTGCCCTTCCTTATCTCTGTGTCTCCCTCTCCCCTCCCTGACTCTCAGTCTGAAGAAGGGTCTCGACCCGAAACGTCGCCCATTCCTTCTATCCAGAGATGCAGCTGCCCGCCCGGCTGAGTTGCTCCAGCATTCTGCGTCTAGCTCCAATGCATATATATATACATGCAGAAGAACCTCATATGGAGCGGCATGCAGCGAGGAATCCATCGCAAAGTTTTATTGAATTATGTAATATCACCCTAATTGGTATTTTAATTCAACCTGCAACAATTTATCATGCTCTCAATTAGTGCACGCAGAGCGATCACAACAAACCAGTGATGTGAATGCACAAGAAGCTCTAATTGGGGACATGATAAATTGTTGTGTTGAATCCAAATATCAATTAAAGTGGCATTGCTTCACTCAGTAACGCTATTGTATAGAGTCTCCCACTGCAGGGCTAGAGTTTCTAAGCCCGCGAATAAATTGGACAATATATACGCTCGTAAAATCATGAGAGGAATAGATCGGGGAGACACACAGAGTCTCTTGCCCAGAGTAAGGGAATCGAGAACTGGGGGACATAGGTTTAAGGTGAGGGGGGGGGAAGGGGGGGAAAGATTTAATAGGAACATGTGGGGTAACCCTTTCATCCAAAAGGTGATAGGTGTACGGAACGAGCTGCCGGAGGAGGTAGTTGAGGCAGGTACTATTGGAGATATTTAAGAAACATTTAGACAGGAACATGGATAGGGCAGGTTTGGGGGGATATGGGCCAAATGCAGGCAGGTGGGAGAGTGTAGCTGGGGGCAAGTTGGGCAGAAGGGCCTGTTTCCACGCTGTATGACACTGTTCGTTCCTGATATTTGATCTCTAATCCATAAATAACCTGGATCATCAAAATAGCAGCATTAATTTCCAATCTACTTTTCACCGCTGGTGCCCGAAGCAGGCGATACTCTGTGAGCTGATGCCAAAAGTGAATCTGCAATCACGCATTGCATTGCACCCACTCTTTTTGAGTCGCTGCCTCAATAAGGCTGGCAGCATCATCAAAGACCCACACCATCCTGGCCACACACTCATCTCCCCGCTGCCTTCAGGTAGAAGGTACAGGAGCCTGAAGACTGCAACGACCAGGTTCAGGAATAGCTACTTCCCCACAGCCATCAGGCTATTAAACTCAACTCAAACAAAACTCTGAACATTAATAGCCTATTATCTGTTTATTGGCACTTTATCTGTTTTATTTATTCATGTGTGTATATATTTATACAATGGTACATGGACACACTGATCTGTTCTGTAGTCAATGCCTTCTATGTTCTGTTGTGCTGAAGCAAAGCAAGAATGTCATTGTCCTGTCAGGGACACATGACAATAAACTCTCTTGAATCGTGAATCTCCACACTTTTAAACCAGCGGCAGAGACCCGGGTTCGGTCCGGACTACGGGTGTTTGGCTGTACGGAGTTTGTACGGTCTCCCCGTGACCTGCCTGGGTTTTCTCCCAAACCTTCGGTTTCCTCCCACACTCCAAAGACGTGCAGGTTTGTAGGTCAGTTGGATTAATGTAAAATGTAAAATTGCCCCTAGTGTGTGTCGGGTAGTGTTAATGTGCGGGGATCGTGGACTAAGTGGGCCGAAGGGCCTGTTTCAGCGATGTATCTCCAAATTAAACCAAAAACGAAACCCTTACTAATCAAGGACCTATCTATCACGGTTTAAAAATACCCATGATAAATGTAAGACATAATTTAATTCAATTTAAAATTTTACATAGATTATATTACTCAAAAACTAGACTGAATAAATTCTATCCAAATACTTCCCCCATTTGTGATAAATGTCTATCCCAAAACGCAACTATAACACACTCTTTTGTCTCCTGCATAAAACTTTATAAATTCTGGAGTGATATTTTTGAAATATTTTCAAAATCATTTAAGATAAAAATGGAACCTAATACTGAAATGATTATATTTGGAGTAATGGAAGATGGGAATAAATTGAACTCATCTCAAAATTTATTTTATAATTTTGGGTTAAAAAACGGTAAAAAAACGTAACTTTTGGAAAAATACAACCATACCAGACTGATTTCTGGGATGGCAGGACTTCCATATGAAACCAGACTGATTCCTGGGATGGCAGGACTTCCATATGAAGAAAGACTGGATAGACTCGGCTTGTACTCGCTGGAATTTAGAAGATTGAGGGGGGATCTCATACAGACTTACAAAATTCTTAAGGGGTTGGACAGGCTAGATGCAGGAGGATTGTTCCCGATGTTGGGGAAGTCCAGGACAAGGGGTCACAGTTTAAGGATAAAGGGGAAGTCTTTTAGGACCGAGATGAGAAAATCATTTTTCACACAGAGAGTGGTGAGTCTGTGGAATTCTCTGCCACAAAAGGTAGTTGAGGCCAGTTCGTTGGCTATATTTAAGAGGGTTAGATGTGGCCCTTGTGGCTAAAGGGATCAGGGGGTATGGAGAGAAGGCAGGTACAGGATACTGGGTTGGATGATCAGCCATGATCATATTGAATGTCTCTGTGTCTTTAATGTCTGTTCTCTGAGCCCGGGTAGCAGAGGAGATTCGCCAGGATCAGATTCACCGTCCGAAGAAGGGTCCCGACCCGAAATGTCACGCATCCTTTTTTCCTCCAGAAATGCGGCCTGACCCGCTGGGTTACTCCAGCACTTTGCGTCTATCTTCGGTATAAAGCAGCACTTGCGGTTCCTTTCTGCGCATTTTGTCTTCATCGGGATATCTCGCCTGGGAAGGAATTTAATTTAGTTTAGTTTAGAGATACAGCACGGAAACAGGCCCTTCGGCCCACCGAGTCCATGCCGACCAGCGATCCCCGTGCACTACCACTATCCTACAAACACTAGGGACAATTTTACATTCATACCAAGCCAATTATTGTAACCTGCAAACCTGGACATCCTTGGAGTGTGGGAGGAACACCAACACTATCCTACACACACTGGGGACAATTCTCAATTACACCAGGCCGATTAACCTACAAGCCCGTACGTATTTCGAGTGTGGGAGGAAACCGAAGATCTCGGAGAAAACCCACGCAGGTCACGTGGAGAACGTACAAACTCCGTACAGGCAGCGCCCGTAGTCAGGCTCGAACCTGGGTCTCTGGTGCTGTAAGGCAGCAACTCTACCGCTGCGCCACCGTGCCACCCTGCCATGGCATACGAGGCTTTAAACCAAGCAAGTGGGATTAGTGTGGATGGGACAGCAATGGGTGTGGTGAACGAAAGGGTCTGTTTCTTTGGACTCTCTGACTCCATGAAGTCATGTCGAATAAAATTAGTCTGAGCTGCATTGGAGATGTTGGCACAAGCAAAGGAAGACTCGGGCCTGTCCCACTTAGGTGATTTTTTAGGCGACAACAGGCAAATGCCGAAAACTTTTCGACACGTTGAAACATTTTTCGGCGACTGTGGCGACAGGTTTTGCTGTCGTAGGTTGTCGCCAGGGGTCGTAGGTGAATCCCTGACAGCCGCCTAAAGAGTCGCCTAAGTGAGAAAAGGCTCTGGCAAGCTTTAAGCCATCAGGTCATAAGTGACAGGAGTAGAATTAAGCCATTCAATAGACAATAGGTGCAGGAGGAGGCCATTCGGCCCTTCGAGCCAGCACCGCCATTCAATGTGATCATGGCTGATCATCCCCAATCAGTACCCCGTTCCTGCCTTCTCCCCATATCCCCCTGACTCCGCTATTTTTAAGAGCCCTATCTAGCTCTCTCTTGAAAGCATCCAGAGAACCTGCCTCCACCACCCTCTGTGGCAGAGAATTCCACAGACTCACCACTCACTGTGAGAAAAAGTGTTTCCTCGTCTCCGTTCTAAATGGCTTACTCCTTATTCTTAAACTGTGGCCCCTGGTTCTGGACTCCCCCAACATCAGGAACACGTTTCCTGCCTCTAGTGTGTCCAAGCCCTTAACAATCATCGGCCCACCAAGTCTACCCTGCCATTCAATCGTTGCCTGATCGATCTCTCCCTCCTAATGCCATTCTTCTGCCTTCTCCCCATAACCCCTGACACCTGTACTAATCAAGAATCTATTCATCTCCGCCATAAAAATATCCACTGACTTGGCCTCCACTGCCTTCTGTGGCAAAGAATCCCACAGATTCATTACCCTCCGACTAAAGACATTTCTCCTCATCTCTGTCTTAAAAGAACGTCCTTTAATTCTGAGGCTGTGACCTCTAGTCATAGACTCTCCCACTAGAGGAAACATCCTCTCCACATCACGTCTTAAATGAGCAAACGAGGTAAACGATTGTGGAGGGAGTTCTGGAGCTCGGGGACCGAGGCTGCTGGAAGCCGTCAGTAAGTGGTGCAGGCTAGAATAACAGCAACACATTCATCACTAGACACAGCAGCACCCGACGAGACTCCAGAGACAGGATGAGAAAGTGTATTTTAATATCTACCTTGTGCAAGGCGGATAGCTTGCCTGCTACAGAATCTACCTCAGGCTAGCCAGAGGTCCACTTGCACCTCCTCCAACCTCATCGTACAGAACAGTGAAAGGCTTGGATAGAGTGGGTGTGGAGAGGATGTTTCCACTAGTGGGAGAGTCTAGGACCAGAGGTCACAGCCTCAGAATTAAAGGACGTTCTTTTAGGAAGGAGATGAGGAGAAATGTCTTCATTCAGAGGGTGGCGAATCTGTGGAATTCTTTGCCACAGAAGGCTGTGGATGCTATCAGTGGATATCTTTAAGGCAGAGATAGATGGATTATTGATTAGTGCGTTTAAGAAGGAACTGCAGATGCTGGAAAATCGGAGGTAGACAAAAATGGTGGAGAAACTCAGCGGGTGCAGCAGCATCTATGGAGAGAAGGATTTCGGCCCGAAACGTTGCCTATTTCCTTCTCTCCATAGATGCTGCTGCACCCGCTGAGTTTCTCCAGCATTTTTGTCTACCTGCTTGATTAGTACAGTGTCAGAGGTTATGGGGAGAAGGCAGGAGAATGGGGTTAGGAGGGAGAGACAGATCAGGCAACGATTGAATGGCGTAGTAGATTTGACGGACCGAATGGACTAATTCTACTCCTATTCCTTGTGACCTTGTCTCCTAGGGGCATGTTTTCGAAGCCATAATGACAAACTTTGTTTTTTTGCATGGTAATCATGGCAAGGAACGACACCACCTTTAAACAGCACCATCAACATCACGGAGGCACAGGAGACTGCAGATGCCGGCATCGTGAGCAACGTACAAAGTGCAGGAAGAACTCAGCGGGTCAGGCAGCATCTGTGGAAGGAAATGGACAGGTGGCTTGTTAGCTACTGTGCCCGTTGTTCAAGATGTGGACTCTTATACATCAGTGAGGCCAAACGTAGACTGGGCGATCTTTTCGCGGAACACCTTCGCTCAGTCCACCTGGAATCTACCTGATCTCCCGTTTCCAAACATGTTAATTCGCCTTCTCATTCCCACGCTGACCTTTCTGTCCGAGGCCTCCTCCACTGTCAGAGTGAGGCTAATCGCAAATTGGAGGAACAGCACCTCATATTTCGCTTGGGCAACTGACAGTGGTATGAATACTGATTTCTCTAACTTCAAAAGCCCTGCATTCCCTCTCGCTGCATCACTCCCCCACACAGGTCGCACCAGGTTCTCGTTCCCACCCAGCAAACTGCCTGTTTCTTTATCATCTTTACTTTTTTTTGTATCGTTCATTCATTTGTTTCATATCTCTCCGCATCATCATCTATATATCTCTCGTTTAGAAGGATGAGAGGGATGACATGACTATTACGGGTTTGGAAACATGTTCCCGATGTTGGGGGAGTCCACAACCAGGGGCCACTGTTTAAGAATAAGCGGTAAGCCATTTAGAACGGAGACGAGGAAACACTTTTTCACACAGGGAGTGGTGAGTCTGTGGAATTCTCTGCCTCAGAGGGTGGTGGAGGCAGGTTCTCTGGATACTTTCAAGAGAGCTAGATAGGGCTCTTAAAGATAGCGGAGTCAAGGGATATGGGGAGAAGGCAGGAACGGGGTACTGATTGGGGATGATCAGCCATGATCACATTGAATGGCGGTGCTGGCTCGAAAGGCCAAATGGCCTACTCCTGCACCTGTTGTGTATTGTCTATTGTCTAAATGTGAATTGTCCCCAGTGTGTGTCGGATAGTGTTAGTGTGTGGGGATCGCTGGTCGGCGCGGACTCACTGGGCCGAAGGGCCTGTTTCCGTGCTGTGTCTCTAAACTAAACTAAACTAAACTAAACTAAACTGACTCCTTGTTCTCGCTTTCCCACTTCTGATGAAGGGACTGAGAGTGGAAAAGGGCTGAAGGGCCTACTCGTGCACCTATTGTCTATTGTCTATTGCTTCCCTCTCCCCCGACTCTCAGTCTGAGGAAGGATCTCGACCCGAACCCTCACCCAACCCTTCTCTGCCGAGATGCTGCCCGCCCCGCTGAGTTACTCCAAAATGTTGTATCGACCTCCGGTTTGTAGCGGCATCTGCAGTTCCTTCCCACACAGGTTATTTATTCAGCTTGCTACGCTGTGTGAGGTGGGGGTGGGGGTGATTAGTTCCGCTAACTTGAATCATGAGTGTGATGAGAAGCATGGTGCCCCTGATGCTCAACCTGACAGGTAAAGCACAGTCAGAGATTGCCATCTGCTTATCATAGGGAACATATCAGCTGCAGAGGGTACACAAAAAGCTGGAGAAACTCAGCGGGTGCAGCAGCATCTAAGGAGCGAAGGAGATAGGCGACGTTTCGGGTCGAGACCCTTCTTCAGACTGCAGACATGGCTAGATGAGAATGGTAAGGAAGACCAGCCTAGCTATATGTACTAACAAGCTAATGCAATAGCTCTGCCTCTCTGTCATCAGGCTCTAGTTTAGATTAGTTTATTTAAGCTTAAAGATGTAAATCAAGGATTAGTATTAAGGAAGGTACACAAAATGCTGGAGAAACTCAGCGGGTGCAGCAGCATCTAAGGAGCGAAGGAGATAGGCGACGCTTCGGGTCGAGACCCTTCTTCAGACTGGTCAGGGATCAGGGAAACGAGAGATATAGACGGTGATGTGGAGAGATAAAGAACAATGAGTGAAAGATATGCAAAAAGGTATCAATGATAAAGGGAACAAGCCATTGTAAGCTATTTGTGGTGTGAAAATGAGAAGCTGTATTAGGGAACTAGTGTGTCCCATTAAGGATCTGTCTGTCTTTTCTTTGTTATTTTTAGTGTGTTTTATAAGTTTGTTTTAATGTTCTCTGGTTTGGTTTATGTGGTGGGTGGGGGAGGGGGTCGGGGGAAACTTGTTTTCAGTCTCTTACCCTGCCGGAGATGCGATTGTTTTCCGGGTGGAATCTCCGGTCACTCTGCGGCCTAACATCGTGGAGCTGGAGGCCTCGCTCGGGACTGACTTTGAGCCCCACCACGGGGACGTGGACTTGCCATTGGAGCCGGTCCCTTGCCCGGGATCGACGCTCCAACCTGCGGATTTCACCATTGAGGAGCTCGCAGTCTCGGGTAGAGGCCGCAGATGTCCGGAGCTCCAACGACGCAGAAGGTTCGACCAGCCCCGACTCGGGGTCCGATCGCTCGGCGCGAGGGAGCTGAGATTCCCCCCCCCACCACCCCGATGCAGGAGCTTGATCGCCCCGACGCGGAGGGCCCGACCACCGGCTACGGGAGCCAAGATCATCCCGTCAACGGAGGGCTCGAGGCCCCCGACCGTGGGAGGACAAAGAAGGGAAGAGATTGAATTTTATTTTCGCCTTCCATCACAGTGAGGAATGTGGAGGAGTCACTGTGGTGGATGTTTATGTTAAAATGTATTTTGTGTGTTCCGTTACTTTTTATTGGTATGACTGTGTGGCAAATGAAATTCCTCGTATGTTGCAAAACATACTTGGCTAATAAAGTAGTATTGTATAATTGTTATTTTTTTAAATGCAAAAATCAAACGCGTGCAATAGATGAGGCATCTGGGTAGCATCATCTGATCTGATATTAAACCCTGAGAGGAATAGATCAGAGTATAGAAGCTGGGAGGCCATGTTGCAGTTGTATGAGACGTTGGTGAGGCCACGTTCAGGGTGTTGCGTTAAGTTCGGTGCACCGTTGCATAGGAAAGGAGTTGTCAAGCTGGAAAGGGTGCAACAAAGATTTACGAGGATGCTGCCAGGACTAGAGGACCTGAGGACCTACAGTGAGATGTTGAGGAGGCTGGGACTCTATTCCTTGGAGCGCATGGTGATGATGAAAATCATGAGAGAATCGATCGGGTAGATGCACAGAGTCTCTTGCCCAGAGTAGGGGCATCGAGGACCAGAGGGCGTAAGGTTAAAATGAAGAGGGAATGATTTAATAGGGGTAACATTTTCACACAAAGGGTGGTGGGTGTATGGAACAAGCTGCCAGAGGAGGTAGCTGAGGCTGGGACTATCCCTTTGTTTAAGAAACAGTTAGACAGGTACATGGGTAGGACAGGTTTGAAGAGATAAGGGCCAAACGCAGGCAGGTGGGACTACTGTAGCTGGGACATGTTGGTCGGTGTGGGCAAGTTCAATTAATCAATCCATCAAAGACTTTATTGTCATTCAAAAACACTCCAACATCTGCAAGTCTGAACGAAATGTTGTTGCAAGTTGGGCCGAAGGGCCTGTTTCTCCGCTGTATGACCCTACATTGATAATCATTCTAAGCAAAGCTTGTCACTGCGTCTCTGTATACGTGACAATATAAACCTGAATCTAATGTTACCCAACCTGAGGCCCAAACTCGCAAACAATAAGACTATTTTAATGGAATGACAATCAAGTCTAGTTTAGTTTTGTTTAATTTAGTTTAGAGGTACAACGCAGAAACGGGCCCTTCACCCACCGAGTCCATGTCGACCAGCGATCCTAACACTATTGTACACACACTCGGGACAATTTACAATTATACCAAGCCAATTAACCTACAAACCTGTATGTCTTTGGAGGAAACCGAAGAATCGGAGAAAATCCATGCGGTCACAGGGACAGAGAGGAGGGATTATCCCGGCATTTAAGAAACAGTTAGACAGGTACATGGGTAGGACAGGTTTGGAGGGACATGGACCAAACGCATGTAGCTGGGGCATGTTGGCGGGTGTGGGCAAGTTGAGCCAAAGGGCCTGTTTCCACGCTGTATCAACCTACGATTCTATGACTCTGGGACTCTATGAACATGGGGTTTTAATCGTTCTCCTGTCGGGACACTGATGGCTTGCTTCACTGAGAGGATGGCAGAATGGTTGATTCATTCCTCAGTTTGGATGTCCTGCGCCAACCCAGGTCTACGAGATTTCCCATATACTCCGCAGGGCAGCATGGTGGCAACAGCAGTAGAGTTGCTGCCTTACAGCGCCAGAGACCCGGGTTCCGTCCTGACTACAGGTGCTGTTGGTACGGAGTTTGCACGTTCTCCCCGAGACCTGCGTGGGTTTTCCCCGGGTGCTCTTGTTTCCTCCCACACGGCAAAGACGCACAGGTTTGTAGGTTAATTGGCTTGGTATAAATGTAAATTGTCCCTAACGTGTGAAGGGCCTGGTGTGCGGGGATCGCTGGTCGGCGCGGACTCGGTGGGCCGAAGGCTTGTTTCTGCGCTGTATTCAGAAAGCATTTGATAAGGTCCCACATAGGAGATTAGTGGGCACAATTAGGGCACATGGTATTGGGGGCAGAGTGCTGACATGGATAGAGAAGTGGTTGGCAGACAGGAAACAAAGAGTAGGGATTAACGGGTCCCTTTCAGAACGGCAGGCAGTGACTAGTGGGGTACCGCAAGGCTCGGTGCTGGGACCGCAGCTATTTACAATATACATCAATGATTTGGATGAAGGGATTCAAAGTAACATTAGCAAATTTGCTGATGACTCAAAGCTGGGTGGCAGTGTGAACTATGAGGAGGATGCTATGAGAATGCAGGGTGACTTGGACAGGTTGGGGGAGTGGGCAGATGCATGGCAGTTGAAGTTTAATGTGCGGTTATCCACTTTGGTAGCAAAAACAGGAAGGCAGATTACTATCTAAATGGCGTCACATTGGGAAAAGGGGAAGTACAGCGGGATTTGGGGGTCCCTGTACATCAGCCTATGAAAGTAAGCATGCAGGTACAGCAGGCAGTGAAGAAAGCGAATGGCATGTTGGTCTTTATAACAAGAGGAGTCGAGTATAGGAGCAAAGAGGTCCTTCTGCAGTTGTACAGAGCCCTAGTGAGACCACACCTGGAGTATTGTGTGCAGTTTTGGTCCCCTAATTTGAGGAAGGACATTCTTGCTATTGAGGGAGTGTAGCGTAGGTTTACAAGGTTAATTCCCGGGATGGCGGGACTGTCATATGCTGAGAGAATGGAGCAGCTGGGCTTGTACACTGTGGAGTTTAGAAGGATGAGAGGGAATCTCATTGAAACATATAAGATTGTTAAGGGCTTGGACACACTAGAGGCAGGAAACATGTTCCCGATGTTGGGGGAGTCCAGAACCAGGCACCACAGTTTAAGAAGGTGCCTGATCTGTCCACGGTCTGAAGAAAGGTCTCGACCCGAAACGTCGCCTATCTCCTTCGCTCCTTAGATGCTGCTGCACCCACTGAGTTTCTCCAGCCTTTTGTGTATCCACAGTTTAAGAATAAGGAGTAAGCCATTTAGAGTGGAGACGAGGAAACACTTTTTCTCACAGAGAGTGGTGAGTCTGTGGAATTCTCTGCCTCAGAGGGCGGTGGAGGCCGGTTCTCTGGATGCTTTCAAGAGGGAGCTAGATAGGGCTCTTAAAAATAGCGGAGTGAGGGGATATGGGGAGAAGGCAGGAACGGGGTACTGATTGGGGATGATCAGCCATGATCACAGTGAATGGCGGTGCTGGCTCGAAGGGCCAAATGGCCTACCCCTGCACCTATTGTCTATTGTCTATTATCTCCAAACCAAACTAAACTCTGTGTTTATTTTTTCTGTGTTAATTGTGTCCATACCTCATGATTTCCAATGCCTCACATTTTTAATAGGATTAGCATCTCAGACTGTGACCCAGTGTCTGTGTGGTAAAGAGGATTTCATTCTCTCGACAGAAAGAAAATCTATATAACTGGTGATGGACCCATTAACCTCACCCTAGCAGCGGTTTTGAGTCTGAAGATGGTTCCCAACCCAAAATCCCACCAATCCACGCTCTGCAGGGTTGCTGCCTGACCAGTTCAGTTACCCCAGCAGTTTGCCTTTTTTTGTAAACCAGCATCTGCAGTTCCTTGTTTCCAGCAGAGAACCTTTCCTCTATCAATTTTCTCTGACCCCCCAACTTCCGTCCAACTGAAAATTGTGGACGCAGCCCGCCCAGACCATCACACAAACCCACCTCCCTTCCATTGACTCCATTTATGCCTCGCGCTGCCTCGGCAAGGCCAGCAGCATCATCAAGGACCAGTCAAACCCCGGACACTCCCTCTTCTCTGTGGAACTCTCTGCCACAGAAGGTAGTTGAGGCCAGTTCGTTGGCCATATTTAAGAGGGAGTTGGATGTGGCCCTTGTGGCTGAAGGGGTCAGGGGGTATGGGGAGAAGGCAGGTACAGGATACTGAGTTGGATGATCAGCCATGGTCATATTGAATGGCGGTGCAGGCTTGAAGGGCCGAATGGCCTACTCCTGCACCTAATTTCTATGTTTCTATGTTTCCCCCCACTCCCATCGGGCAACTGATATCGCGGTGTGAAAACGCACACCTCCAGATTCAGGGACCGTTTCTTCCCAGGTGCTATCAAGCAACCGAACCAACCGACCACAACCAGAGAGCAGTCCTGAACTACTATCTACGTCATTGGTGACCCTCGGACTATCTTTGATCAGACTTTACTGGCTTTACCTTGCACTAAACGTTATTCCCTTACCATGCATCTGTACACTGTAAATGGCACAATTGTAATCACGTGTTGTCTTTCCGCTGGTTAGCACGCAACAAAGGCTTTTCACTGTACCTCGGTACACGTGACAGTAAATGAAACTGAACTGAACTGAATATGAGTCTGGAGAAAGTTCCCAACCCAAAACGTCACCTATCCATGAATTCGAGAGATGCTGCCTAACCCATTAAGTTACTCCAGCAGTTTGTGTATTTCTTAGTAAACCAGCGTCTGTAGTACCTTTTTTCTAGCAGGGATATTCCTTTCCTCTATCTATTGCTCTGCCCACACCTTCTCTCCTACTGTCAGCACGGTGGTGCGGCGGTAGAGTAGCTGCCGCACGGCGCCAGAGGCCCAGGTTCGATCCTGACTATGGGTGCTGTCTGTACGGAGTTCGTACGTTCTCCCCGTGACCTGCGTGGGTTTCATCCCAGATCTTCGGTTTCCTCCCACACTTCAAAGACGTACAGACTTGTAGATTAATTGGTTTGGTGTAAATGTGGCCTTCATAACAAGAGGAGTTGAGATTAGGAGCAAGAGGTCCTTCTGCAGTTGTACAGGGCCCTAGTGAGACCACACCTGGAGAATTGTGTGCAGATTTGGTCTCCAAATTTGAGGAAGGACATTCTTGCTATTGAGGGAGTGCAGCGTAGGTTCACAAGGTTAATTCCCAGGATGGCGGGACTGCCATATGCTGAGAGAATGGAGCGGCTGGGCTTGTACACTCTGGAGTTTAGAAGGATGACAGGTGATCTTATTGAAACATATAAGATTATAAAGGGTTTGGACACGCTAGAGGCAGGAAACATGTTCCCGATGTTGGGGGAGTCCAGAATCGGGGCTACAATTTAAGAATAAGGGGCAAGCCATTTGGAACGGAGACGAGGAAACACTTTTTCACACAGAGAGTTGTGAGTCTGTGGAATTCTCTGCCTCAGTGGAGGCCGGTTCTCTGGATACTTTCAAGAGAGAGCTAGATAGAGCTCTTAAAGATAGCGGAGTCAGGTGATATGGGGAGAAGGCAGGAACGGGGTACTGATTGGGGATGACCAGCCATGATCACGTTGATTGGCGGTGCAGGCTCGAAGGGCCGAATGGCCTACTCCTGCACCTATTGTCTATTGTCTATTGTCTAAATGTGAATTGCCCCCAGTGTGTGTCGGATAGTGTTAGTGTGCGGGGATCGCTGGTCGGCACGGACTCACTGGGCCGAAGGGCCTGTTTCCGTGCTGTGTCTCTAAACTAAACTAAACTAAACTTAACTAAACTAACTCCTTGTTCTCGCTTTCCCACTTCTGATGAAGGGGCTGAGAGTGGAAAAGTTAACTGTTTCTCACGCGCTGCCCAACCTGCTGAGTGTTTCCAGTGTTTCCGGAGTGTTTCTGTCTCAAGTCTGAAGAAGGGTCCCGACCCGAGATGTCACGCACCGGTTTTACCCCCGAGATGCGGCCTGACCCGCTGAGTTGCTGCAGCTCTTTGTGTCTGTTTCCCGACTGTTCTGTTTTCGTCCATTCAATACCTGCTAGTTTTGACAACATTCATCAAAAATGCTTTTGAGTCCACTGTTTCTCCTGAAGTTATAATTCCTCTCGATCCACAATAACAGCTAAAAGTTCAGTTCAGTTTTTGTTTTATTTGTCATGTGTAGGTTAATTCAGGGTCAACGGTACAGTGAAATGTGCTTGACAAGACAACGCGTCACCTCAGCAATGATGTTACAAGGATAAAAAATAAGTTGAAAAAAAGATAAGATAAAAGTGACATTGGTAGGTAAAAGACAATAATAAATAAAATCAATATATATGATGTGTTGAAGAAGGAACTGCAGATGCTGGAGAATCGAGGGTTACACAAAAAGCTGGAGAAACTCAGCGGGTGCAGCAGCATCTAAGGAGCGAAGGAGATAGGCGATAGGATGTGTTTATGAGTTCAGAAGCCTGATGGCCTGATGATTAAAAACTGTTCTTAAGTCTGGTGGTACGTGTTCCTGTATCGTCTGCCAGCCTGGGTGCTGGGTGGCTGTGGTCCTTGATGAGGCTGAGTGCCTTCCGCAGGCTCCGCTTGTGAAAAATGTCCTGAATGGCCGGGAGACAGCTGCCGGTGATGTGCCGCGCCGCCTCCGCCACTCTCTGTAGCGATGTGCGGCTGCGGGCAGAACAGTTCCCGTACCAGACTGTGATGCAGCCCGTCAGCAGGCTCTCTCTCGACGGTGCAAGAAACAGACTAGAAAAGTACATCCTGTTTACAAACAAATTCTCTCATGCAGGTATTGATAGCCACCATACAGCGCTGGGTCCAATCTTGATTATGGGTGCTGTCTGCACAGAGTTTGTACATTCTCCCTGCGAGCACGTGGGTTTTCTCCGGGTTCTCCAGTATCCCCCCACACTCTAAATACGTACAGTGTTGCAGGTTACTTGGTTTCAGTAAAATTGTAAATTGTCCCCAGTGTGTAGGATGGTGCGAGTGTGCGGGATGATCGCTGGTCGGTGTGGAATCGGTGGGGCTGCTTCCACGCTGTATCTCTAAAGTCTAAAATTAAAGATCCTGTCGTACATAGAAACATAGAAACATAGAAAATAGGTGCAGGAGCAGGCCATTCGGCCCTTCGAGCCTGCACCGCCATTCAATATGATCATGGCTGATCATCCAACTCAGTATCCTGTACCTGCCTTCTCTCCATACCCCCTGATCCCTTTAGCCACAAGGGCCACATCTAACTCCCTCTTAAATATAGCCAATGAACTGGCCTCAACTACCTTCTGTGGCAGAGAATTCCAGAGACTCACCACTCTCTGAGTGAAAAATGTTTTCCTCATCTCGGTCCTAAAGGATTTCCCCCTTATCCTTAGACTGTGACCCCTTGTTCTGGACCTCCCCAACATCGGGAACAATCTTCCTGCATCTAGCCTATCCAACCCCTTAAGAATTTTGTAAGTTTCTATAAGATCCCCCCTCAGTCTTCTAAATTCTAGCGAGTACAAGCCGAGTCTATCCAGTCTTTCCTCATATGAAAGTCCTGACATCCCAGGAATCAGTCTGGTGAACCTTCTCTGTATCCCCTCTATGGCAAGAATGTCTTTCCTCAGATTTGGAGACCAAAACTGTACGCAATACTCCAGGTGTGGTCTCACCAAAACCCTGTACAACTGCAGTAGAACCTCCCTGCTCCTATACTCAAATCCTTTCGCAATGAATGCTAACATACCATTTGCTTTCTTCACTGCCTGCTGCACCTGCATGCCTACTTTCAATGACTGGTGTACCATGACACCCAGGTCTCGCTGCATCTTCCCTTTTCCTAATTTGCCACCATTAAGATAATAGTCTACCCTCCTGTTTTTGCCACCAAAGTGGATAACCTCTCATTTATCCACATTATACTGCATCTGCCATGCATTTGCCCACTCACCCAGCCTATCCAATTCACCTTGCAGCCTCCTAGCATCCTCCTCACACCTAACACTACCCCCCAACTTAGTGTCATCCACAAACTTGGAGATGTTGCATTCAATTCCCTCGTCCAAATCATTAATATATATTGTAAGTAGCTGGGGTCCCCGCACTGAGCCTTATGGTACCCCACTAGTCACTGCCTGCCATTCTGAAAGGGACCCGTTTACTCCTACACTTTGATATCAACCTCATTGTCCATTACATCAATTGTCATGTCATCTGCAACTTTACTAACAATTACTGATAAGGTCCCACATAGGAGATTAGTGGGCACAATTAGGGCATGTGGTATTGGAGGTAGTAGAGTGCTGACGGATAGAAAATTGGTTGGCAGACAGGAAACAAAGAGTAGAGATTAACGGGTCCCTTTCAGAATGGCAGGCAGTGACTAGTGGGGTACAGCAAGGCTCGGTGCTGGGACCACCGTTATTTACAATATACATCAATGATTTTGATGAAGGGATTCAAAGTAACATTGGCAAATTTGCAGATGACACAAAGCTGGGTGGTACTGTGAACTGTGAAGAGGATGCTATGAGGATGCAGGGTGACTTGGACAGGTTGGGGGAGTGGGCAGATGCATGGCAGATGCAGTTTAATGTGGATAAATGTGAGTTTATCCACTTTGGTAGCAAAAACAGAAGGCAAATTATTATGTAAATAGTGTCAAGTTGGGAAATGGGGAAGTACAACAGGATCTGAAGTAGATTTGTGGATAATGAAGTAGATTTTCAAAGTCTACAGAGAGATTTGGGCCATTTGGAAAAGTGGGCTGAAAGATGGCAGATGGAGTTTAATGCTGATAAGTGTGAAGTGCTACATCTTGGCAGGACAAATCAAAATAGGACGTACATGGTAAATGGTAGGGAATTGAGGAATGCTGTGGAACAGAGGGATCTAGGAATAACTGTGCATAGTTCCCTGAAGGTGGAATCGCATGTAGATAGGGTGGTAAAGAAAGCCTTTGGTGTGCTGGCCTTTATAAATCAGAGCATTGAATATAGGAGTAGGGAAGTAATGTTAAAATTGTACAAGGCATTGGTAAGACCAATTCTGGAGTATGGTGTACAATTTTGGTCGCCTAATTATAGGAAGGATGTCAACAAAATAGAGAGAGTACAGAGGAGATTTACTAGAATGTTGCCAGGGTTCCAGCAACTATGTTACAGAGAAAGGTTGAACAAGTTAGGTCTTTATTCTTTGGAGCGCAGAAGGTTAAGGGGGGACTTGATTGAGGTCTTTAAAATGATGAAAGGGATAGACAGAGTTGAAGTGGATACGTTTTTCCCATTGAGGGTAGGGAAGATTCAAACAAGAGGGCATGACATGAGAATTAAGGGACAGAAGTTTAGGGGTAACGTGAGGGGGAACTTCTTTACTCAGAGGGTGGTGGCTGTGTGGAATGAGCTTCCAGCAGAAGTGGTGGAGGCAGGATCGATTTTAACATTTAAAAGTAAAGTGGATAGGTATATGGACGTGAAGGGAATGGAGGGGTATGGTCTGAGTGCAGGTAGATGGGACTAGGGGAAAACAAATGGTCGGCACGGACTGGAAGGGCCGAGAGGGCCTGTTTCCGTGCTGTAATTGTTATATGGTTATATGGTTATATGGTTTATATGGTTATATCTGGGGGTCCTTGTTCATCTATCAATGAAAATAAGCATGCAGGTAAGGCAGGCAGTGAAGAAAGCGAATGGCATGTTGGCCTTAATGACAAGAGGAGTTGAGTATAGGAGCAAAGAGGTCCTTCTGCAGTTGTTTGGGCCGGAGTGAGACCTCACCTGGAGTATTGTGTGCAGTTTTGGTCCCCTAATTTGAGGAAGGACATTCTTGCTATTGAGGGAGAGCAGCGTAGGTTAATTACCAGGATGGCGGGCCTATAATATGCTGAGCGAATAGAGCGGCTGGGCTTGTACACTCTGGAGTTTAGAAGGATGAGAGGGGATCTTATTGAAACAGAAAAGATTATTAAGATTATTTGGACACGCTAGAGGCAGGAAACGTGTTCCCGATGTTGGGGGAGTCCAGAACCAGGGGCCACAGTTTAAGAATAATGAGTAAGCCATTTAGAACGGAGATGAGGAAACACTTTTTCACACAGAGAGTGGTGAGTCTGTGGAATTCTCTGCCTCAGAGGGCGGTGGAGGCAGGTTCTCTGGATGCTTTCAAGAGAGAGCTAGATAGGGCTCTTAAAGATAGCGGAGTCAGGGGATATGGGGAGAAGGCAGGAGCGGGGTACTGATTGTGGATGATCAGCCATGATAGTGGGATAGAACTAGTGTACAGGGTGATTGTTGGCCTGCGTGGACCTGGTGAGCCAGCGGGCCTGTATCTTGAAACTAAACGAAACTCTGGGCCTGATTGTATTCATGCAGAGAGGTCTTTTCTTTGGCTGGATAGCACGAGAACAAAAGCTTTTCACCCTACCTCGGTAGACGTGACAATTACTACTAAACCTATTAAATAATAAACGTCCTACTTAAAATAAATAAGGCCAGCATCGCCAAAAAGCTGTAGCTGGTTGCTGTGTCCAGTTTGAATAGCCAGACCCTGCCGGATGGAGATCAGGTCAATTGTGTGGTGACTGGAATTTTGAACCTTCCCAAACTTAAAAACAAAAAATGAAATGCATATTGACTGGATATGGTAATCTCATGGAACATATTGAGAAGTGTTCCCTGCTTGCCAACTATTACAAACACATCTCCGGGATATCAAAAATTCAGGATGAGTCGCATATGCATGATTATACATTTGGCACTGAGATGCTCAGAGCAAGTCATGAGATGCATCAGGCCTGTGAGGGGGATGCAGCAGACCAAAAACTGCACAATGGTTCATATCTGATAGGAGCAGAATTAGGCCATTTGGCCCATCAAGTCTACTCCACCATTCAATCATGGCTGATCTATCTTTCCCTCATAACCCCATTCTCCTGCCTTCTCCCCAGAACCCCTGATACCTGTACTAATCAAGAATCTATCTATCTCTGCCTTAAAAATATCACTCAACTTGGCGTTCTGTGGCAATGAATTCCACAGATTCACCACCCGCTAACGATAGAAATCCCTCCTCATCTCCTACCTAAAGGAACGTCCTTTAATTCTGAGGCAGTGGCCTCTGGTCCCAGACTCTTCCACCAGTGAAAACATCCTCTCCACATACACTCTATCCAGGCCTTTCACTGTTCAATGAGGTGTCCCCTCATCCTTCTAAACTCCAGCGGGTAGAGGCCCAGCACCATCAAATGTTCTGGTGCAAGGAAACATAACAGGGCGGCACGGTGGTGCAGTGGTAGTGTCGCTGCCTACAGGGCCTGTCCCAGCAGCATGCAACTCCATGCGATGAGCGCGACCTAACGTGGTCGCTTGAGCCGTCCGGCGTCGCGGGGCCGGTCCCACTTCGATCGCCGGAGCCGTGCGGAATTGTGCGGAGTTCGTCCCGACATCGCGCGGGGCTCCGACAAACTGACCATGTTCAAAAATTCCGCGCGGCAACGGCTTGTTCGGCTCGCAGTCGCCTCGACACATTACTCACCGCCTCGACATCGTGACCCTCTCTGTGTGTGCCTCTGTGCCCCTCTCTGTGTGTCCCTCTCTGTCCTGGCGAACTTACCTTTAAGACTTCGCTCCAGGTTCGCCTCACTTTGCGCTGCGTTGCGCCACTCACCCCACCTCCGCGCGGCCCCCGCTGCCGGTTTGCTCGCGCTCTTCGCATGCAGGCGCATGCTGTTGGGAACTGCCCTGTACCGGGATCACCCGACATCCGCGCGGCCCCCGCTGCCGGTTTGATCGCGCTCACCGCATGGAGTCGGATGCTGGTCGGACAGGCCCTTTACAGTGCTTACAATGCCAGAGACCCAGGTTCGATCCCGACTACGGGTGCTTATTTGTACCGTATTTGTATGTTCACCCCGTGACCGCGTGGGTTTTCTCTGAGATCTTCGGTTTCCTCCCACACTCCAAAGACGTACAGAATTGTAGTCCAATTGGCTTCAATGTAAATGTAAAATTATCCCTCGTGTGTGTTGGATAACGTACTTCTTCTTGCGTATGGCGCGCACGGCCTAAAGTTGTAGATCAAGGGTAGACATCCAGGCCAGGACAGCATCAGTTACTGGGTGGATGGCTTTGATTCCCCCCCCCCCCCCCGGGAAAAGCCTCAGTGAGCAGTCATTCACGATGGTCTGGTCTGGATGTCCGCAGTCACAAGCAGGACATCCCCCACTTATGCAGGTGATGGGCTGTTCCTCCATGGAGGGTGCGGATTCTGTTCAGGCTTAGCCATTGCTTGCGATGGAGGTCAAAACCCGGTGGTTTCATGTGTGGGATGGCTGGTTGGTGCACAATCGGTAGGCCGAAGGGCCTGTTTCCCCGCTGTAACTCTAAAACTAAACTAAACTAGATATCAGAGGCATTTATGCATCCCTCCCAACTTCTGTTTATCGACTTAGCATTTGAGATTGAGGACGAATGAGAAACTGTTTGTTGATTCAACAATGCAATGCTCTGGGGTAGACACGAAATGCTGGAGTAACTAACTCTGCAGGTCAGGAAGCATCTCTGGGGAGAAGTAACGGGCCTAGTGAAAGGCCTGGATAGGGTGGTGGTGGAGAGGATGTTTCCACTAGTGGGAGAGTCTAGGACCAGAGGCCATAGCCTCAGAATAAAGTGACGAACCTTTAGAATGGAGATGAGGAGGAATTTCTTTAGTCAGAGAGTGATGAATCTACCACAGACAGCTGTGGAGATCAAGTCAGTGGATACTTTTACGGAGGATATTAACATATTCTTGATTAGTACGGGCGGCATAGAAACATAGACAATAGGTGCAGGAGGAGGCCATTCGGCCCTACGAGCCAGCACCACCATTCATTGTGATCATGGCTGATCATCCACAATCAGTAACCCGTGCCTGCCTTCTCCCCATATCGCTAGATTCCACTAGCCCCTAGAGTTCTATCCAACTCCATTTAAATTCATCCAGTGAATTGGCTTCTACTGCCTTCTGTGGCAGAGAATTCCACAAATTCACAACTCTCTGGGTGAAAAAGGTTTTTTTCTCATCTCAGTCTTAAATGGCCTCCCCATTATTCTTAAACTGTGGCCCCTGGTTCTGGACTCGCCACACATTGGGAACAATTTTTCCTGCCTCTAGCTTGCCCAGTCCTTTTATAATTTAATACGCTCCTCTCTCATCCTTCTAAACTCCAGTGAATACAAGCCCAGTCTTTCCAATCTTTCCTCATATGGCACGGGTAATGGTGAGAAGGCAGGAGAATCGGGTTGAGAGGGAGAGATAGATGATTGAACGGCGGAGTAGATTTGATGGGACGAATGGCCAAATTCTGCTCCTATAACATGAATACGGACAGAATCTTCCCAATGCTGGCATGTTTGCTTCATTTGCTGAACAGTTGTGAATGGAATGAGACATTGCCATCAGCAAACATCCCAATGTTGAAGTGTGTTGGAAGGATCGGCAGATGCTGGTTTAAACCGAGGATAGACAACAGCATCTCATATTTCATTTGGGCAGCTCAAAGCCCAGTGGTATGAATATTGATCTCTCTCACTTCCAAGTAACCGCAGCATTCCCGCTCTCTCTATCCCTCCCTCACCCAAGTCGCACCAACTTCTCGTTTTCACCCAACAAACCCACACCTGGAGTATTGCGTACAGTTTTGGTCTCCTAATCTGAGGAAAGACATTCTTGCCATAGAGGGGGTACAGAGAAGGTTCACCAGACTGATTCCTGGGATGGCAGGACTTCCATATGAAGAAAGACTGGATAGACTCGGCTTGTACTCGCTGGAATTTAGGAGATTGAGGGGGGATCTTATAGAGACTTACAAAATTCTTAAGGGGTTGGACAGGCTAGATGCAGGAGGATTGTTCCCGATGTTGGGGAAGTCCAGAACAAGGGGTCACAGTTTATGAATAAGGTGGAATTCCTTTAGGACCGAGATGAGAAAAACATTTTTCACACAGAGAGTGGTGAGTCTGTGGAATTCTCTTCCACAGAAGGTAGTTGAGGCCAGTTCATTGGCTATATTTAAGAGGGAGTTAGATGTGGCCCTTGTGGCTAAAGGGATCAGGGGATATGGAGAGAAGGCAGGTACAGGATACTGAGTTGGATGATCAGCCATGATCATATTGAATGGCGGTGCAGGCTCGAAGGGCCGAATGGCCTACTCCTGCACCTATTTTCAATGATTCTATGATTCTATGAAACAGCTAACAATGGCCTGTTTCAATAGCCAATAGACAATATCTACACTATATACTATCAATATCAACACTATCCTACACGCACTGGGGACGTTTTACATTTATACCAAGCCAATCGACCAACAAATCTGCACGTCTTTGGAGTGTGGGAGGAAACCGGAGCACCCGGAGAAAACCCACGCAGGTGACGGGGAGAACGTGCAAACTCTGTGCAGGCAGCACCCGGAGTCAGGATCGAACCGGGGTCTCTGGCGCTGTAAGGCAGCAACTCCACCGCTGAGCCACTGTGCCTCCCGCATGGTTGTGCCGCCATTTAGATTGTATTGTCAGTATAAATCCAATGATTCCAGATAGTCACAGTCACAGATTCAATAGACAATAGACAATAGGCCATTCGGCCCTTCGAGCCAGCACCCCATTCAATGTGACCATGGCTGATCATCCCCAATCAGTACCCCGTTCCTGCCTTCTCCCCATATTCTCTGGCCACTATTTTTAAGAGCCCTATCTAGCTCTCTCTTGAAAGCATCCAGAGAACCTGCCTCCACCGCCCTCTGAGGCAGAGAATTCCACAGACTCACCACTCTCTGTGAGAAACAGTGTTTCCTCATCTCCGTTCTAAATGGCTTACTCCTTATTCATAAAACTGGTTCGCCCCTGGTTCTGGTCTCCCCCAACATCGGGAACATGTTTCCTGCCTCTAGCATGTCCAAGCCCTTAACAATCTTATATGTTTTCATAGATACTTATATATATCTATCTAACTCTCTCTTAAATCCATCCAGTGACTTGGCCTCCACTGCCCTCTGTGGCAGGGAATTCCACAAATTCACAACTCTCTGGGTGAAAAAGTTTTTTCTCACCTCAGTCTTAAATGGCCTCCCCTTTATTCTAAGACTGTGGCCCCTGGTTCTGGACTCACCCAACATTGGGAACATTTTTCCTGTATCTAGCTTGTCCAGTCCTTTTATAATTGTATTAGTTTCTATAAGCCTTATGGGCCTGTCCCACTTCTATTGGCCTTATGGGCCTGTTCCCACTTAGGCGACTTTTTAGGCGACTGCAGGAGACTATGCATTCGCCACATGGTCGCCACATGTTCGTGGGTGGTTGCCGGGGAGTCGCCTTCATGGTCGCGAGGCGTTCCCGCGTTCTGGGAACTAGTCACGGCCTCATTATGGTCGCCGTGAATTTATCAACATGTTGAAAAATTAGCAGCGACTAGAATGAAGTTGCCATGGAGCGTAGCGAGAATTCTCGGGCCGTAGGTGGGTTGCCAGGAGGTCGAAGGTTCTCGAAGGTTGTAGCCGGTGCTGACCGGTGAATTTAATTCACTCATTGAGGAAAAAAAGGTAAGCAGTAGTTTTCAGAACCAAGGATAACCAACTAATGTTAAATGTCCGGGGGTACACAAAAAGCTGGAGAAACTCAGCGGGTGCAGCAGCATCTAAGGAGCGAAGGAGATAGGCGACGTTTCGGGCCGAGACCCTTCTTCAGACTGGTCAGGGATCAGGGAAACGTTTTGTGTACCCTCGATTCTCTAGCATCTGCAGTTCCTTCTTTAAAAAATAATGTTAAATGTCCGTTGAGCTTCACAGCCGTGTATCTCTGGCTTCCTAAAAGGTGTCTCCCTTACTTCTCCCCCTTCTCCCCCCTCGCCCTCCCCTCTCCCCCCTCTTTTAAAGGACTTACCGTACACTGTGCTTTCACCGTCTTAATTACAGCGCCAACCTTCCTGTTCATCGCAGTGTGTGTCTGTATCACCTTGGCTTTGCACCGTGTGAATTTCGCTCAGACAGCGCTCCCCCCGCTTGCCCTGTCCCCCGCCTGCATAACGGGCTGGTGAAGGAAGCGATGTGTGTGTGTGTGTGTGTTCCACTCTGACAGTCGCCGTTCCAGTTGCTGTTTTTTTCAGACAGTCGCCGGCAGTCGCCTAAAAAATCGCCTAAGTGAGACAGGCCCATTACAGCGCCAGAGACCCGGGTTCGATCCTGACTACGGGTGCTTGTCTGTACGGAGTTTGTACATTCTCCCCGTGACCTGCGTGGGTTTTCCCTGAAATCTTATGAAGGATGATGCCAGGACCAGAGGGTGTGAGCTATGGGGAGAGGTTGAGTAGGCTGGGTCTCAATTCCATGGAGCGTCGGAGGATGAGGGGAGATATTATAGAATTATACAAAATCCTGAGAGGAATAGATCGGGGAGTCTTTTACCCAGAGTAGGGTAATCGAGGACCAGAGGACATTGGTTCAAGGTGAAGGGGAAAAGATTTAATAGGAACCCGAGGGGTAACTTTTTCACACAGAGGGCAGTGGGTGTCTGGAACAAGTCAAGTCAAGTCAAGATTATCTGTCACATACACATACAAGAAGTGCAGTGAAATGAAAGTGGCAACGCCTGCGGATTGTGCAAAACAACAGAACAACAGAACCGAACAGAACCAGTGTTTACATTAAAAAAAATAGACGCAACAGTAAATGAGTCCCTGGTGAGATCAGAGTTTACAGTCCGGATGGCCTGTGGGAAGAAACTCTGTCTCAGCCTCTCTGTTTTCACAGCGTGACAGCGGAGGCGTTTGCCTGACCGTAGCAGCTGGAACAGTCCGTTGCTGGGGGGGTAGGGGTCCCCCATAATGCTGCTGGCTCAGGATCTGCATCTCCTGTTGTATAGGTCCTGCAGGGGGGGGAGTGTAGTGCATAGTGCATAAGGCTGAAGGCTCGGCCGAGCCTTCCTGTCCTGGGCAGAGCAGTTCCCAAACCAGATTGTGATGTTGCTGGACAGGATGCTTTCTACAGCCCCGGAGTAGAAGCACTGAAGGATCCTCAGAGAGACTCGGAATTTTCTCAGCTGCCTGAGGTGCGGCAGCGTGTGTTGTCCAAGTCAGATCCTCTGTGATGTGGACTCCCAGGTATTTAAAGCAGCTCACCCTACCCACAGCAGCCCCATTTATCCTCAATGGTGTGTACGTCCTCGGATGACGTGCCCTCCTAAATTCCACAATCAGTTCCTTAGTTTTTATGACATTCAAGAGGAGGCTGTTGTCCTGACACCAGAGTGCCAGATCAGCCACCTCCTCCCGGTAGGCCTTCTCATCGTTATTGGAGATCAGGCCCACCACCACAGTGTCATCAGCAAACTTGATGATGGAGTTGGAGCTGAACCTGGCCACACAGTCATGTAGGGAGGGAGCTGAGGACATAACCCTGGGGGGATCCTGTGTTCAGGGTGAGGGGGTTAGAATCATAGAACCATAGAAAATAGGTGCAGGAGTAGGCCATTCGGCCCTTGGAGCCTGCACCATCATTCAATGTGATCATGGCTGATCATCCAACTCAGTATCCTGTACCTGCCTTCTCTCCATACCCCCTGATCCCTTTAGCCACAAGGGTCACATCTAACTCTCTCTTAAATATAGCCAATGAACTGGCCTCAACTACCTTCTGTGGCAGAAAATTCCACAGACTCACCACTCTCTGTGTGAAACAAGATCTTCTCATCTCGGTCCTAAAAGACTTCCCCCATATCCTTAAAATGTGACCCCTTGTTCTGGACTTCCCCAACATCGGGAACAATCTTCCTGCATCTAGCCTGTCCAACCCCTTAAGGATTTTGTAAGTCGGAGGCTTACGGAGGCGTAAGGTTGAAGGCATGTCTCCCCATCTTGACTACCTGGGGCCTGGCGGTGAGAAAGTCCAGGACCCAGGCACACAGGGGAGTGTTCAGCCCCAGTTCCAGAGGTGCCACAGGAGGTACTTGAGGTTGGGACTATCCCATCGTTTAAGAAACAGTTGGACAGGTACATGGACAGGACAGGTTTGGAGGGTTGTGGACCAAGCGTAGTCAAGTGGAACTAGTGTAGCTGGGACATTGTTGGCCGGTGTGGGCGAGTTGGGCCGAAGGGCCTGTTTCCACACTGTATCACTCTATGACTATATCGTTGGTTCCCTCCCACACTCCAAAGACATGCAGGTTTGTAGGTTAATGGGCTTGGTATCAATGCAATATTGTCCCTAGTGTGTGTAGGGTGGTGTTATTGTGCGAGGATCACTGGTCGGCGGGGACTCAGCAGGCCAAGGTTCCACGCTGCATCTCTGGAGAATGTCCATAGCGAGTCCGTAGGAGGCCGTAGGAGTCTGTAGATATTTCGTAGCGGCGCGTAAAGCCTGCCGTGGGTACTCGGGGCATCAGGTAAGTCAGGACGTTTTTTCCAGCACGTTGAAAAATGTCCACAAGTTAAAAAAAAAATAGCCCCGAGTACCTGCGACTGGCTGTTACCGTAATTCTCCGGTATCCAGGGGAAAACCCGGGAGAATTCGTGAGTAACTCGGGAAAGTGGGACAGGGGCTTAAAGCTTGCTTTTCCCAAAACTCCAGTCGGCACCTAATCCAGCTGTAGACTAGACTAGCTGGAGCCGGCTTACAGGATATAGAGTGACGACTGCAATTCACCTTATGAAAGCCTGCAGGTGTGAATAAGCACCGGATGAAATTGTATAACCTGTGTCAACAAACTCAGGTGCCCACCCCTCTGGCTGTTCCTCGCACTGGCTGATCTTCCGATGGCACTCTCTCCCTTCATTGCAGTGTGTCTGTCTGCAACCGGTGTCAACTCTACAGTGTAGAAAATCATGAGGGGAATAGATCAGGTAAATCTCACACTGTCCTCACCTTCTCCATCATGGCCTGGTTTGGCTCAGCCACCGAGCACGACACCTGGAGGCTGCAGCGAATCGTCCGATCAGCAGAGAAGGTTATTGGCTGCAACCTTCCCTCCATTGATGAACTGTACACTGCAAGGGCCAGGAAGCGAGCGGGCAAGATCATCTCTGACCCCTCTCACCCTGGCCACAAACTCTTTGAATCACTTCCCTCTGGAAGGCGACTCCGGACTGTCAAAGCTGCCACAGCCAGACATAAAAACAGTTTTTATCCACGAGTCGTTGCTCTACTCAACAGCCAAAAATCTGTAGCCTCCCTTTGATCTGGTATTTTGTTGGTTCACGTGCTTGATCAATGGTGTTTTATCATTAATGTTTTATTATTATTAATGTTTAGTGTTTTCTGAGTCATCCGTAACTGTCACTGTATGTCATGTTGTTACTTGTGGGCAGAGCAGCAAGGCAAATTCCTTGTATGTGAACACTTGGCCAATAAACCTACTTACTTACTTACTTAGATGCACAGAGTCTCTTGCCCAGAGCAGGAGGATCAAGAACCAGAGGTAATAGGTTTAAGGCGACGGAGGTGGGGGGAGAAAGATTTAAGATTTATTGAAAGTAGGCATGCAGGTGCAGCAGGCAGTGAAGAAAGTGAATGGTATGTTAGCTTTCATAGCAAAAGGATTTGAGTATAGGAGCAGGGGAAGTTCTACTTCAGTTGTACAGGGTCTTGGTGAGACCACACCTGGAGTATTGCGTACAGTTTTGGTCTCCAAATCTGAGGAAGGACATTATTGCCATAGAGGGAGTGCAGAGAAGGTTCACCAGACTGATTCCTGGGATGTCAGGACTGTCTTATGAAGAAAGACAATAGACTCGGTTTATACTCTCTGGAATTTAGGAGATTGAGAGGGGATCTTATAGAAACTTACAAAATTCTTAAGGGTTGGAACAGGCTCGATGCAGGAAGATTGTTCCCGATGTTGGGGAAGTCCAGGACAAGAGGTCACAGTTTAAGGATAAGGGGGAAATCCTTTAAGACCGAGATGAGAAGGACTTTTTTTACACAGAGAGTGGCGAGTCTCTGGAACTCTCTGCCACAGAGGGTAGTTGAGGCCAGTTCACTGGCTATATTTAAGAGGAAGTTAGATGTGGCCCTTGTGGCTAAGGGGATCAGAGGGTATGGAGAGAAGGCAGGTACGGGATACTGAGTTGGATGATCAGCCATGATCATATTGAATGGCGGTGCAGGCTCGAAGGGCTGAATGGCCTACTCCTGCAACTAATTTGTATGTTTCTATGTTTCTATGTTAATAAGAACCTGAGGGGTAACTTATTCACACAAAGGGTGGTGGGTGTACGGAATGAGCTGCCGGAGGAGGTAGTTGAGGCAGGGACTATCGCGACGTTTAAGAAACATTTCCACGGGTAAGTGGATAGGACAGGTTAGAGGGATATGGATCAAACGCAGGCAGGTGGGACGTGAGTCGATGGGGCATGTTGGTGGGTGTAGATTCTTAACTAGTACGGGTGCCAGGGGTTCCGGGGAAAAGTCAGCAGAATGAGGTTAAGAGGGAGAGATAGATCAGCCATGATTGAATGGCGGGGCAGACTTGATGGGCCAAATGGCTTAATTCTTCTCCTAGAACTTATGAATATGGACTTATGAACGTACAAACTCCGGCCAGACAGCACCGGTAGTCAGGATCGACCCGGAGCACCAACGTGCCACTTGCCAATATTGTCTATTGTATTTGCCCACCTCGAAAGCAATGACCATAAACCTTTGTCTTAACAAGTGATTTGAGCATTATTAATTTAGATTAGTTTAAAGATACAGCGCGGAAACAGGCCCTTCGGCCCACTGAGTCCGCGCCGACCAGCGGTCCCAGCACATTAATACTATCCCACACACACACATTAGGGACAACTTACAATTTTGCCAGAGCCAATTATCCAACCAACCTGCACGTCTTTGGAGTGTGGGAGGAAACCGGAGCACCCGGCGAAAACCCACCCGGTCACCGGGAGAACGTGCAAACTCCGTACAGCCCGCGCCCTTAGTCAGGTTGGAACCGGTGTGTCTGGCCACTGTGTGCCACTTGCCAACATTGTCTTTTGCCTTTTCCCACCTCAAAAACAAAAAAAATGACCTATAAACCTTGGGCCTATCAAGTGATTTGCAACGTCCCAAAGGCATGGAGTGGAGCTGCGGCAATATCAACACTGCAGCTTTAACTGGAGACATATGCAGCTGGCTGTACAATGCTACAAAGCTGGCCAACTCTGAAATGGGATAGAATAGAATCAGACACTGCGATTGAATCAGCTTTCTGACCCTATTTCCAATTCTGCTAAGTCATCTGCAAATTGGTCAAAGTCTCTGGTGCATTTCGATTGCTCTAAGTCACGAGGCAAAACTTATTGCCGCACTTGGGCTCAGTTATTCCCATTTAGATTTAATATCAGCGCACTTTGTCATAATTTATGCCTTTAGTTTTTGTAACAATGGAAACCATTAATCTCCCAATCAGTCTAAACTAGCGCGTGTGAACATTTTAATATTATATTCAAATTTATTTTTAAATTCTTTTCTCCTCATAGGAACGATTTAACACAATGCGTGTTCTCTCCTTACTTTAATGGAATTCAGCAATAAGGCAACTCTTTCAAATCTTTGTTTTGTGTGTGGATTTGCAATTTGTTTAAATTCTATGGGGCCATAATTGCTTTTCATCCTTATATTGACAGTACTTCAGTTACAAAGAGGTTCCTTGTCTTGAAACAATTGCGCATGTTAACTGTACGCAATCTGATCTCTATTCCAGTCTCTGCAGGCCAGACAGTCGCATATTGAATTTCAAAGTCATAATTTGGAGCGAGCTGAAGGATAGACAGGCAGACTGTGACGAGCATTTGTGAGTTCCTCCATCCATCAATTATACATTCAAACATTTGCTGATACAGGCTTGTTGCAGCCTCCCATTGGGCACAGAGCGGGTCTGATACATTTTCGATAAGATTGTGTTCCATTTCCGAGAGCTGTCTTTCCTCGCCGTGGCAAAATTAAAAACGCAACAAAAACTCCTAGCCCTCCTTGCTTGGCTAATTAGTCAGCTGAATGACGCACATCGTCTCAGCAAATGTGCAGCGTACTCCCCAAGTTCTGAATGATTCAAGCTGTCAGCGCAAGCATTCGCTGCAACGGTGAGAGCTGCAAGCTAGGTTTAGATTTATGTGTAAGAAGGAACTGCAGATGCTGGTTTAAACCGCAGGTTGGCACAAAAAGCTGGAGTTACTTAGCGGGACAGGCGGCACCTGTGGAGAGAAGGAACGGGTGGCGTTTCGGGTCGAGACCCTTCTTCTGACTATTAGGTCTATTAGGTCCGGGCGGGGCGCTGGCGCGGCGGTCGAGTTGCTGTCTTCCTGCACCAGAGAACCGGGTTCGATCCCCACTACGGGCGCTTGCCTGCACGGAGTTCTCCCCGTGACCTGCGCGGGTTTTCTCCGAGATCTTCGGTTTCTGCCCACACTCCGATGACGTACCGGTTTGTAGGTTAATTGGCTGGGTAGAAGCGTAAATTGCCCTTAGTGTGTGCGTGTAGGAGAGTACTCCTGTGCGGGGATCGCTGGTCGGCCCTGGACTCGGTGGGCCGAAGGGTCTGTTTCCGTGCTGTATCTCGAAACTAAACTAAACTATATTCAAATGCACGTGTTCTGTGGCACAATGAGAATCCGTGTTGTGCGTGCTATCCAAACCGGTCAGGTATATCGTACATAGATACAGTGAAGCCAAACAAGTACAATAGGTAGACCGAGCAGACCAAGAGACTTAAAAAAGCTGGCTACTTGTACTGGATAGTCAGAGAGTCATAAAGTGCAAACTAAGTTGACTGAGATATCTACGTGGAATTGTTTCAGTTTGCGAGTCGATGCAGAGTCCACAAGGTTCGGAAAAAATCCAATATTGGGCGGCATGTGCCAGAGCGGTAGAGTTGCCGCCTTACAACGCTTGCAGCGCCAGTAACCCGGGTTCGAACCGGCTCGCCTGTACATAGTTTGTGCGCTCTCCCCATGACCACGCGGGTTTTCTCCGAGATCTTCGGATTCCTCCCACACTCCAAAGACGTCCAGGTTTGTAGGTTTCACACAGAGAGTGGTGAGCCTGTGGAATTCTCTGCCACAGAAGGTAGTCGAGGCCAGTTCGTTGGCCATATTTAAGAGGGAGTTAGATGCGGCCCTTGTGGCTAAAGGGATCAGGGGGTATGGAGAGAAGGCAGGTACAGGATACTGAGTTGGATGATCAGCCACGATCATATTGAATGGCGGTGCTGGCTCGAAGGGCCGAATGGCCTACTCCTGCACCTATTGTCTATGTTTAATTGGCTTGATGTAAATGTTTAAATTGTCCCTAGTGTAGGATAGTGTTAGTGTGTGAAGACCATTGGCCGGTGCGGGCTCGGTGGGGCAAAGCAATACAAACCCTCAACAAGGATGCAGTGCGTAGGGAGGAACTACGGAAGCTGCTTTAAACCAAAGATAGACCAAAAAAACGCTGGAAAAACTCAAACGGGACAGACAGCTTCTCTCGAGAGGATTGGGGGACGTTTCGGGTCGAGACCCTTCTTCACACTTCATAGTCTGAAGAAGGGCCTCGACCCGCAACGTCACCCATTCCTTCTCTCCAGAGATGCCGCCTGTCCCGCTGAGTTACTCCAGCAGTTTGTGTCTATGGGGATGCTGTGATCGTACAGAGCATAGGTGCACGTAACAATGACCCAGCAATGATAATACAACTAAGCTCTCAATGATAATATTCAAATGAAGTCATAAAATAAAAGTTAAAAACTAAAACCACTTTATTGCTCAGTAGAAACAGGAGTCATAGAGTCATCCGACACAGAAACACTGGATTCCCCTACTCTGGGCAAGAGATTGTGTGCATTCACTCAATCTATTCCTCTCATGATGTTGTACACCTCTATAAGATCATCCCTCATCCTCCTGCGCTCCATGGAATAGAGATCCAGCCTGCTCAACCTCTCCCTGGAGCTCACACCCTCGATGCCCGGCAACATACCTGGTTGGGCGAGTCCAGAACCAGGGGCCACAGTCTTAGAATAAAGGGGAGGTCATTTAAGACGGAGGTGAGAAAAAACTTTTTTCACCCAGAGAGTTGTGAATTTATGGAATTCCCTGCCACGGAGGGCAGTGGAGTCCAAATCACTGGATGGATTTGAGAGAGAGTTAGATAGAGCTCTAGGGGCTAGTGGAGTCAAAGGATATGGGGAGAAGGCAGGCACGGGTTATTGATAGCGGACGATCAGCCATGATCACAATGAATGGCGGTGCTGGCTCGAAGGGCCGAATGGCCTCCTCCTGCACCTATTTTCTATGTTTCTATGTTTCTACGTTTCTAACATCCTCGTAAATCTTGTCTGAGCCCTTTCAAGCTTGACAATATCTTTCCCATAACATGGCGCCCAGAACTGAACACAATACTCTGAATGCGGCCTCACCAACAAGGCGTTATACAACTGCAACGTGACCTCCCAACTTCTATACTCAATACTCTGACTGATGAAGGCCAATCGTCCTCTGTTGATAAATTCATGTCACTGCTTCCCCCTTGGGTAGGTGTCGCTGGTTCAGGTGGGAGATACAAGGAGAACGTCAATTAGTGTTTCAGTCCCCAGGCAGTTTTCTTCCCACGTCGCTGAAGTCTGTCCAACTCCCCGCTGCTCGCTGCTCGCTGCTCGCTGCACGTCTCCCCTTCCCGTGCGCACGTTATCGCTACACGCGGAAAGTAATGAGGAGCGGTGATGGCGTACATGTAAGTATCAAAGACTGACACTGAGCGTCTGGGCTACGGGGAGAGGTTGAGTAGGCAGGTTCTCCCAGGCTGTGCACAGGAGGATCAGGGGGTGATCTCACAGAGGTATACAAGATCACGAGAGGAATAGATCGGGTAGATGCCACAGAGGATCTTGCCCAGAGTAGGGGAATCGAGGACCAGAGGTTCAAAGTGAAGGGGAAAAGATTTAATAGGAATCCGAGAGGTAACTATTTCACACAAAGAGTGGTGGGTTTCTGGGACGAGCTATCAGAGGAGGTAGTTGAGGCTGGGACTATCCCAACGTTTAAGAAACAGTTAGACAGGTACATGGATAGGACAGGTTTGAAGCGATATGGACCAAACGCAGGCACTGGAACTAGTGTAGCTGGGACATGTTGGCCGGTGTGGGCAAGTTGGGCTGAAGGGCCTGTTTCCACACTGTATCACTTTAGAAACATAGAAACATAGAAAATAGGTGCAGGAGGAGGCCATTCGGCCCAGCACTGCCATTCATTGTGATCATGGCTGATTGTCCGCTATCAATAACCCGTGCCTGCCTTCTCCCCATATCCCTTTGACTCCACTAGCCCCTAGAGCTCTATCTAACTCTCTCTTAAATCCATCCAGTGATTTGGCCTCCACTGCCCTCTGTGGCAGGGAATTCCATAAATTCACAACTCTCTGGGTAAAAAAGTTTTTTCTCAGCTCAGTCTTAAATGACCTCCCCTGTATTCAAACGTTTAACGTTTATTACTCTAACTATAAGCCGTTCTCCTTCCACACCCTGCGTTCCACCCGGGCTGCCACGAGCTGGCATCCGCAAGCCCACGGACCTCATATTTCGACTGGGCAGCTTGCAGTCTGAACATTGATTTCTCTAACTTCAAGGAACCCTTGCATCTCCTCTCTGGATAGAGTGGATGTGGAGAGGATGTTTCCACTAGTGGGAGAGTCTAGGACCAGAGGCCACAACTTCAGAATAAAAGGACGTCCCTTTCGGAAGGAGATGAGGAGGGATTTCTTTATTCAGAGGACGGAGAATCTGTGGAATTCTTTGCCACAGAAGGCTGCGGACGCCAAGTCAATGGATAATTTGAAAGCAGAGATAGATAGATTCTTGATTAGTACGGGTGTCAGTGGTTATGGGGAGAAGGCTGGAGAATGGGATTAGGAGGGAGAGATAGATCAGCCATGATTGAATGGCGGAGTAGACTTGATGGGCCGAATGGCCTAATTCTGCTCCTTTCACTTATGACCTTATGACCTTGTGAACTCTCTCCGTTCCTCCCCCACCCTAGTCGTTGTACTCGTTTCGCTGTCGTTCTGGTGAGTTTCATTGTCTGAATAGTTCGTTTCCACCTAGGCCGCAGCTAACAATGGAACATTTCCTTGATCATCGGTACTTTTTTGCATTTCTTCCATTTCTTTGTTCTATATCTCTCTATAACCATATAACAATTACAGCACGGAGACAGGCCCTCTCGGCCCTTCCAGTCCGTGCCGACCATTTGTTTTCCCCTAGTCCCATCTACCTGCACTCAGACCATACCCCTCCATTCCCTTCACGTCCATATACCTATCCACTTTACTCTTAAATGTTAAAATCGATCCTGCCTCCACCACTTCTGCTGGAAGCTGATTCCACACAGCCACCACCCTCTGAGTAAAGAAGTTCCCCCTCACGTTACCCCTAAACTTCTGTTCCTTAATTCTCATGTCATGCCCTCTTGTTTGAATCTTCCCTACCCTCAATGGGAAAAGCTTATCCACGTCAACTCTGTCCATCCCTTTCATCATTTTAAAGACCTCAATCAAGTCCCCCCTTAACCTTCTGCGCTCCAAAGAATAAAGACCTAACTTGTTCAACCTTTCTCTGTAACATAGTTGCTGGAACCCTGGCAACATTCTAGTAAATCTCCTCTGTACTCTCTCTATTTTGTTGACATCCTTCCTATAACTAGGCGACCAAAATTGTACACCATACTCCAGAATTGGTCTTACCAATGCCTTGTACAATTTTAACATTACTTCCCTACTCCTATATTCAATGCTCTGATTTATAAAGGCCAGCACACCAAAGGCTTTCTTTACCACCCTATCTACATGCGATTCCACCTTCAGGGAACTATGCACAGTTATTCCTAGATCCCTCTGTTCCACAGCATTCTTCAATTCCCTACCATTTACCATGTACGTCCTATTTTGATTTGTCCTGCCAAGATGTAGCACTTCACACTTATCAGCATTAAACTCCATCTGCCATCTTTCAGCCCACTTTTCCAAATGGCCCAAATCTCTCTGTAGACTTTGAGAATCTACTTCATTATCCACAATACCACCTATCTTAGTATCATCTGCATACTTACTTATCCAATTTTCCACCCCATCATCCAGATCATTGATGTACATGACAAACAACAGTGGACCCAACACAGATCCCTGAGGCACCCCACTGGTCACCGGCTTCCAACCTGACAAACAGCCATCCACCATTACTCTTTGACATCTCCCATTCAGCCACTGTTGAATCCATCTTGCTACTCCGCCATTAACACCCAAAGATTGAACCTTCTGAACCAACCTTCCATGGGGAACCTTGTCAAAGGGCTTACTGAAATCCATCTATATCACCGTCTATATCTCTAGTTTCCCACTCGCCTGACCCTCAGTCTGACGAAGGGTCTCAACCTGAAACGTCACCTATTCCTTTTCTCCAGTGATGCTGCCTGACCTTCTGAGTTACTCCAGTATTTTGTGGTGATCTTCAGCCCAAGCCAACTTGGAAACAGCCAGCACTCATGTCAAATCAGTCCTTGGAGAACCAACTCTCGAGAGGAGAATCATAATTAGATCCATCGACTCATTTACTGAGAACTAAAATGAATCGGAAATATCCTGGTATTATTGTAATCGTTGCTAACTAAAGCTTCACTGTTCAAAGAATGTCAATATTATTTCAAATATGGTGCAAACATTCTTGCCTACTAAAATGGGGGTTAGAGTAATTGGCAAATTGCAACTGTGGGTTTAATGTATAAGACTTAAGGGCCTGTCCCACGAGCATGCGACCTGCATGCGGCAAGCGCGACCAAACCGGAAGCGGGGGTCGAGTGAGTGACGTGAAGTTCGAGCGAAGTCCGCCGGAAGTTCGCGCGCGACGTACGGCATCAAGATGCTGCGTACGGCGTCAAGATGCTGCGCACGCACGATGAGGCGGTGCGTACGGCGTTGAGGCGGCTGCAGACCGACAGGCCGCTGCCGCGCGGAATTTTTGAACACGGTCAGTTTTTCGGAGCCCCGCGCGATGTCGGGACCAGCTCCGCACAACTCCATATGGCTCCGGCGATCGAAGTGGGACCGGCCCCGCGGGGCCGTACGGCTCAAGCGACCACGTTAGGTCGCGCTTGCCGCATGAAGTCGCATGCTGATGGGACAGGCCCTTTAATGTTTAAAGCAGAGATAGACAGATTCTTGATTTGTACGGGTGTCTGGGGTTCTGGGGAGAAGGCCGGAGAATGGGGTTAGGAGGGAGAGATAGATCAGACATGATTGAATGATGGAGCAGACTTGATGGGCCGAATGGCCTAATTCTGCTCCTATCACGTGACCTTATGACCTTATGTGACCATCAAACCTGTGACTGCCCAAAGCTACTAAGCTCTTAAATGTTCACAGGCACTTTCTATTCCGGTGCTTATATCTTGATTGCTCACAGGCTTCATTGAGGTTTGTTTGGTGTGATCGCTGATCGGCGCAGACTCGGGTGGTCGTGTCTATGCACTGTACATCGTCAGAAACAGGCCCTTCGGCCCAACTTGCCCACACCGGCCAACCTGCTCATATTTGGCCATAACAATAGACAATAGACAATAGGTGCAGGAGGAGGCCATTTCGGCCCTTCAAGCCAGCACCGCCATTCAATGTGATCATGGCTGATCATCCCCAATCAGCACCCCGTTCCTGCCTTCTCCCCATATCCCCTGACTCCGCTATTTTTAAGAGCCCTATCTAGATCTCTTGAAAGCATCCAGAGAACCTGCCTCCACCGCCCTCTGAGGCAGAGAATTCCACCAAACCCTCCAAACTTGTCCTATCCATGTACCTGTCCAACTGTTTCTTAAACGTTGGGATAGTCCCTGCCTCAACTACCTCTGGCAGCTTTTCCATGCCCCACCACCCTTTGTGTGAAAAAGGTTCCCCTCAAATTCCTATTAAAACTTTTCCTCTTCACCTTCCCACAAGTTCATGTCTACTCCGCAATTCAATCGTGGCTGATCTCTGCCTCCTAAACCCATTTTCCTGCCTCCTCCCCATTACCCATGACAACCGTACTAATCAAGAATTTGTCTATCTCTGCCTTAAAAATATTCACTGACTTGGCCCCTGTGGCAATGAGTTCCACAGATTAACTACCCTCTGACTAAAGAGGTTCCTCCTCACCTCCTTTCTGAAAGAGTGCCCTTTATTTCTCAGGGTATGGCCTCTGGGCCTAGACTCTCCCACCAGTGGAAACATCTTTTCCACATCCACTCTATCTATGCCTTTCATTATTCAGTAAGTTTCAATGAGGTCCCCCCTCAACCTTCGAAACTCCAGCGAGTACAGGCCCAGTGCTGTCAAACGCTCATCATAGGCTAACCCACTCATTCCTGGAATAATTCTTATAAACCTCCTCTGGGCCCTCTCCAGAGCCAGCAAACCCCTCCTCAGATATGGGGCCCATATTTGCTCACAGTTCTCCACACGCAGCCTGACCAGCGCATTATGGAGCCTCAGCTTTGCATCTCTGTTTTTGTATTCCAGCCTTTGTGATATAAATTCTAGCATTGAGTTTCCCTTCCCGATCTATTCCTCTCACGATTTTGTACACCTCAATAAGATCGCCCCTTACCCGCCTGTGCTCCAAGGGATAGAGTCCCTGCCTATCTACGATACGATATGATGCGATAAAACTTTATCCATCCCCAGAGGGAAATTGGTCTGCCGACTGTCACAACACACAAGGTACACAAAAACCTGAAACTAAACTAAACTAAATGGGGCAGCACGGTGCCACAAAGCGGTAGAGTTGCTAGAGTTGCTAGAGTTACAGCGCCTGAGGCCCGGGCCCAATCCCGACTACGGGCGCTGTCTGTGTGGAGTTTGTCCGTTCTCCCCACGGCCGCGTGGGTTCTCTCTGAGATCCTCAGTTTCCACTGACTTGAGAGTGAGTTCCACAGATTAACTACCCTCTGACTAAAGAGGTTCCTCCTCAGCTCCTTTCTAAAAGAGCAACCTTTAATTCTGAGGCTCTGACAGACTGTATTGATCTCCAGGTTATTAAAGGGCTGAATGATGATTTTCCGATCGCAGGTTTCTATAACTAGATGATTCCTTTGCTGCAATAATTTTTAAATGTTGCAATTGTACCTGCCTCAACTACTTCCTCTGGCAGCTCGCTCCATATTCCCACCATTGCGTGCGAAAAATATGGCCATTAGGTTCCTATGTAATCTTTCCCCTCTCGCCTTAAACCCAAGCGCTCGAGTTTTTAATTCCCCCTGCCCAGTCCTCCGGGCTTGGTGGAACATGTGTCACTGATCATTCCCTTTGCCACTCGTGAGGAAGTAAATAATTCCCACAGGTCAGCATCCTGGTCGCTGCTTATCAGTAAGATCAGTCTATCTGCTTATTTATCTCACTGATATTTGCGTTTCCCCAATAACGCTCCCGTTTCGTTGCTCTTTCCAGTGGGAGAAAATATGTGGGAATTGCGGTCCCGCTGGACGCTTTCCTCTGCTAATTTTAAACAACAAAAAGATCCCGAGAGCCCGGAGATTCTCACGGTGGCGCGGCGGTAGAGTCGCTGCCTTCCAGCGCCTGCAGCGCCGGAGACCCGGTTCAATCCCGACTGCGGGCGCCGCCTGTACGGAGTTTGTACGTTTCCCCCCCCCCCCCCCCCCGTGACCTGCGTGGGTTTTCTCCGTGACCTTCGGTTTCCTCCCACAAGCCAAAGACGTGCAGCTTTGTAGGTTAATGGGCTTGGTATCAATGTAAATTGTCCCTAGTGTGTGTAGGGGAGTGTTAATGTGCGGGGATCGCAGGTCGGTGTGGACTCGGTGGGCCGAAGGGCCTGTTTCCGCGCTGTATCTCTAAACTAAACTCAACTAAAACACCCTGTGAGCCATGGATTCGGAGTTCAAGGTCCTGTGTGCTCCTGTCATGTGTCGTCTGTTCCAGAAGTGAAAGTTCAGTTCAGTTTATAGACAATAGACAATAGGTGCAGGAGTAGGCCATTCGGCCCTTCGAGCCAGCACCGCCATTCAATGTGATCATGGCTGATCATCCCCAATCAGTACCCCGTTCCTGCCTTCTCCCCATATCCCCTGACTCCGCTATTTTTAAGAGCCCTGTCTAGCTCTCTCTTGAAAGTATCCAGAGAACCGCCCTCTGAGGCAGAGAATTCCACAGACTCACAACTCTCTGTGTGAAAAAGTGTTTCCTCATCTCTATTCTAAATGGCCTCCCTCTTACTCTTGGTTCTGGACTCCCCCAACATCGGGAACATGTTTCCTGCCTCTAGCGTGTCCAAACCCTTAATAATCTTATATGTTTCAATGTTCCCCTCTCATCCTTGTAAATTCCAGAGTTTTCAAGCCCAGCCGCTCCATTCTCTCAGCATATGACAGCCCGCCATCCTGGAGATTAACCTTGTAAACCTACGCTGCACTCCCTCAATGGCAAGAATGTCCTTCCACAAATTGGGGGATCAAAATCACACACAATACTCCAGGTGTGGTCTCACTAGGGCCCTGTAAAACTGCAGAAGGACCTCTTTGCTCCTACATGCAACTCCTCTTGCTATAAAGGCCAACATGGCGTTTGCTTTCTTCACTGCCTGCTGTCCCTGCATGCTTACTTTCATTGACTGATGAACAAGGACCCCCCAGATCCCGTTGTACTTCCCCTTTTCCCAACTTGACACCATTTAGATGATAATCTGCCTTCCTGTTTTTGCTACCAAAGTGGATAACCTCACATTTATCCACATGTAACTGCATCTGCCATGCATCTGCCCACTCCCCCAACCCGTCCAAGTCACCCTGCATCCTCATAGCATCCTCCTCACTGTTCACACTGCCACCCAGCTTTGTATCATCTGCAAATTTGGTTTAGTGTCACGAGTACTGAAGTACAGTGACAAACTTTTAAACATAGAATCACAGAAAATAGGTGCAGGAGGAGGCCATTCGGCTCTTCGAGCCAGCGCTGGCATTCAATGTGATCGTGGCTGATCATCCAAAATCAGTACCCCGTTCCTGCCTTCTTCCCCATATCCCTTGATTCCGTTCGCCCTGAGAGCTATATCCTTTTTGT
>CM069132.1:150648464-150695964 GCA_035221665.1 Okamejei kenojei
ACGAACGGGGGTTCCCTCAGAGTCAGCAGCTCCAGCTTCATTTTTTCTGGGATATCCAGCCCGTCGGCTCTGGAGGTCATCCCGGGGTTTCCAGGTGCCGTACCTGGGATCCTCAGGTACTCGGGTCGGGAGTTTCACAGCCAGCGTGGGAAAGTTTAAAGTCCGGGACTCCCGCAGCTGCGGGAGATCGCGAAATTGCCAGCGCTTTCAGCTGCCCAAGCAGCCTGTCTGAAACGGCACTGATTACTGCTGTTTCCCTGATGCAGGTGAGTTGATAGAAGTCGTAAATGGAGCTCCGCAAAAGTCGTTTTACACCTCGGCAAGGCCAGCAGCAGCATACGAGTCTCACCCTGGCCATATCAGAAGTGTGAAATGGCACACCTCCAGATTCAGGGACAGTTTCTTCCCAGGCAGCTGAACCCTTCCATCAACAACTCGAGAACAGTCCTAAACTACTGTCTACCTCAATGGAGACCATCGGACTATCTTTGATCGGACTTTACTAACTTTATCTTACACTAATCGTTATTCCCATTATTTCCTTTATCTTGTATCTGCATTTGATCACGTATTTGATCAATTTCCCATCTGGGATAAATAAAGTTCTATCGTATCGTATCATATCGTACACAGCGGACAGCTCAATTGTAATCATGTATTGTCTTTGGACCTGCTATAGACCTGCACGGGAAGGTAGACGCTCCCGCCCCCACCAGTCTCGGGCAGATGGGGCCCGTCAGCCTGGGGAGGCGGTCCATCTAGGAGAGGGAAAACTCTGATTTAAAACCTCCACTGCCTTGTGGCCATATCCCAGTCATGGAAAATGCTCCAGGAATAATTCTCAAGAAAATCCGGAGTCGGAGCCCCTAAGGCAGTTCGTCGTTGTCTACAACCTCGCTCTGGCAGCTCCTGTGACGGCGCTGGTGCCAAACTGTAACGGCCCTGCTGTTCCTTTGGATCGATCAGCGACGTGGAGAGGGGGGGACGTGCTGCATGGGAGAACAGCCTGTCCTCCATATGACATCGCCCAGGCTTGCATCCGACCAGGATGCATCACCCATGGTCAGTCATGACTGAGGGTGGGGCCTACTATAGTCTTTCACTAACGAGGTAGCCCGCAACAAAAGCTTTTCACTGTACCTCGGTACACGCGCCAATAAACCCCTGGGCTCTTGTGCATTTTCAATGGCCACCATTTGGTAGCTTTGCCCAGCAGAGGGAATGTGTTCTAAAATCCACACTAATCGAGTCAAACAGCACGGAAACTGGCCCTTCGGTCAAACTTGCCCACACCGACCAAAATGTCCCATCAACACTATTCCCACCTGCCCGCGTTTGGCCCAAAACCTTCTAACCCTTTCCAATCCAAATGTCCAAATGTCCAAATGTCTTTTACATGTTGTTATAGTCCCTGCCCCAACGATCTCCGCTGGCAGCTCATTCCATGCACCCTACACCCTCTGTGTGTAAATGTTGCTCCTCAGTTTTTTATTAAATCTTACACCACAGCATAAACCTATGTCCCCTGGTTCTTGATTCCCCGTCTCTGGGTAATGACTTTGTTAAGTAGGCATCTACCCTCATGATCTTGAACACCTCTATAAGTTCGGCACTCATCCCCTCCTGCACTCAAAGCCTCTCCCTATAGCTCGGGCCCTCAAGTCCTGGTAACATCCTCGTAAATCTTCTCCGCACTCTATCCGGCTCAGCAAAATCTTTCTTATTGGACAGCAAGCTTTCCAAATCTCTTCCTCTTGTCCTTCCCCGTGAACACTCCATAAAGGGCGGCATGGAGTCGCAGCGGTGGAGTTGCTGCCTTGCAGCGCCGGAGACCCCGGTTCGATCCTGACTACGGGTGCTGTCTGTACGGAGTTTGTACGTTCTTCCCGTGACCTGCGCGGGTTTTCTCCGGGATCTTTGGTTTCCTCCCACACGGATTGTCGGTTAATTGGCTTGGTGTAAGTGTAACAATTGTCCCTAGTGTGTGTAGGATAGTGTTAGTGTGCGGGGTGATTTCTGGTCGGTGGTCCGAAGGGCCTGTTTCCTGCGCTGTATCTCTAAACTGCTAAACATGTTTAGTTACTAAACATCCCGCGGTCTAGGCATAAGCTCAGGGGCGACCGCGCCTTTGCGGTTGCAGCTCCTAGACTGTGGAACAGCATCCCTCTTCCCATCAGAACTGCCCCCTCCATCGACTCCTTAAGTCGAGACTTAAAACTCATCTTTACTCTCAAGCCTTTCTTGACGTCCTCTGAGGGAGGGCTATATGTATGTATTTATGTATGTACGTAATCTATGAACCACTGTTGTATAACGTTAGTACCTCCACCAATGTCAAGCACTTTGGCCAACGAGAGTTGTTTTTAAATGTGCTATAGAAATAAAAGTGACTTGACTTGACTAAACTGTGGAATTCCCTGCCACGGAGGGCAGTGGAGGCCAAATCACTGGATGGATTTAAGAGAGAGTTGGATAGAGCTCTAGTGGCTAGTGGAGTCAAGGGATATGGGGAGAAGGCAGGCACGGGTTATTGAATGGGGGCGATCAGCCATGATCACAATGAATGCGGTGCTGGCTCAAAGGGCCGAATGGCCTCCTCCGGTACCTATATTCTATATTTCTATGTTTCTTTGTAACTAAAGATAGACACCAAATGCTGGAGTAACTCAGCGGGACAGGCAGCGTCACTGGAGAGAACAGAAAGGGTGATGTTTCGGGTCTTCAGGAAAAAGTAAACTAAAGTAATTTACCATTTTGACCAATCTTTTGGTCAACGAATGTCAAGAATTCCTTCTGTGGTTTTGCTAAACAGCACTACTGTGAAGAGCCCTGAGAATTTCTCTGAGTTAAAGTTATAATATGAGTGCAAGATTTTGTTGCCCTCCCTTGGGGGCAGTAACTGAGCTATTTATTTCCCTCCATAAATTTTATCTCATTCAACCTCTGACAATCTCGCAGCCCGGTCCTGAGTAACTGAGGTACAACCTACACTCAACAAGGCCATGGCCTCCTGAGAAATTGCTTGCCATCACAAACACCTATTTCTGGAGTTATCCTTCTGTATTTAATACTCCAGCTGACATTATAATTCAGGATACTTGATGTTTAGTTTAGTTTCGTTTCGTTTAGAGATACAGTGCGGAAACAGGCCCTTCGGCCCACCGAGTCCGCACCGACCAGCGATCCCCGCACATTAACACTATCCTACACACACTAGGGACATAGAAACATAGAAACATAGAAATTAGGTGCAGGAGCAGGCCATTCGGCCCTTCGAGCCTGCACCGCCGTTCAATGTGATCATGGCTGATCATCCAACTCAGTATCCTGTACCTGCCTTCTCTCCATACCCCCTGATCCCCTCAGCCACAAGGGCCACATCCAACTCTCTCTTAAATATGGCCAACGAACTTACAATAACAACGAACTTACAATAAACTTACCAACGAACTTTCTGAAATATGACCAACGAACTTACAATAACAACGAACTTACAATAACAACGAACTTACAATAAACTTACCAACGAACTTACTCCCTCTTAAATATGGCCAACGAAGTTACTGAAATATGGCCAACGATTTACACACACACCAGGCCAATTAACCTACAAACCCGTACGCCTTTGGAGGATACCAAAGATCTCGGAGAAAGCCCACGCGGTCGCGGGGAGAACGTACAAACTCCGTACAGACAGCGCCCGCAGTCGGGATCGAACCCGGGTCTCCGGCGCTGCAAGTGACGTAAGGCAGCGACTCTACCGCTGCGCCAGCGTGGCAGTGGCAATGTGTGTCACTACCGCAGCGGTAGAGTTGCCGCCTCACAGCGCCAGAGGCCCCGGTTCAATCCCGGCCACGGGTGCTGTCCGTACGGAGTTTGTACCTTCTCCCCGTGACCTGCGTGGGTTTTCTCTGGGAGTTCCGGTTTCCCCCCACACTCCAAAGACGGACAGGTTTGGTTTGTAAGTAAATCGGCCTGGCAATACTGTAACTTATCCCTGCTGCTCGTGTGCGGGGACCACTGGCCGGTGCGTACTCGGTGGGCCGAAGGGCCTGTTCCCGCACTGTATCTGTAAACTAATCTAAACTAAAAATGTTCCTCCCCCCCCCCCCCCCCCCCCTCCCCCCTCCCTGCCGTCCCTTAAACAACTGGCAATCATGGCCTGCAATATATTTATTTGGGAAAACCGTCATAAGAATCTTGTCCGCGATGTGCTTTCTTTTTATTATGCTCCTTAAACCTTCCTCCATAAAGCTGAAAATTATTAACAGCAGCCTTTCTGTCACCGCGTGCAGGATTTGTAGCTGAATGAATGACATCTGGTCGAGATATTTACCATGTTGAGTTCTGAGCTCCACAAGGCTACACATGTACATCTGGAGTCTAGACTTACTGGCTCTGTGGGCTGGACTAGTTCGCTGCCTTTGCATCAACCTCTGCCCAGGCTATTGTTTACTTAGGTGGTGCTGCCTCATCTGTTTCATCCGTCTTGAAATATTTCAAGCATGAGTTTGCGGGAGAATGGCAAAACTTTATCCAAATGCCAGAAAGTTCAGGCCGGCTTCTGGAAAGAGCCATATATGCCTATTCTCACCACTGCCGCTCAATTCCATTCCCGTTACATATCCCTCAGAACTGATTCCCACATATCAGTGAAACATCGCTGGCATGTCCACTGACTGCTGATCCACTTTAGTCCAAAAATGCTCAAGTACGTTCAACACATCAATTTTTATTCATTAAATCTTCATTTGAATCCCCTTAACCTTTTAAGTATCATGTGAAGACAGCAGTAAAAAGCAAAAGTTGATTCCCGAATGATCCAATAGTTTAGTTTAGTTTAGTTTAGAGATACAGCGAGGAAACAGGCCCTTCGGCCCACCGAGTCCTCGCCGACCAGCGATCCCCGCACACAAACATTATCCTACACTAGGGGCACTTTTTAAAAACATTTATACCAAGTCTACCCCACGACAGAAGGGGGAGGAGTTGTACAGTTTGATAGCTGCATGGAGAAACGATCTCCTGTGGCGTTCTGTGCTGCATCTTGGTGGAAGCCAGTCTGTTGCTGAAGGTGCTCCTCAGGTTGACCAGTGCGTCACGGAGGGGGGGTGAGCTGTACTGTCCAAAGATCCTACAGCGAGCAAGATGGATCACTCGACGAAAAAGACGTAGTACGGTCATGGGCAGATTCGTGGGTAATTTTCGGACCCATTTCCGTAACCGGCTTCCGTTCCCCGCGCCAAAGATCCCACAGGATACTAGTGCGGAGACAGAAGCCGGTTACGGAAACATCCTCGTAAAAATAAAAGTTATTTGGGAAAAATCCTCTCCTCATTTTCAGAATTATGATTTATTAACACAAACTGTTCCCCCGCAACGCTGATTACACTGCGGGTCGGGTCGGGTCGGGTTACTGAAATGGATGAAAAAAAAGGCCCACGTTCCGCTCCGTTGCGTACTACACGTCAGCCCATTGCATTTAGAAGGAGCGGTCTATCTTGTTCCGCTAGAGGCTCTTTGGTATTGTCCAGGATGCTCCGCAGTTTGAGGAGCATCCTCCCTCCAAGACCACCTCCGGTGATTCCAGCTCCTCCCCCAGGATGGAGCCAGCCTTCCTGATGAGTTTGCTGATCCTGTTGGCGTCCGCAGCCTTCGCCCAGCTGCCCCAGCGCACGGCAGCGAAGAAGATGGCGCTGGCCACCACCGATTGGTAGAACATCGGCGGCAACTCACTGCAGACGTTGAAAGAGCGGAGCCGTCTCAGAAAGTACAGGCGGCTCTGTCCCTTCTTGTACAGGGCCTCAGCGTTCCTGGACCAGTCCAGCTTACTGTCCAGGTACACTCCAAGGTACCTGTCCTCCCTGCACATCCAAACCATTGATGGAGACAGGGAACAGGGGTGTTCCTCTCCTCCTAAAGTCCACTAGTGACTATCGCAACGTTTAAGAAACAATTAGACAGTTATGTAGACAGGACAGGTCTAGAGGGATATGGGCTAAATGCAGGCAAGTGGGACTAGTGTAGATGGGACATTTTGGTCGGTGTGGGCATGCTGGGCCGAAGGGCCTGTTTCCACACTGTATTACTCTATGGCTCTAGTTTAGTTTAGTTTATTGCCACGTGTACCGAGGTACAGTGAAAAGCTTTTGTTGCCGTGCTCACCAGTCATGATTACAGTCGAGCCATCCACAGTGCACAGATAGATACACGATAAAGGTAATAGGGTGAATAACGTTTAGAGCAAGAGAAATTCCAGTAAAGTCTGATTAAAGATAGTCCGAGGGTTTCCAAAGAGGTGGGTCAGGACTGCACTCTTATGAGGAGGTAGATTTCCGTCAAAACTACTCTGAGCCTGGGATACACAGGGACTATTTAGAATAGAACGTCTTTTATTGTCATTCAAACAGCTTGGTTTGAATGAAATTGCATTTTCTACCTTCTGTGGCAGAGAATTCCACATATTCACCACTCTCAGATTCACACAGTGTGAAAAATGATTTTCTCATCTCGGTCCTAAAAGACTTCCCCCTTATCCATAAACTGTGACCCCTTGTTCCTGGAATTCCCCAACATCGGGAACAATCTTCCTGCATCTAGCCTGTCCAACCCCTTAAGAATTTTGTAAGTCTCTATAAGATCCCCCCTCAATCTTCTAAATTCCAGCGAGTACAAGCCGAGTCTATCCAGTCTTTCTTCATGTGGAAGTCCTGCCATCCCAGGAATCAGTCTGGTGAACCTTCTCTGTACTCCCTCTATGGCAAGAATGTCTTTCCTTAGATTAGGAGACCAAAACTGTACGCAATACTCCAGAGTTGTGAATCTGTGGAATTCTCTGCCACAGGCAGTGGAGGCCAATTCACTGGTTGATTTCAAGAGGGAGTTTGATTTAGCTCTTCAGGCAAAAGGAATCGTGGAATATGGGGAACAAGCAGGAACGGGGTGCTGATTTTAGATGACCAGCCATGATCATATTGATTGGCGGTGTTGGCTCGATGGGCCGAATGGCCTACTCCTGCACCTATTTTTCTATGTTCTATGTTTCTATATCAATCGAGCCATTTTACAGTGCGCAGATTCATCATTCCAAAGACCCAATCTCATTATATGTGAAGAATTGATGCAATTAAAAAGCACACCAGCGCCTCTACTTACTGAGAAGATTACGGAGAGTCGGTCTGTCAAAGGAGATTCTCTTGAACTTCTACAGGTGCACAGTAGAGAGCATACTGACTGGTTGCATCGTGGCCTGGTTCGGCAACTTGAGCGCCCAGGAGCGGAAAAGACTGCATAAAGTTGTGACCACTGGCCAGTCCATCATCGGCCCTGACCTCCCCACCATGGAAGGGATTCTATCGCAGTCGCTGCCTCAAAAAGGCTGGCAGCATCATCAGAGACCCACACCATCCTGGCCACACACTCATCTCACCACTGCCATCGGGAAGAAGGTACAGGAGCCTGAGAACTGTAGCGTCCAGGTTCAGGAACAGCTTCTTCCCCACAGCCATCAGGCTATTAAACACTACAACAAATAAGCTCTGAACTACAATAGACTATTATTATTATTATTATTATTATTATTATTATTTTTGCACTGTTATTGTTTGTTTTTTGAGTATGTGTGTATGTGTATATATATATATATTCTGTTGTGCTGCAGCAAGTAAGAATTTCATTGTTCTATCTGGGACACATGACAATAAAACTCTCTTGACACTTGATTCTTTAATTTCGTTGTGAAGTGTCTCATCGCCAAATGCTTTGAACATTCAGCCGGTGCAGTGCAAGTAAATCAAATTTGTTTTCCGCAATGGACAATTCCAACGTCAAATGGATTATTGTCCCTCACAGTAAAACACAGTTTGAGTTAGCAAAAGTGGGAAGTATAATTGAGGCGGCTCTGTGGCGTTGCGGTAGAGTAGATGCCATTGCGGCGGCTCGGACCCGGGTTCGATCCTGACTACGGGCGCTGTCTGCACGGAGTCTGTACGTTCTCCCCGTGACCTGCGTGGGTTTTCTCCGAGATCTCCGGTTTCCTCCCACGTTCCGTTTGTGGGTTAATTGGCCTAAAGAATTGGTAAAATTGGTTAAACAAAAACTGTAAATTGAGCCTAGTGTGAGTAGGATAGTGTCAGTGCGTGGGGATCGCTGGTCAATTGACAATGGTAGGCCATTCGGCCCTTCGAGCCAGCACTGCCATTCAATGTGATCATGGCTGATCATCCCCAATCAGTACCCCGTTCCTGCCTTCTCCCCATATCCCCTGACTCCGCTATTTTTAAGAGCCCTATCTAGCTCTCTCTTGAAAGCATCCAGTGAACCTGCCTCCACCGCCCTCTGAGGCAGAGAATTCCACAGACTCACCACTCTCTGTGAGAAAAAGTGTTTCCTCGTCTCCGTTCTAATTGGCGCGGACACGGTGGACCGAAGGGCCCGTTTCCACGCCGTGTCACTAAACTAAACTAAACCAGAAAACGCTTGTACCAGCACGACTGGCGGCAAGTATGGAAAGCGAAATATAATCACAGCTGTGGGTCAACGAGTTTTCCTCAGAATTGGAATAAGCCGGGGGTTTAGTTTGTAAACAACAACACAATCATGGACGGGATGAAGACAGGAATCCAACTAGAAACAGACATTATTTTTCCGACATACTTCGGGACAAATCGAAAAAAATTTGGCTCAAATAAATACTCAAAATCTGGCACGGCCAATTACACAGCAGTAACTGTTCATAAGTTCAGAAGTGATAGGAGAAGAATTAGGCCATTCGGCCCATCAAGTCTACTCCGCCATTCATTCATGGCTGATCTATCTCTCCCTCTTAACCCCATTCTCCTGCCCTCCCCATAACCCCTGACACCCGCACTAATCAAGAATATATCAATCTCTCTCTTAAAAATATCCAATGGCTTGGCCTCCACTGCCGTCTGTAGCCAATAATTCCACAGGTTTACCACTCTAAAGAAAACCCTCCCCAACTCCTTCCTAAAGGAACATTCTTCAGGGGTAGGCCAGGGTAGAATAAAGAGTAGGCCATTTAGGACTGAGATGAGGAACAACTTTTTCGCCCAGAGAGTTGTGAATCTTGGAATTAGCTGCCACAGAAGGCAGTGGAGGCCAATTCAATGGATGTTTTTCAAGGGAGTTAGATACTGCACACAATATTCCAGGTGTGGTCTCACCAGGGCCCTGGACAACTGCAGAAGGACCTCTTTGCTCCTACGCTTAACTCCTCTGGTTATGAAGGCCAACATGCCATTAGCTTCCATCACTGCCTGCTGTACCTGCATGCTTACTTACTTCATCCACAACATCCAATTTGGCCCAGTGATGTAGATCCCGTGCTGCCTACCGAGTTAATTCATCACCAATGCCCGGTAGAGTTCGATGTCCAATTCCTACTGTCTTCCAGTCGGCCGACACTTCATTTGATGTTGTTCCAAAGTGTTTTGGTTTTTTTTTAACCAGTTTTCAAACTAAAAAGGATTGGGGATAAAGGGAAGATGTATACATTTGTCGTGTGGCACATAAACATTGTATTAAAGGTAGACACAAAATGCTGGAGTAACTCAGCCTGTCCGGCAGCATCTCTCGAAAAAAGGAACAGGTAACATTTTGGATCGAGACGAATGGTCTCGACTGAAACATGACCTATTCCCTTTCTCCAGTGATGCCACCTGACTTCCTGAGTTGCTCCAACATTTTGTGTCCATCTTTGGTGTAAACAAGCATCTGCAGTTCCTTCCTATAGAAACATAGAAACATAGAAATTAGGTGCAGGAGCAGGCCATCCGGCCCTTCGAGCCTGCACCGCCATTCAATATGATCATGGCTGATCATCCAACTCAGTATCCTGTACCTGCCTTCTCTCCATACCCCCTGATCCCTTCAGCCACAAGGGCCACATCCAACTCCCTCTTAAATATGGCCAATGAACTGGCCTCAACTACCTTCTGTGGCAGAGAATTCCACAGATTCACCACTCTCTGTGTGAAAAATGATTTTCTCTATAACTATACATTGAGTTGTGCAGGTTATTAGTTATTAGTTTAGATTGGATTAGTTCAGTTTGGTCTATTGTCAGTGAAAACCTTTCCTTGCGTGTTAACCAGTCAGTGGAAAGACTGTGATCAGCCATGATCACAGTGAATGGTGGTGCTGGCTCGAAGGGCCGAATGGCCTACTCCTGCACCTATTGTCTATTGCCTATTGTCTATTGTCTAATACATGATTACAATCGAGCCATCCACAGTGTACAAGATACATGATAAGGGAATAACGTTTATTCTGGTGCAAATGGACTCCATGCTCGGGTCTGAAGAAGGGTCTCGACCCGAAACGTCGCCTATCTCCTTCGCTCCTTAGATGCTGCTGCACCCGCTGAGTTTCTCCAGCTTTTTGTGTACCCTCCATGCTCGGGTCGTTGGTTTGTGTGATCGTCTGGGCCACATCCACAATTCACTGCAATTTCTTGCGGTCTTGGCTGGAGCTGTTTCCAAACTATGCTGAGATGATGCTGATAAAATGCTTTCCACAGCGCATCTGTAGAGTTTGGTGAGAGTTGGAGGGGACATGCCGAACCTCCTGAGCCTTCCAAGGGAGTCGAGGCGTTGATGGGCTCTCTTGGTGGTTGCTTCAATGTGGGTGGTCCAGGAGAAGTTGTTGGTGATATTGACCACTAGGAGTTTGAAGATTTTAACCATCTCTACTTTGGCACCGTCAATGCAAGCTGGGTTGTGTGTACCGCTTGACTTCCTGAAGTCCATCACTATCTCAATTGTCTTGTTGACATTGAGAGAAAGCGCGTTGTCTCGACAACCGGAGATGAGGTTCTCGATCTCCTTCCTGTACTCCGACACATCAGTATTTGATATGGGCCCTACATTGATGGTGGAGAAGGGGGTTGCGAGGGAAAGATAGACCAGTCAGGATTGAATGGTGGAGTAGACGATGGACAATAGACAATAGGTGCAGGAGTAGGCCATTTGGCCCTTCGAGCCAGCACCGCCAATCACTGTGATCATGGCTGAACATCCCCAATCAGTACCCCGTTCCTGCCTTCTCCCCATATCCTCTGACTCCGCTATCTTTAAGAGCCCTATCTAGCTCTCTCTTGAATGTGTCCAGAGAACCAGCCTCCACCGCCCTCTGAGGCAGAGAATTCCACAGACTCACCACTCTCTGTGAGAAAAAGTGTTTCCTTGTCTCCGTTCTAAATGGCTTACCCCATATTCTTAAACTGTGGCCCCTGATTCTGGACTCCCCCAACATCGGAAACATGTTTCCTGCCTCTAGCGTGTCCAAACCCTTGATAATCTTATATGTTTCAATCAGGTCCACTCTCATAGAAACATAGAAACATAGAAAATAGGTGCAGGAGTAAGCCATTCTGCCCTTCGAGCCTGCACCGCCATTCAACATGATCATGGCTGATCATTCAACTCAGTATCATGTACCTGCCTTATCTCCATACCCCCTGATCCCTTTAGCCACAAGGGCCACATCTAACTCCCACTTAAATATGGCCAATGAACTGGCCTCAACTACCTTCCGTGGCAGATAATTCCAGAGCCTCACCACTCTCTGTGTGAAAAATGTTTTCCTCATCTCGGTCCTAAAGGAATTCCCCCTTATCCTTAGACTGTGACCCCTTGTTCTGGACCACCCCAACATCGGGAACAATCTTCCTGCACCTAGCCTATCCAACCTCTCATCCTTCTAAACTCCAGAGTGTACAAGCCCAGCTGCTCCATTCTCTCAGCATATGACAGTCCCGCCATCCCGGAAATTAACCTTGTAAACCTACGCTGCACTCCCTCAATAGCAAGAATGTCCTTCCTCAAATTATGGGACCAGAACTGCACACAATACTCCAGGTGTGGTCTCACTCGGGCCCTATACAACTGCAGAAGGACCTCTTTGCTCCTATACTCTCCTCTTGTTATGAAGGCCAACATGCCACTCGCTTTCTTCACTGCCTGCTATACCTGCATGCTTACTTTAATTGACTGATGAACAAGGACCCCCAGATCCCTATCAATAACCCGTGCCTGCCTTCTCCCCATATCCCTTGACCCCACTAGCCCCCAGAGTATCTAACTCTCTCTTAAATCCAACCAGTGATTTGGCCCCCACTGCCCTCTGTGGCAGGGAATTCCACAAATTCACAACTCTCTGGGTGAAAACGATTTTTCTTACCTCAGTCTTAAATGACCTCCCCTTTATTCTAAGACTGTGGCCCCTGGTTCTGGACTCGCCAAACATTGGGAACATTTTTCCTGAACTAGCTTGTCCAGTCCTTTTATAATGTTATATGTTTCTATAAGATTCCCCCTCATCCTTCTAAACTCCAGTGAACCTCCTGCTGAACCCCCACCGGGGGCACAGCCCCTGGACCCCGCCAGGGGCCTAGTCAGCCTCCTGGACCCCCGGCCAATACTTCCTACTTTTGTTCTGGAAGTGAATATCATGCTTAATCTGCATTACTTAAAAAATTGGTGTCTACTGTATGAGAAGGGTTTAAAAATATATATATATATTAATAATATAGTGTAATTCAATACAAAATAATAGTTAAAATAAAAATTAAAACCTTCTGAATTTTGTGGTTGGCAGGGCAGTACTCCACATATCGCCAACTTGGACAATTTAACATTTTTTATCAAGCCAATTAAACAAGCCAATTAACTTACAAACCTGTACGTGTTTGGAGTGTGGGAGGAAACGGAAGATCTCGGAGAAAACACACGCAGGTCATGGGGAGAACGTACAAACTCCATACAGACAGCGCCCGTAGTCGGGATCGAACCCGGGTCTCTGGCGCTGTAAGGCAGCAACTCTACCGCTGCGCCACCGTGACCGGCCTATTAAAAAGTTATTAAAGTATCATGTAGGGTAGCCGTAAACTAAAAATCGTTCAAATTAATATTAATTCTAAATATATTTAATATAAAGTAACTATAAAAGAATTCTCAATAATTTAAAACGCTATTAATTTTTATGACAGAAATTAAAATTTGTGGCGATCTGTCGTGGGACAACCCCATTGAAGAAGATAGCAGTGGTTTCCCAGACCTCGTTGCTGGTCGCGAAGGGGCTCCCACAACAGTTCAAGCTTCAAGGCCCCAAAGATGCAGGTCCACAACTGCCCACGCGGTCACGGGGAGAACGTACAAACTCCGTACAGACAGCACCCGTAGTCAGGATTGAACCCGGGTCTCTGGTGCTGTAAGGCAGACAATAGACAATAGGTGCAGGAGGAGGCCATTCGGCCCTTCGAGCCAGCACCGCCATTCAATGTGATCATGGCTGATCGTCCCCAATCAGTACCCCGTTCCTGCCTTCTCCCCATATCCCCTGACTCCGCTATTTTTAAGAGCCCTATCTAGCTCTCTCTTGAAAGCATCCAGAGAATCGGCCTACACCGCCCTCTGAGGCAGAGAATCCCACAGACTCACCACAATCGACAGAAGGATGTAGGGTTGGGTGTTTATGCGTGCTATTTTCATATTTATTTCAGCTGTTTATCTTTGTTAATATTTTACCCTGTATGTATCGTTAGCTTTTAGAAATGTTTGAATGGTGCACTGGCTGGCTGACATTTTTAAATTTCGTTGTACATGGTTCATGTTACAATGACAATAAAGAAACTATTTTATTCTATATTCTATTCTCTGTGAGAAAAAGAGTTTCAGCAACTCTACCGCTGCGCCACCCAGTCGACCTGTTCTGAATGTGGTTAATGATAGGGCCTCCATGACCCTCTTGCACAGAGAAGTCCGAATATTCATCATCACCCTCTGACTCTTCAACAGTCTATCCCTATCTAGGACTCGGATCCCTTGTTCTCGACTCCTCAGTCAATGGAGATATCTTCCTGATATCTATACTGTTGAGGCCTCTTTGTGTCTTAGATGTCTCAACGAGGTCGTGTCTCATTCTCCTAAATTCTAAAATGAGAGGCCTGGAAACCTAAAGCCCCTGTCCCACGATGCGAGTTTACCCAAGAGCGCTCCCGAGTTTAAAAAAAAATCAAACTCGCGGTAAGCACGTAGAATGTATGTGGCGGGTACGTCGGAGCTCGGGGACGTCTTGTAGCGGCTCGTAATGCTAACGGCAGGTACTCGGGAAATGCGGTAACTCGTGAAGGTTTTTCAACATGGTGAAAAATGTCCAAGCGTAAAAAAATACTCGTGATGAAGTACCACAAGTTTGATTTTTTTTTAAACTCGGGTTGAGCTCTTGGGTAAACTCGCATCGTGGGACAGGGGCTTAAATCTATATCCGTGAGTCAGATCCGGAACCAGTCTGATGAATCGTTCACCACACCACTAACAGCAATTATGTCGAACAGTAAAAAGGAATTGTAAAAGAGAAAGTCACGAAGAGCCACTCAGAAGACAGTGATTTGACCACAGTTGGAGCTTCGTCTCATTTGTCAGGATGCATCACTGCTTGATTTTGGAACAGCTCCATCCAGGACCGCAAGAAATTGTAGGGAATTGTGGACGCAGCCCAGACCATCACACAAACCAACCTCCCTTCTATTGTCTTCATTTATGCCTCATGCTGCCTCGCCAAGGCCAGCAGCATAATCAAGAACGAGTCACACCCTGACCACTCCCTCTTCTCCCCTCTCCCATCGGGCAAAAGGTACAGAAGTGCGAAAGCGCACACCTCCCAGATTCAGGGACAGTTTCTTCCCAGCTGTTATCAGGCAACTGAACCATCCCACCACAACCAGAGAGCGGTGCTGAACTACTATCTACCTCTTTCATGTCCCTCGGACTATCCTTGACCGGACCATGCTGGGCTTCACCTTGCACTAAACGTTATTCCCTTATCATGTATCTATACACCGAATATGGATCGATTGTAATCACGTATTGCCTTTCTGCTGACTGGTTAGCTCACAACAAAAACTTTTCACTGTATCTCGGTGCACGTGACAATAAACTTAACAGAACTTAATTAATCTTTCATCGAAGGATGATAATAAGAACTGAGTCACATGCCCCACTATCATAAGGTCAAAAGTGATAGGAGTAAAATCAGGCCATTCGGCCCATCAAGTCTACTCTGCCATTCAGTCATGGCTGAACTATCTCTCCCGCCGAACCCCATTCTCCTGCCTTCTCCCCATAACCTCTGATACCTGTACCTGATCATAATCCTGGAGTTACCATTTTCCATTGGAACATGATACTAAATCCAGCATCTGCGGCAACAATACAGCGCGTGGGTCGCCAGCGCTGCATTCAATAGCAAGACTATCTTCTGTGTTAAAACGTTACCCCTCAGCTTCCCCCTTACGCCTTAAACCGGTCCTCTGCTTCTCTTAATTCTCCTAATTTAGACTTCAGACTTTAACGATACAGCATGGAAAGCGGCCCTCCACCCCACCGAGTCTTCGCCGACCAGCGATCACCCCGTACACGAGCACTTTCCTACACACTTTCCTAGTGTGGGAGGAAACCAGAGCACCCACGCAGGTTCACAGGGAGAAAGTACAATCTGCGTGCAGACAGCACCCGTAGTCAGGATCGAACCGGGGTCTCTGGCGCTGTGAGGCAGCCACTGTACTCCGGGTAAAAGATTCCGTGCCAACATCCCCTCACGATATTGATCACCCCTCAGCCTCCTGCACTTCAAGGAATAGCTGGAGGACGTAAAATGCTGGAGTAACTCAGCGGGTGTGGCAGCATCTCTGGAGAGAAGGAATGGGCGATGTTTCAGGTTGAGAGCCTTCTTCAGATCCTTCATCCAGGAAAAGCTGGAAGGTTAGCTATTTCCCATGGAAGCAGACAAGTGTCACCTGGTGGTTTAATTTTGGGATAAGAATAAGAGATGCGTAATGTCAGCAGGCTGCTCATGTAATCTTCTGCCAGTTTACAGAAGACTAACTACTTGTTTTAGACAGTTGGTCATTTAGTAATAAAGTCAAATAAAGGGGCTGTGCCACTTGGGCGACCTAATCCGCGAATTCTGGCGAGTTTGCCCTCGACTCATACTCACAGCATGGTCGACATGAGGTCGTAGGAGGTCTTTGTAACTCTCCTTCATGTTCGAGAGTGGTCCCCGCGTACTCGAGGCCTCATCTAGGTCGCGACGTTTTTTTCAATATGTTAAAAAATGCCCGCTAGTAAAAAAAGATCGCCATGGAAAAAAATCGATATTTTTTTCAACATAGTCGAAGGAGGTCTTCAACATGACATATTTTCAAACTCTTCTAAACTCGCCAATTAGGTCCCCCAAGTGGGACAGTCTCTTAAAGTTTATACGCTCATAAGTTCAAGGAGCAGATTTAAGCCATTCAGCCCATCAGCAGTGGGGGTACCGCAAGCCTACTGGGGTACCGCAAGGCTCGGTGCTGAGACCGCAGCTATTTACAATATACATTAATGATTTAGATGATGGGATTCAAAGTAACATTAGCAAATTTGCAGATGACACAAAGCTGGGTGGCAGTGTGAACTGTGAGGAGGATGCTATGAGAATGCAGGGTGACTTGGACAGGTTGGGGGAGTGGGCAGATGCACGGCAGATGCAGTTTAATGCGGATAAATGTGAAGTTATCCACTTTGGTAGCAAAAACAGGAAGGCAGATTACTATCTAAATGGTGTCAAGTTGGGAAAAGGGGAAGTACAACGGGATCTGGGGGTCCTTGTTCATCAGTCAATGAATGTAAGCATGCAGGTACAGCAGGCAGTGAAGAAAGCGAATGGCATGTTAGCCTTCATAACAAGAGGAGTTGAGTAGAGGAGCAAAGAGGTCCTCTGCTGTTGTATAGGGCCCTAGTGAGACCACACCTGGAGTATTGCGTGCAGTTCTGGTCCCCTAATTTGAGGAAGGACATTCTTAACCATGATCACAATGAATGGTGGTGCTAGATTGAAGGGCCGAATGGCCTCCTCCTGCACCTATTTTCTATGTTTCTATTTCTAAAACGCCCCCTGAAGCTCCTGCATTTTCAATAAATTGAAAGTGATTCTCAAGTTTTCTGCTAGTAACAGAAGCTTAGAATTTTTCTAACAGATAAGCAGTAAAATAACCCCCAAAAGATATACATTTCATGAAATAGACAATAGACAATAGGTGCAGCAATAGGCCATTCGGCCCTTCGAGCCAGCATCGCCATTCACTGTGATCATGGCTGATCATCCACAATCAGTACCCCGTTTCTGCCCTCTCACCATATCCATTGACTCTGCTATCTTTAAGAGCTCTATCTATCTCTCTCTTGAAAACCTCCAGAAAATTGGCCTCCACCGCCCTCTGAGGCAGGGAATTCCACAGACTCACAACTCTCTGTGTGAAAATGTTTTTCCTCATCTCTGTTCTAAATGGCTTACTCCTTATTCTTAAACTGTGGCCCCTGGTTCTGGACTACCCCAACATTGGAAACATGTTTCCTGCCTCTACCGTGTCCAAGCCCTTTCTTTAGTTAGTGGGTGGTATTTCTTTAGTCAGTGGGTGGTGAATCTGTGGAATTCATCGCCACAAATGGCTGTTGAGGCCATCATTAGGTTTTTTTTTAAGGCACAGATCGACAAATTCTTGATTAGTAAGAGTGTCAGGGTTTTTTTCTGGAGAAGGCAGGAGAATGCGTTTAGGAGGGAGAGATAGATCAGCCATGATTGAATGGCGGAGTAGACTTGATGGGCCGAACGGCCTAATTCTGCTCCTATCACCTATGAACATATATGATGCCAAAACTGCTCAAAATACTCCAAATGATGTCTGATAAAGCCCAGCATTACGTCCCCGTTATTATATTCTAGTCCTCTCGAAATAAATGATAGTGGAAAGACAGAAGAGATATGACAGTTCTTATTATCATCCTTCGATGAAGGCTTCATTCATTAATGTCTGTTTAGTTTATTTTCACATGTACCGAGATACAGTGAAAATATTTTGTTGCATCCTAACCAGTCAGCGGAAAGACAATACATGATTACAATCGATCCATTTACAGTGTACAGATACCTGATAAGGGAATAACGCTTAGTGCAAGGTAAAGCCAGCAAAGTCCGGTCAAGGATAGTCCGAGGGACATCAAAGAGGTCGATAGTAGTTCAGCGCTGCTCTCTGGTTGTGGTAGGGTGGTTCAGTTGCCTGATAACAGCCGGGAAGAAACTGTCCGTGAATCTGGAGGCGCGTGCGTTCACACTTCTACACCATTTGCCAGAAAATATACTTTTTATTTTCTTCATTTGTAAACTGTGTTACATGAGTTCAGAACTATCAAAAGGTACGTTTTAACTCCAGCACAAACTGCCCAATTGTCTCAACATATTTGATCTCATGGAGAGGTAAATTGCCTTCAGCATGAATTCAGAAAGAACGTGCATAGGAAATAGAGTCATAGAGTGATACAGTGTCCAACAATGTCCCAGCTACACTAGTCCCACCTGCCTATGCTTGGTCCTTATCCCTCCAAACCTGTCCTCTCCATGTACCTGTCTAACTGTTTCTTGAATTGTGGGATAGTCCCAGCCTCAACTACCTCCTCTGGCAGCTTGTTCCATACACCCACCACCCTCTGTGTGAAAAAATTACCCCTCAGATGAAGATGAATTTTCCCCTTCACCTTGAACCTATGTTCTCTGGTCCTCGATTCCCCTGCTCTGGGTAAAAGACTCTGTGCATCTACCCATCTATTCCTCTCATGATTTTGTATACTTCTATAAGATCGCCCCTCATCGTCCTGTGCTCCATGGAATAGAGACCCAGCCTACTCAACCTCTCCCTATAGCTCACGCACTCTAGTCCTGGCAACATCCACATAAATCATTTCTGAACCCTTTCAAGCTTGACAATTTTTTCCCTATAACATGGTGCCCAGAATTGAGCACAATATGCTAAATGCGGTCTCACAAACATATTATACAACTGCAACATGACCTCCCAACTTCTATACTCAGTACTCTGACTGATGAAGGCCAAAATGCCAAAAGCCTTTTTGACCACCTCAACTACCTGCGACTCAACCTTCAAGGAACCATGCACTGGTACTCCTAGATCCCTCTGCTCCACAACACTACCCAGAGGCCTACCATTTACTGTGTAGGTCCTGCCCTTGTTCGACGTCCCAAAATGCAACACCTCACACTTTTCTGTATTAAATTCCATCAACCATTCCTCCGCCCACCTGGCCAATCGATCCAGATCCTGCTGCAATCTTTCACAACCATCTTCACTATCTGCAAAGCCACTCGCTATTGTATCATCAGCAAACTTGCTAATCTTGCCCTGTATGTTCTCATCCAAATCATTGATGTAGATGACAAACGGTAACGGGCCCAGCAACGAACCCTGAGGCACACCACTAGTCACAGGCCTCCGAGAAGCAACCTTCCACCATCGCCCTCTGCTTCCTTCCATGGAGCCAATTTGCTATTCATTCAGCTATCTCTCCTTGGATCCCATGCGATCCAAGGAGAGATAGCTTGCGGAGATAGCTTGTGGAACGCCTAACTGAAATCCATGTACACAACATCTACAGCTCTGCCCTATCTGCCCTCTTCTTCTTCTTGTGTGTGGCGTGCACAGCCTAAAGTTGTCGGACAACTTGTTCTATTTGATCTTATTTGACTGTGCACGCCGGGTTGATTGCATTCGTTGAAACAGGGCGGACCACGTGAAGGTTGCAATCTCCCACCCCTACCCTTCACTCTCACGGGGACGTACACATCCTGAGCTTTTGTCAGCACACTTTTAAAAACATCCCACTTGGCCGATGTTCCTTTCCCCTCAAATAACCTGCTCCAGTCAACTTGAACGAGATCTTCTCTCATACCCTCAAAGTTGGCCTTAACCCAGTTGAGCATTTTAACATGTGGACCCTCTCCATCCTGATCCATAACTATCTTAAACCGAATCAAACTGTGGTCACTTGCCATAGAAACCAGGAAGGCCATTCAGGCCTCCTCCATGGCACATCCAACTCTATCCCACCTTGCCTTCTCTCCATACCCTCTGATCCCCTTGCCCTCCAACTCCCAATTTGGCCTCAATAGTTCCTGAAAAAAGTCTTTCTCATCCAGCGACTTCCCCAACATCAGGAACAACCCTTCCTAAACGTGTCTGTGTGGGCCACCAAATACTGTTTAAGAAAACGCTCCTGAACACTTTTGAGGAATTGCACCCCATCTGAACCCTTCACGCTATGATTTTCCCAGTCCTTATTGGGAAAGTAAAAATCCCCTACGACAACAACCTTATTTGACCTGCAGCTGTCTGCAATCTCCCAGCACATTTAGACAATAGACAATAGACAATAGGTGCAGGAGTAGGCCATTCGGCCCTTCGAGCCAGCACCGCCATTCAATGTGATCATGGCTGATCATCCCCAATCAGTACCCCGTTCCTGCCTTCTCCCCATATCCCCTGACTCCGCTATCTTTAAGAGCCCTATCTAGCTCTCTCTTGAAAGCATCCAGAGAACCTGCCTCCACCGCCCTCTGAGGCAGAGAATTCCACAGACTCACAACTCTCTGTGAGAAAAAGTGTTTCCTCGTCTCCGTTCTAAATTGCTTACTCCTTATTCTTAAACTGTGGCCCCTGGTTCTGGACTCCCCCAACATCGGGAACATGTTTCCTGCCTCCAGCGTGTCCAAACCCTTAACAATCTTATATGTTTCAATAAGATCCCCTCTCATCCTTTAAACTCCAGAGTGTACAAGCCCAGCTGCTTCATTCTCTCAGCATATGACAGTCCCGCCATCCCGGGAATTAACCTTGTAAACCTACGCTGCACTCCCTCAATAGCAAGAATGTCCTTCCTCAAATTAGGGGACCAAAACTGCACACAATACTCCAGGTGTGGTCTCACTAGGGCTCTGTACAACTGCAGAAGGACCTCTTTGCTCCTATACTCAACTCCTCTTGTTATAAAGGCCAACATGCCATTCACTTTCTTCACTGCCTGCTGTACCTGCATGCTTACTTTCATAGACCCCCAGATCCCGTTGTACTTCCCCTTTTCCCAACTTGACGCCATTTAGATAGTAATCTGCCTTCCTGTTTTTGCTACCAAAGTGGATAACCTCACATTTCTCCAAATTAAACGTCATCTGCCACGCATCTGCCCACTCCCCCAACCTGTCCAAGTCACCCTGCATTCTCATAGCATCCTCCTCACAGTTCACACTGCCACCCAGCTTTGTGTCAACTGCAAATTTGCTAACGTTACTTTGAATCCCTTCATCCAAATCATTAATATATATTGTAAATAGCTGCAGTCCCAGCACCGAGCCTTGCGGTACCCCACTAGTCACTGCCTGCCATTCTGAAAGGGACCCGTTAAGAATGGCAGGCAGTGACTAGTGGGGTACCGCAAGGTTCTTCTAATTCCTGTTGACTATTCGGGGGGGTACACCCCCAACAAGGTGATCATCCTTTTCTTGTTCCTCAGCTCCACCCATATAGCCTCACTAGATGAATTGTCTATGATGTCACCTCTGAACACTGCCATGACATCCTCCTTAACCAACAATGCAACCACACCCCCCCTCCTCTTTTTCCCTCACCCCTGTCTCTCCTGAAGCTCCTGTACCCCGGAACATTGAGCTGCCAGTCCTGCCCCTCCCTTAACCATGGCTACAAGGTCCCAGTCGCTCGTACCTATACACGCCCTAAGCTCATCTGCCTTACCCGTCAGGCCCCTCGCATTAAAATACGTGCAGTTTAAACCAACCCTCCTTCCTCTCTCTCCGCCTTTCACCTGCCTATTCTGTCCGCTAACCTTTCCCACACCACCCTCCATACCAACTTCTAGACTCTCACGTGCCTCTGTGTCCTGCACGAGATCCCACCCCCCCCCCCCCCCCCGCCAATCTAGTTTAAACCCTCCCAAGGAAATTGTAAATCATTTCAAAATAATCAAAAGCTTTGACATAATTTGCATAAGAAAATTCTGAAACTGCGGAGCATTTAAAGCAGAAAGAAAGTTGAAGGCAACTTTTAGATTTTTAAACATTAGACTTTAGAGTTACAGCACGGATACAGGCCATTCGGCCCACCGAGTCCGCGCCGACCAGCGATCGCCCCAGTCACGAGCACTATCCTACACACTCGAGACAAGTTACACTTTTTACCAAAGCTGATTAACGTACAAACCTCTACGTGTGTGGAGTGTGGGAGGAAACCGGATCACCCGGAGAAAACCCACGCCGACACAGGGGGAACGTACAGACTCCGTACACACGTCACCCGTAGTCAGCGCCGGAGACCCGGGTTCGATCCCGACTACGGGCGCTGTCTGTGTGGCGTTTGTACGCTCTCCCTCTGGGCAGGATCGAACACGGGTCTCTGGCAGCAACTCTACCGCTGCGACACTGTGCCGCCCAAGTGCAGGCGCTTCCCTTCAGCTGGAGTCGGAGCAGGGAAACACGACAAAAAGTTCACGTGAAGGCGCTTTTTTTTCCTGAACTGGTGCAGCATCCATAACAAGAAAGGTGAAGTAATGGCACAAATAACAAAACACGGTGCACAACCTAATTCTCATTAGAGAACTGTGGGAGGAAACATAGAAACATAGAAACATGGAAATTAGGTGCAGGAGTAGGCCATTCGGCCCTTCAAGCCTGCACCGCCATTCAATATTCAGCACCGCCATTCAATACACCATACGCCATTCTGGAGTATGGTGTACAATTTTGGTCGCCTAGTTTATAGGAAGGATGTCAACAAAATAGAGAGAGTACAGAGGAGATTTACTAGAATGTTGCCAGGGTTCCAGCAACTATGTTACATAGAAAGGTTGAACAAGTTAGGTCTTTATTCTTTGGAGCGCAGAAGGTTAAGGGGGGACTTGATTGAGGTCTTTAAAATTATGAAAGGGATAGACAGAGTTGACGTGGATAAGCTTTTCCCATTGAGGGTAGGGAAGATTCAAACAAGAGGGCATGACATGAGAATTAAGGGACAGAAGTTTAGGGGTAACGTGAGGGGGAACTTCTTTACTCAGAGGGTGGTGGCTGTGTGGAATGAGCTTCCAGCAGAGGTGGTGGAGGCAGGATCGATTTTAACATTTAAAAGTAAAGTGGATAGGTATATGGACCTGAAGGGAATGGAGGGGTATGGTCTGAGTGCAGGTAGATGGGACTAGGGGAAAACAAATGGTCGGCACGGACTGGAAGGGCCGAGAGGGCCTGTCTCCGTGCTGTAATTGTTATATGGTTATATGGTTAATATGATCATGGCTGATCATCCAACTCAGTATCCCGTACCTGCCTTCTCTCCATACCCCCTGATCCCTTTAGCCACAAGGGCCACATCTAACTCCCTCTTAAATATGGCCAATGAACTGGCCTCAACTACCTTCTGTGGCAGAGAATTCCAGAGACTCACCACTCTCTGTGTGAAAAATGTTTTCCTCATCTCGGTCCTAAAAGACTTCCCCCTTATCCTTAAACTGTGACCCCTTGTTCTGGACTTCCCCAACATCGGGAACAATCTTCCTGCATCTAGCCTGTCCAACCCCTTAAGAATTTTGTACGTTTCTATAAGATCCCCCCTCAATCTTCTAAATTCTAGCGAGTACAAGCCGAGACCAGAGCACCCAGAGAAAAGCCACACAGTCACAAGGAGAACATACAAATTCCGTACAGACACGCCCCTGTTGCTCTATCCATTTTACTTGAGTTCGGACTGATTGTATTTACTGCAAGTGTGGTATTATCTGATCTGTTTGGACAGCATGCAAAACAAAGCGTTTCACTGTAGACATAGAAACATAGAAACATAGAAAATAGGTACAGGAGGAGGCCATTCGGCCCTTCGAGCCAGCACCGCCATTCAATATGATCATGGCTGATCGTCCGCTATCAATAACCCGTTCCTGCCTTCTCCCAATATCCCTTGACCCTAGAGCTCTATCTAACTCTCTCTTAAATCCATCCAGTGATTTGGCCTCCACTGCCCTCTGTGGCAGGGAATTCCATAAATTCACAACTCTCTGGGTAAAAAAGTTTTTTCTCACCTCAGTCCAAAATGACCTCCCCTTTATTCTAAGACTGTGGTCCCTGGTTCTGGAACTCACCCAACATTGGGAACATTTTTCCTGCATCTAGCTTGCCCAGTCCTTTTATAATTTTATATGTTTCTATAAGATCCCCCCTCATCCTTCTAACCTCCAGTGAATACAAGCCTAGTCTTTTCAATCTTTCCTCATATGACAGTCCCGCCATCCCAGGGATCAATCTCGTGAACCTACGCTGCACTGCCTCAATCACAAGGATGTCCTTCCTCAAATTAGGAGACCAAAACTGTACACAATACTCCAGATGTGGTCTCACCAGAACCCTATACAACTGCAGAAGAACCTCTTTACTCCTATACTGAAATCCTCTTGTTATGAACACAGGTGGGCACAGGTGACAATAATGAAACCTAAACCTAAAACGATGCTCACCTTAAACTCCAGATTTTGTTAGTTCCTAAGATGTGTGGTTCTTAATACAACCAGAATGCCAGCTAGTGAACAAACTGAGCTGTTAAAATAATCACAACCAGACTTGATTAAAATTGGATTGGTAAAGGGAATATCATACTTAAAACTCCAGTTGGTTTGTACACGAACCGTTGACTGAAATATGTAGGAAGGCACTGCAGATGCTGGTTTATACCGAAGATAGACACAAAGTGCTGGAGTAACTCAGCGGGTCAGGCAGCATCCCTGGAGAAATAAATGGGAGACGTTTCGGGTCGGAACCCTTCTTCAGTCTATCTTCTGTAGCTGACAAAAATAGTTGGTAAAAAAAGTGTCCTGCAGATGCTGGTTTACAAAAAAAAAGACATAATGTCAGCGGGTCATGCAGCATCTCTGGAGAAAAAGGATGGGAGACGTTTCGGGTCGGGACCCTTCTTCAGGCTGGTTAGTTAGGCCCCCTTTGGTAGCGTGCTAAACGGAACCAGAATGCCAACTTGTGAACAAGCTGAAGGTTGACACAAAATGCTGGGGTTGCTCAGCGGGACAGGCAGCATCTCCGGAAAGAAGGAATGGGTGACGTTTCTGGTCGAGACCCTTCTGCAGCCTGCGACTCGTGAACTATTAAAATAATCACAGACGACTGATGTGAATAAAATATGGATGTGTAAATAGATGGAATAAAATGTAAGGAGATGGAATAAAATATAGGTGAAGGGGAAAAGAGGAATTTGAGGGGTGACTTTTTCACACAACGGGTGTATGGAACACGCTGCCGGAGGAGGTAGTTGAGGCTCGGTCTGAGAAGGGTTTCGGCCCGAAACGTTGCCTATTTCCTTCGCTCCATAGATGCTGCTGCACCGGCTGAGTTTCTCCAGCACTTTTGTCTACCTTAGTTGAGGCTGGAACTATCCCAACGTTGAAGAAACAGTTGGACAGGTACAGGGATAGGAGAAGTTTGGAAGGATATGGACCAAATGCAAGCAGGTGAGGCGAGTGTAGCTGGGACGTGTTGGCCAGTGTGGACAAGTTGGGCCGAAGGGCCTGTTTCCACCTTGTATCACTATGATTGTCTATGACACCTACTCTAACTTCATTTAAAAAAAACCATAAATGTCAAACTGTTGCTAACTACCCACTCAAACACACGCCCTTCAGCAACCTGAACAAAGAGCTATTTGGTTGCTTAATTCTGCAGTAGCATTCCTGCATAGGACAGTTTAAGTTCCCAGGATTTAGACTAACATTCTGAATAGTTTTTGTGATTCGATACAGGGAACACGCAGTATTCTCAGTGATTTATTGCCTTTTTTATGACAACTGGACTCTGGTAGTGTTTTCATTTTTGATCCACTAATGGCTTGTATTTATTATTATGTCTTAAAATTGCAATTATGTGTTTAGTTTAGTTTAGTTAAGAGGTACAGCGTGGAAACAGGCCCTTCGGCCCACCGAGTCCGCACCGACCAGCGATCCCCCACACACTTACTCTATCGACACACACTAGGGACAATGTACAAAGCTGTACCAAAGCCAATTAACATACTAACCTATTATGTGCTTGGAAACCGGAGCACCTGGAGAAAATCCACGCAGGTCACAGGGAGAACGTACAAACTCCATACAGACAGCACCCATAGTTCAGGGGCTGTCCCACTGCGACGGCCTAATCTGCGAGTTTAGAAGAGTTTTCCCTCGTCTCAAACTCGCAGCATGGTCGACACGTGGTCCTAGGAGGTCCTATATGGTCACTGGAACTCTCCTTCATGCTCGAGGGAAGTTCCCGCATACTCGCGTCCTCAGTTTGGTCGAGGAACATTTTTCAGCATGTTGAATAATTTTCCGCGAGTAATAATTGGTCGGCATGGTTCTTTTGAACTCGTAGTGCAGTGGAGTGGGGTCGCTATTTAGTTACAGGCAGCCGAGGGCAGCCGTAGGCAATCTCCTTCGCCGACCGGGCATTTTGATTGGCTCATTGGAGTGTTCAGAACCAGGGAAAACCGACCGGTAGGTAAAATGCATGCTAAACTTTATTATACTTCTTAAAAGTGTTTCCACTCCTTCTCCCCCCTTCTCCCCCCTTCTCCCCCCTTCTCCCCCTTCTCTCCCCTTCTCTCCCCTTCTCTCCCCCCCCCCCCCCCCCCCTCACCTATGCGCTCTCTAAATGACTTACCATACATCTACTGACTTACAGCACCAGAGATCCAGGATCGATCCTGACTACGGGCGCTGTCTGTATGGAGTTTGTACGTTCCCCCCGTGACCTGCGTGGGATTTCTCCGAGATCTTCGATTTCCTCCCACACTCCAAAGACGTACATGTTTGCAGTTCAATTGGCTTGGTATAGATGTATAAAAAGTAAATATTGTCCCTAGTGTGTCTAGGATACTGTTAATGTGCGGGTATCGCCGATTGGCACGGAATCGATGGGCTGAAGGGCATCTTTCCGTTCTGTTTCTCTAATCTAAAGGTTTTCGTGCTTGTAAAAAACAAAGCACTCAATTAACATTTGCAGGGAGCATAGTGAATAATCTTTCTGTGCTGAAGCAATTTAGTTTACAATAACAACTAAGGAAAAAGGAAAAAATATGAAATTCATAATTCAAAATTTTTTTTTTAAAGTTCTGGCGAAATGGAGCTGTCAATAAATATCTAATTTTTGATGGTAATATTGGGTGGCACAGTGGCACAGCGGTAGAGTTACTGCCTCACAGCGCTCGCAGCGCCGGAGACCCGGGTTCGATCCCGACCATGGGCGCTGTCTGTACGGAGTTTGAACGTCCTCCCCGTGACCACGTGGGTTTTCTCCAAGATCTTCGGTTTCCTCCCACACTCCAAAGGCGTGTAGGTTTGTAGGTTAATTGGCTTGGAATAAATGTGAATAGTCCCTAGTTTGTGTAGGATAGTGTTAATGTGCGGGGGGGGGGGGGTCACTGGTCGGTGCGGACTCGGTGGGCCGAAGGGCCTGATTTCCGCGCTGCATCTCTAAACTAAACTAAAATATCTTAGAATGCTGAGGTAGGTAAGGCACGATATTTGGCACGGTTCCAGTCCATATTTCATTTATATTTGCTGAACGTTATGCGTGCTTAATCATTGAAGATTTGTTCGCTGGGATTCAATAAGGAGGCAGCGAAATTCAATACAGGCTGATCAACCCAGAGAGGAAACTCTAGCGAGCGGGAAATGCATCTGGGGAAAGCAAAAGCACTTTATCACCACTTTGTGGGAAAAACGGGGAAAAAAATGAGATTTGTAACCGATAATTTAAACTGCATGTGAACTCCATAGGGTATACGTAGAGACTGACTGCTGGCTCGCAAATTGAGAAAAGATGTCAAGCTGTGTTTCAATGTGTGCATTCACCGCCGAGTTCATTACATATTCCACACTTTCCTGCAACTTTAAAACACTTAAGAGATCTTTCACTGCAAGCAATTTTCTTCCACAGCTCCACAATGGCAGGGGGTGTTGCCATGGTGACTGGGAGCGCCAGTGTGTTCCATGAGCTTCCTCAACCACCACCTTGATTCCCAGCCAGTCCAGAATCGGTTCCAGCATCCTCCTCCTCCTCCTCCTCCTCCCCCCGCACTTGCATGTGAATATTAATTAATACTTCACGCGGTTCGTGTGAAGGAAGAGGGTGAGGTCGCGCAGAAATTCTTTGGAGAGAAGGAATGGGTGACGTTTCGGGCCGAGGCCCTTCTTCAGGCTCCGAAACATCACCCATTCCTTCCCCCCACAGATGCTGCCTGTCCCGCTGAATTACTCCAGCATTTTGTGTCTATCTTAGGGGTAAAGCGAAAGATAGGCGACGTTTCGGGCGAGACCCTTCTTCAGTCAAGAGATAGCGGAGTCAGGGGAGTATTGCGTACAGTTTTGGTCTCCAAATCTGAGGAAAGACATTCTTGCCATAGAGGGAGTACAGAGAAAGTTCACCAGACTGATTCCTGGGATGGCAGGACTTCCATATGAAGAAAGACTGGATAGATTTGGCTTGTACCCGCTGGAATTTAGAAGATTGAGGGGTGATCTCATAGAGACTTACAAAATTCTTAAGGGGCTGGACAGGCTGGATGCAGGAAGATTGTTCCCGATGTTGGGGAAGTCCAGAACAAGGAAGATAAGGACCGAGATGAGAATTTTTTTGTGGTGAATCTGTGGAATTCTCTGCCACAGAAAGTAGTTGAGGCCGGGGGGGTTACACAAAAGGCTGGAGAAAGTCAGCGGGTGCAGCAGCATCTAAGGAGCAAAGGAGATAGGCGACGTTTCGGGTCGAGGCCAGTTCATTGGCTATATTTAAGAGGGAGTTGGATGTGGCCCTTGTGGCTAAAGGGACCAGGGGGTATGGAGAGAAGGCAGGTACAGGATACTGAGTTGGATGATCAGCCACGATCATATTGAATGGCGGTGCTGGCTCGAAGGGCCGAATGGCCTATTCCGGCACCTATTTTCTATGTTTCTATATGGGAAGAAGGCAGGAACGGGGGGTACTGATTGGGGGTGATCAGCCATGATCACATTGAATGGTGGTGCTGGCTCGAAGGGTCGAATGGCCTACTCCGGCACCTATTGTCTATTCTCTATCAGTTCCTTCCTACACAGAAATGTTTGTAAGCTGGACTTGTTAAGTGATGGAGCAGAATTAGGCCATTTGGCCCATCGAGTCTACGCTGCCATTCCATCATGTCTGATCTATCTTTCCCTCTCAACCCCATTCTCCTGCCTTCTCCCCAGAACCCCTGACACCCGTTCTAATCAAGGATCTATCAATGTGCAGTGGTGAAAAGAGAAAAAAATCAATAGGAATCTGCAGAAACTGGAAATCTTAAATTATAAAACAAATATTAAAATGCTGTAAACACAGACCACTGCTGCCTCACAGCGCCAGAGACCCGGGATTGATCCTGAGTCCGGAGGCGGTCTGCGTGGGGTTTTACATAGAAACATAGAAAATAGGTGCAGGAGGATGCCATTTAGCCCTTCATGCCAGCACCGCCATTCATTGTGATCATGGCTGATCGGCCCCTATCAATAACCCGTGCCTGCCTTCTCCCCATATCGCTTGACTCCACTAGCCCCGAGAGCTCTATCTAACTCTCTCTTAAATCCATCCAGTGACTTGGCCTCCACTGCCCTCTGTGGCAGGGAATTCCATAAATTCACAACTCTCTGGGTGAAAATGTTTTTTCTCAGCTCAGTCTTAAATGACCTCCCCTTTATTCTAAGACTGTGGCCCCTGGTTCTGGACTCGCCCAACATTGGGAACATTTTTCCTGCATCCAGCTTATCCAGCCCTTTTTATAATTTTATATGTTTCTATAAGATCCCCCCCTCATCCTTCTAAACTCCAGTGAATACAAGCCTAGTCTTTTCAATCTTTCCTCATATGACAGTCCCGCCATCCCAGGGATCAATCTCGTGAACCTACGCTGCACTGCCTCAATCACAAGGATGTCCTTCCTCAAATTAGGAGACCAAAACTGTACACAATACTCCAGATGTGGTCTCACCGGAGCCCTACACAACTGCAGGGTTTGTAAGTTCTCCCTGTGGCCACACTGGGTTTCCTCTATTATGTTCCTTAACAAGAAGCCTTTATTCAATTAAAAACAAGTATAGAGTAATAAACAAAATCAAGACCGGTTTCCTCCCCTATCCTACATGAGGATAGCAAATTCAATGCGAGCATCTATTTCAACAGGGCTTGGATGTAATAATGAGCATGTAAGTAGCAATGTGTGCGGTACTTACAGCGCCAAAGACCCGGGTTCAATCCTGACAACGGGCACTTGCCTGCTGATTTTACCCATCTCTTGTTCTTTCCCAAACTAATCAAACCACCAAGTGACACATGCCTGGTCCCCTGGAAAATTATTAACCATCCAGCTATTCCTTGAAGTTGAAGAAGGCAGTGGAAGCCAATACACTGGATGTTCACTGGATGTTTTCAAGAGAGAGTTAGATTTAGCTCTTAGGGATAACGGAATCAAGAGATATGGGGTGAAAGCAGGAACGGGGTACTGATTTTGGATGATCAGCCATGATCACATTGAATGGCGGTGCTGGCTCAAAGGGCCGAATGGCCTCCTCCAGCGCCTATTTTCTATTGTATGTTTCCGTTTCAGTGCGGGAGTCTGAGGGGTGATTGACATCATGAGGGGAATGGATAGGGTGAATGTACACAATCCACAGATTCACAACTCACCGAGTGAAAAGGTTTTACCTCATCTCAGTCCTAAATGGGCTACCCCTTATTCTTAAACTGTGACCCCTGATTCTGGACTCCCCCAACATCGGGAATATTTTTCCTGCATCTAGCCTGTCCAATCCTTTAAGAATTTTATATGTTTCTGTAAGATCCCCTCATCTTTCTAAATTCCTATGAATACAAGCCAGTCGACCAATTCTTATAACCCATTCAGACACAAAGCTGGGTGACAGTGTGAGCTGCGATGAGGATGCTACGAGGTTGCAGGGCGACTTGGATAGGTTGGGTGAGTGGGCAGATGCATGGCAGATGCAGTATAATGTGGATAAATGAGATGTTATCCACTTTAGTGGTAAGAACAGGAAGGAAGATTATTATCTGAATGGTGTCAGATTAGGAAAAGGGGAGGTGCAATGAGACCTGGGTGTCCTTGTACATCAGTCACTGAAAGTAAGCATGCAGGTACAGCAGGCAGTGAAGAAAGCTAATGGCATGTAGGCCTTCATTGCGAGAGGATTTGAGTTCAGGAGCAAGGAGGTCCTACTGCAGTTGTACAGGGCCCTGGTGGGACCACACCTGGAGTATTGTGTACAGTTTTGGCCTCCTAATTTGGGGAAGGACATTCTTGCTATTGAGGGAGTGCAGCGTAGGTTCACCAGGTTAATTCCCGAATTGGTGGGACTGACATGTGATGAAATAATGGATCGACTGGGCTTGTATTCACTGGAATGTTGAAGGATGAAAGATCTTATAGAAGCATATACATTTTTTAAAGGATTGGACACGCTAGATGCAGAAAAAATGATCCCGATGTTGGGGGAATCCAGAATCAGGGGTCACAGTTTAAGAATAAGGGGCAGGACATTTAGGACTGAGATGAGGAAAATCTTTTCACTCGGTGAGTTGTGAATCTGTGGAATTCTCTGCCACAGAAGGCAGTGGAGGCCAATTCACTGGATGTTTTCAAGAGAGAATTAGTTTTAGCTCTAAAGGAATCAAGGGATATGGGGAAAAAGCAGGAGCGGGGTTACTGGTTCATTAATACCCCCTCCATCTGACAATAATCTCTTTTGACTTTTTTGACCTTGACTGATTGGGGATGAGCAGCCATGATCACATTGAATGGCGGTGCCGGCTCGAAGGGCTGAATGGCCTACTCCTGCGCCTATTTTCCATGTGTCTTCCACAAAGCGTGTTCCAATGCTTTACAGTTCTGTGTTCCATGTTGAGCAGTCGGGATCCAGCTTGGCACTGCGGCATGTTGATGGCGTAACCAATGTGATGTTCCCCTCATCCCTGAGGCAGTGCAAGGCACAACGATGTTCTGTAATCCCAGGCAATCTGCTGCTGCTGCTGCTGCTGCACAGGAACCCATTGAGACAATCCCTGAACTTCAACATTGCCTTGTGAATAATTCCGGTCATGCTTCCGTCCTCGTCCGCCGAGCCGGGGGACTCGCGCTTCATCAACTTTTTCCATCGGCCACTTTGACCAAGAGTCCTTCGGCCACTCTTTGCCTCGTCCGCACTCCCCAGATGTTTGTACTGGCATCGCCAGCACATCTGGAGTGTTGACAACTGGTTCAAATGCCTTGTAGCCCTTTGCAGGCAGCATCTGTTCGAAGTGGGACTTCCAATCCGCCAAACGTCGATTGCTTCACCATTTTCTAAATCATTTCTGAGTTTAAAATTCTCATGAGTTCATAAGCGATAGTTGCAGAATTAGGCCATTCGGCCCGTCAATCTACACCATTCTATCTTTCCCCCCTAACCCCATTCTCGTGCCTTCTGCCCATAACCCCTGACACCCGTACTAATCAACAATTTGTTATACTCTGCCTTAGAAATATCCACAAACTGTGGCAATGAGTTCATTATCCTCTTGACTAAAGAAATTCCTCCTCATCTCCTTCCTATCGGAACATCCTTTTATTCTGAGGCTGTGCCCTCTGGTCCTAGACTCTCCCACTAGTGGAAACATCGTCTCCACATCCACTCCATCCAGGCCTTTCACAATTTGATGTTTCGATGAGGTTCCGCCTCATCCTTCTGAACTCCAGTGAGTACAGGTCCAGTGCCGTCAAACGCTCATCACACGTGAACCCACTCATTCCTGGGATCATTCGCATAAACCCCCTCTGGACCCTCTCCAGAGCCGGCACATCCTCCCTCAGATGTGGGTCGCAAAATTGCTCACAATATTCCAAATACGTTTTGACCAGCGCCTTATAGAGCCTCAACATTATATCCCTGTTTGTGTGTTCTTGTCCTCTCAAAATAAATCCTTATGTCTAATAATTTTAGTTTAGTTTAGTTCAGGGATACAGCGTGGAAACAGGCCCTTCGGCCCACCGTGTCCGCACCCACCAGCGATCCCCGCACATTAACACTATCCTACACAAACTGGGGACAGTTTACACACACGCCAAGCCAATTAACCTACAAACCTGTACGTCTTTGGAGTGTGGGAGGAAACCGGAGGTCATGCGGTCACGGGGAGAACGTACGAACTCCGTACAGACAGCGCCCGTAGTCGGGATGGAACCCGGGTCTCCGGCGCTGCAAGCGCTGCATGGCAGCAACGCTACAGCTGCGCCACACCGTTTAGTTGAGTTTAGTTTAGTTTCGTGAGCGGAATAGATCGGGTGGATGCACAGAGTCTCTGGCCCAGAGTGGGGGAATTGAGAACCTGAGGACATAGGTTTAAGGAGATGGGGGGGAAAGATTTAATAGGAATCTGAGGGGGTAACGTCATCACGCAAAGGGTGGTGGGCGTATGGATGGAACTCTCATGGATTTGCCCCCCCCCCCCCCCCGTGTTGTCTCCCAGTAGCCTCTGTACAATCCACGATGCCACTGCCTGACTTTCCGTTTCGTTCTTGCAAGCCTCTGCTATCTTGCAGTAACAACACAGAGCAGTTTCATCCCAGCACACTGCAGTCACTGAGGGAAAGGCTGGCGAGCGGCAGGAAGCAGCAGGAGTGCTGTAATCGCACTGCATCAGTCCGTCCGCAGTCACTCCAGGTATGTGTTTAGTGGTTACGGATTGGTTTGTCCCGTACGGGACCGCCCTTGTCCCGTATGTGACTGGTACTACTCGGGTCGAGGGGACTGTCGGGTCGGAGCGCCGCGTCCGGTTGATGAGTTGGATGGGCGCTGGACTTTGCGCGCGACATCGTGCGACCCGGGCCAAATCATCCTCAGCTGGTCCACCGGCTGGGCTTTGTGTGCAGTCCAGCACCCGGGCCAACTCATCCCGGGCCAAACATATAAGATTGTTGAGGGCTTGGACACACTAGAGGCAGGAAACATGTTCCCGATGTTGGGGGGAGACCAGAACCAGGGGCCACAGTTTAAGAATAAGGAGTAAGCCATTTAGAACGGAGACAAGGAAACACTTTTTCTCACAGAGAGTGGTGAGTCTGTGGAATTCTCTGCCTAAGAGGGCGGTGGAGGACGGTTCTCTGGATGCTTTAAAGAGAGAGCTGCATAGGGCTCTTAAAAATAGCGGAGTCAGGGGATATGGGGAGAAGGCAGGAACGGGGTACTGATTGGGGATGATCAGTCATGATCACATTGAATGGTGGTGCTGGCTCGAAGGGCCAAATGGCCTGCTCCTGCACCTATTGTCTATTGTCTAATATCATTCACCCAGCCACAGCCGAGTCGGTCAACAAAATGCCGCCGGGAATTTGTCCCGTATTTTGACCTTTTGTCCCTTATTTGGGAGTGAGAAAGTTGGCAACCCTAGTGGAGCGTCTGTTTCATCACAGTAGTGTGTGTGTGCGTGTGTGTGTGTGTGTGTGTGTGTGTGTGTGTGTGTGTGTGTGTGTGTGTGTGTGTGTGTGTGTGTGTGTGTGTGTGTGTGTGTGTGTGTGTGTGTGCATTGGCACACCAACCTTTCTGTCCTGGGCCTCCTCCACAGCTACATAGCTAGTGTGAGGCCGCATGCAAACTGCAAGAGGAACAGCACTTCACAGTCCGCTTGGGCAGCTTACATCTTTGGAAATTTGAAACTGTGTTAGCACTAGAATCGTGGCAGCTCTTTGTGTTTTGTTTCAGTTTAGTTTCAGTTTATTGTCACGTGTACCGAGGTACAGTGAAAAGCTTTTGTTGCATGTTATCCAGTCAGCGGAGAGACAATAGAGAGATTACAATCGATCCATTTACAGTGTATAGATACATGATAAGGGAATAATGTTTAGTGCAAGGTAAAGCTAGCAAAGTCCGATCAAGGATAGTCTGAGGGACATCAAAGAGGTAGATAATAGTTCAGCGCTGCTCTCTGGTTGTGGTAGGATGACTCAATTGCCTGATAACAGCTGGGAAGAAACTGTCCCTGAATCTGGAGGTGTGCGTTTTCACACTTCTGTACCTCTTGCCCGATGGGAGTGGGGAGAAGAGGGAGTGGCCGGGGTGAGACTCGTCCTTGATGATGCTGCTGGCTTTCAAGTACAAATGGAGTCAATGGAAGGGAGGTTGGTTTGTGTGATGGTCTGGGCTGCGTCCACAATTCGCTGCAATTTCTTGCGGACTTGGATGGAGCCGTCCCCAAACCAAGCTGTGATGCGTCCCGACAGAATGCTTTCTGTGGTGCATCTGTAGACGTTGGTGAGAGCTCTACGGGACACGCCAAACCTTCAATATGGGTGGTCCAGGAGACGTTGTTGGTGATATTGACCACCAGGAGTTTGAAGACTTCAACCATCTCTACTTTGACACCGTCAATGCAAGCTGGGGTGTGTGCACCGCTTCACTTCCTGACGTCCATCACCGTCTCCTTTGTCTTGCTGACATTGAGAGAAAGCGTGCTGTCTTAACACCAGGACACGAGGTTCTCAATCTCCTTCCTGTACTCCGCCTCGTCAGTATTTGAAACCCGGCCCACAATGATGGTGGCGTCTGCGAATATGAAAATTGAAGTAGAGTTGTACAGGGCTGCTCAGTCGTGGCCGTATGTGGAGCAAAGAATGGGGCTGGGAACGCAATCTCGATGTGTACTATGTTCTGTCTCGATGAAGTCTCCAATCACACTACAGCTGTACTTATCTATGATTCTCCTTATGTTTAAAATATAATGTCAAAAACATGTCCAAACGTAAGTTAGAGATACAGTCGTAGGCATTTAAAATTGTAGAATTGTAGATATTGTAGAATTTAGAAGATTGAGGGGGGATCTTATAGAAACGTACAAAATTCTTAAGAGGCTAGATGCAGGAAGATTGTTCCCGATGTTGGGGAAGTCCAGGACAAGGGGTCACAGTTTAAGGATAAGGGGGAAGTCTTTTAGGACTGAGATGAGAACTTTTTTTTTCACACAGAGAGTGGTGAGTCTGTGGAATTCTCTGCCGCAGAAGGTAGTTGAGGCCAGTTCGTTGGCCATATTTAAGAGGGAGTTAGATGTGGCCCTTGTGGCTAAAGGGATCAGGGGGTATGGAGAGAAGGCAGGTACGGGATACTGAGTTGGATGATCAGCCATGATCATATTGAATGGCGGTGCAGGCTCGAAGGGCCGAATGGCCTGCTCCTGCAATTATTTTCTATGTTTCTATGTAAAGATACAGGATGGAAGCAGGCCCTTCGGCCCACCGAGTCTGTGCTGAACAGCGATCCCCGCGCACTAACACAATAATCCACAATAGCATTCCTGGATAAAATACTTTGTGCATCATCCCTATCTACTCCCTTCATGATCTTAAACACCTAAATACATTACAGATGCATTATCATGTATCTTTTTCGAATTTTTCGTTTTAGTGATACAGGCCCTGCTGCCTATCAAGTCCGCGCCAACCAACGTCCGTCTTTGGAGTGTGGGAGGAAACCGGAGCACCCGGAGAAAACTCCACGCAGGTAACGGGGTGAACGTACAAACTCCGTACGGTCAAAGTGGTGATAAAGTGCTTTTGCTTTCCCCAGAGGCATTTCCCGCTCGCTAGAGTTTCCTCTCTGGGTTGATCAGCCTGTATTGAATTTCGCTGCCTCCTTATTGAATCCCAGCGAACAAATCTTCAATGATTAAGCACGCATAACGTTCAGCAAATATAAATGAAATATGGACTGGAACCGTGCCAAATATCGTGCCTTACCTACCTCAGCATTCTAAGATATTTTAGTTTAGTTTAGAGATGCAGCGCGGAAATCAGGCCCTTCGGCCCACCGAGTCCGCACCGACCAGTGACCCCCCCGCACATTAACACCATCCGACACCAACTAGGGACTATTCACATTTATTTCAAGCCAATTAACCTACAAACCTGCACGCCTTTGGAGTGTGGGAGAAAACCAAAGATCTTGGAGAAAACCCACGCGGTCACGGGGAGAACGTTCAAACTCCGTACAGACAGCGCCCGCAGTCGGGATCGAACCCGGGTCTCCGGCGCTGTGAAGCAGCAACTCTACCGCTGCGCCACCGTGCCACACATCTGCACACTGCGGACGGCCCAATTGCAAACACGGATAATCTTTCTGCAGGCTGGTTAGCACACAGCAAAAAGCTTTTCACTGTACCTCGGTACGCGTGACAATGAACAAAACTAAACTGAACTGAAAAGATCCCACTGCGCTCTGAGGAATAGAGACCTAGCCTGCTCAACCTCTCCGGCGACGTGGATTCTGGAGAGAGAAGTGTTAAACAATTTAGCTGGGAATTAAGTCTTACGGGTGGCCTGATCTGGCAGCAATTGGAAAATATAAAACCATCTGTGAAGATAAAACGGAATCAGCCGGTAAAATGGGTCCTGCGTCTTAATTGGATTAATTTAAGATACGAGGCTGATTAGCGCTCTGAGCCAGATGCAGAGGCCGTGGGAACCATTTCAGTCTGCTGAGGAGGCTTCCACACACCTGCTGAAACAGACACAGTGTCGCAATGGGAAGCGCGCGTCTCGCGGAACAGTCCCAACTTTTAACACCCACGGCCCGTGAAGGCACCTGATGGTTCAAGATATCTGACTGAGACCGGCATCTGCCTTCAGCTGAGGTGTTCCCATCTACAAAAGATTCAACTAAAAGCACCAGGCAGCCAAATTCTTTCCTCTCCTCCGTGGAAACATGCTCCATTCTTAAGGGGTTGAACAGGATAGATGCAGGAAAATAGTTCCCCGTGTTCGGGGGAGTCCAGAACCAGGGGTCACACAGTTTAAGAATAAGGGGTAGGCTATTTAGGACTGAGACGAGGGAAAGCATTTCCATCCAGAGACAATAGACAATAGACAATGGGTGCAGGAGTAGGCCATTTGGCCCTTCGAGCCAGCACCGCCATTCAATGTGATCATGGCTGATCATCCCCAATCAGTACCCCGTTCCTGCCTTCTCCCCATATTCCCTGACTCTGCTATCTTTAAGAGCCCTATCTAGTTCAGAGAGTTGTGAATCTGTGGAATTCTCTGCCACAGAAGGCAGTGGGCAATTCACTGGATATTTTCAAGAGAGAGTTAGATATAGTTCTTAGGGCTCACGGAACCAAGGGACATGGGGAGAAAGCAGGAACGGGGTACTGATTTTGGATGATCAACCATCATCATATTGAATGGCGATGCTGGCTCGAAGGGCTGAATGGCCTACTCCTGCACCTATTGTTTCTATGTCTATGTTTCTAATAGTGGCATTAATATTTTAACAAGAGCAGCTCTGCGTTAGAGGAGATGGGCGTCTTTTATTAGTCCGCTTCCTCCTCCGTCCTTCATTAGGCTTCATTAGTGCGGAAACAGGCCCTTCGACCCTCGGTATCCATGCTGACCAGCGATCACCCCCCATAAAGTTAGCACTATCCTACACACAATGTCCTCTGGTTCTTGATTCCTATACTCAGTTTAGTTTAGAGATACAGCGCGGAAACAGGCCTTTCAGCCCACCGAGTGCACTCCGACCTGCGATCCCCACACATTAACATATCCTACACACACACACAAGGGGCAATTTTTACATTTACCGACCAATTAGCCTACAAACCTGTACGTCCTCGGAGTGTGAGAGGAAACCGAAGATCTCGAATGAAAAACCCACGCGGCCACGGGGAGAACGTACTGCACTTGATGAATAGATGATAGATACCTCCAACTGATTCACGCATCCTGAAAGTAAATCTTATTAACAAAACCAATATTCTGGAAAAAGTAACCCATCACTTTTTATGAAACCCCTTGATGGATATGATAGTGGCACTTAAGAGGCTTTTAGATAAGCACACAGGTATGCAGGGAATGGAGGGACATGGAGCTTGTTTCAGCAGATGAGATTAGTTTCTCATAACATTATGTTTAGTTTAGTTTAGTTTAGAGATACATCGCAGAATCAGGCCCTTCGGCCCACCGAGTCCGCACCGACCAGCGATCCCCGCACAAGGGCGGCACGGTGGCGCAGCGGTAGAGTTACTGTCTCACAGCGCCGGAGACCCGGGTTCAATCCTGACTACGGGTGCTGCCTGCACGGAGTTTGTTCGTTCTCCCCGTGACCTGCGTGGGTTTTCTCCGGTATGTCAGGTCTCCTCCCACGCTCCAAAGACGTACAGGTTTGTAGGCTAATTGGCTTGGTATAATTGCAAATTGTCCCTAGTGTGTGTAGGATAGTATTAGTGTGCGGGGATCGTTGGTCGGCGCGGACTCACTACCCTACACACACTGGGGACAATTTGCGGGTTTACCAAGCCAATTAGCCTACTAACAAGTTTATTCATGGATAACCCCTTGAGATGAACAGTCATCTCGTTTTCGAGGGGGTCCTTTGGCGTAGAGCACAGGTATTGTGGGCCGAATGGCCTGTAGCTGTGCTGCAGTCCTTTAACTTCTATGTTCTGATGAATTAAGATTCACTTCATGTTGCCTCCTTCACTACATTCCCCGGAAAGGATCTGTCACTCCCGGCGTCTGAATGGAAATGACAATGTCATTGTGTGCACGAGAACTGCTGTAAAACCAACATTAATACGAACCATGCCCGGTGGAACTGCCCGAGGGGTTACTTTGAGATTCGAGAAGGAACTATCCCGTGAACTGCACCGAGGTGCTCAAACACTGAGCTGTTCATCTGTTGCGCTGAGCGATAGCAAGCTTCCAAAAGTCACTAATTTAGGTCATCATTATCCCCTGGCTCGGCACCAAGCAAGGCACAGTTACGGAGAAGAGAACAGATTGCAATCTTGTGTGGGCTTCTTCAGTGGAAACTATAGCTGAAAGGGGAATGCTAGTGAGGGGTGTGGTGCGTTGCAGAATGGACCTGCCTGTGTCCGCTCATTCAGTGACGGCACGTTTAAGGTGATTGAAGCAATCAAACTAACAGCCCGTCTTAGCCTCTCTGTGTTAGTCAGACAAAAGAACCCCTTTCCTCCATTCTTCTTTATATAAAGACTTTTTTGCCAAGCAGATATCCTTACCAGGATGAAGAGCCCCAGAGGCCTGGTGTGCAGGAAGGAACTGCATGTGCTGGTTTAAGTTGAAGATATACTCAAATTGCTGGAGTAATATGCCCCTGTCCCACTTAGGAAACCTGAACGGAAACCTCTGGAGACTTTGCGCCCCACCCAAGGTTTCCGTGCGGTTCCAGGAGGTTTTTGTCCTCCGGCAACCACCTTCAACTAGCATCGCAACCGGCTTCCATATAACCATATAACAATTACATCACGGAAACAGGCCCTCTCGGCCCTTCCAGTCCGTGCCGACCATTTGTTTTCCCCTAGTCCCATCTACCTGCACTCAGACCATACCCCTCCATTCCCTTCACGTCCATATACCTATCCACTTTATTTTTAAATGTTAAAATCGATCCTGCCTCCACCACTTCTGCTGGAAGCTCATTCCACACAGCCACCACCCTCTGAGTAAAGAAGTTCCCCCTCACATTACCCCAAAACTTCTGTCCCTTAATTCTCATGTCATGCCCTCTTGTTTGAATCTTCCCTACCCTCAATGGGAAAAACGTATCCACGTTAACTCTGTCTATCCCTTTCAACATTTTAAAGACCTCAATCAAGTCCCCCCTTAACCTTCAGCGCTCCAAAGAATAAAGACCTAACTTGTTCAACCTTTCTCTGTAACATAGTTGCTGGAACCCTGGCAACATTCTAGTAAATCTCCTCTGTACTCTCTCTATTTTGTTGACATCCTTCCTATAACTAGGCGATCAAAATTGTACACCATACTCCAGAATTGGTCTTACCAATGCCTTGTACAATTTTAACATTACTTCCCTACTCCTATATTCAATGCTCTGATTTATAAAGGCCAGCACACCAAAGGCTTTCTTTACCACCCCATCTACATGCGATTCCACCTTCAGGGAACTATGCACAGTTATTCCTAGATCCCTCTGTTCCACAGCATTCCTCAATTCCCTACCATTTACCATGTACGTCCTATTTTGATTTGTCCTGCCAAGATGTAGCATTTCACACTTAACAGCATTAAACTCCATCTGCCATCTTTCAGCCCACTTTTCCAAATGGCCCAAATCTCTCTGTAGACTTTGAAAATCTACTTCATTATCCACAACACCACCTATCTTAGTATCATCTGCATACTTACTTATCCAATTTTCCACCCCATCATCCAGATCATTGATGTACATGACAAACAACAGTGGACCCAACACAGATCCCTGAGGCACCCCACTGGTCACCGGCTTCCAACCTGACAAACAGCCATCCACCATTACTCTCTGACATCTCCCATTCAGCCACTGTTGAATCCATCTTGCTACTCCACCATTAACACCCAAAGATTGAACCTTCTTAACCAACCTTCCATGGGGAACCTTGTCAAAGGCCTTACTGAAATCCATATAGACAACATCCACTGCTTTACCCTCATCAATTTCACTAGTTACCGCTTCAAAAAATTCAAGAAGGTTTGTCAAACATGACCTTCCAGGCACAAATCCATGTTGACTGTACCTGATCAGACCCTGTTTATCCAGATGCTTATATATATTATCTCTAAGTATCCTTTCCATTAATTTGCCCACCACTGACGTCAAACTAATAGGTCTATAATTGCTAGGTTTATTCTTTGAACCCTTTTTAAACAATGGAACAACATGCACAGTACGCCAATTCTCCGGCACTATTCCCGTTTCTAATGACATTTGAAATATTTCTGTCATAGCTCCTGCTATTTCTACACTAACTTCCCTCAATGTCCTAGGGAATATCCTGTCAGGACCTGGAGACTTATCCACTTTTTATATTTTTCAAAAGTGTCAGTACTTCCTCCTCTTTGAATCTCATAGTTTCCATAGCTACTCTACTCTTTCCCCTTAACTCACAGAGTTCAATATCCTTCTCCTTGGTGAATACCGAAGAAAAGAAATTGTTCAATAAATTGCTTCGACTAAAAAATTACCGATTTTTAAAACGGAAACCACTTTCGACCATTAGGGAGACTGACAAAAACCTCCGGGAGCCTCCGGGAACCGCACGGAAACCTTGGGTGGGGCGCAAAGTCTCCAGAGGTTTCCGTTCAGGTTTCCTAAGTGGGACAGGGGCATTTCTGCGGGACAGGTGGCATCTCTGGAGAGAAGGAATGGGTGACGTTTCTGGTTCGAGACTGAAGAAGGGTCTCGACCCAAAACTTCACCCGTTCCTTCTCTTCAGAGTTGCTGCCCGTCCCGCTGAGTTACTCCAGCGTTTTGTGCCTGTCTCAGCGGCATGGTCATTGGGATCTATATTCCCCAATGGGCTGGGACGAGGGGGGTTGAGCTGTGCAGTGGATCCTGCTTATGGTTATTTAACACAGGCACTGAATGACCAGACTGCTCTCCCATCATTTATTATGCCCAGCACAATGGTTTATACAGATAGATGTCTGTGGGTACAAAGTGACGCAGAAGGAAAATTACCAGACGGCTAAGTCACCTGACCAGAGCATGCTGACCGGTTGCATCATGGCTTGGTTCGGCAACTTGAGCGCCCAGGAGCGGGAAAGACTACAAAAAGTTGTAAACAATGCCCAGTCCATCATCGCCTCTGACCACCCTACCATCGAGGGGATCTATCACAGTCGCTGCCTCAAAAAGGCTGGCAGCATCATCAAGGACCCACACCATCCTGGCCACACACTCATCTCCCCGCTGCCTTCAGGTAGAAGGTACAGGAGCCTGAAATCTGCAACATCCAGGTTCAGGAATAGCTGCTTCCCCACAGCCATCAGGCTATTAAACTCAACTCAAACAAAGCTCTGAACATTAAAAGCCCATTGCAGTTTATCTGATTATTTATGTGTGTATATATATTCAATGGTATATGGTCACACTGATCTGTTCTGTATTTATGCCTGCCCACTATATTCTGTTGTGCTGATGCAAAGCAAGAGTGTCATTGTCCTATCTGGGACATATGACAATAAACTCTCTTGAATCTTGAATCTTGAATCCAAACGCCTACTCTAACAATCAGAGCTCTTTCTTCGAATCCCACCAGTTTAGAAGGATGAGGGTGGGACCTCATTGAGGCTCACCGAATAGTGAAAGGCTTGGATAGAGTGGATGTGGGGAGGATGTTTCCGCTCCATAGAGGCCTGTCCCACTTAGGCGACTTTTTAGGCGACTGCAGGAGACTCTGCGGTGGTTGCCGGTGAGTCGCCCTCATGGTCGCGAGGAGTTTACCGCATTCTGCGAACTAGTAACTCATGGTCTCTGAGAATTTTTTCAACACGTTCATGGAGAGTAGCGAGAATTTGCGTGCCGTAGGTGGGTTGCCAGGAGGTCCTAGTGGGTTGCCAGGAGGTCGACGGTTCTCGTAGGTACTCGTAGGTTGTAACAGGTGAATTTCATTAGCTCATTGGGAAAAAAAAAGTAAACAGTAGTTTTCAGAACCAAGGATAACCAACAGTCTCTGGCAGTCGCCTGAAAAAATCGCTACAGTGGGACAACACCAAAGACCTGGGTTCCATCCTGACAACGACTGCTGTCTGTACGTTCTCCCTGTGTCCGTATAGGTTTTCTCCGGGAGTTCTGCGATCCCGCACTCTAAAGACGTAAAATTTTGTAGGCTAATCGGCTTGATAAACTTGTAAACATTCCCTTGCGCGTGTGGGATTGTGTTAATGTGCGGGGATCGCTGGTCGGCGCAGACTCGGTGGGCTGTAGGGCCGGTTTCCGCGCTGTATTTTTGGGCACCCGGTGCAGAGGGTCGGGAGGGAGGAGGGGGTCTCCCTGTCGGTCTGCTCCTGGGCCTGGCCAAGATGGCCATTCGCGGGTCCAGGCAGCGGGCAGTCGACGGCCGCACAGCAGTCGGCTGCCTGCCCCTCTTCCGGGGTTACGTCCGTGCCCACGTGTCCCTAGAGAGGGAACACGCGGTGTCCACGGGGACTGTGGAGGCTTTCCGTGAACGCTGGTCACCGCAGGAGGTCGAATATATTATTGATAAAAATGATAATATTTTAATTTGAGAACTTTCTTTGTAAAATGCCAATATAGGCATTCTCTGATCGTGTTACTGTTTTGTATTTGTTGGTTTGAATAAAAGCATTTGTAAAAAAAAAAAAAAGGCAAAAGTCTAAGGGTTTGTAGGTTAATTGGCTTCTGTAAGTTGTGAACCAGTGTACGGGGCGATCGCTGGTCGGAGCAGACTCGATGGGCTGAAGGGCCTGTTTTTAATGTCAGTTAAACAGAAGAAGGGATAGGAATTTTTTTTAAGAGAAATTCTTTCATTGTCTATGCAGGAACTTTCCAACTAATGCATTGTGATGATGCAGGTTTATCACAGCCATCTGTGTCACATGTAGTCCAGAAGGTGTCATCCCACATAGCCCAATGGAGAAGAACCTATATCTCCTTCCCATCAACTCCCCGGCAAGTTTCATGACACACAAAATGCTTTCTGCCAGTATTGCCACTTTCCTGGCGTGATGGGGCAATTGGTTGCACACATGTCCCAATCAGAAGTCCCGGTGGGGACCTCGCTCAGATGTTTGTCAATCGGAAGGGCAGATATTCTGTGAATGTACAGGTAAACGTAAATGTTAAAATCATTTTATTTCTGAGAAATATTGAATGAAATCCTTTAGAAGATTTCTGAATTCATGGTATTACATGAGAACATGTAGTTGTCCAGAACAAAATAAATGTGCCATAGCACTCTTTTTTCTCGATAATTGTAATTTTATCGGCTAGTAATGTCAGGAGAAATTCTTTCTCGCTGGCCTCCCAGTTTCGTTTCTGCTGTTTCTTTTTGTCAGCCATGTTGAAGTTGTCGTCTGCTCGTGCTTCTGCTATTGCATTGCACACGTCACCACGGCAACTAAAACGCGGCCTAACTTTAGATTCGGCTAAAACGCCTTAGACTTTAGTCTAACTAAACCTCGCTACCAGAATACCAAACTTTTCTTAAACCGAGCTTCGGGTTTAGTTAGACCGAGCGGCAGGTTTAAAGTGAGTTCAAGGAAAGTCTAACTTTGCAATTAGTAGAATACGGGCCTCAGGGTTTGTAGGTTAATTGGCTTCGGTAAGTTGTGAACCAGTGTACGGGGCGATTGCTGGTGGGCTGAAGGGCCTGTTTCCGCACTGTATCTCTAAGGTAAAAGTCTACGGGTTTGTAGGTTAATTGGCTTCTGTAAGTTGTGAACCAATGTACGGTCGGCGGATCACTGGTCGGCGCGGACTCGGTGGGCTGAAGGGCCGGTTTCCGCGCTGTATCCCTGAACTAAACTAGATTTGACATAACCCTCACTCAGAACAAGCAAGAGGAAAAAAAAGCAGGCTTGGCCCTCCAGCCGTTTTGCGATCAACAGATGCATTGGCAAGGCATCGTACATCAAAGCAGTCGTCACACGGAGATAAAGAGATGGAAGCCTCCCAGGTACCTGGTGGGAAAATTAAATGTCAGATCGCCACATGGCACGTAGCACTCAGTCACTGAGACTTGATGGCAGCAGCAAGTGGAGTTGATCTGAGATGTTAACTCTGTCTATCTCTCCACAGATGTTGCCGAACCTGCTGGGTTATATCTGGTACCTTCTGTTCTCATCTGCTCTAAAAGTAATCTCACCACTCTATGACTTCAGACTGTAGTTTACACTAAGCATCGGCAGGTGCTAATTTATAATGGTTCCCATCACTCCACAAAACCGATCTCACTCCTCTCACGGCTTTCGTAACGTCTAGGAGCAGAATTCAGCCGTTCGGCCCATCAAGTCTACTCCACCATTCAATCATGGCTTATCTATCTTTCCCTCTCAACCCCATTCTCCTGCCTTCCCCCCTGAACACCTAACACCAGTACTAATCAAGAATCTATTAATCTCCACCTTAAAAATACCGACTTAGCCTCCACAGCCATCTGTGGAAATGAATTCCACAGATTCACCACCCTCTGAATGAAGAAATTCCTCCTTTCTAAAGGAATGCCCTTTTATTCTCAGGCTCTGGCCTCTGGTCCTAGACTCTCCTACTGGTGGAAACATCCTATCCATATTCACTCTATCCAGGCCTTTCACTATTCGGTAAGTTTCAATGAGGTCCTCCTCATCCTTTGAAGCTCTAATAAGTACAGGCCCAGTGCCGTCAAAAGCTCATCGTATGTTGACCCAATCATCCCTGGGATCATACTTGTCTGGGACTCAGTAACGTCTCACTGCTTCTTGCTAACAGCAAAATATTTGCAGGTGCAATCCCTCTGTCATTTTGAGCGTTGGGTCATCACAATTTATTTTACACTAAGGGTGGTAGGTGTGCGGAACAAGCTGCCAGAAGAGGTAGTTGAGGCAGGTACTATTGCAATGTTTAAGAAACATTTAGACAGGTAGACAATAGACAATAGACAATAGGTGCAGGAGTAGGCCATTTGGCCCTTCGAGTCAGCACCGCCATTCAATGTGATCATGGCTGATCATCCCCAATCAGTACCCCGTTCCTGCCTTCTCCCCATATCCCCTGACTCCGCTATTTTTAAGAGCCCTATCTAACTCTTTCTTGAAAGCATCCAGAGAACCTGCCTCCACCGCCCTCCGAGGCAGAGAATTCCACATATATTCTCTGCATGGATCGTATGGATCTGATGGTACGTGGATAGGACAGGTTTAGAGGGATATGGGCCAAACACAGGCAGGTGGGACTAGTGTAGATGGGGCATGTTGGCCGGTGTGGGCAAGTTGGGCTGAAGGGCCATTTTCTACACTGTACGACTCTATGACTCTATGAGGGAAATGTCCCTAACGCAGGCAAGTAGGACTAGTGTAGATGGGACATGTTGGCGAGTTGGGCCGAAGGGCATGTTTCCACGCTGTATGACCTTATGGCTCTCTGACTCTTTCACGGTTCCTGCCTTACAGCTCTTCCAGCGCCAGAGACCCGGGTTCAATCCTGACTACGGGCGCTTATACGTAGTCAATCCTGACTACGGAGTTTATACGTCCTCCCCGTGACCCCGTGGGTTTTCACCGAGATCTTCGGTTTCCTCGCACACCCCAAAGACGTGCAGGTGTGTAGGTAAATTGGCTTGGTAAATGTAATAAAATGTCCCTAGTGTGTGTAGGATAGTGTTAATATGCGGGAATCGCTGGTCGATGCAGACTCGGTGGGCTGAAGGGCCTGTTACCGCGTTGTATCTCTAAGCTAAACCTAATCCCATGGAATGTGTCAGTTAATTCCAAAAAGACTCCCAAGGATGAAATGAGTCCCGGAGGGCACCATGATGGGATGCAGCATTAGACTCTGCGGTATTCGGATAACTCAGTATGGTATCTATATCATATCACATGTCATATTGCAGCTGTCCCATATACAGGTACATAATCATAATATTTATCAACAGTATCACACAGTGAGGAATCTGTTGCAGAGCAGTGACTCTGGCCAAGTACTGCGGGCATGAGGTGGGAACCATTGACTGGGGATTCAGAGGCAGCTTCAGGCAGTCTGAGCGT
>CM069132.1:150700964-150778464 GCA_035221665.1 Okamejei kenojei
CGAGACTAATCCCCCAAATCGCATTGCATGATTGATGGTCACTTTGAAAGGTTTTAGCCTGTGTAGAATCACGGATAAGTAACGGAAGCCGCCATCCTAACTGTTTGACAGATCAGATTAAGATCAGGGGAAATTATTATACTCTTTTGAGGATGAATGTTGCGAAACAGAACGAAAGGAATTTTCAAAACCTCGATTGCCTCAATAAGGGATTTAATTTATACTCGTTGTCCGCTGTGGGTCGAAGTGTCTTGTTCAATGAGACATAGCATATATCATTGGAGATAACAGGGTGGTGCAGCGGTAGAGTTGCTGGAAAGGGTACAGAGAAGATTTGCGAGGATGTGGCCAGGTCTGGAGGGTGTGAGCTATAGGGAGAGGTTGAGCAGGCTGGGACTCTATTCCTTGGAGCGCAGGAGGATGAGGGGTGATCTTCCAGTATAGAGGTGATATAAAATCATGAGGGGAATAGATCGGGTAGACGCACAGAGTCTCTTGCCCAGAGTAAGGGAATGGAGGACCAGAGGACATACGTGGGTTAAGGCGAAGGGGAAAAGATTTAATGTGAAATATGAGGGGTAACTTACTCACACAAAGGGTGGTGGGTGTATGGAACAAGCAGCCAGAGGAGGTAGTTGAGGCAGGGACTATCCCAACATTTAAGAAACAGTTAGACAGGTACATGGATAGGACAGGTTTGGAGGGATATGGACCAAGCACGGGCAGGTGGGACTAGTGTAGCTGGGACATGGTGGCCAGTGTGGGCAAGTTGGGCTGATGGGCCTGTTTCCACACTGTATCACTGTCTGACTCCTTCACTGTTTATATAATCTACATTCAATCTATAGACAATAGACAATAGACAATAGGTGCAGGAGTAGGCCATTCGGCCCTTCGAACCAGCACCGCCATTCAATGTGATCATGGCTGATCATCCCCAATCAGTACCCTGTTCCTGCCTTCTCCCCATATCCCTGACTCCGCTATTTTTAAGAGCCCTATCTAGCTCTCTCTTGAAAGCATCCAGAGAACCGGCCTCCACCGCCCTCTGAGGCAGAGAATTCCACAGACTCACCACTCTCTGTGAGAAAAAGTGTTTCCTCGTCTCCGTTCCAAATGGCTTACTCCTTCTTCTTAAACTGTGGCCCCTGGTTCTGGACTCCCCCCAACATCATGAACATGTTTCCTGCCTCTAGCGTGTCCAAGCCCTTAACAATCTTATATGTTTCAATGAGATCCCCTCTCATCCTTCTAAACTCCAGAGTGTACAAGCCCAGCCGCTCCATTCTCTCAGCATATGACAGTCCCGCCATCCCGGGAATTAACCTTGTAAAGCTATGCTGCACTCCCTCAATAGCAAGAATGTCCTTCCTCAAATTAAGGGACCAAAACTGCACACAATACTCCAGGTGCGGTCACACTAGGACTCTGTACAACTGCAAAAGGACCTCTTTGCTCCTATATTCGATTCCTCGTGTTATAAAGTTGATGAAAAATGTTCACAAGTAAAAAAAGGTGGTGAATTAGTTCTTGAAAGTGGGACAGGCCCTTTAGCTAGCTCTCCACATTGTTCAACCTTCTGGATCAGTCACCCATGTAGGCCTGTGACAAATATTATACCAGAGTCATAAACTCACCGAGGGATGCTGTGTAGAAACAAGCCCTTCGGCCCACTTGTCCACACTGACCCACATGCCCCGTCGAAACTAGATGACAATATCTACAACTCCCCGTGAAATGAGTCCCCTTGGTTACCTCTTCATAAAAATGTAATCAAATTGGAGGGAAGCACTCATAGAGTCCTAGAGCCACAGAGTGACACAGTGTGGAAACAGGCCCTTCGGCCCAACTCACCCACACCAGCCAACAAAGTCCCAGCTACCCTAGACCCACCTGCCTGCGCTTGGTGCACAACCCTCCAAACCTGTCCTGTCCATGTACCTGTCCAACTGTTTATAAACAATGGGATAGTCCCAGCCTCAACTACCTGCTCTGGCAGCTTGTTCCATACACCCGCCACCCTTTGTGTGAAAAGGTTACCCCTCTGATTCATATTAAATATTTTCCCCTTCACCTTGAACCTATGTCCTCGATTCCACTACTCTCAGATGGTTGATTTTTTACGAGGATGTTGCCAGGACTCGAGGGTGTGAGCGATGGGGGCGAGGTTGAGTAGGCTGGGTCTCTATTCCTTGGAGAGTAGGAGGATGAGGGGTGATCTTATAGAGGTGTATAAAATCATGAGGGTAATAGATCGGGTAGATGCACAGAGTCTCTTGCCCAGAGTAGGGGAAACAAGGAGCAGAGGACATAGGTTCAAGGTGAAAAGGTAAAGATTTAATAGGAATCTGCGGGGTAACTTTTTCACTAAAAGGGTGGTGGATGTATGGAACAAGCTGCCAGAAGAGGTAGTTGAGGCTGGGACTATCCCAACGTTTTAGAAGCAGTTTAACAGGTACATGGGTAGCACATGTTTGGAGGAATATGGACCAGGCACAGGCAGGTGGGACTAGTGCAGCTGGGACATGTTGGCCGTTGTGGGCAAGTTGGGCCGAAGGGCCTGTTTCCACACTGTATCACTCTATGACTCTATTAGAAAGATTAGAATGGAATGAATGTACAAAGAGATCAGGCCCAAGTCCATGACTCCCTGAGAGTGGCAACATAATTATACAGAGTGGTAACATAGAAACATAGAAACATAGAAATTAGGTGCAGGAGTAGGCCATTCAGCCCTTCGAGCCTGCACCGCCATTCAATATGATCATGGCTGATCATCCAACTCAGTATCCCGTACCTGCCTTCTCTCCATACCCTCTGATCCCCTTAGCCACAAGGGCCACATCCAACTCACTCTTAAATATAGCCAATGAACTGGCCTCAACTACCCTCTGTGGCAGAGAGTTCCAGAGACTCACCACTCTCTGTGTGAAAAAAGTCTTTCTCATCTCGGTCTTAAAGGATTTCCCCCTTATCCTTAAGCTGTGACCCCTTGTCCTGGACTTCCCCAACATCGGGAACAATCTTCCTGCATCTAGCCTGTCCAACCCCTTAAGAATTTTAAAGAAGGAACTGCAGATGCTGGAGAATCGAGGGTACACAAAAAGCTGGAGAAACTCAGCGGGTGCAGCAGCATCTAAGGAGCGAAGGAGATAGGCGACGTTTCGGGTCGAGACCCTTCTTCAGACCCTTAAGAATTTTGTAAGTTTCTATAAGATCCCCTCTCAATCTCCTAAATTCCAGAGAGTATAAACCGAGTCTATCCAGTCTTTCTTCATAAGACAGTCCTGACATCCCAGGACTGTCTTAAAGAAGGCATGTGGGTTATTTGCCTTCATTGTTCAGGGCATTGAATATAAGAGTGACCAAGTTCATGGTGCATTTGGAGTCTTGGTTGCAGTTCTAGTCTCTCCATTACATGGATGATGTGGAGGCTTTGGAAAGGGAGGTTTACAAGAAGGGTGTCTGACAATAGACAATAAACAATAGACAATAGGTGCAGGAGTAGGCCATTTGGTCCTTTGAGCCAGCACCGCCATTCAATGTGGTCATGGCTGATCGTCCCCAATCAGTACCCCGTTCCTGCCTTCTCCCCATATCCCCTGACTCCGCTATCTTTAAGAGCCCTATCTAGCTCTCGCTTGAAAGCATCCAGAGAACCGGCCTCCACCGCCCTCTGAGGCAGAGAAATCCACAGACTCACCACTCTCTGTGAGAAAAAGTGCTTCCTCGTCTCCGTTCTAAATGGCTCACTCCTTATAGAATGGAGACGAGGAAACACTTTTTCTGGATTCGGAGGCATTAGCGACATGAAGAGCTTGGACAGACAGAGTATTTTATGTGGAACACTGGAGGTTTTCGGGGAGACCTGAGGGAAGTAAATACACTTATGAGAGGCATAGGTAAGTGGACAGTCAGAACGGAAGATAGACGCAAAAAGCCGGAGTAACTCACATCTCTGGAGAGAAAGAATAGGTGACGTTTCGGGTCGGGACCCTTCCTCAGACTGAGGTAAACGAGAGATACAGATGGTGATTATGAAGAGATATGGAACAAATGGACGAAAGATAGGCAAACAAGTAACGACGGCAAAGGGAACAGGCCATTGGCAGCTGTGGTCTAGGTGAAAACGGGTTGCAGACAAAGAGACTCAACAAGACGACTTTTTGAAGCTGGCGCGGCTTGGGTGGGGTGGGGGGGGGGGGAAGCGGATGGAGAGAGGGGGGGATGCAAGGGGTTACTTGAAGTTAGAGAAATCAATATTCATACCACTGGGTTGTACGCCGGAACGTTTTCCCAGGATGGAAACATGAAATATTTTTCTAATGAGTCTGAATTTCCCCTGCATTAAGCCTGTTGACAATCATTATCCCTTGAGGTTTTCTCCAATCATTTACCTACCACTGATGAAGTCTCAGTGGACTTCAGTTACCTGGCTTCTCATTGCTTCCTGAACTAAAAAAATATATTTGCTCTCCTCAGTTTTCTGGCACCTTACCTTTGGCTAAAATAATAATAATAATAATAATAATAATAATAATAATAATAATAATAATAATAATAATAATAATACATTTATTTGTATAGCAGGTTTAAAAACAACTCACGCTTACAGAAGTGCTTCACATCAGTGCAGGTACTCATTTGATACATACAACGGTACACTGACCCAACAATACATACATAAACTGTTTACAGCGCCCCCTCAGAGGGACTCAAAAATGCTAGGGAGTTGAAATAGGTTTTGAGTGGTGACTTAAAGGAGTCAAGGGTGGGGACAGTTCTGATGAGGAGAGGGATGTTGTTCCACAGTCTAGGAGCTGCAACCACAAAAGCGCAGTCACCCCTGAGCTTAAACCTAGACCGCGGGATAGTCAGTAGCCCCAAGTCGGCCGTTCTGAGGGACCTGGAGTTACAATGGTGGGTTAGAAGATTTTTGATATGGGGGGGGGGGGGGGGCGGGCAAGCCCGTTAAGGATTTGAGTTTAGGAGCAGGGAGGTTCTACTGCAGTTGTACAGGGTCTTGGTGAGGCCACACCTCAAGTATTGCGTACAGTTTTGGTCTCCTAATCTGAGGAAAGACATTCTTGCCATAGAGGGGGTTCAGAGAAGTTCACCAGACTGATTCCTGGGATGGCACGACTTTCATATGAAGAAAGACTGGATAGACTTGGCTTGTACTCGCTGGAATTTAGAAGATTGAGGGGGGATCTTATAGAAACTTTTAAAATTCTTAAGGGGTTGGACAAGCTAGATACAGGAAGATTGTTCCCGATGTTGGGAGAGTCTAGAACAAGGGGTCACAGTCTAAGGATAAGGGGGAATTCCTTTAGGACCGAGATGAGGAAAACATTCTTTACACAGAGAGTGGTGAGTCTGTGGAACTCTGCCACAGAAGGTAGTTGAGGCCAGTTCATTGGCTATATTCAAGAGGGAGTTAGATGTGGCTCTTGTGGCTAAAGAGATCAGGGAGTATGGAGAGAAGGCAGGTACAGGATACTGAGTTGGATGATCAGCCATGATCATATTGAATGGCGGTGCAGGTTCGAAGGGCCGAATGGCCTACTCCTGCACCTATTTTTCTATGTTTCTATGTTCTATGTTATCCAGGGATGCTGCCTGACCCGCTGAGTTACTCCAGCATTTTGTGTCTTTCAATGATGAATTTTGTATGGTGTTTTATCATTAATGTTTTATTATTATTAATGTTTAGTGTTTTCTGAGTCATTCGTAACTGTCACTGTATGCCATGTTGTTACTTGTGAGCGGAGCACCAAGGCAAATTCCTTGTATGTGAATACTTGGCCAATAAACTTACGTACTTACTTACTTACTTTGTTAAACCAGCATCTGCAGTTTCTCGTTTCCACTCTGAATGATGTGACAATCCCTGTCAGGGCTCCAGCTATCTCATCCACACTCGTTGGGGCGGCACAGTGGGCCGAAGGTCCTGTGTCCGCGCTGTATCAGGGGATATGGGGAAAAAGCAGGAACGGGGTACTGATTGTGGATGATCAGCCATGATTATATTGAACGCCGGTGCCGGCTGGAAGGGCCGAATGGCGTACTCCTGCACCGATGTTTCTAAACTAAACCAAACGGCTTGAACAACAAGTTGGTCTTTTCAGTGGGATTCTGGCCGTGGCTTTAACCAGTCAATAGGTCAATTGTAAGAAATAGATTGAAGCAGACTGAACCATCTAATCCAATTTACTTGCACTTTAGTATCATGCAGAAGAAAAAAACTATTAGAGGATCATCTTCAATGGCAAGGCACTGCAGCAATTATGCATGAACAGGTTAAATTCATATACAGATGTTCAATGCTCTCCACTTTAATTTAGTTTGGTTTCGTTTAGAGAGACTGCCCGGAAACAGGCCCTTCGGCCTACCGCGTCTGCACCGACCAGCGATCCCCGCACATTAACACCACACCACACACATTTGGGACATTTTACATTTATACCAAGTCAATTAACCTGCAAAGCTGTACATCTTTGGAGTGTGGGAGGAAACCGAAGATCTCGGAGTAAACCCACGCAGGTCACGGGGAGAACGTACAAACTCCGTACAGACAGCACCCATGGTCGGGATCGAACCCGGGTCCCTGGCGCTGTAAGGCAGCAACTTGTCTATCTTCCATCTAATAGAAACCCCTGCTATTATAGAGCCCTGCTATAAAATACTCTGTCGCTAATGCAGGCATCCTTCTCGTAAACCTCCTTCCAAAGCCTTCACATCCTCCATATAATAGACAATAGACAATAGAAAATAGGTGCAGGAGTAGGCCATTTGGCCCTTCGAGCCAGCACCGCCATTCAATGTGATCATGGCTGATCAACCCCAATCAGTACCCCGTTCCTGCCTTCTCCCCATATCCCCTGACTGCTATTTTTAAGAGCCCTATCTAGCTCTCTCTTGAAAGCATCCATTCTGTTGAGAGAACATGCAGACCCGGGTGCGGGACGCACCCGAGGTCAGGACTGAGCCTGAAGCTGTGAGACAGCGCGATGAACAACACCAGGAGGAAAACACTACTGATTTCAAGCTGAAATGCGCACGGGACCTTTTACAAAACCCCTGGGAGAGGGGAAGAGAAAATCGGTCTTAATTAGCCACTATTGTCAGTGCTTGCTTCTGGCAACCAACACTGAGTTGACTGGATGGAACGAAACGATGAGTTTGAGTTTAGTTTATTGTCACGTGTACTGGGCCACAGTAAAGACAATACATGATTACAATCGAGCCATCCACAATGTACAGATGCATGATAAAGGGAATAATGTGAATAACGTGTAGTGCATGATAAAGTCCGGTAAAGTCCGACCAAAGATAGTCTGAGGGTCTCCACCACCCTTTGTATGGAAAAATTACCCCTTAGTTTCCTATTAAATCTAATATGGTTCAGGTAAAAACATTATGATGTGTTAAGAAACCTGCTACATCTGAGCTGCTTCTGATTAGGGTACTGATTGGGGATAGTGCTGGCTCGAAGGGCCGGATGGCCTACTCCTGAACCTATTGTCTATTGTCTATTGTCTTCAATATATTTTTACTTTTAAATAGAAGTCACCGAACAAAAGAAAAATTATCTTTAAAAGTTTTATATTCTTGACATTGGATTTTATTTCGGAGTCACGTGAGTGACTACGTGAAGACCCCGTCCAGCACGCATGCGCGACATTAGCGTTCATGCAGTGCACCCGCGACGAACGGGAGTTCAAGGCTGTAAAATTGACTTTGTTCATGAAAACATTCCGCCAGTTCAGCATATACCCCAAAGGGTAGTCACCCTCTCAGTCAAAGAGAAACAAGAGGGTCAAGCTGAACTGATGAGGCTACCAGCAAAAGGTGCCATTGAAAGAACAAAACATGAACCTTTGAAATTTGTGTCTAATATTTTCACTAAAACTAAAAAAGATGGTGGATGTCGCATCATCATTGACTTAACTACTTTAAACAAGTCTGTTAAGTATATACATTTCAAGATGGAAACTTTTGAAACAGCCAGACTATTGATTTCTAGAGGTTACTTTCTAGCAAGCATTGATTTAAAAGATGCCTACTACTCAGTACCCATACACAAGGAGCATCGTAAATACTTAAAGTTTATCTGGATGAAACAGCTATGGCAATTTAAAGCCTTACCAAATGGACTAACCTCCGCTCCAATGTTGTTCACTAAAATCTTAAAACCCGCTTTGGCATTATTGAGGAAACAAAAGCATATAGTCATGGCGTACTTAGACGACATTTTAATAGTAGGGAAAACCTTGGAGACAGCTATTTTGGCAGTAGCAGCCACCAAACGTTTGTTTGAAACTTTGGGGTTTGTCATACATCCAGATAAATTCAATTTTACACCGTCCACTACCATGGACTATCTTGGATTTACGATTGATACTGTTCGCATGATTGTAACTCTGCCGAAGGGGAAAGCATCAGAATTGGCACTATCATGCAGTGAACTAATGGATAAACATCAGTCAACCATACGGCAGGCAGCTAGAGTTATTGGTAAAATGGTAGTATCTTTTCCAGCTGTACAATTTGGGCCTTTGCACTATCAAAATTTGCAAAGAGCAAAAGTGCATGCACTAAAGCAAAACTCAGGTCACTTTGACCGAGTTATGAATTTAACTGCTGAATCCATTCCAGAGTTACAATGGTGGACAAGGAACGTTAGGCTCAGTTCCAGTCCCATAATAATCACCAACCCAGTATTAACCATTCAAACGGATGCCAGTGCTTTGGGCTGGGGAGCAACTAACATGCAATCCAGCACAGGGGACAGATGGACTAATTCTGAATCATCTTGCCTACAGACACGGGGTATCAACTACTTAGAAATGTTGGGTGCGTTTTATGGTTTAAAAGCATATTCATCTAATACGCATCATGCACATGTCCGGTTGCAATTAGATAATACCACGGTGGTGGCTTATATCAACCACATGGGTGGTGTAAAGTCGATATCGTGTGACAATTTGGTCAACCTAATCTGGCAATGGTGTGTCGAAAGACATATTTGGTTATCAGCAACTTACCTACCAGGTAAGCAAAATACAGTGGCAGACACCAGGTCACGCAAATTTAACGATAACATCGAATGGATGTTAAATCCCAAAGTATTTGCTGAAATTACAAAGCAATATGGCACACCAGATATCGATCTATTTGCATCCAGGCTGAATCACCAGGTACCAACGTATGTCGCTTGGGAACCAGACCCTGAGGCAGCAGCAGTTGATGCATTCTCGCTGCATTGGGGGAAAATGTTCTTCTATGCTTTTCCTCCCTTCTGCCTCATCAGTCGCGTATTACGCAAGATTCAATTGGATTCCGCTTCAGGAATCTTGATAATGCCCGACTGGCCTACACAGCCATGGTTCCCAGTGGCCCTCGGCATGGCTGTTGAAACACCGTTGGAATTCCCCAGCAGTCCAGAATTATTAATCCACCCAGTGTCAAGCATTAGTCACCCGTGCCATGACAGAGTCAATCTCCTGGCTTGCAGATTCTAAAAAGATCTCTACTGGGCCTGTGACTGTCTGAGGACGCCATCAACATGATGACCGCATCCCACCGGGAGTCCACCAGGAGACAATACCTGACCAACATAAGAAAATGGGAACGGTATTGCTCCAAAACAGGAACTACCTACTCAACAGCTACAGCCACCAGTGTTGTGGAGTTCCTGGTTGGATTACATCGGGAAGGACTCAGCTACAGCGCCATCAATACAGCCAGGAGTGCGTTGTCAGCTTATTTGGTTCCAGCAGCAGGACAACAGGCTTTGGGGTCCCATCCACTGGTGGTCAAAATCATGAGGGGCATTTTTAACACTAATTCCCCCAGACCAAGGTACACTCAGAGCTGGGATGTCAGCATTGTGCTGACGTACCTTAGGGGATGGCCACCACCCAGGTCACTCATGCTGGAACAACTTACTCTGAAATCAGTCATGCTCATGGCACTAATGTCAGCTCAAAGGGTACAGTCCCTCCACCTTCTGAGGCTGGACAGCATGACAGAGTCATTGGACTGTTTCACATTTGATATTCAGGGACTGGTCAAACAAACTAGACCAGGTACCACGCCTCCAGTCCATGGAGTTCCGGGCATATTCATCTGACCCATGGCTGTGTGCCAAGACCCATCTCGCAAATTACATAGACACAACATACAACTTAAGAGGGAGAGAAAAAGCCTTATGGATAAGCCACAAGAAGCCTCATGGTCAGGTGACGAGCCAAACCATTTCAAGGTGGCTCAAGCAGGTGCTTAAGTCCGCGGGAGTCAATACTAATGTTTACAAATCTCACTCCACCAGGGCTGCATCTACGTCGGCGGCTAGGCGAAATGGACGTGCCTATGGACCATATTCTGGCCAGAGCAGGATGGTCCTCGGAAAGAACTTTCCAAAGGTTTTATAATAAGCCGCTGGCGGAACCTGCTACATTTGCAGACAGAATTTTAGAGTCTGCAGATAATATTTAATTTAAGCCCGGGGGAGCTCTCTGTTTTTTGTTGGTATTAATCAACCTTTTTTGTTCACAAACAGGTTATTGTTGATTGTGATAACATACTTCCTCCCTCTAAGGTCTTCAGACAGTGAGTGAAGCATGAGCTGGTACACGGTTCGGATTCACAGAGCTTTGAAGTCTTCATGTAGTCACTCACGTGATTCCGAAATAAAATAGTGAGATTAAATGAGAACTTACCAGTTCGAAGTTTGATCTGTATTTTATGAGGAGTTACGATGAGGGATTACGTGCCCTCCGCTCCCACCCTCTATTATACAGATCAACTGGTAATTAAGTTCTTATTTTTTCTTTACTATATTTATTTCAATTGTTGTGTTTTTTCTGTGAATCCACACGGCTGCTTTGAAGAAATGTCGCGCATGCGTGCTGGACGGGGTCTTCACGTAATCCCTCATCGTAACTCCTCATAAAATACAGATCAAACTTCGAACTGGTAAGTTCTCATTTAATCTCACTATTATTGACCGCACTAAAAGCTTTCAGTGAGTTTGTGAGTAATGGGAGTGCCATACTTAACACTGTAGTTGGTGTGTATACGAACAGCTGGCTAAAACGAGTGGGAAGGATTTGCAGATGCAAGCTTATACCGAAGATAGACACAAAGTGCTGGAGTAACTCAATGGGTCAGGCAGCATAGTTACGTTTAGAGACACGGCGCGGAAACTGTCCCTTTGGCCCACTGTGTCCGTGCCGACCGGCGATCGCCGCGCACGAACACGCTCCTCCACCCACTAGGGGTAATTCACAATTATACCAATACAATTAGCCTGCTATCCTGTAGGTCTATGGAGCGCGGGAGGAAACCGGAGATCCCGGAGAAAGCCCACGCAGGTCACGGGGAGAACGGACAAATTCCGTACAGACACCGCCCATTGTCGGGATCGAACCCGGATCTCTGGCACCATATGAACAAAAGGAAGAGGAGACATTTTGGTTTGGATGCCTTCTTCAGTGTAGCTTCTGTAACTGAAATAGCTGGATACAACGAACTGCAGATGCCGGTTTATTTTTAAAAAAAGACGCAAAGTGCTGGAGTAACTCGGCAGGTCAGACAGCATCTCTGGAGAGTATGGATGGGCGACATTTCGGGTCTGAGGAAGGGTCGCGACCTGAAACGTCGCCTAGCCGTGCTCTCCAGAGATGCTGCCTGAGCAGCGGAGTTCATTGACTGAAAGAAGAAATTTTCACTCAGCATGGATCCATAGCTCTATAGTTGGGAAATACAGGGCTGGAGGGTTCGGTCTTAATATTGAAACCAGCTGTCTCAGCGTGAGGGTAGGAGACACTTCTGCAGGGAGTAGAAATTTGGAATTTAGTTCTGCAAACAGTACTTGAGGCTGGGTCACGTTAAATTCAAATCTGAGATTGATAGAGTTTCGTTAATCAAAAACACTAACTGCTAGGGAGCAAAGTCGGGTATATTCCCCCAGGGTACAGACCAACAGTTTCGTGGTGCAAAACGCGCTTCAGGTCATAAATAGTCCACACCACTTCTGATGTTCTTGTGTTCCAAAAACTGTGACTAACTGCAGAAATCCATCCGTTATGGTCTCATTGCCATTAAGTTGGGGTTTTTCCATCATGTGTCTGGTCTCTGGTTGCAAGAAAATGCGCAGACGCGGATTCCCTCAACTAACATGGAACTGACGGAGGAGAAAGGGTGGTCACGGTGGTGTAGCGGTAGCGGTACTGCCTTACAGCGGCAGGGACCCATGTCCACCCACAGTCGGGCCTATTATGGCCTCCGCAGTGGCCTTTACGGAGGCCCGATATTCCAGGCCCTTCTCGCCGGGTGATGGTGCTCCGGCGTCGGGAGAACCCTCTCAGCGGCTTGGGATGCCTGGAACGGCCACTTCCTTACCGGAGACCGCGGCTTCCTAATCCAGCAGGATGGAGCTCCACCACTGGTGATCTCGGCTCCAGATGTAAAGTTCTGCGCCGCCGCCCACGGCTGGCCGCTCCGCAGACTCCGCAATGTTTTTCCCTGCGGTCTCAGCTCACCGGAGCTCCAGCGCTGCGACCCGGGCAAGGCATCACCCGCGCTGCGATAGCGCTCCAGCGCTGTGCCGCCGCCGAAGCCGAGGTCCTGGCCGGAAACGCCGCTCCAGGCCCGCCGGTAGGCCGCGGGGACGGGTCGAAGATGCAGCCCGGAGAAAGCCGCCTCTCCGACCAGGTAGGGACCCTGAAAAGTAGTTTCCCCCTCCCCCCCCCATCACCCCACACATAAAAAAGACTAGAACTCCAAAAACAAAACACTGGAACTCACTAAAAACTTTTAAAAAAGAGTGAAAAAAAAGAATCAAAAAAACAGGCTGGGCAGCCATACCATACAGAACGGCGCCCTTATCAAAAAGGACAGTGTTAATATGCAAGGATCACAAGTCGATGCAGGCTTGGTGGGCCGAAAGGCCTGTTTCTCTGAACTAAAATAAACTAAACTAAACGGGTCATTCAATGGTCGATTTTAGTTTAGAGATACAGCGCAGAAATAGGACCTTCTGCCCACAGAGTCCGCACCGACCAGCGATCCCCGCGCACGAACACTAACTGACACACAATAAGGACAGTTTACAATTTTACCAAGCCAATTAGCCAACAAACCTGTACGTCTTTGGAGTGTGGGAGGAAACCGGGGCACCCAGAGAAAACCCATGCAGGTCACGGGGAGATCAGGATCGAACCCAGGGCTCCAGTGCTGTAAGGCAGCAACTCAACCGCTGCGCCACTGTCCCTCTCCCTCCATCCCTCCTCCATCCAAGTCGTACTGTCTTCAATGTCATCTTGTTGAGTCCTATTGTCTGTAGCTTGTTTTCATCTGGCTCACAGCTAACAACGGCCTGTTTCCTATATCATCATTACTTTTTTGTGGGGTGGGAGATTGCAACCTTCACGGGGTCCGCCCTGTTTCGACTAATGCAATCAACTCGACGTGCACAAACGGAAGATCAACAGAACAAGTTGTCCGACAACTTTAGGCTGTGCACGCCACACGCAAGAAGAAGATTCTTTTTTTGCGTATCTTTCATTTATTTGTCCTATATCTCTCTATATCACCTTCTATATCTCTCGTTTCCCTTACCACGGACTCTCAGTCTGAAGAAGGGTCTCGGAATGAAATGATGTACCTTTAGAAAGGAGATGAGGAGGAATTGTTTGGACCAGAGGGTGGTGACCCCCATCACGGAAGAGAGGTTGGTTTGTGTGATGGTCTGTGGAATCTGAGGAATTCATTGCCACAGAAAACTGTGGAGGCCACGTTAATGAATATTATTTCAAGTCAAGTCAAGAGAGTTTATTGTCGTGTGTCCCAGATAGGACAACAAAATTCTTGCTTACTGCAGCACAACAGAGTATTGTAAGCATAATTACAGAACAGTTCAGTGTGTCTATATAGCATAGACCATATATACACACATAAATAAACAGATAAACTGCAATAGGCTGTTATAGTTCAGAGCTTGTTTGATGGCGAGTTTAATAGCCTGATGGCTGTGGGGAAGAGATTGACAGATTTTTGATTAGTATGGGTGTCAGGGGTTATGGAACGAAGGCAGGAGAAAGGAGTTGAGAGGGAGAGATAGATCAGCCATGATTGAATGGCGGAGTCGACTTGATGGGCCGAATGGCTTAATTCTGTTCCTAGAACTTATGAACTTATGATTGATAAGGCATGAATCAAAGGCATGAATGAAAATGCTCTCCAATGGTCCAGGTGAATGTAAAAGCAAGAACACTCATATTTCGCTTGGGCAGCTTACAACCCAGCAGTACGCTGTTCCGGGCGTCAACTTCTGTACATCGGCAAGACCAAGCGCACGCTCGGCGATCATTTCGCTGAACACCTCCGCTCAGTCCGTCTTAACCTACCCGAACTCCCGGTTGCTCAGCACTTTAACTCCCCCTCCCATTCCCAATCTGACCTTTGGAGGAACAGCACCTCATATTTCGCTTGGGCGGCTTACACCCCGGCGGTATGAATATTGGCCTCTCTAACTTCAAGCAACCCTTGCTTTCCCTCTCCCTCCATTCTCTCCCGTCCCAGTTCTCCCACCAAGTCTTACTGCCTCCGGCGACATTCTATCTCTGTCGCACCCACTCCCCTGACATCAGTCTGAAGAAGGGTCTCGACCCGAAACGTCGCCCATTCCTTCTGTCCAGAGGTGCTGCCTGCCCCGCTGAGTTACTCCAGCATTGTGTGTCTACCACTAGTATGAACGTTGATTTCTCTCATTTCAACCCCCTGCATTCCCTCTCTCCCCCTTTCCCCCACCCTAGCATTCCTACTAGTTCCACAGCTCGTGTCCTTATTTCCCCTTCCCCAGCTAACAATGAGGCCATTATGGGCTCCACCCTTCCCTGGTCATCTGTTGCTGGTCTTGTTTTGTTTTGGCCTTTTCCTACCTCTAGACCCCCTCCCCCCCCCCCTCCCCCCCCCCCCTCCCCCCAGCTATACTTTTTGGTGTGAAGAAGGGTTCTGACCTGAAACGTCACCCATTTTGAGATAGATAGATAGATTCTTGATTAGTATGGGTGTCAGGGATTATAGAAACACGGAAACATAGAAATGAGGAGAAGGCAGGAGAATGGGGTTAGAAGGGAAACTTACAAAATTCTTACGGGGTTGGACAGGCTAGATGCAGGAAGATTGTTCCCGATGTTGGGGAAGTCCAGAACAAGGGGTCACAGTTTAAGGATAAGGGGGAATTCCTTTAGGACCGAAATGAGGAAAACACTTTTCACACAGAGAGTGGTGAGTGTGAATTCTCTGCCACAGAGGCCAGTTCATTGGCTATATTTAAGAGATGTGGCCCTTGTGGCTAAGGGATTCAGGGGGTATGGAGAGAAGGTAGGTACGGGATACTGAGTTGAATGATCAGCCATGATCATACTGAATGGCCTACTCCTGCACCTATTTTCTATGTTTCTATGTTTCTAAGGGAGAGATAGATCAGCCATGATTGAATGATGGAGTGGATTTGATGGGCTGAATGGCCTAATTCTGCTCCTATCACTTGAACATGGATCTTTTTTCTCCAGAGATGCTGCCTGGCCGACTGAGTTACTCTGGCACTGTGTCTATCTTCGGTATAAACCAGCATCTGCAGTTCCTTCCTAAAGCACTCAAGAAGCTGAATCCCATTAAGGACGGATCGGTTTATCTTGGATTTGGATAAATAACCTTCAATAACCAGTTCCCGGAGGTTTTTGTCAGTCTCCCTAATGGTCAAAAGTGGTTTCCGCTTCTTCTATGTTCCGGCGATTATTTCAAAAAATTCAAAACCGGCCACGACTAAAAACAGGTTGCCGTTTTAAAAATCGGTAATATTTTAGTCGAAGCCGGTTGCGATGCTAGTTGAAGGTGGTTGCCGGAGGTTGCAGGTAGTGGAAGGTAAGACCTGGTGGAATAAAACTGGGTGAAAAAAAGGTCTTGGGTGGGGCGCAAAGTCACCAGAGGTTTCCGTTCAGGTTTCCTGAGTGGGACAGGGACATTAGCCTACTAACAAAATGAGGATCTTCTAGAATAGACACAAAAAGCTGGAGTAATTCAGCGGGACAGGCAGCATCTCTGGAGAGAAGGAATGGGTGACGTTTCGGGAGGGACCCGACCCGAAACGTCACCCATTCCTTCTCTCCAAAAGATGCTGCCTGTCCCACTGAGTAACTCCAGCATGTAAGTCAAGTCAAGTCAAGTCAATTTTATTTCGATAAAATTTATTTTGATAAGATTTTATTTTAAAAACAACTCTCGTTCACCAAAGTGCTTTACATTAGTGCAGGTAATAAAGTGCTACAAACAGTGGTACATACATCAACAATACATACATAGATAGATACATACATGTCTAACTTCGGTTTAAACCAGCATCTGCAGTGTCTTCCCAAACACAAGGATCTTCTGTTCCAGCCTGTAGACCACCTCAACTGAGGATAATAAGTTGTTCTCTCTGACTTAAGACTTTCTTTGTCCTAGGTTAGGCGGCACACGTTTACGGTGAGGGTGGCAAAATCTAATAGCAACCCGTGGGGCTACTTTATCATTCAGACGGTGGTGGGTATTTGGTGGGTAGAAACATAGAAACATAGAAACATAGAAAATAGATGCAATAGAAAATATTGTGATCATGGCTGATCGTCCCCAATCAAAAGCCCATGCCTGCCTTCTCCCCATATCCCTTGATTCCACTAGCCCCTAGAGCTCTATCTAACTCTCTTAAATCCATCCAGTGATTTGGCCTCCACTGCCCTCTGTGGCAGGGAATTCCACAAATTCGCAACTCTCTGGGTGGAAACATTTTTTCTCAGCTCAGTCTTAAATTGCCTCCCCTTTATTCTAAGACTGTGGCCCCTGGTTCTGGACTCGCCCAACATTGGGAATACTTTTCCTGCATCTAGGTTGTCCAGTCCTTTTATAATTGTATATGTTTCCATAAGATCCCCCCGGAATTTAGAACGAGTTGGCAGAGAGGCGCGGTGGCGCAGCGGTGGAGTCGCTGCCGTACAGGGCCAGAGACCCGCGTTCGATCCTGACCACGGGCGCTGTCTGTACGGAGATGGTACGTTCTCCCCGTGACCGCCTGGGTTTTCTCCGGTCCACCCACACTCCAAAGACTTGCAAGTTTGCAGGTTAATTGGCTTTGGGAAAAATTGTAAATTGCTCCTGGGTGAGTGGGATAGAGCTGGAGTGATTTGATGGCATAGAACTTTTGGTTTGGAGGGATATGGACCAAACGCAGGCAGGTGGGACTAGTGTAGGTGGAACATGTTGGCCGGTGAGGGCAAGTTGGGCCGAAGGGTCTGTTTCCACACTGTATCTCTCCATGACTCTAAGACATAAAAACTGTTTTTTTCCACGAGTAGTAGCTCTACTCAATAACCAAAAATCTGTAGCCTCCTTTTGCTCTGGTATTTTATTTAATTTGCATGTTTAATCGATAATGTTTTATTATTAATGTTTAATGTTTTATGTGTCATTCCTAACATAGAAACATAGAAAATAGGTGCAGGAGGAGGCCATTCGGCCAATCGAGCCAGCACCGCCATTCATTGTGATTTCCTGCATTTTATCCAGTCACTGTATGTCATGTTGTCACTTGCAGGTGGAGCACCAAGGCAAATTCCTTGTATGTGAATACTTGGCCAATAAACGTATTCATTCATTCATTCTCAAACTAGTGCGTATGGTGATAGCTGGTTGGCGTGGACACAGTGGGCCAAAGGGCCTGTTTCACTGCTGTATCGCTAAAGTCTAAACATAGAAACATAGAAACATAGAAATTAGGTGCAGGAGCAGGCCATTCGGCCCTTCGAGCCTGCACCGCCATTCAACATGATCATGGCTGATCATCCAACTCAGTATCCCGTACCTGCCTTCTCTCCATACCCTCTGATCCCTTTAGCCACAAGGGCCACATCTAACTCCCTCTTAAATATAGCCAATGAACTGGCCTCAACTACCTTCTGCGGCAGAGAATTCCACAGATTCACCACTCTCTGTGTGAAAAACGATTTTCTCATCTCGGTCCTAAAAGACTTCCCCCTTATCCTTAAACTGTGACCCCTTGTCCTGGACTTCCCCAATATCGGGAACAATCTTCCTGCATCTAGCCTGTCCAACCCCTTAAGAATTTTGTAAGTCTCTATGAGATAAAGACTTTCTAAAAATACATTCCATTATCCATTGATGTAAATGCAACGTTTGAGTGCTATTGTGTGGAAATTAAAGGTTGCAAAAGGACCAGATGTTCCACTGAATGAGTATAAAGAACGACTGTGTGGCAACCGGGTCTCATCAGGATAAAATGCAGGAAATATATATTTTTGAACACAAAAAGTGCATCTGGACCTGTTGGCAGAAACAAATGTTATGCATCATCCTTGGCATCCTGAGGCAGAAACGATCTCTTATATCCCACATTCATTGGAGTATTCTGTGGGGTTGGAAATTACTTTTGCACGCTCCAAATTAGATGTCACGGAATTTTGTTTCCTTAGCAGTTTACAATGTGAAGAAAAACAGTTTACAATATGAGGAAAGACTGGATAGACTCGGCTTGTACTCGCTGGAATTTAGAAGATTGAGGGGGGATCTCATAGAGACTTACAAAATTCTTAAGGGGTTGGACAGGCTAAATGCAGGAAGATTGTTCCCGATGTTGGGGAAGTCCAGAACAAGGGGTCACAGTTTAAGGATAAGGGGGAAGTCTTTTAGGACCGAGATGAGAAAAACATTTTTCACACAGCTGAGGTGAATCTGTGGAATTCTCTGCCACAGAAGGTAGTTGAGGCCAGTTCGTTGGCTATATTTAAGAGGGAGTTAGATGTGGCCCTTGTGGCTAAAGGGATCAGGCGGTATGGAGAGAAGGCAGGTACAGGATACTGAGTTGGATGATCAGCCATGATCATATTGAATGGCGCTGCAGGCTCGAAGGGTCGAGTGGCCTACTCCTGCACCTAATTTCTATGTTTCTATGTTATATGTGATAAAAGTATGTCAATTTAGGAGAGAAATAGATAGGGTAGACAGTTGGAACCTTTCTGCCATGGTGGAAATGTCCGGTGTGGATTTTCTCTGGGTGCTCCGGTTTCCTCCCACACTCACGTACAGGTCTGCTGGCCAATTGGCTCGGCAAAGTGGAAGTCGGAGCTATAAGTTGAGAGGGGGAAAAGTTTGCCGGAGATGTACGGGGCAATCTTTTCTACGCAGAGATTAGTGGGTAGCCTGGAATGCACTGCCTGGGATGGTGAAGTTTAGTTTAGTTTGGAGATACGGTGTGGAAACAGGCCCTCCGGCCCTCCGAGTCCGTGCCAACCAGCGATCCTGAACTATCCTGCACACACCAGGGACAATGCTCACTTTGACCGATTTCTCCTGTGCTGGATGCTGTAAGTTCTAAGATCTATTTTGTGAGGTCACATGCTTTATGCATCAGTGATTTTATCTTTATTAATGTAAATAAACATCATAACGTAACAAAGTAAAACATTGATATATTGATGAGAGTAAAATGCCACAACTGCCCTTTGACTTGGTGAGATACAGATCTACACTTTTGAACATCTCAGTGAAAGAAAAATTTGGGGGTGTAAAAGAAGGAGCATTACCTAAAGGGCCTGTCCCACTGTACGAGTTTATCCAAGAGCTCTCCCGAGGTTAAAAAAAAATCAAACTCGCGGTAAGTACGTAGAATGTACGTCGGAGCTCGGGACGTCTCTTAGCGGCACGTAACGCTAACGGCAGGTACTTGGGAAACGCGGTAAGCTCATGAAGACGAGTGAAGTTTTTTCAACATGTTATTACCGTAATTCTCCGAGTTCGATTTAGGGGAAACGCGGGAGAACTCTTGAATTACCTCGTACAGTGGGACAGGCTCTTTACATTTATCCTATGTTTTTGTTGAACTAAGTCAGGACTATTCACTTCAACTGTGTCTCTCGCAGCATTACAGCATGGTTTGGGAACATCTCCGTCCAAGACCACGATAATTTTTTTTAGATCAGTTTACATTAAGTTTCGAGATACAGTGCGGAAACAGGTCCTTCGGCCCACCGAGTCCGCACCGATCAGCGATCCCCGCACATTAACACTATCCTACACACACGAGGAACAGTTTATACTTATACCAAGCCAATTAACATACAAACCTGAACGTCTTTGGAGTGTGGGAGGAAACCGGAGATCTCAGAGAAAACCCAAGCGGTCACGGGGAGAACGTACAAACTCCGTACAGACAGCACCCGTGGTCAGGATCGAACTTGGTGCAGGGATAGTGTTAATGTGCGGGGATCGCTGGTCGGTGTAGACTCAGTGGGCCGAAGGGCCTGTTTCCGTGCCATATCTCTAAACTAAACTAAAGTGTTATGTTGCAATACTTTGTTCGCTCGTGTGTAAGATGACGTGTAGCTCGCCGTTGGCTTCTGTCGTCCAACATGTTGACAGAATTGGTCGCCCGACATGTCGCAGAGTGCATCGTGTCGACGTTTCCGGGGATCGCCACGACGAGGCTTGTGTCATGATCCCCGCTACAGCTCATGATGCCCGCTACTCAACTGCCAAAAATCTGTAGCCTCCCTTTGATCGGGTATTTTGTTGGTTCACATGCTTGATCAATGGTGTTTTATTACTATTAATGTTTAGTGTTTTCTGAGTCATTTGTAACTGTCACTGTATGTCATGTTGTTACTTGTGGGTGGAGCACCGAGGCAAATTCCTTGTATGTGAACACTTGGCCAATAAACTTACTTACTTACTTATTTACTTACAGTACTGGGAAAGTTTATTCTATATTCTCTCACCACTCTTCTGGTTTCACTGATTGCCATTGTGTTTCAATATTATTGAATTTGTTGGGTAGCAGGAAACAAAAGCTTTTCCCTCTTATCCTCAGTACAGGTGACAATAAAAACAAACAGAGGGCATCGAGAGAATGTCCTCATTCTTTAGGAATGGGGGGGCGGGGGGTTTCCCCTCTACAACTTATAGTGAGGCTCTCACCAGGGTCTCCGTAGCTCTGCTCTCATCCCCACCGCCCACTCGTAACAAGGCAGAAGTCCCCCTTGCCCTCTACTTCTCAACCTAACCAGCCGTCACATACAACAGAATAATCCTCGGGAAATGTTTTAGCATCCTTCCATAGAAGGGGGATCCCACACCTCACTGGCACCAACTCTTTCCTACATCTGGAACATTCCCTGTATCGCAAGGAATATGCTACACTTGTCTCTTTACCTCCCCCCTTGCTCCTATCCAAGGACCTAATCAGGTCTTTCTAGGTCCGGCAGAGGTTCTCCTGACATCCTACTCCTACCTCATCCATCGCATCCGGCTGCTCTAGGTCGTCTATGCAACTGCATCTATCCATCTCGCGTGAGACCAAGCGTAGGCTTGGCGACTACTTCGCCAACACCTCCGCTCGGTGTTCGCAATGAACCAAACTGATTCTCCTGGTGGCCTCAGCACTTCAACTTCCCCCTCCCATTCATAATCCGGCCTTTCTGTTCATAGGGCCTCCTCCATGGCACAGGAGTGCAGTTCCACTGCAAATTGGAGGAGCAAGCACCTCATATTTCCGCTTGGGTTGGTTAAACACACCCAGACGGTACTGACAATTGATTCGCCAAAATTTAAGGTCAGACCCGTTATATCTTTCTCTGTGACATCTTTACCCTCCCCTTCCAGCTCTCCCACAGCCCACTTGTCTCCGCCTCTTTCTCTTTCTTCTCCATCGTCCCCCCCCCCCCCCCCCCCCCCCCCTCCGCCCACTTCCAATCGTCTGAAGAAGGGTACTGGATACGAAATCATCACCTATTCTTTCGCTCCATGATTGCATGCCTCACTTCCGCTGGTTTCTCCAGCATTTTTGTCTAGACCTTCGAGTCGCCTCCCGCATCGCAGTTAGACAATAGACAATAGCAAGGGGAGAGGGTAGTTTGCGCCATTTTGTCTTGGATTTGCGGGGAGTGACAGGAGTAGGCCATTGGCCCTTCGAGGCCTGCACCGTTTAAGTAAATACTTATTCACCAGTTCAGCCTTGTTTACACCACAGTGTTCTGTGCTACCTTATCGATGCTGTCAGGTGTTCAGGTATAAATAACACAGATATTTGAGCGCGTTCTAGGGACCACTGTGGCATGCTATATCCTCAGTGATAATCCTACTTCTTCCGTGACTCGCAAACTATATCGTCTCTGGAGAATAGCCGAGAAGCTAAAAATTGGGAGGAACAGAGATTACAAGGAATGTGTTTGTTTATATTTACGTGTGTTTCACTGGTATTGTTCTTCAGGATATCTCCCGCTCCTGGTGGATATAAGATGTTGGGGTTGAGAGCGATGCTTGTTTAGCAAGAAAATGTCACTAGCATTGCTGCGCTAAATTCCTATCGGAGGAGAGGAGGAGCAGAATTGTGTAAACAGACTCGAAAGTCTTGGCACGTACACTAAGCGCAATTCAGATAAGGTTGGAAATCCCGAATTAAATCCTCAAAGATTTTAAGCCAAGAACGGACGATATTAGATCATTTGTTAAAGAGGTCTGATGACGTGTTGACATTGCACTCTTTAAGGTCATAAGTTCATAGAGTGGATCGGAGCACAATTCAGGGCAATCTCGGCCACATCAAGTTAATCCGCCATTCAATATGTAATGTTCTTGGCAATGGAAGGATAGAAGAGCAGAGGAAAGAGATCAAATTTACTTCTGAGAAGGTCTCTGACCCGATAAACGTCGCACTATCTCCTTCGCTCTTTAGATGCTGCCTGCACCCGCCATGAGTTGTTCCAGCTTTTGTGTTACCAGGATCAATTACTTAATTGTTGTTCTCTGAAGACCATAAGTCTTAAGACAGAGGGGAAGAATTCGGCATTTGTCCATGAGACTGCTCGCCATTCATCATGGCTGAATCTCTTATCTTTCGCTCTCAACCCTATATTTCCTGCCTTCTCCCCTATAACCAACCTGACACTCCATACTAATCAAGAATATTTCAATCTCTGACCTTGTGTTACGAACTGTTCTTTGGAGCGCAGAAGGTTACGGGGGGGACTTGGCTTGATGGTCTTTAAAATGATGAAAGGGATAGACAGAGTTTGACGGGGATAAGCTTTTCCCTCATTGAGGGTAGGGAAGAGTTCAAACAAGAGGCCCCATGACATTGAGAATATTTATGGGACAGACGTTTAGGGGTAACGTTTGAGGGTGGAACTTCTTTTACTCAGTGGGCTGGTGGCTGTGTGGAATGAGATTTCCAGCAGCAGTGGTGGAGGCTGGCTTCGAATTTTACATTTAAAAGTAAAGTGGACAGGTTTATGGACCGTGTAAGGAATGGGAAGGGGTTATGGGTCAGAGTCGCCAGGGTAGATGAGGTTCTAGGGGGAAAACAAAATGGTCGGCACGGACTGGGAAGGGCCGAGAGGGCTGTTTCCGTGTGCTGTAATTGTTATAGGTTATATGGTTTAGGTGTACTACAAAAAGGCTGGAGAAAACTCTCAGAGGTGACCTCCATGCCAGCAGCATCTAAGGAAATGCGAGAGGAGATAGGCGACGTTTCGGGTCGAGGACCATTTTCAGACTGGTCAGGGATCAGGGAACGAAAGATATGGGTCATATGGTTTATCTCAAAGTTGATAGCGCGAGACCGCTGAGTTATTCACAACATTTGGTGATGTATGCTCCAAAGTTTCAGCACTTGCAGTTCCTTGTGACTCCATTTTATATGTACGGTCTCAGCTCAGATGCACTCGAATGGGCTAACCCTTGTCAGTTTTTAATGACATGACGCTGGATCTATGTGCATGTTTCAGCGCACTGGTAACAATCCGTCTGAGAAACCACAGCGGAAAAAGTCAACAGTCATTGAGAGGCCAATAACGGCGAAGATAGCAAAAAGCAGGAGTAACTCAGCGGGGAAGGCACGCATCTACGGAGCGCGAAGGAAAAATGGTATGGACGTTTTGGTCGAGAGACCCTTCTTCAGACTGGATGTTGGGGTTAGTGGGGGGGCTGGAAGAAGAAAGGAAGAGGCAGATGACAGTGGGCTGTGGTGAGAGCTTGGGGAGGGAGGGGATATGAGGGACTGAAGCGAAGGATTCCTTAAATTGGAGAAGTAAATATTTCATACCGCTGGGGTTGTAAACTACTCCCAACGTACATATGAAAGCCTGCTCCTCCAATTTTTATGGTGGGACTCTACTCTGGCAATGGAGGAGGTCCCGGGACAGAAAGGTTTGATTTAGGGACTGGGGGGGGGGGGGGGGAGTTGGAAGTAGGTGAGGGACACCGGGGAGATCAGGTTGGTTATATGCGAACCGTATGTGAACTAAATAAAACAGCTATTTCATTTGCGGGACAGTCGACACCATTGGACATGGTTGTTTGAGGATATCGTGATTAATGGAGGAGAATCTACTCCTATAAGTGTGGAAAACATCTACTCTTCGCTTACACCTAATACTAATAGATATGTAATAAACATAATTATATTTTCTAGTTGTCATTGCACATAGGTGCAATAGAGATACTTGGATGCAGCTGTAACTTAAACTCAACATAAAACTGAAATACAAATACGATTAAGGATTGATCCCACTCACTGTGATGTAGATAACATTATGTAAATTTTTTTTTTAAAAAAGCAGACTAGTACAAACTAAAACAGTATTCTAATGAAGACAGTCCCTTAAAGTGCTCAAATAATGCTCTGTTGCCGTGTCGGATGTGATGTGACATACAGATTGTGGGGCATGGGGTGGCGATCAGCGGGTACCACTCCGGAACTGTTCAGAGCAAAAAGCGACTCTAGCTCTGGGGATGAAGCGTTCCTGTTTCTGAGGTGCAGGCGTTGAAGAACCTTGTACTATGATCGCATGTCCAGGAAGGTAGAGTTTGGAAAAATAGTCATTACAGGAGTCGAGAGGAGTCTTCATATGTTATCTGCCTGACGGGACTTCACGTGAGGTATACCCCAGTGGGTGACAGATCCTACGATATGCCACTCACTTCACCAGAGATTGTACGCTCCGCGGACAACCCCCCACTGTCACAACACCTTACATTACTATACTGCGCCACCATAAGTGGACGAGCTGTGAAGAGCTACTCCTTCTCCGCCTCAGTGCAGGCGACTCCTGGGTAGACCACTACGCTTTGATAACCTCACCCTTCCTCATTCCATCAACAATATCTTACAGAATAATTTACTCCACTTGACAAAACCTCTCCGCACCAATAAATCTACCCAACCGTCATGACTTAATCCTTTTCTAAGTCTCATAGAAATAAAGTTACTCTCTATTCTTCGCCTAAAAAACAAACCCACTCTAAAAATCTCAGTGTTATCCTCAAATTACAACCTGCAGTCGTGACCAACACTGTATTCAATCACTACTCCAATAAACTTTCTCTAAATGAAGTGTTACATTCCCATGAAATACTCCCACGCCTTCGTTTGCTGATATAATGTTTTACAACATGCCATTTCATTACACTCCTATTATTTATCTCAATAACCTTTAAACTCCTTAATACAACACTTCACTTCCACCATTATCTTCTCTCCCATTATTAACCCTTACCAACCTCCCCTTACTCTCAATAAAAAATAACGCCAAATTACAAATCTCTCTCTTTTTACTCCTTCTGCCGTAACTCACTTGATAATCACCACTTTATATTTCCCAATTACAATACATCTTAATTTCACAAACACCCAACAAACCAAATACCATTCATCTATATCACACCACTCATATCTCCCCAATCTCAATATATCTTATCCTATGTACCCTCCTCGCCTTCTACACAATCCACTCCTCTTCACACACAACTCCTCCAACCTTCATCCAAATTTTACTTACCAAAAACATATCACACAACACTTCTAAACCTCCAACAACATCCCACCTTCTGACCAACCATGACACCATATATTCATTACTCCCCCACCCTATAACCTTCTCACCCCTAATCTATATCTTCATACTCCCCCCACCAATCTCTTTCTACATCCAATACTCCCATACACAAACCACATATCCTTATTTAAACCAACATGCACATCCATAATAAGATGATATATCACTACATTATTTACATTACCAAACAACCACCCTATCCTCTCATATCAAATATCCAACAACCATCCCCCCCAACAATATCTCCATCCCCACCCCACAACTCATCTGAATTATACACTAATCACACCCACGATTAACCAGAAAAATAACGCGCCGCGCGCCCCCTCTTAACACCCATAACCTTAAAAAACCCCCACCTCCCCTACAACCTAAATTTAAAACACCAACCCACTTCACCCAACACTTCCATTCTGTGTCTCTCTCCAGTCTATTCTACCAAATTCTCACATAAAGATATAAGTTGTTCTACATAGCTCAACTCGTATGAAAAATCTCACGCTCTCCTATGTCTGTAATAATTCTTATTATATACCTGTCCCTCCACATCGAGTCGTGGAAAGTTTTTCGATGTAATCTCCATATTCTTTCTATTATATAAATTAGTTGCCTACATTTCTGCTGTATTCAATTGTGAATTGGGTTTTAAGTTTTGTGTCGCTTTCTAGATACAATACGTTTTAAAGAGAACTTATCATGTTCTTCCCAAATTTATAAGAAATGTCGATAATTCCAATTCTTCTCTGAGAACACTTCTATTCATCTTCTCTCATTTAATTCTAATTCTTATAATACGCCTCGATACTCATGCAATTACTCCTGTACATCTTCTTGCTTTTACTATGTGTGATCTCACCTCTCGTAAGTATATAAAGGATAGTGTCCTCGATTTTCACCTCTATGTCCAATCTCCATCTTTTTATAATCTACGCTGTATTATTTAATCGCATACAATCCTCCCATCCATTCATGTGTAGAATCTTAATTTACGTTCCTAGTAACTCATATCAGCGCTCTACTTTATACATTGATAACATACTATACCTATAACCAATCCACCACTAATCGTACACTCAATAGAGACCTGATTGAATCAGCTATATCCACTAATTGGATAAACACCCCCCACCTCCACTACACTCTCTCAATAATCCCAATTGCCACTATCGCGCAGATCCACCGCACACATATATTCTCCAATACCACACACTAGTCACTATTGTCACTATACCATAATCTAATATGTCTTAGCTTCGCAGAACTCTAATACTGAAATGATATATTCATTCCTTTATCACTACCTTTAACCTACCCCACATGCCCTACAGATAATCCATACACCATGTACATCTCAAATCCACTATTCAAATTAGATCTCTGCTATATTAGTCTCCATATATATCATACCTTGATTTGCCTCCTGTGTCTTATCAATATCTTAATCTTCTTTCTATATTAACTATCAGTCTGTGTTCAATACCTCGTTTAAGAGACAACTTCTCCTATTCGGAGTGTTGTTCAGATCTAATTTACTATGTAGATACCAATTTTGTGTGTGTCGAACAACCTAATGATCATTTGTTAGCTAAAGACACTTATAAATGAGTGATATCGCTCTACACACTATCGAGTAAATAGTGATAATTCTGTCTTTCCAAACAATAAAATAGAAAACACCGATCTATATGATCCAATACACAGCGCCACGCCCCTTACCATCCCACAGTACCACAAGACCCATATCTCGCCCTTAATATACCATCCCCACCATGTCATTAATATATCATACCCAACAATATTGTATCACTCAAAAAATCATTAATTTCATATTACTCTTAAATTTAGAACGTGATAATACAGTTTGTCACGCCCCACAAGACTCCTGCCTGTTACTACAATAAACTCCTATAATAAAGCACTGTATCTATTGTCACTTAACAGTACCATTTGAATTGTACAATTCTATTTATTTTAAAATCAGACAATTTACTATAGTTGATTTCATTGTAGTATATATTTTTCATTTTTTGTTGTTGAAACATTCCACATTATTCAAGACTGTGTGCCCTTAATTTCCTTTTCATGTCATTAATGTTGCGGAGGTATAACTTTCAGCAAAAATCAGAAACATTTTATCCTGACTCACGCATCTTTTTCATGTCCATTCTATCTAGACTTTATTTAATAATAGATTCTTCATAGTAGTCTAATTCTACAATGTTGTTGCAGTCTCTAAATAAATATTTCTCTCTCTTTCACAATCCGCTAGACTATCCATCACTCCTATAGTCATAATAATAAAATATTCTAATAAGTATGTTCTTTTTTGGTTAAGATAAAAGTGTTTTAGACTTTAGTTAATGTATTATAACCGTCATCGATGATAGCCGAGGATCATACCTACTCCATGTTCCCACTTCAATCCACCCGAAAACCGACTATAAAGGCCACTGTCTCACCGCCCCCCCCCACCCCATATGCCCTCTCTCCCACTACGCCCCCGATACAATCACGCCCCCCAACCCCTCCCTCCCCCCCCTCAGCTCGACCCCACCCACGCTTCCACCCTCGCTTCGACCCCACCGCCTCCCCACCTAGCTCACCCCCGCCCCTCATTCTACATGGACGACCTATCCTCACCTTCTGTTTCTCATGAGATTAATCGCAAATAATAACAAATACTACCACCATCCAATATAGCAAGCAACTGTACTTCCTAGCAACATAGGTCACCTGTTTGTTTGAAGTAAACTGCTTACTGTTGAACATCTGGCTGTCTTGGTCTGTACGAGTTACTCAGTATTTTCCTTGTGCTGGATTTTAGTTATCGATGTAGAAAAAGATGTGACATACTCGCATAATGTTCATGTTCTAGCAACATATATGTACTGTGTAAAAGATTCTCGTGTGCTGTCACTTGGTGTATCACCAGTCTTGGTGCTTTAGACATTTGCATTATACTTACAATACTTGCGTTGTAGATTTGTTAATCTGTCAGCTACTCTCCCGACTCTATTTGTTGACTATGTTGTTATATTAAAAGTGTGTATGTGCACACTCTCTTAGCACTAACTGGAATTGAGAAGTAGGCGAGGTGTGTCGTGGGTGTGGGTTTAGTTGTTTTTTAGGCTGAGCGAAGATATATAGTCGGAAATCAAACTCTATTAGAAATGTTTGGTTCATTATCTACCTGTACATAGCCATCATCATGTTTAGTTATAAATAAAACTTGATGATTCTCCGTCTTCAATGTGTGCGCGGTGTTCATTGAATCGATGTTGTGATTGAGGGTCGGCGGGGGTTATAGTTGGTATTTTGAAGGGTGGAGTGCGCTCAGAAATCGATATACTAATCGCTCCATTGGGAAGAATAGTTCATAAGTTACCAAGGCGCTAGAATTGATTCCCATTGTGCCCATTGATCTCCTATTTTCAGATCATTCATCTAGCATGGAGCTGATTATGCTGGCTTTGACCGCACTCTCTCAAACTTCAGCTGCGCATGACTTGGTACAGTACGGGGATGGTCGCGACACGAAGGAGGATACTCTGTTTTGTTGTGGCATTATGAATTCACAGACTGAAGTCAGGACGTCGACTACTCGCCATTAAGTTCTGTGAGTGGCGCTGTGGCCTCTAGGTTCCTAAGGATACATCTCTCTCTCACACTTTTAGAGTGTCTGAGTAGATTACCGATCAGCTCGCTTCCGCACATGACATACTGTCTGTGTAGGAGGCCAGGGTAGAGTAGAACCGCTAGTTTCGCCCTATTCGCACGCATGTAGAGTTTTCTCAATAGATTTGGTGTCCTCCCCTCTCAATTCGTGTCTCAGAGACTTATCGCACAGCGATGCGGAGTACTAGCGCCCCTTGAGGAGCGCCGCAGTGTCGAATAGCGCTTGCTAAATCTCATAGTGTTTTAGACTCCGCTCGCTCGCGATCATCGGGCGCATTCACATGGGGATGTCGAAGATTTTTGTGTAGTAATCGCCGTGCCTGTTTGCGATGGAGACACTCGCTAGCTCCAACGCCAGCACATCCTTCCTCACACACCCGCTATAGATCTATCCAACACCAAAGGAAGCAATAAAGACTATATAACCATATAACCATATAACAATTACAGCACGAGAAACAGGCCCTCTCGGCCCTTCCAGTCCGTGCTGACCATTTGTTTTCCCCTAGTCCCATCTACCTGCACTCAGACCATACCCCTCTCCATTCCCTTCACGTCCATATACCTATCCACTTTACTCTTAAATGTTAAAATCGATCCTGCCTCCACCACTTCTGCTGGAAGCTCATTCCACACAGCCACCATCCTCTGAGTAAGAAGTTCCCCCTCACGTTACCCCTAAACTTCTGTCCCTTAATTCTCATGTCATGCCCTCTTGTTTGAATCTTCCCTACCCTCAATGGGAAAAGCTTATCCACGTCAACTCTGTCTATCCCTTTCATCATTTTAAAGACCTCAATCAAGTCCCCTCTTAACCTTCTGCGCTCCAAAGAATAAAGACCTAACTTGTTCAACCTTTCTCTGTAACATAGTTGCTGGAACCCTGGCAACATTCTAGTAAATCTCCTCTGTACTCTCTCTATTTTGTTGACAAAATAGAAGACCTTCCCTTCAAGAGCTTTCTCCGAGATCTTCGGTTTCCTCCCACACTGCAAAGACGTACAGGTTTGTAGGTAAATCGGCTTGGTAAATGTAAAAAAAAATAATTGTCCCTAGTGTGTGTAGGATAGTGTTAATGTGCAGGGATCACTGGTCCACGCGGACCCGGTGGGCCGAAGGGCCTGTTTCCGCACCGTATGTCCAAAAACCAAGTTACAATGCCAGAACGCGGATGGCTGGGAATAAATGTAAATTTGATGTGCAGCTGGAGACCTTGGGCATCTCTGGCTAAAAGTCGAACTGGAGGTCAAGAAGTTCCAAGAATCACTCTGTCCAGTTGCCAACACAGCGCTACGACCATCATCACCACTTCCCGCCTTCTCAATCGCTTACCGCAAATCTACGTGTGGTGAAGATAAAAGCTTCCATTCATATGTGGATCCAGGAAAGAGAAAGAAAGAGAGAGAGACAGACAGACAGAGAAAAACAAACAATTCAGAATTACTGTTCTCACGGCTGGAACAAAATCTTTGCACCGTCTGCAGGCACTGACAAGGTGATAGAGATTTCTATTGTTTCCCACAGAGTGATACAGTGTGGAAACAGGCCCTTCGGCCCAACTCGCCCACACCGACCAACATGTCCCATCTGCGCTAGTCACACCTGCCTGCACTTGGCCCATATCACTCATAACCTGTCCTATCTATGTACCTGTCTAATTGTTTATTAAACATTGGGATAGTCCCAGTCTCAACAACCTCCTCCAGCAGCAGGTCCATACACCCACCACCCTTTGTGTGAAAAAGTTACCCTTCAGGTTCCTATTAAATCTTTCCCCACTCACCTTAAACCTATGCCCTCTGGTTCTCGGTTCCCCTCCACAGAGCAAGAGACCTCTGTGCGCCTGTCCAATCTATTCCTCTCATGACTTCTGCAAAGGGATAGGCTATATTTGCTTGAGAAATGTAAGTGTCATGGGTTTACCATATTCTTGAAACTAACTAAGTGCTTAGCCCAAGTATTTATTTGGAGTCGCTGGATCTTGCCAGCTTTTAACCAGGGAATTGAACTAGGGATAGACACAAAAAGCTGGAGTAACTCAGCAGGACCCTTCTTGACCCGAATCAGAGATGCTGCTTAACCCGCTGAGCAAGTCCAGCTTTTTGTGTCCATTTTCGGTTCAACCCCGCATCTGCTGTTCATTCCCACACAATTAAACAAGGGAGTTCTATGCTCTACGTGCAAGAGTGATGCCAATTTTTTCCCATAAAAGTCGCAAGAAAAATTTAAGACACTAAGGAGGACGCAAACAATCTTCCTGATATAGTAGAGGCCAGAGGATCTGGGGTGACGGAGGAACTGAAGGAAATCCACATTAGGCAGGAAATGGTCTTAGATAGACTGATGGGACTGAAGGCTGATAAATCCCCAGGGCCTGATGGTCTGCATCCCAGGGTACTTAAGGAAGTGGCTCTAGAAATCATGAATGCATCGGTAATCATTTTCCAATGTTCTATAGACTCAGGATCAGTTCCTGTGGTTTGGAGGGTAGCTAATGTTATCCCACTTTTTAAGAAAGGTGGGAGAGAGAAAACAGGGAATTATAGACCAGTTAGCCTGACATCGGTGGTGGGGAAGATGCTGGAGTCAATTATAAAAGTTGAGATAGCCGAACATTTGGATAGCAGTAACAGGATCGGTCCGAGTCAGCATGGATTTACGAAGGGGAAATCATGCTTGACTAATCTTCTGGAATTTTTTGATGATGTAACTAGGAAAATGGACAAGGGAGAGCCAGTGGACCTGGACTTTCAGAAAGCATTTGATAAGGTCCCACATAGGAGATTTGTGGGCAAAATTATGGCACATGGTATTGGGGGTAGAGTGCCGACATGGATAGAGAATCATAGAATCATAGAAAATAGGTGCAGGAGTAGGCCATTCGGCCCTTCGAGCCTGCACCGCCATTCAATATAGAAACATAGAAACATAGAATCATAGAAAATAGGTGCAGGAGTAGGCCATTCGGCCCTTCGAGCCTGCACCGCCATTCAATATGATCATGGCTGATCATCCAACTCAGTATCCTGTACCTGCCTTCTCTCCATACCCCCTGATCCCTTTAGCCACAAGGGCCACATCTAACTCCCTCTTAAATATGGCCAATTAACTGGCCTCAACTACCTTCTGTGGCAGAAAATTCCACAGACTCACCACTCTCTGCGTGAAAAAAGATCTTCTCATCTTGGCTTAAAGGATTTCCCCCTTATCCTTAAGCTGTGACCCCTTGTTCTGGAATTCCCCAACATCGGGAACAATCTTTCTGCATCTAGCCTGTCCAACCCCTTAAGAATTTTGTAAGCCTCTATAAGATCCCCCCTCAATCTCCTAAATTCCAGCGAGTACAAGCCGAGTCTATCCAGTCTTTCTTCATATGGAAGTCCTGCCATCCCAGGAATCAGTCTGGTGAACCTTCTCTGTACTCCCTCTATGGCAAGAATGTCTTTCCTCAGATTAGGAGACCAAAACTGTACGCAATACTCCAGGTGTGGCCTCACCAAGACCTGTACAACTGCAGTAGAACCTCCCTGCTCTTGTACTCAAATCCTTTTGCTATGAATGCCAACATACCATTTGCTTTCTTCACAGCCTGCTGCACCTGCATGCCTACTTTCAATGACTGGTGTACCATGACACCCAGGTCTCGTTGCATCTCCCCTTTTCCTAATCGGCCACCATTCAGATAATAATCTACCCTCCTGTTTTTGCCGCCAAAGTGGATAACCTCACATTTATCCACATTATACTGCATCTGCCATGCATTTGCCCACTCACCCAACCTATCCAAGTCACCTTGCAGCCTCCTAGCATCCTCCTCACAGATAACACTGCCCCCCAGCTTCGTGTCATCTGCAAACTTCGAGATGTTGCATTCAATTCCCTCATCCAGATCATTAATATATATTGTAAATAGTGGGGTCCTTGCGGTACCCCACTAGTCACTGCCTGCCATTCTGAAAATGACCCGTTTACTCCTACTCTTTGCTTCCTGTCTGCCAGCCAGTTCTCTATCCACATCAATACTGAACCCCCAAAACCGTGTGCTTTAGGTTTGTATGCTAATCTCTTATGTGGGATCTTGTCAAAAGCCTTCTGAAAGTCCAGATATAACACATCCACAGGTTCTCCCTTATCCACTCTACTAGTTACATCCTCAAAAAATTCTATAAGATTCGTCAGACATGATTTACCTTTCATAAATCCATGCTGACTTTGTCCAATGATTTCACCACTTTCCAAATGTGCTGCTGTCCCATCTTTAATAACTGACTCTAGCATTTTCCCCACTACCGATGTTAGACTAATTGGTCTGTAATTCCGTTTTCTCTCTCCCTCCCTTTTTAAAAAGTGGGGTTACATTAGCTACCCTCCAATCCTCAGGAACTACTCCAGAATCTAAAGAGTTTTGAAAAATTATCACTAATGCATCCACTATTTCTGGGGCTACTTCCTTAAGTACTCTGGGATGCAGCCTTTCTGGCCCTGGGGATTTATCGGCCTTTAATCCATTCAATTTACCTAACACCACTTCCCGGCTAACCTGGATTTCACTCAGTTCCTCCATCTCATTTGACCCCCGGTCCCCTGCTATTTCCGGCAGATTATTTATTTCTTCCTTTGTGAAGACAGAACCAAAGTAGTTATTCAATTGGTCTGCCATGTCCTTGATCCCCATGATCAATTCACCTGTTTCTGACTGCAAGGGACCTACATTTGTTTTAACTAACCTCTTTCTCTTCACATTTCTATAAAAACGTTTGCAGTCCGTTTTTATGTTCCGTGCCAGTTTTCTTTCATAATCTATTTTCCCTTTCCTAATTAAGCACTTTGTCCTCCTCTGCTGGACTCTGAATTTCTCCCAGTCCTCTGGTAGACTGCTTTTTCTGGCTAATTTGTATGCTTCATCTTTAGTTTTGATACTATCCCTGATTTCCCTTGTTATCCACGGATGCACTACCTTCCCTGATGTATTCTTTTGCCAAACTGGGATGAACAATTGTTGTAGTTCATCCATGCAGTCTTTAAATGCCTTCCATTGCATATCCACCGTCAACCCTTTAAGAATCACTTGCCAGCCTATCTTAGCCAATTCACGTCTCATACCCTCAAAGTTACCTTTCTTTAAGTTCAGGACCCGTGTTTCTGAATTAACAATGTCACTCTCCATCCTAATGAAGAACTCAACCATATTATGGTCACTCTTGCCCAAGGGGCCACGTACAACAAGGCTGCTAACTAACCCTTCCTCATTACTCAATACCCAGTCTAGAATAGCCTGCTCTCTCGTTGGTTCCTCTACATGTTGGTTTAGAAAACTATCCCGCATACATTCCAAGAAATCCTCTTCCTCAGCACCCCTGCCAATTTGATTCACCCAATCTATATGTAGATTGAAGTCACCCTTTATAACTGTTTTACCCTTGTTGCACGCATTTCTAATTTCATGTTTGGTGCCATCCCCAACTCCACTACTACTGTTAGGTGGCCTGTACACAACTCCCACTAGCGTTTTCTGCCCCTTAGTGTTTCGCAGCTCCACCCATATCGATTCTACATCCTCCAAGCCAATGTTCTTCCTTGTGGTTTGCAGACAGGAAACAAAGAGTAGGGATTAACGGGTCCCTTTCAGAATGGCAGGCAGTGACTAGTGGGGTACCGCAAGGATCGGTGCTGGGACCGCAGCTATTTACAATATACACCAATGATTTGGTTGAAGGGATTCAAAGTAACATTAGCAAATTTGCAGATGACACCAAGCTGGGTGGCAGTGTGAACTGTGAGGAGGATGCTATGAGAATGCAGGGTGACTTGCACAGGTAGGAGGAGTGGGCAGATGCATGGCAGATGAAATTTAATGCGGATAAATGTGAGGTTATCCACTTTGGTAGCAAAAACAGGAAGGCAGATTACTATCTAAATGACGTCAAGTTGGGAAAAGGGGAAGTACAACGGGATCTGGGGGTCCTTGTTCATCAGTCTATGAAAGTAAGCATGCAGGTACAGCAGGCAATGAAGAAAGCGAATGGTATGTTGGCCTTTATAACAAGAGGAATCGAATATAGGAACAAAGAGGTCCTTCTGCAGTTATACAGAGCCCTAGTGAGGCCACACCTGGAGTATTGTGTGCAGTTTTGATCCCCTAATTTGAGGAATGACATTCTTGCTATTGAGGGAGTGCAGCGTAGCTTTACAAGGTTAATTCTCGGGATGGTGGGACTGTCATATGCTGAGAGAATGGAGCAGCTGGGCTTGTACACTCTGGAGTTTAGAAGGATGAGAGGGGATCTCATTGAAACATATACGATTGTTAAGGGTTTGGACACGCTAGAGGCAGGAAACATGTTCCCGATGTTGGGGGAGTCCAGAACCAGGGGCCACAGTTTAAGAATAAGGAGTAAGCCATTTACAACGGAGACGTGGAAACACTTTTTCTCACAGAGAGTGGTGAGTCTGTGGAATTCTTTGCCTCAGAGGGCGGTTGAGGCCGGTGGAGGCCGGTTCTCTGGATGCTTTCAAGAGAGAGCTAGATAGGGCTTAAAAATAGCAGTCAGAGGATATAGGGAGAAGGCAGGAACAGGGTACAGATTGGGGATGATCAGCCATGATCACATTGAATGGCGGTGCTGGCTCGAAGGGCCGAATGATCTACTCCTGCGCCTATTGTCTATTGTCTATTGTCTATTAAGGATTAGAGGATCCAGTTTGTGCCAATATTGTTCATGTCTTGACATAGGAGCAGAAAGAGGCCATTCGGTCCATTGAGTCTTCTCTGCCATAGAATCATGACCAATCTATCGTTCCCCATTCTTCTGCCTCCTCCCAGTAACCTTTGACACCCTTACTATTCAAGAATCTGCCAATCTCTGCTTTAGAAATACCTAATGACGGCCTCCACAGCCGTCTATGGCAATGAATTCCATAGATTCACCACCCTCTGACTAAAGAAATTCCTCCTCACCTCCATTCTAAAAGTACGTCCAAAAGTAACTCTTTTTAGTTCAGTTTATTGTCACATGTACCGATGTACAGTGAAAAGATTTTGTTGCGTGCTAACCAGCCAGCGGGAAGACAATGCGTGATTACAATCGAGCCGTTTACAGTGTACAGATACATGATAAGGGCATATTTAGTGCAAGGTAAAGCCAGCAAAGTCCAGTCAAGGATAGTCCGAGGGTCACCAAAGAGGTCGATAGTAGTTCAGCACCGCTCTCTGGTCGTGGTTGGATGGTTCAGTTGCCTGATAACAGCTGCGAAGAAACTGTCCCTGAATCTGCTGGTGTGCGTTTTCACATTTCTATACCTTTTGCCTGAAGGGAGAGGTGAAAAGAGGGGGTGGCCGGGTTTCAACTGGTCCTTGATTGTGCTGCTGGCCTTGCCGAGGCAGCGTGAAGTATAAATGGAGTCAATAGAAGGGAGGTTACAATTTCTTATGGTCCTGGATGGAGCTGTTCCCAAACAAGGCAGTGATGCATCCTGATAAAATGCTTTCTATGGGGCATCTGTAGAAGTTGGTGAGAGTTGTAGGGGACATGACTAAAAGACTCTATAGAGTCTCACCGTGGCAACCCTCTCCTCGCCCCCCCCCCTCCCATTGGGCAAAATGTATAGAAGTGTGAAAAGGCATCCCTGTCCCCGGGCACTTTCCCTTGCAACCGCAAGAAATGCAACACTTGTCCCTTCACCTCCCCCCTCCACTCCTTTCAGGGACCCAAGCAGTCCTTCCAGGTCCGACAGAGGTTCACCTGCACCTCCCCCAACCTCATCTACTGCATCCGCTGCTCCAGATGCCAGATGGTCTATATCGGTGAGACCAAGCGGAGGCTTGGCGATTGTTTCGCCGAACACCTCCGCTCGGTCCGCAAAAACCAACCCGACCTCCCGGTGGCTCAGCACTTCAACTCCCCCTCCCATTCCGTATCCGACCTCTCGGTCCTGGGCCTCCTCCACGGCCAGAGTGAGCAACACCGCAGGTTGGAGGAACAGCACCTCATATTCCGCTTGGGGAGTCTGCATCCTTTGGGCTTGAACATTGAATTTTCTCAATTCTGTTAGCCCATGCTGTCTCCGCCCCTTCCCACCTCTCCCTCAGCCCTCGGGCCCTGGCATTCCCTCTATCTCTATCTCCCTCCCCCACCCTAGTCGCACTAGCTTCTCATTTTCACACCACAAACAGCTAACAATGGCTTGTTCCCTTTATCATCGATACTTTTTTGCATATCTTTCATTCATTGTTCTTTATCTCTCCACATCACCGTCTATATCTCTCGTTTCCCTGATCCCTGACCAGTCTGAAGAAGGGTCTCGACCCGAAACGTCGCCCATCTCCTTCGCTCCTTAGATGCTGCTGCACCCGCTGAGTTTCTCCAGCTTTTTGTGTAATGACTGTTTCTTCCCAGCTGTTATCAGGAAACTGAACAATGCTGCCTGTCTCGCTGAGTTACTCCGGCATTTTGTGTCTATCTTTGGTACAAACCAGAATCTGCATCAGCATCAGTGGATAACTTCCTGAGAACTCCCCATATTTCCATTCAAGAGTTAAGAGTGTTTTATTGTCATGTGTCCTAGAGGTGCAGCATGACATAACGTGTAAACATAGTACACTGTAAACAATATAATAAATGGGTTCAGTGTGTGTATATAGAAACATACAAATTAGGTGCAGGAGTAGGCCTTTCGGCCCTTTTAGTCAGCACCCCCTTCCAATATTATCATAGCTGATCATCCAAAATCAGTTCCCCGTTCCTGCTTTCTCTGGAACTGGAAGGAAAATGATACATGGTTTCCAAATTTTATTACAAATAAAAAAACTGAAAAGTGTGGCGTGCAAAAGTATTCACCCCCCCTGAGTCAATACTTTGTAGAACCACCTTTCGCTGCAATTACAGCTGCAAGTATTTTGGGGCATGTCTCTACCAGCTTTGCACATCTAGAGACTGACATTTTTGCTCTGTGTATTGGTCGAAACAGAAGCACAGGTCACTGACGCAGATTTCATTTGCACCACTGCTGTCTTTCACTATTGGCCCAGAATGAATATTACAAAGTGGGAAGTTCTTCATAAATATAGTTCTTGGAAATGTCCATTAACTACAATAGAATAAATAAGAGACACAAAAGTCTGGAGTCTGTAGCTCAGCGGGGTCAGGCGTGTCTCTGGAGAGAAGGAAGAGGTGACGTTTCGGGCCAGAGGTTCAAGGCAATGGACCAGATTCCTTACCCTCTCAGTAACAGGACGATACTGATTGCTACTATTTATGTTTATAAGTTCTAGGATCAGAATTAGGCCTTTCGGCCCATCAAGTCTACTCCACCATTCAATCATGGCTGATCTATCGTTTCCCATTAACCCCATTCTCCTGCCTTCTCCCCATAACCCCTGACACCCGTACTTATCAAGAATCTATTCTATCTCTGCCTTAAAAATATCCACTGACTTGGCCTCCACAGCCTTCTGTGGCAATGAAGTCCACAGATTCACCACCCTCTGACTAAAGAAATTCCTCCACATTTCCTTCCTAAAGGAACATCCTTTAATTCTGAGGCTACGATCTCTGGTCCTAGACTCTCCCACCAGTGGAAATATCCTCCCTCATATCCATTCTATCCAGGCCCTCTTCAGTCTGGGAGTCCGGGGAAAGGGGAATGACAAATATAAAGTGTAAGAAGTAACTGCAGATGCTGGAAAATCAAAGATGGACAAAAATGCCGGAGAAACTCAGCGGGTGAGGCAGCATCTAACTGAAGAAGGGTTTCGACCCGAAACGATGCCCATATCCTCCAGTCTGAAGAAGGGTTTCGACCCGAAATGTTGCCTATTTTGTTGGGGGAGTCCAGAACCAGGAGCCACAGTTTAAGAATAAGGAGTAAGCCATTTAGAGCAGAGACGAGGAGAGTGGTGAGTCTGTGGAATTCTCTGCCTCAGAGGGTGGTGGAGGCAGGTTCTCTGGATGCTTTCAAGAGAGAGCTAGATAGGGCTCTTAAAAATAGCGGAGTCAGAGGATATGGGGAGAAGGCAGGAATGGGGTACTGATTGGGGATGATCAGCCATGGTCACATTGAATGGTGGTGCTGGCTCGAAGGGCCAAATGGCCACCTCCTGCACCTATTGTCTACTGTCTATTTCCTTCGCTCCAAAGATGCTGCTTCACCTGCTGAGTTTCTCCAGCATTTTTGTCCACCCTGACAGATACAAAGGGCACTCGGGAGAAATTAATGGAAGATGCAAAAACCAACTATTCAAGGTGAGTCTGGGATAAAACGTGGTCGGAGAGCCAGAGAGCAGGAGTAATCACAGAGGGGGAGCAGCGAGAGCGAGTGTTCCAGAACTCTCGTCAGAGAGAGGAGGAGAACTTCTTTGTCGGCAACATTATCAGAAAGGTTTACGTCGAGAGGGGAAGGACTTAATATTAATCTGAGAGGCAGCATTTGCACACAGACAGCTGTGGGTGTTCAGAACGAGCTGCCAGGGGAGGTAGTTGATGCAGGTACTAAAACAACATTGAAAATACATTTGACATTTGGGCACCACATAGAATCATAGAAACATAGACAACAGGTGCAGGAGTAGGCCATTCGGCCCTTCGAGCCTGCACCGCCATTCAATATGATCATGGCTGATCATCCAACTCAGTATCCCGTACCTGCCTTCTCTCCATACCCCCTGATCCCTTTAGCCACAAGGGCCACATCTAACTCCCTCTTAAATATAGCCAATGAACTGGCCTCAACCACCTTCCGTGGCAGAGAATTCCACAGATTCACCACTCTCTGTGTGAAAAATGATTTTCACATCTCGGTCCTAAAAGATTTCCCCCTTATCCTTAAACTGTGACCCCTTGTCCTGGAGTTCCCCAACATCGGGAACAATCTTCCTGCATCTAGCCTGTCCAACGGTATTGTGGTCTGTACCACAATACCGCCCACAATATTTAATATGGAAAAGAACATGTGATTCTGTTCCATTCTGTTTGTAGTTTGTTGATTATTTGTTTGTTTGTTTTTTTGCAGAGTCTGCAGGCACTGCCACTTTTCATTTCACTGCACATCTCATATGTGTATGTGACGAATAAACTTGACTTGACTTGACTTGACCCTTAAGTATTTTGTAAGTTCCTATAAGATCCCCCCTCAATCTTCTAAATTCTAGAGAGTACAAGCCGAGTCTATCCAGTCTTTCTTCATATGAAAGTCCTGACATCCCAGGAATCAGTCTGGTGAACCTTCTCTGTACTCCCTCTATGGCAAGATCATCCCATACACTAACTACTAGGGGCAGTTTATATTTGATACCAAGCCAATGGCCCCAATAGCAGAAGCGTCCACGTCGCGGGGCTGGAAACTGGAAGTATCCTGAGCTAATTCAGCTACCACCATCATCTATTGCGACAAGCCATGGCTTCCACTGATTGTCGCCCGGAGGCTTGCGTCCTTTCCAGGACGGACGATGACAGCGAGGCCAGCATTTGTGGCGAGATGGACACGAAAAGAAGAAGGCCAAGCCAATTAACCCACAAACCTACACGTCTCTGGAGTGTGGGAAGAAAACGAAGATCTCGGAAAAAACCCACACAGGTCACGGGGGGAAACGTGCAAACTGCACCCGGAGTCAGGATCGAACCCGGGGGCCTCTGGCGCTGTCAAGGCATCAACTCTAAAGCTGCGTCACCGTGTTTGAGAAGATAACATTTCTGTTCGAGCATACCTCACAGCCCTGGGTTCCAAAACTGTCAAAGCATTAGCGCCCGGTGAACGACACAGTGCACTGGTTTCCTGGCTACTGGTGTTGCCGTAGCAACGGTGGGCAATGTCTTAGAGCTTCGGGCCCCACCTGACCATTACCATTATTTATACTTCATCACAGTTTTATTTCTATAATTGAGTTGCCACACATTAGAGACTGAGTTAGTGAATTTAATGCGACTCCTGATACAAAATAGAGAATATTGACCCGTCAACACCGCCCTAGTCGTAGACTCATTGAGTCTCTCAGCGTGAAAACAGGCCCTTTGGGCCCAACTTGCCCACACCAGCCTACGTGTCCCAGCTGCACGCGTTTGGCCCTCATCCCTCCTAACCTGTCCTCTCCATAGTATCCTTGTCTCATGCCTTCAGTACGTGGGGTGAATTTAGTTTATAGTCACGTGTACCAAGGTACACAGAAGGGCTTTGGTTGTATGCTGATCGGTCAGCAGAATGACAATACATGATTCCAATCGAGCCATCCGCAGCCAACAGGTACATGATGAAGGGAATAACGTGAATAGCGTTTAGTGAAGGATAAAGTCCAGCAAATTCCAATCAAAGATTGGAAAGTCTCGGGGTCTCCAATTCATCTCTTGCCTTTGTCACTGTGATGGATGTTTGTGTGAATTGTGTTGGGTGTGTGTCTTGGTTCTTTTCTTGTTGTATGACTGCAGAAACCAAATTCCGTTTGAACTTCTTTTGAGGTTCAAATGACAATATATTGTATTTGTATTGTATTGCATTGTCTAACCATCTACCAACCTCCTCACCTGTATCCACCTATTCACCTATTACCTAAGCTCTGAAGAAGGGTTCCGATCCAAAGACTCACCTATTTCTCCAGAGATGTTGCCTGACGCGTTGAGTTACTCCAGCACTTTATATAAGCCAGCATCTGCGGTTCCTCCCGACACACTTCACCTGCTCACTGCCAAGGTTCGGCCTGCCCCACTTTGGGACTTCTATTGTTTCTCTTTGTTTTAATACAGAGGGTTGCGCAGGCCACGGCAGTGGATATTTTTAAGGCAGAGATTCGACAAATTCTCAAGGGTGATGGGGAGAAGGCAGGAAAATGGGATTAGGAGGCAGAGATCAGCCATGATTGAATGGCTGAGTAGACTCGATGGGCCGAATGGCCTGATTCTACTCCTATAGCTTGTAAACTTGTGAATTTGTGAATTTGATTTATGGACCCTGCACTCCTGAATAGACACCTCCGTCATTTTGCTTTATTGCATGAAGTTCATCACTTAGTGTTGTTTTGTTTTTTAGATCAGTTTAGTTTAGTTTAGTTTATTGTCACGTGTACCAACAGTGAAAAACTTGCTACCCAGTCAGCGGAAAGGCTGTACAACCTCAATGAAATATGACAATCAGGCGGTTGTACATTCCATGGCCACTATAGGCATTTTGGCCATTGAGGCCATTTTGGCCATTTTGCTGATGGAAATTCATTCATCTGAATTCCCAAAACACTTGAGATAGGGCAATTACATTTGCTTCCTGGAGTAGTACAGCGTGGGAACAGGCCCTTCAGCCCAACTTGCCCAAGCTGACCAACATGGCACCAGCTACACTTGTCCCACCTGGCCGCGTTTGGTCCATATCCCTCCAAACCTGTCCTATCCATGTATCTGTCTGACTGTTTCTGCGGTCACGGTGGCGCAGCGGTAGAGTCGCTGCCTTGCAGCGAATGCAGCGCCGGAGACCCGGGTTCGATCCCGACTACGGGCGCTGTCTGTACGGAGTTTGTACCTTCTCCCCGTGACCTGCGTGGGTTTTCTCCGAGATCTTCGGTTTCCTCCCACACTCCAAAGACGTTCAGGTTTGTAGGTTAATTGGCTTTGGCAAAATTGTAAAAATGTCCACTATGTGCAGAGGTGATCGCTGGTCGGCACGGACTCGATGGGCTGAAGGGCCTGTTTCTACACCGTATCTCTAAGGTCTAAAGTCTAAAGTAAAGATATGGAAAATTGTGTTATGGTTTCTATTCTGGACCCTTCTCCACTCCCATACCACTCCCCCCAATATTTAGAGGTGACCAGTATTACTTTTGTTTTCAGATGAAAAGCCTTTTCATCTGAAAAGTTTCTCCAAAAATACATGCGTACAATAAACAAGCGGCATGTGAAGCAACTAGGTCTGTGAATGGGACGAGCGGTTCCCTTAGCAACACCGGCAGGGATGTGAAGACACGGATACAACAGCTGACAAGATTTGCCTTTCCTAGTGCAGAGCTATGTGCTAAATCTGCGGTTTACACAGCAAACCATCTCTGGGCTTTCTTTGTCCTTTGTTCAACATATAATGGGATGTAGGAGAGTGCTGGAAGCAAAACAGGCCGGTAAGTTAGGATCCAAGCTGGGAGACCAGCTATGGCAGACAACTGTGCACACACATAAGAGGTTGAGATAAACAATTATCGCAGTGTGTGAAATGTTGCTTTAGCCAAATTCTAGCTCACAACTGCTGGCTTGCCTTGGATACCCCAAAGATGTACAGGTTCGTAGGCTAATTGGCCTGGTATAAATGCAAAATTGTCCCTCGCAGGGCCTGTTTCTCTAAATCGCGCTGAATCTCTGAACTCTGACCTTATTTTAGTTCAGTTTAGTTTATTGTCACGTGTACCGAGGTACAGTGAAAAGTTTTTGTTGCGCGCTAACCAGCCATCAGAAAGACAGTACGTGATTGCAACGCTGCCTCACCCGCTGAGCTTCTCCAGCACTTTTGTCCACCTTCGATTTTCCAGCATCTGCAGTTCCTTCTTGAACATGATTACAATCGATCCATTTACAGTGCATCAGGGAGTAACTTCCAGTGCCAGCAAAGTCCAATCGAGGATCCGTTTGTTTTGAACCCTGTAGTCAACATCATTTCGAAACAGGACCGACCAAGATTCCCATTCATATGTGTAGAGAGGAACTGCAGATGCAATTTTAAACCGAAGACAGACACAAAAACGTTGGAGTAACCCAGCAGGCCAGGCAGCATCTGTAGTTCAGTTTAGTTTAGAGGTACAGCGTGGAAACAGGCCCTTCGGCCCACCAAGTCCACGTCGACCGAGTCGCTGGTCGGCGCAGACCCTCTAGGCCGAAGAGCCTGTTCCTGCTCTGTATCTCTAACCTAATCTAAACTAAATAAGTTAATGTTTCTATCTGCAAAAGTTACATTTTAACTACTTTCCAATCTTTGCAAATGATCAATTCTTCATAGAGTCAATGAGTCTTACAGTGTGGAAGCAGGCCCTTCGGCCCAGGTTCTCCACATCGGCCAACCTGTCCCAGGGACACTGGTCCCACCTGCCTGCATTTGGCCCATATTCCTCTAAACCTGTCCTATTGATGTACCTGTCTAAATGTTTCTTAAACATCGCAATAGAACCTGCCTCAACTTCCTCCTCAGGCAGTTCGTTCAATACACCCACTACTCTTAGTGTGAAAATGTTACCCCTCAGATTCCTATTAAATCTTAATCCCCATCATCTTAAACCCATGTCCTCTGGTTCTCGATTCCCCTACTTTGGGCAAGAGACTCTGTGCGTCTACCCGATCTAATTAGTTTAGGTTAGTTTAGTTTAAAGATACAGCGCGGAAACAGGCCCTTCGGCCCATCGAGTCCACACTGACCAGCGATAATAATAATAATAATAATAATAATATAATTAATAATAATAATAATAATATCTTTCATTGTCATTGCACAGAGGTATGCAGCTTCCATCAGATGTCATAACTTAATTAGCTAAACATTCAGACACCCGGAGAAACAAGATTTAATTTTTTATTTTTTTTTAATTAATAAAAATCCCTGCACATTAACACTATCCCACACACACTAGGGACAATTTACAATTATACCAAGCCAATTAATTATACCAATCAATTTACAATTATACCAAGCCAGGTTTCCTAAGTGGGACAGGGGCATTACCCACATACCTGTACGTCTTTGGAGTGTGGGAGGAAACCGAAGATCTCGGAGAAAACCCAAGCGGCCACGGGGAGACCGTACAAACTCCGTACAGGCAGCACCCGTGGTCGGGATTGAACCGGGTAAGTGCTGGCAGGCAGCCACTCTACCGCCGCGCGGTATTCATCTCATGATTTTATACCTGCCGCATTTCACACCATTGTCAGGCAACATCCAGCCTTCCTCTGCCCATTTCACAAGAGGCTAACACTGCGCTGTCACAGGAGCACTCAAGCAGAACCAATGTAAACCAAATGGGAGCATTTTTACTAATCTGCATATTAATAAACACCATCACCTTTGGTTCATAACTGTTCCTGACTCTCATTCCATATGGCGCAGGGATTTCCCTAGACCTGCACTTGACGAGTTTTACAAAGCTGTGCGTTTAACGTGTGCTAATTAACTTCTGATCAGATATTCAAGTTAGCTTAATTTTGCTATTCATAATAAGGGCAAGTATGTTTCTATGTTAGAGGTGGTGCAGGAATTCAGTGAATGTTTCGCAGCTGTAATGTGAGTCTGCATTAACAGGCCATTTGTTTACTACGGGTGCTGTCCGTACGGAGTTTGTACGGTCTCCCCATGACCGTGTGGGTTTTCTCCGAGATCTTCGGTTTCCTCCCACACTCCAAAGACGTACAGGTATGTGGGTAATGCCCCTGTCCCACTTAGGAAACCTGAACGGAAACCTCTGTAGACTTTCCGTGCGGTTCCCGGAGGTTTTTGTCCTCCAGCAACCACCTTCAACTAGCATCGCAACCGGCTTCGACTAAAAAATCACCGATTTTTAAAACGGAAACCACTTTCGACCATTAGGGAGACTGACAAAAACCTCCGGGAACCTCCGGGAACCTCCGGGAACCGCACGGAAACCTTGGGTGGGGCGCAAAGTCTCCAGAGGTTTCCGTTCAGGTTTCCTAAGTGGGACAGGGGCATTAATTGGCTTGGTGTATGTGTAAATTTTCCCTAGTGAGTGTAAGATAAGTTAGTAAGTTTATTGGCCAAGTATTCACATACAAGGAATTTGCCTTGGTGCTCCGCCCACAAGTAACAATGTGACATACAGTGACAGTTCCGAATGACTCAGAAAACACTAAACACTAATAATAATAAAACATTCATGATAAAACACCACTGATAAGCATGCGGACCAACAAAATACCAGATCAAAGGGATCAAAGGTCAGTGCGGACTCAGTGGGCCGAAGGGCCTGTTTCCACACTGTATCTCCAAACTAAAAAAATATTCCCGTTGGCGTAATTTTGCTATTCCTAATCGGGGCAAATGTGTTTGTGGTGCAGGCTTTCCGTGAATGTTTACCAGTTGTAATTTGAGTCTGCATTAACAGGCCATTTGTTTTAATTTCCTCAAATTTTACTGCTCTTAAAAAGCTGCTCATGTCCCCGTTTGTTGTGAACGGGAGAACAGAATTTCTGTGTACATTTTTATATTTTTGCTGATTAAGGTCTTGTTCGGAAACATTGGAAGTGCTTGAGTTCTGCTAAATTAGCTCGCAGTCACTTCATACACACGTTGAACCAATTAGCCCAATAAAAAGCTGGGCTACACGCCAAAGCCAAATGAACTGTGTGTTCACTTGCTCGTGACGATTTGTCACCCACACAAGTCATTTCACGAGATAAGGTAAAGAAACTAGCGGCGATCCAAGATGTAACGGAGCTTAAAGGGCCTGTCCCACCTGGGCGTCATTTGCGCGTGAGGTAGATGGCGCGCGAAGATTTTGTGCATCCGAAAATCCTGGGGCGCCGCGCGCGACCGCACGTGTCCACGCACCATGCGCGCGTCGTGCATTGTGACGCGTAAATGATGTCGCGTAAATGACCCAAGTGGGACAGGCCCTTAAGACTTCTTAAATAACCAGTCGAGAACGACCGGAGGTCACAGCCTCTGTTTCTGAGACCCATCTATCATTTATAGAACATAGAATAGAAACATAGGTGCAGGAGTAGGCCATTCGGCCCTTCGAGCCAGCGCCGCCGTTCAGTATGATCATGGCTGATCATCCAGAATCAGTACCCCGTTCCTGCCTTTTCCCCATATTCCGCTAGCCCAAAGAGCTAAATCTCTCTTGAAAAAGTCCAGTGAATTGGCCTCCACTGCCTTCTGTGGCAGAGAATTCCACAGATTCACAACTCTCTGGGTGAAAACGTTTTTCCTCATCTCAGTCCTAAATGAGTAGTTGTGAATTTGTGGAATGCCCTGCCACAGAGGGCAGTGGAGGCCAAATCACTGGATGGATTTAAGAGAGAGTTAGATAGAGCTCTAGGGACTAGAGGAATCAAGGGATATGGGGAGAAGGCAGGCACGGGTTATTGATTGGGGACAATCAGCCATGATCACAATGAATGGCGGTGCTGGCTCGAAGGGCCGAATGGCCTCCTCCTGCACCTAATTTCTATGTTTCTATGATTGAATGGCAGAGTAGACTTGAAGGGCCGAATGGCCCATTTCTGCTCCTATACTTATGAACTGAACCCATATTCTTAAATGCCACGGTCGTATCTGCCTCCACCCCCACCCCTGGCAGCCCGTTCCAGGCACTCGCCACTCTCTGTGTAAATAAATGTGCCCCCACACATCATCCATGAATCGTTCCCACTTTCACCTTCCCGCTCTCCCTCCAGTGTTGGACATTTCCACCCTGGCACAAAGGCTGTGCCTGTCGACCCTAACTATGCCTCTCATAATCGCACGTACTTCTGACAGGTCTCCGTGCCACCCCTAGTGTTCTGGAGAAAAACCCACCCAAGTTTGCCCAAGGTCTCCCTGTAGCCGATCCGGACATCATTCCGGTAAACCGAATTTTACCGCCTTTCTAAAGCCTCCACATCCTTCCTGTAATGGTGGCGGCCGGAACAATACACAATACTTCAAATGCCATCTAAACAAAGTCCTGCAAAGCTGCAGATAGACACAAAATGCTGGAGCAACTCAGCGCGACAGGCAGCATCTCTGGATGAAGGAAGGGAGATGCTGCCTGGCCCGCTGAGTTATTTTGTGTCCACCTTCAGTGTAAATCAGCATCTGCAGTTCCTTCCTCTGAAGCTGCACCAGGACTCCCTGACTTATACTCAATGCCTCCTTTCACAATGGGGCGGCACTGTGGCTCAACGGTAGGGTGGCTGCCTTACGGCCCCAGGGTCCTGGGTTCGATCCTGACTTTGGCTGCTGCCTGCACGGAGTTTGCACGTTCTCCCCGTGACAGTGTAGCTTTTCGCCGGGTGCTGCAGGTTTCCTCCCACAAGACGCACAGGTTTGTAGGTTAATTAACTTCTGTAAATTGTCCTTGGGGTCTAAGATAGAGTTAATGTACGGGGTGATCGCTGCTCAGCACAGGCCCAATGGGCCGAAGTGCCTGTTTCTGCGATGTATCTAAATTCTGCGATGTATCTGCGATGTAGTCTAATGTCTAAAAGTCATTGGAAGGAATAAGGCAGGTGGCACGTTCTCCCTGTGGCTCTGCGGGATTTCTCCGGGAGCTCCAATTTCCTCACACACGCCAAAGATGTACAGGTTTGTAGGTTAATTGGCTTGGGAAAAGTGTAAATTGCCCCTAGTGTGTAGGATAGTGCTAGTGTACGGGGATCGCTGGTCACCGGTGGGGCGCTGGGCTAGCTAGCTCTAAACTAAACTATACCACAATTATTCACTATTATGCACGTAACTCCTTGTGTCTTTGTTTTAGAATATACTTTAACAATATAATTAACATCTTGCCTCTCTTCGGGCAGTCTCGGTGGCGCAGCGGTAGAGTTGCTGCCTGACAGCAAAATGCAGCGCCAGAGACCCGGGTTCCATCCCGACTACGGGCGCTGTCTGTACGGAGTTTGTACGTTCTCCCCGTGACCTGCGTGGGTTTTCTCCGCGATCTTCGGTTTCCTCCCACACTCCAAAGACGTGCAGGTCTGTAGGTTAATTGGCTTGGTAATTGGTTTTTAAAAAATTGTCCAACTTCCAGTGCTGAGTGGTGCTCTACCTGGAGCTTTTCAGCGTACTACATCCAGATCCAGATCCAGATATAAACATATTGCACCAAAATTCTCCAAAAGCATTTTGCCTGATTTTCCTGATTTTTGAAATTTTGCCTATTAAAACGTTCATGTTCATAAGTGATATGAGTAGAATCAACTCTATTCTGCCATTTAATCATGACTGCTCTATTTCTCCCTCCTAACCCCATTCTCCTGCCTTCTCCCCATAATGCCAGACACCTGTACTAATCAAGAATCTATCTATCTCTGCCTTAAAAATACCTATTGACTTGACCTCCACAGCCTTCTCATTTCTATAAGATGAGGGGGGGGATCTTATAGAAACATATAAAATTATAAAAGGACTGGACAAGTTAGATGCAGGAAAAATGTTCCCAGTGTGGGGCGAGTCCAGAACCAGAGGCCACAGTCTTAGAATAAACCATATAACCATATAACCATATAACAAATTACAGCACGGAGACAGGCCCTCTCGGCCCTTCCAGTCCGTGCCGACCATTTGTTTTCCCCTAGTCCCATCTACCTGCACTCAGACCATACCCCTCCATTCCCTTCACGTCCATATACCTATCCACTTTACTTTTTAAATGTTAAAATCGATCCTGCCTCCACCACCTCTGCCTGGAAGCTCATTCCACACAGCCACCACCCTCTGAGTAAAGAAGTTCCCCCCCTCACGTTACCCCTAAACTTCTGTCCCTTAATTCTCATGTCATGCCCTCTTGTTTGAATCTTCCCTACCCTCAATGGGAAAAGCTTATCCACGTCAACTCTGTCTATCCCTTTCATCATTTTAAAAGACCTCAATCAAGTCACCCCTTAACCTTCTGCGCTCCAAAGAATAAAGACCTAACTTGTTCAACCTTTCTCTGTAACATAGTTGCTGGAACCCTGGCAACATTCTAGTAAATCTCCTCTGTACTCTCTCTATTTTGTTGACATCCTTCCTATAACTAGGCGACCAAAATTGTACACCATACTCCAGAATTGGTCTTACCAATGCCTTGTACAATTTTAAACATTACTTCCCTACTCCTATATTCAATGCTCTGATTTATAAAGGCCAGCACACCAAAGGCTTTCTTTACCACCCTATCTACATGCGATTCCACCTTCAGGGACTATGCACAGTTATTCCTAGATCCCTCTGTTCCACAGCATTCCTCAATTCCCTACCATTTACCATGTACGTCCTATTTTGATTTGTCCTGCCAAGATGTAGCACTTCACACTTATCAGCATTAAACTCCATCTGCCATCTTTCAGCCCACTTTCCAAATGGCCCAAATCTCTCTGTAGACTTTGAGAATCTACTTCATTATCCACAATACCACCTATCTTAGTATCATCTGCATACTTACTTATCCAATTTTCCACCCCATCATCAGATCATTGATGTACATGACAAACAACAGTGGACCCAACACAGATCCTGAGGCACCCCACTGGTCACCGGCTTCCAACCTGACAAAACAGCCATCCACCATTACTCTCTGACATCTTCCATTCAGCCACTGTTGAATCCATCTTGCTACTCCGCCAGTAACACCCAAAGATTGAACCTTCTTAACCAACCTTCCATGGGGAACCTTGTCAAAGTCCTTACTGAAATCCATATAGACAACATCCACTGCTTTACCCTCATCAATTTCCCTAGTTACCGCTTCAAAAAATTCAAGAAGGTTTGTCAAAACATGACCTTCCAGGCACAAATCCATGTTGACTGTTCCTGATCAGACCCTGTTTATCCAGATGCTTATATATATTATCTCTAAGTATCCTTTCCATTAATTTGCCCACCACTGACGTCAAACTAATAGGTCTATAATTGCTAGGTTTATTCTTTGAACCCTTTTTAAACAATGGAACACCATGCGCAGTACGCCAATCCTCCGGCACTATTCCCGTTTCTAATGACATTTGAAATATTTCTGTCATAGCTCCTGCTATTTCTACACTAACTTCCCTCAATGTCCTAGGGAATATCCTGTCAGGACCTGGAGACTTATCCACCTTTATATTTTTCAAAAGTGTCAGTACTTCCTCCTCTTTGAATCTCATAGTTTCCATAGCTACTCTACTTTTTTTCCCTTACCTCACAGAGTTCAATATCCTTCTCCTTGGTGAATACCGAAGAAAAGAAATTGTTCAATATCTCCCCCATCTCTTTTGGCTCTGCAGATAGCTGTCATTCTGGTTCTCTAATGGTCCAATTTTATCCCTCGTTATCCTTTTGCTATTAATATAGCTGTAGAAACCCTTTGGATTTACTTTCACCTTTCTTGCCAAAGCAACCTCATATCTTCTTTTAGCCTTCCTAATTTCTTTCTTAAGATTCTTTTTACATTCTTTATACTCCTCTAGCACCTCATTTACTCCATGCCTCCTATAATTATTGTAGATATCTCTCTTTTTCGAAACAAGTGTCTAATTTCCCTTGAAAACCATGGCTCTTTCCAATTTTTACTATTTCCTTTCAACCTAACAGGGACATAAAGATTCTGTACTCTTACAATTTCCCCTTTAAATGTCCTCCATTTCTCTTCTACATCCTCCCATGAAACAAAGTGTCCCAATTCACTCCTTTAAAATCCTCACGCATTCCCTCAAAGTTAGCCTTTCTCCAATCAAAAATCTCCACTCTAGGTCCTGTTCTGACTCGCTCCATAATTATATTGAAACTAATGGTATTGTGATCACTGGTCCCGAAGTGCTCACCAACGCATACCTCCGTCACCTGTCCTGCCTCATTTCCTAACAGGAGGTCCAGCACTGCCCCATCTCTGGTCGGTACCTCTATGTACTGCTGCAAAAAACTATCCTGCACACATTTTACAAACTCCAAACCATCCAGCCCATTTACAGAATGTGTTTCCCAGTCTATTTTTGGGAAATTGAAATCTCCCACAATCACTACCTTGTGCTTACTACTAATATCTGCTATCTCCTTACATATTTGCTCTTCCAATTCTCGCTCCCCATTTGGCGGTCTATAGTACACTCCTAAAAGTGTTGCTACACCGTTCCCACTTCTCAGTTCCACCCAAATAGCCTCCCTAGACGAGCCCTCTAATCTATCCTGCCAAAGCACTGCTGTAATATCCTCTCTGACAAGCAATGCAACACCTCCACCTCTGGTCCCTCCAATTCTATCACCCCGGAAGCAACAAAATCCTGGAATATTTAGTTTCCAATCACAGCCCTCCTGCAACCATGTTTCACTGATTGCCACAACATCATATTTCCAGGTGTCAATCCAGGCTCTAAGTTCATCCACCTTACTTACAATGCTCCTAGCATTTAAAATATGCACATTTTATAAACCCACCATCCTAGAATAAAGGGGAGTTCATTTAAGACTGAGGTGAGAAAAACCTTTTTCACCCAGAGAGTTGTGAATTTATGGAATTCCCTGCCACAGCTGAGGCCAAATCACTGGATGGATTTAAGAGAGAGTTAGATGAAGCTCTGGGGGCTAGTGGAGTCAAGGGATATGGGGAGAAGGCAGGCACGGGTTATTGATAAGGGACGATCAGCCATGATCACGATGAATGGCGGTGCTGGCTCGAAGGGCCGAATGGCCTCCTCCTGCACCTATTTTCAGGCAATGCTTCCCATTTTCAAATTTGGAAATGGCTGGGTAATTGAATGGCCAGGTACTCCGCCTGGCACAGTGACACAGCGGTAGAGCTACTGCCTTACAGCACCGGAGACCCGGGTTCGATCCTGACTACGGGTGCGGTCTGTACGTTCTCCCCGTGACCTGTGTGGGTTTTCTCCGGGTGCTCTGGTTTCCTCCCACACTCCAAAATCATACAGGTTTGTAGGTTAAGTGGCTTCGGTAAAGATAGTAAATCCTCCCTGGTCGGCCAGATAGTGCTGGTGTACGGGGATTGATGGACCGAAGGGCCTGTTTCCATGCTGTGTCTCTAAACTAAACTAAACTACAAATGTGTGATTCATAAATGTTCACTGTCACGCCATTAGCTCCCTGCATCTTACATTAACAATGTAATTATTGAAATGTTCAGGCAATCTCGATTAGTACAGGTGTCTGGCATTATGGGGAGAAGGCAGGAGAATGGGGTTAGGAGGGAGAAATAGATCAGTCATGATTAAAATTTTCAAATTTGGAAATGGCTAAGTACTTGAATTACTACGTATTGCACCAGGCTTTTGTACTGACTCTAACCCTTCCACTAACATTTTTCTTCCTGCTGCGATGAAGGATATAGATGGACACGCACAATCCCATCTCTATAAGCAGTGAAGGTAGACAAAAATGCTGGAGAAACTCAGCGGGTGAGGCATCATCTATGGAGTGAAGGAAATAGGTGACATTTTGGGTCGAGACCCTTCTTCAGACTGATGTGAGGGTGGGGGTGGGGGAAGAAGAAAGGAAGTGGCGGGGACAGAGGGCTGAGGGAGAGCTGGGAAGGGGAGGAGAAAGTAGGGACTACCTGAAATTGGAGAAGTCAATGTTCATACCACTGGGGTGCAGACTGCCCAAGCTAAATATGAGGCGCTGCTCCTCCAATTTGCGGTGGGCCTCACTCTGGCCATGGAGGAGGCCCAGGACAGAAAGGTTGGATTCGGAATGGGAGGGGGAGTTGAAGTGCTGAGCCACCGGGAGATCAGGTTGGTTATTGCGAATCGAGCGGAGGTGTTGGGCGAAGCGATCGCCAAGCCTACGCTTGGTCCTCCTCCTCTCTATAAGCAGCGAAGCACGTTGTCCCTCCTCAGGTCTACTATTGCCTCCTAGATCCACTGCCTTGCGATGTCGATGAATAATGTGACCGATAATCCTGTTTTCCTGGCTTTACCTTGCTCTGGGGTCGAGGAACGAGCGTTCACGTCGCGGCCCTGTTCCCACCAATCTTTCCACCACCACGCACAAGAGGCGACAAGACAGGCACCGTTGTACGCAGATGCCGAGAAGTGTACTCAGCTCTGGCTGCACAGCGTCTAATCTTGTGTGTGGACTCGATAAGAAGAAGCAGAACTTGCACTAAATGTTATTCCCTGATCATGGACGTATCGTGGGTGGTGGGTGTATGGAACGTGCTGCCAGAGGAGGCAGGGTCTATCCCAACTTTTAAGAAACAGTTAGACAGGTACATGGATAGGACAGGTTTGGAGGGATATGGACCAAACCCGGAAGGCAGGACTAGTGTTAAAGAAGGAACTGCAGATGCTGGAGAATCGAGGGTACACAAAAGGCTGGAGAAACTCAGCGGGTGCAGCAGCATCTAAGGAGCGAAGGAGATAGGCGACGTTTCGGGTCGAGACCCTTCTTCAGACTGGTCAGGGATCAGGGAAACGAGAGATATAGACGTTGATGTGGAGAGATAAAGAACAATGAATGAAAGATATGCAAAACAATAGAAACATAGAAACATAGAAATTAGGTGCAGGAGTAGGCCATTCAAGCCCTTCGAGCCTGCACCGCCATTCAATATGATCATGGTCTGATCATCCAACTCAGTATCCCGTACCTGCCTTCTCTCCATACCCTCTGATCCCCTTAGCCACAAGGGCCACATCCAACTCACTCTTAAATATAGCCAATGAACTGGCCTCAACTACCCTCTGTGGCAGAGAGTTCCAGAGACTCACCACTCTCTGTGTGAAGAAAGTCTTTCTCATCTCGGTCTTAAAGGATTTCCCCTTATCCTTAAGCTGTGACCCCTTGTCCTGGACTTCCCCCAACATCGGGAACAATCTTCCTGCATCTAGCCTGTCCAACCCCTTAAAGAATTTTGTAAGTTTCTATAAGATCCCCTCTTAATCTCCTAAATTCCAGAGAGTATAAACCGAGTCTATCCAGTCTTTCTTCATAAGACAGTCCTGACATCCAGGAATCAGTCTGGTGAACCTTTCTGCACTCCCTCTATGGCAATAATGTCCTTCCTCAGATTTGGAGACCAAAACTGCACGCAATACTCCAGGTGTGGTCTCACCAAAACCCTGTACAACTGAAGTAGAACCTCCCTGCTCCTGTACTCAAATCCTTTTGCTATGAAAGCTAACATACCATTCGCTTTTTTCACTGCCTGCTGCACCTGCATGCCTACTTTCAATGACTGGTGTACCATGACACCCAGGTCTCGCTGCATCTCCCCTTTTCCTAATCGGCCACCATTTAAATAATAGTCTGCTTTCCTGTTTTTGCCACCAAAGTGGATAACCTCACATTTATCCACATTATACTGCATCTGCCAAACATTTGCCCACTCACCCAGCCTATCCAAGTCACCCTGCAGTCTCCTAGCATCCTCCTCACAGCGAACACTGCCCCCCAGCTTAGTGTCATCCGCAAACTTGGAGATATTGCCTTCAATTCCCTCATCCAGATCATTAATATATATTGTAAAATAGCTGGGGTCCCAGCACTGAGCCCTGCGGTACCCCACTAGTTACTGCCTGCCATTGTGAAAAGGACCCGTTTACTCCTGCTCTTTGCTTCCTGTTTGCCAGCCAGTTCTCTATCCACATCAATACTGAACCCCTAATACCGTATGCTTTAAGTTTGTATACTAATCTCTTATGTGGGACCTTGTCGAAAGCCTTCTGCAAGTCCAGATATACCACATCCACTGGTTCTCCCTTATCCACGCTACTAGTTACATCCTCGAAAAATTCCACAAGATTCGTCAGACATGATTTACCTTTTGTAAATCCATGCTGACTTTGTCCAATGATTTCACCACTTTCCAAATGTGCTGCTATCCCATCTTTAATAACTGACTCTAGCAGTTTCCCCACTACCGATGTTAGACTAACTGGTCTGTATTTCCCGTTTTCTCTCTCCCTCCCTTCTTAAAAAGAGGGGTTACATTTGCTACCCGCAATCCTCAGGAACTACTCCAGAATCTAAAGAGTTTTGAAAGATTATCACTAATGCATCCACTATTTCCTGAGCTACTTCCTTAAGTACTCTGGGATGCAGCCTATCTGGCCCTGGGGATTTATCGGCCTTTAATCTATTCAATTTACCCAACACCACTTCCCGACTGACCTGGATTTCACTCAATTCCTCCTTTGACCCACAGTCCCCTGCTATTTCAGGCAGATTATTTATGTCTTCCTTAGTGAAGACGGAACCAAAGTAGTTATTCAATTGGTCCGCCATATCCTTGTTCCCCATGATCAACTCACCTGTTTCTGACTGCAAGGGACCTACATTTGTTTTAACTAACCTCTTTCTCTTCACATATCTATAAAAAACTTTTGCAGTCAGTTTTTATGTTCCCTGCCAGTTTTCTTTCATAATCTATTTTTCCTTTCCTAATTAAGCCCTTTGTCCTCCTCTGCTGGTCTCTGAATTTCTCCCAGTCCTCTGGTATGCTGCTTTTTCTGGCTACTTTGTACGCATCATCCTTTGCTTTGATACTATCCCTGATTTCCCTTGTTATCCACGGATGCACTACCTTCCCCGATTTATTCTTTTGCCAAACTGGGATGAACAATTTTTGTAGTTCATCCATGCAGTCTTTAAATGTCTTCCATTGTATATCCACCGTCAACCCTTTTAGAATTAATTGCCAGTCAATCTTGGCCAATTCACGTCTCATACCCTCAAAGTTACCTTTCTTTAAGTTCAGAACCATTGTTTCTGAATTAACAATGTCACTCTCCATCCTAATGAAGAACTCAACCATATTATGGTCACTCTTGCCCAAGGGGGCACGTACAACAAGACGGCTAATTACCCCTTCCTCATTACTCAAAACCCAGTCTAAAATAGCCTGCTCTCTCGTTGGTTCCTCTACATGTTGATTTAGATAACTATCCCGCATACATTCCAAAAAATCCTCTTCCTCAGCACCCCTGCCAATTTGATTAACCCAATCTATATGTAGATTGAAGTCACCCATTATAACTGTTTTGCCTTTGTCGCACGCATTTCTAATTTCCTGTTTGATACCATCCCCAACTTCTCTGCTACTGTTAGGTGGCCTGTACACAACACCCACCAGCGTTTTCTGCCCCTTAGTGTTTTGTAGCTCTACCCATACCGATTCCACATCCTCCAAGCTAATGTCCTTCCTTTCCATTGCTTTAATCTCCTCTCTAACCAGCAACGCTACCCCACCTCCTTTTCCTTTCTCTCTATCCCTCCTGAATATTGAATATCCCTGGATGTTCAGCTCCCAGCCTACGTCACCCTGGAGCCATGTCTCCGTGATCCCAACTATATCATAATCATTAATATCTATCTGCACGTTTCAACTCGTCCACCTTATTCCCGAATACTCCTTGCATTGAGACACAAAGCCTTCAGGCTTGTCTTTACAACGCATTTACCCCTTATACAATTTTGCTGAAAAGTGGCCCTTTTTGATTTTTGCCCTGGTTTTGTCTGCCTGCCACTTTTACCTTTCACCTTGCTACCTAATGCTTCTACCCTCATTTTACACCCTCCTGCCTCTCTGCTCTTGTACCCATCCCCCTGCCAAAAAGTATCGATGATAAAGGGAACAAGCATTGTAAGCTGTTTGTGGTGTGAAAATGAGAAGCTGGTGCGACTAGGGTGGGGGAGGGAGATAGAGATAGAGGGAATGCCAGGGCCCGAGGGCTGAGGGAGAGGTGGGAAGTGGAGGAGACAGCAAGTGTTAACAGAATTGAGAAAATTCAATGTTCAAGCCCAAAGGATGCAGACTCCCCAAGCGGAATATGAGGTGCTGTTCCTCCAACTTGCGGTGTTGCTCACTCTGGCTGTGGAGGAGGCCCAGGACCGAGAGGTCGGATACGGAATGGGAGGGGGAGTTGAAGTGCTGAGCCACCGGGAGGTCGGGTTGGTTAATGCGGACTGAGAGGAGGTGTTCGGCGAAACGATCGCCAAGCCTCCGCTTGGTCTCACCGATATAGATCATCTGGCATCTGGAGCAGCGGATGCAGTAGATGAGGTTGGGGGAGGTGCAGGTGAACCTCTGTTCAGCAGGACTTGTGTAGCTGGGACATGTTGGCCGCTGTGGGCAAGTTTGGGCCGAAGGGCCTGTTTCCACACTGTATGACTCTATGACTCTACACGCTGTTTCCCGTGCTTACCTGCCATGGCTCGATTGTAATGATGTGTTGCCTTTCCGCTGACTGGTTAGCACCCAACAAAAGCTTTCCACTGCACCTCGGTACACAAGACAATAAACTAAACTGGACTGTGTGATGGCGGTCTGGATAGATAGAGAGGCATTCGCCATTTGTGGTGTGGCTGACACTGCAATTAGTGCTGTAACCTCACAGATCTACGTGAGACCCTGAACTCCGACGTGTGGCAGTCCCCTCCCCCCATCCTAGGCGTTGCACGAGATTCAATGTCACCCTGGTGAATCTCACTGTCCCCAACTCGTGTTCACCTAGCCCCTAGCTAACAATGCCCAGTTTCCTTCAAAATCATTCCTCTTTTGCATATCTTTCATTAATTTCTTCTCTATCTCTCTATATCACCGTCTATATCTCTCGATTCCCTTTACCCTGACTCTCAGTCACCTATTCCTTCTCTCCAGAGATGCTGTCGTACCCGCTGAGTTACTCCAGCTTTCTGTTGCCTATCTTCAGTTTAGTTTAGTTTAGTTGCAGAGATGCAGCACGCAAACAGGCCCTTCGGCCCACCGAGTCTGCGCTGACCAGCGACCCCCACACACGAGCACTATTCCACGCACACTAGGGACAATTTACAATCTTTACCGAAGCCACTTCACCTACAAACCTGTTCGTCTTTGGAGCGTGGGAGGAAGCCGGAGGAACCGGTGAAAAGCCGCACCGGTCACGGGGAGAACGTACAAACTCCGTACCGGCGCAGCAAGTCTACCGCTGTGCCGCAGCGCTGATTGGAAAGTTCACCGGCTATACTTGAACTGTGCATGACCCGTTTCGCTTTATGTGCTCACATATGCACAAGCATGTACACGTAAAATAAGAAATGCACACACCTTACGCTGGTGTTTTAAAATATATACTCCACTAACCACTCTATATATGCATTGCTTCTTTAAGAGGAAGGATGTAGATTTAAACCCCTGTCCCACGGTACGAGTTCATTCCAAGAGCTCTCCCGAGTTTGCCCTGATTCGAACTCGGACGTTTACGGTAATGGCCGCTCGTCGGTACTCGGGGCGCTCGTGGACATTTTTCATCATGTTGCAAAAATCTTCACGAGTCTTCCCGAGTACCTGCCGTTAGCGAGTCTTCCCGAGTACCTGCCGTTAGCGCTAAGAGACGTCCCCGAGCTCCGACGTACCCGCTACGTTCATTCTCCGTGCTTACCACGAGTTTGATTTTTTTTAACTCGGGAGTGCTCTTGGAATGAACTCGCACCGTGGGACAGGGCTTTAACCCTTATTAATCCCCATATAATAATTACCATATAACAATTACAGCACGGAAACAGGCCCTCTCGGCCCTTCCAGTCCATGCCATTTATAATCTCCACTACACATATATGCATGCCACCAAGGGAAGCCAGTGGATGTAGTGAATCTAGACTTTCAGAAAGCCTTTGATCAGGTCCCGCACGGGAGACTGGTGACTAAAATTAGAGCACATGGTATTGGGGGTAGGGTGTTGACATGGATAGAAAATTGGTTGGCAGACCGGAAGCAAAGAGTAGGAGTGAACGGGCAGGCAGTGGCGCGTGGAGTGCCGCAAGGCTCGGTGTTGGGGCCGCAACTGTTTACCATATATATTAATGATTTGGAAGAGGGAATTAGGAGCAACACTAGCAGGTTTGCGGATGACACAAAACTGGGTGGCAGTGTGAGCTGTGAAGAGGATGTTAGGGTGTTGCAGGGTGATCGGGACAGGTTGAGTGAATGGGCAGATGCATGGCAGATGCAGTATAAAATAAATAAATGTGAGGTTATTCACTTTGGTGGCAAAAACAAGGGGGCAGATTATTATCTCAATGGGGTTAGGTTAGGTAAGGGGGAGGTGCAGCGAGACCTGGGTGTCCTTGTACACCAGTCACTGAAAGTTGGCGTGCAGGTACAGCAGGCAGTGAAGAAAGCTAATGGAATGTTGGCCTTCATAACAAGAGGATTTCAGTGTAGGAGTAGACAGGTTCTTCTGCAGTTGTATAGGGCTCTGGTGAGACCACATCTGGAGTATTGTGTACAGTTTTGGTCTCCTAATTTGAGGAAGGACATCCTTGTGATTGAGGCAGTGCAGCGTAGGTTCACGAGATTGATCCCTGGGATGGCGTGACTGTCATATGAGGAAAGATTGAAAAGACTAGGCTTGTATTCACTGGAGTTTAGAAGGATGAGGGGGGATCTTATAGAAACATATAAAATTATAAAAGGACTGGGCAAGCTAGATGCAGGAAAAATGTTCCCAATGTTGGGCGAGTCCAGAACCAGGGACCACAATCTTAGAATAAAGGGGAGGCCATTTAAGACTGAGGTGAGAAAAAACTTTTTCACCCAGAGAGTTGTGAATTTGTGGAATTCCCTGCCACAGAGGGCAGTGGAGGCCAAATCACTGGATGGATTTAAGAGAGAGTTAGATAGAGCTCTAGGGGGCTAGTGGAGTCAAGGGATATGGGGAGAAGGCAGGCACGGGTTATTGATTGGGGACGATCTGCCATGATCACAATGAATGGCGGACCCTCGAAGGGCTGAATGGCCTCCTCCTGCACCTATTTTCTATGTTTAACCCATTACATGGTATTACGGCACTACACTAACGAGGACAGCCAGCTGACAGAAGCCATGCTGAGCTTGGAGAGCACTGCTGTGCAGTTTAAATGCTCTGTATTTCTGAATGGAACTAAGGCTTACGATTCACCATGTATGTTGTAGTGGATCCTTTACAAACAGGCAGGGACTATCGCAACGTCTAAGAAGCAAGTACTTGGATAGGACAGGTTTAGAGGGATATCGGCCAAATGCAAGCAGGTGGGACTAGTGTATATGAGACATGTTGGCTGGTGTTGGGCAAGTTGGGGCTGAAGGGCCCGTTTCCACACTGCATGACTCTATGACTCTAAGATCCAGTCGGAAATGTGAGAGTGTCGAGGCAGATGAAATAACTTGAAGTTTTGCAAAAAGTGCATCCTAAATAAATGCATGATAAAACGAAAGGAGAGTTAAAGAGGGTTCTCTGGGATCTTCACTTTTATAACAGAGGGTTATCAGGCTGTGTAGAAATGCTGTGAAGGTTAAACCAAGGCATAGGTCTTCACTGGGAGTTGAGCAAACTTACCGCAGAGTTGTGTAGCTGGAAAGTGGGTTGTGAACTTTGGTTCACATTGCATTCAAAGCAAATGTCAATAGAATGTGTTGATTTGATCAGATGAAAATAAATTTGAGTAAATGAAAGATCTGTCCAATCCCAGATTCTGCAAGTTCACCATTCTTCACTGCTTAGTCACCACAGCGTAAATCCTGATACAAATGCCATACTTAATTGGGTTTTTAAACTTTGACGATAAATGTGTTTCCACTTTAGTGAAGTTAAGTTCAGGGAAAGTTCAATTCAGACAGAATAAGGCCATTCAGCCCATCAAGTGTACTGTATCGTGGGCCATCATGGCTGATCTATTTTCCCTCGCAACCCACCTTCTCCTGCCTTCTTTGAGTAGCTCGCGCCCTAACTAGTCGAGAACAAGCTGCATCACAGCTGGGTTTGGGGGACAGCTCCATCCAAGAGCGCAAGAAATTGCAGTGAATTGTGGACGCAGCCCAGACCATCACGCAAACCAACCTCCCTTCCATTGACTCCATTTACACCTCACGCTGCCTCGGCAAAGGCCAGCAGCATCATCAAGGACGAGTCGCACCCTGGCCACTCCCTCCAGTCCCCTCTCCCATCGATCAAGAGGTCCAGAAGTGTGAAAACACAAACCTCCAGATTCAGGGACAGTTTCTTCCCAGCTGTTGACAGGAAGCTGAACCATCCTACCACAACCAGAGAGCAGCGCTGAACTACTATCTACCTCTTTGATGTCCCTCAGACTATCCTTGACCGGACTTTACTGGCTTTACCTTGCACTAAACTATAACTCATGCCATAAATACATGATTTTCTTATCATGTATCTAGTCAAGTCCAGTCAAGAGAGTTGATTGTCACATGTCCCAGGTAGGGCAATGAAATTCTCGCATTGCTGCTGTAACATTGCAACACTGTAAATTGATTAATTGTAATCAAGTATTGTCTTTCTGCTGACTGGTTAGCACGCAACAAGAGTTTTTCACTGTACCTCAGAACACGTGACAATAAACTGAACTAAACTAAACTAAAAAAACCTATAAATCTTCACTTTATAAAGACCCATTGGTGACCAACACATCTGTCTGTGGTAACGAGTTCCTCAAATTCACCACTTACCAGCTTAAAGATCTTCCTCCTCATCTCCATTCTAAAGGTACGTCCTTTTATTCTGAGGTTGTGCCCTAGACTACTGGAAGCATCCTCTCCACACCTACCGTATCAAGGCTTTTCATTATTCGGTAGGTTTCTATGAGATCCCACCCCCCCCCCCCCCATCCCTCTAAATTTATATTGTAATGCCTCGCATTGACTGGTTAGCACGCAACAAAAGCCTTTCACTGTACCTCCGCAGAAATGACAATAAACTAAACTCAAAGTTGTGGGCCGAATGGCCTGTTCCTCTGCTGCACTGTTCTCTGTTGTGATTTGTGATTTCAAGTGTGGCACCTTGGCGCACTGGAAGAGTTACGAACATCGATACATAGAAACATAGAAAAGAGGTGCAGGAGGAGGCCATTTGGCCCTTCGAGCCAGCACCGCCATTCACTGTGATCATGGCTGATCATCCACAATCAGTACCCCGTGCCTGCCTTACAACGCTTGCAGCGCCAGAGACCCGGGTTCGATCCTGACCACGGGTGCTGTCTGTACGGAGTTTGCACGTTCTCCCCGTGACCTGCGTGGGTTTTCTCCGGGTGCTCCAGTTTCCTCCCACACTCCAAAGATGTGCAGGTATGTTGGTAAATTGGCTCGGTAAATGTAAAAATGGTCCTTGGTGTGCGTGGGATAGTGGGAATGTGCTGGGATCGTTGGTCGGCACGGACTCGGTGGGCCGAAGGGCCTGTTTCCACGCTGTATCTCAAAACTAAACCAAACTAAATATAAATATCTCTCGATTTCACCAACATAAACAAGATGCGGCAAGCCCATTTTCATAACAATATTAGGGTCATCTTCGGCTCGCCCATCAGGGAGATTACCAAATGGACACATATCCTCTTTACTAGAATCAACTTGTTTCTCATTCCAATGAAGTCACTAACATCCACTTGCCAAGCAACACCCAGCAGCACAAATCACCACGGGCCTTGTTATTATCCTTGTAAAAAATCGCCGTGGTTTACAGATTAGAAGTACCTGTGAAATTCATCTCTTGAAACTATTTAAAATTTAAATAATGATCGCAAAATGCATTCACAGCAGAACAGAAAGTAGATCAAATGTTTTCCACAAGGTTTGGGGCGACACGGTGGCGCAGCGGTAGAGTTGCTGCTTCACAACGCCGGAGACCTGGGTTCGATCCCGACTATGGTTGCTCCCCGTGACCTGCGTGGGTTTTCTCCGGGAGCTCTGGTTTCCTCCCACACTCCAAAGACGTACAGGTTTGTAGGTTGACCCTAAATGCTGGAGTAACTCAGCGGGACAGGCAGCATCTCTGGAGAGAAGGAATGGGTGACGTTTCGGGACGAGACCCTTCATCAGTCTAGTCGGGGGAAAGGGAAACGAGAGATGTAATCGGTGAGGTCGAGAGATAATGAACAGTGAATTAAATATATCTTTCATCTTCGGTTTTTGGGATGGCAGGACTTTCATATGAAGAAAGACTGGATAGACTCAGCTTGTACTCGCTAGAATTTAGAAGATTGAGGGGGGATCTTATAGAAACTTACAAAATTCTTAAGGGGTTGGACAGGCTAGATGCAGGAAGATTGTTCCCGATGTTGGGGAAGTCCAGAACAAGGGGTCACAGTTTAAGGATAAGGGATGAAGGGTCTCGACCCGAAATGTCACCCATTCCTTCTCAGTTTTAAGACCGAGATGAGAAAAAAAAAATTCACACAGAGAGTGGTGAATCTGTAGAATTCTCTTCCAGAGAAGGTAGTTGAGGCCAGTTCATTGGCCATATTTAAGAGGGAGTTAGATGTGGCCCTTGTGGCTAAAGGGATCAGGGGGTATGGAGAGAAGGCAGGTACAGGATACTGAGTTGGATGATCAGCCATGATCATATTGAATGGCGGTGCAGGCTCGAAGGGCTGAATGGCCTACTCCTGCACCTATTTTACTTCGGAGTCACGTGAGTGATTACGTGAAGAAGCCCCGCCTGGCGCATGATCGGCATCACGTCGACGCTGACGGCAGAGCAAGAGCTGCAGAGCGCAGCTCCTCTCAGCGCTAAGGAACGGGCCCGCAGGTAAGTGCATATGAATTCACTTTTAGGGCGTTATAAAAGCCGTTACGCTGGCGTACAGAGCCAGCAAAGTGAAAGTAAAAATAAAGAAAATGGAGAAATCTCAGAGGAAGGTTTCGCGGGTAAAAAGATCGTCCCGGGGTGAGGTTAAAGAGTCGGGACAAGAGATTAATGCGGAGCCGGTTCCGATACCGGTGGCCGTTGATTTACCCGTTAGTGAGACTGTAGTTGCTCCACAAGCAGAAGCCACGGAGGAAAGTGTGCCTAAGAAAGTAAAAAGAAATCTGTGAGGCCCGTGGCTTCTGATGATGACTCTGATAATGAAAGCCCTCCGGATAATAAAGCCATGTAGTTTAAAATGGAAATATGGAGAAAGTGCTCCAAAGTATTATGAGACAAGGGTCCAAGAACCCAGAATTTTCCCAAACAGACCCTGAGGGGTTTGAATATCCAGAATATGGCTGTATGCCAATTTGGGAATATGAATCTCCAGACCCAGGATTTAGGGTGGAGGAAGTCTCCTTTGATGAAATCTCAGGAGAGCCAGGGGTGCAAGAGACAGACCCTGAAAGTGGTGATGTTGATTATGAGTACACACCACAAAGTAAAAAGAAAAGGCCATGTGTGCCTGATGTGGCAAGAGATTTTGCTATACCTGAAGGAAGTGGTGAGGCTATGGAAGAAAACCTAGCTGCCAGCATTAATTATATGGTATCCCACCAACTTCAAGATGCTGTTATGGCTGAAACAGCAGATTTATATAAAACACCGGAAAATTGCACCTCAAACTTATTTCAGCTGCCATTACCGCTTTTGGAAAGCAAATGGAAGGGTCGGAAATGATCAAAATCCAAAAAGATACACTGGGCTTATTGTGCAATTCCTTTTTTGAGCTCAATTGTATGAGGATAATTGCGATTTGGCACATATTTCATCCTAGATTTGCAGGTCTGTGCCGATCAAGTGGTGTTCAAACTCCTGGTTATTTATTTGGAGAAAACCTGCCTAAACAAATCAGAGAAATGGATGAAGAGGCTAAATCTATTACCTACATGAAACCCTTCGTTTTTGGCCAAAAAAGGTACAGTACACAAAGAAGGGGATCTGATTTTGGAACAAACAGAGGCAGGAGTATGGTAAGGAGGTATTACCATCCAGCACGGCCTAATGTTTACCCATATACGGGGAGAAGGAGACCACCACGTTCATATGGAGAGGTACAAAAACTTTATTCTGTTCAAAAAAAAACTATGGACGAATCTCCAGTTGGTGGGAGATTAAAAATGTTTTATGATGAATAGCTTTGCATCACATCTGACCTTTTTTTTTACAAACTGTTTCAGGAGCTACAATAACATTTAAAGAAGGTATTGATCCACTGGTACAGTATAAACCTATTCATGGTTTCATGTTCTCTGCTGTTGAGGAAGCGGAAATTAATGTGGAAATTGACAAATTGTTTAAAAAAGGTGTGATTGAAAAAACTTTTAAGCATCCATACCAATTTGTGTCAAACATTTTTCCAAGAGTTAAAAAAGATGGTGGTTGTAGAATTATTCTGGACCTTACAAACTTTAATACATTTGTCCAGTATAAACATTTCAAGATGGAAACATTCAACACTGCAAGACATTTGACATCAGCAGGTTGTTATATGGCTACAATAGATTTGAAGGATACGTACTATTCAGTACCAATACGTCGGTTTTTTTAAAGGTACTTAAAATTTCATTGGTTGGGACAGCTGTGGCAGTTTAAAGCATTACCTAATGGGTTAAGTTCAGCTCCTAGGCTCTTCATAAAGCTGTTGAAACTAGCTTTAGCACAATTAAGAGCACAAAAGCACATTGTTATGGCTTATCTGGATGACATCTTAATTGTCAGTAATAATCAGGATTCAGCTGGAAAATCAGTTTCAGCAACTAAAAGTTTATTTGAAAAACTAGGTTTCCTGATTCATCCAATTAAATCCAAGCTGCAGCCAGCACAAGCAATTAATTATTTAGGTTTCATGATTAATTCAGTTACTATGTTAGTAACTTTACCAACGGACAAAATTGTTGATATTTCAAATGTATGTTGGGGCCTCGTTCACAAACCTTATCCCTCCATCCGAGAGGTAGCAAAGGTTATTGGTAAATTAGTAACAGCATTTCCTGCAGTGGAATTTGGTCCATTACATTATCAAAACCTTCAAAGGGAAAAAAACGCAAGCTTTAAAAAAGCGAGCAGGCCATTTTAATAGGCCTATGCAATTAACAAAGGAAGCTTTATTGGAATTACAATGGTGGATTGAGAATGTTCCACAAGCTGCTAAAAACATTTTAATACAGCAGCCTGAAGTGTTTTTACAAACAGATGCAAGTGCTCTCGGATGGGGGGGCGACAGATAATTTTACCAGCTGTGGGGACAGATGGACTGTCCAAGAGGAATTGTTTCTCCAAACATATGGTATTAATTATTTGGAATTATTAGGGGCATTTTATGGATTAAAAGCCTATTGTTCTACAAAAAAGGATCTGCATGTCCAGGTACAATTAGACAATAAGACAGCTGTTGCATATATTAATCACATGAGTGGAGTAAGATCAGTATCATGTGATTGTCTGGTCAATCAGATATGGCATTGGTGTATTGAGCACCAAATTTGGGTTTCAGCAAGTTATATCCCAGGTAAAGACAATGTGGTGGCAGGCAACAGATCAAGGGTATTTAAAGACAACACAGAATGGATGTTAAACCCACAAGTTTTCAGTAAAATTGTCATTCGCTATGGGTTACCAGACATTGATCTGTTTGCATCAAGATTAAATCATCAGTTGCCTAAATATGTGTCTTGGGAACCCGATCCAAGTGCGGTAGCAGTAGATGCATTTTCGCTACATTGGGGAAATGTGTTCTTTTATGCTTTCCCTCCATTTGGCCTGGTTAGGCAATGTCTTAAGAAAATAGAACAAGATTCTGCCACAGGGTTGTTGGTGGTTCCAAATTGGCCCACACAACCATGGTTCCCGTTGATGTTAAAAATGATCAAGGAACCATGTATGTCGATTCCTAGCTGCAGTGATTTGTTAATACAACCAGTAACAAAAGAAATTCATCCATTACATGTTCATATGAATTTGTTAATCTGCAGGTTTTGACCAGACCACTGCAAGGGCTTGGACTGTCGGATAGGACCATGGATGTTATAGTCTCAGCATGGCAAGATAGCACTAAGAAACAATATATGACACATATAAAGAAATGGGAAGTCTTTTGTAGACAGTCAAATATATCTTATCATACTGTGAACAGTTCAAACATATTGGAGTTCCTTGCTGAGTTGTATTTTGAGCAGCGCTTGAGTTATAGTGCCATTAATAGTGCTCGTAGTGCTTTATCGTCCTATTTAGGACAAATTTCTGACCATGAATCAATTGGATCTCATCCATTAATATCCCGGTTTATGAAAGGGATTTTTAACAAAAATCCGCCCAAGCCAAGATATACAGAAATTTGGGATGTCAGCATTGTACTTACTTTGCTTAGGCAACGGACTCCAATCACAGTTATGTCTTTGAAAAAATTAACATTTAAAGTAGTAATGTTAATGGCATTGGTATCAGCACAAAGAGTACAAACATTGCAAATGCTACGTTTAGATTGTATGCATGTGGCTTCAGATAACATTGTGTTTTACGTTTATGATCTGATCAAACAAAGCAGATCAGGGAGAACTGGAGCTAAGGTAATGTTTCAAGCTTACCCTATTGATCCAACATTGTGTGTAGTTAGACACTTGACTCAATATATAGAAGTAACCAAGAGTCTTCGAGGTGATGAAAAAGCGTTATTTATTACGCATAAAAAACCACACACAAAAGCATCAGTACAAAGCATTTCTAGATGGTTAAAACAGGTGTTACTTTTAGCAGGAGTAGACACTGATGTGTTTAAATCTCACTCCACCAGGGCTGCAGCTACGTCCGCGGCGAAGTTACAGAACGTACCGTTCGAACACATTTTAGAAGCTGCAGGGTGGTGTAAAGAAGAAACTTTTTCAAAGTTTTACGATAAACCTGTTCTCACGATGCCAGGCTTTGGACACGCGGTGTTGGGTTCACTGTAATCATCTGCTTTGTTTCACTATCGATTTACATTATCGATTTATGTTATCACTTTATATCTTTTATCACTTTGTAGTGATTTTCCCCTGGTATAAAAAGGAGTTATTATTTGTTCTTTTATGATTAAAAGACTTATTAAATAAACTGAAGCTGAATTTTGGAAAAGGTTATTTACTCACTTATGTGTTGACTTAGCCAGACTGTCGTATGGAATGAATCTACGACATAAAAAACACAGAGCTACAAAATCTTCACGTAGTCACTCACGTGACTCCGAAGTAAAATAGTAAGATTAAACGAGAACTTACCAGTTCGAAGTTTGATCGTTATTTTATGAGGAGTAACGATGAGGGATTACGTGCCCTCCACTCCCGACCCTCATAAAATAAATGATCATCTGGTAGTTCTAAATCTATGTTGAGCCTTACTATCTTACTCCGGCTATTATGTTCTGTGTTTTTCATGCCGCTGCTTTGAAGTATGCCGATCATGCGCCAGGCGGGGCTTCTTCACGTAATCCCTCATCGTTACTCCTCATAAAATAACGATCAAACTTTGAACTGGTCAGTTCTCATTTAATCTTACTATTTTCTATGATTCTATGATTCTATACCTATCATCCCCGACTGAAAAATCTGCCCCTCAGATTCCTATTACATTTTCTCCCTCTCACATTATAACTGTTCCACTTGATCTTGATTCCCCTACTCTGGATAAAAGACTATGTGCGTACCCAATGCAAAGACTAATCCTACACTCACCATGCTACTGCAGATTTTTCAGATGTAGCAGTTTTCTTAACACATCATAATATATTTACCTGGACCATCCATGTTAGATTTAATAGGAATCTGAGGGATGATTTCTTTAAATAAAGGGTGGCGGGTGTATGGAGCGAGCTGCCAGAGGAGGCAGTTGAGGCTGGGCCTCTTGCGATGTTTAAGAAACAGTTCGACAGGTACATGGATAGGACGGGTTTGGAGGGATATGGATCAAATACAGGCAGGTGGGACTGGTTGGTTGGTGGGACTAGTGTAGATGGACATGTTGGTCGGTGTGGGCATGTTGGGCTGAAGCGCCTGTTTCCACACTATATCACTCTATCACTATGACATCGTACCAACAACTGGAGAATAGTCCCAATGTACTTTCTACCTCATTGGAGACCCTCAGACTATCTTTGATCGGACTTTACTGGATGATTTATCATGCACTAAACGTTATTCCCTTTATCATGTATCTGTACATTTTTCATACAAAGGGTGGTGGGTGTATGGAACGAGCTGCTGGAGGAGGTAGTTGAGGCAGGTACTATCACAAAGTTTAAGATACATTTAGACAGGTACATGCATAAGACGGGTTTAGAGGGATATGTGCCAAACACAGGCAGGTGGGACTAGTGTAGATGGGGCATGTTGGTCGGTGTGGGCAGGTCAGGCTGAGGGGCCTGTTTCCATGCTGTATCACTCTATGACTCTACTATCACAGAGACATGGAAGCCAAGATCACGAATTGCTGGCAGCCTCGCCAGCAGCCTGACTGTTATTTCAACTTTTTTGTTATTTTCAGTGTGTCTAAAATGTATGTTTTAATGTTTCTCGGTATGGTTTGTGCGGTGGGGGGGATATAGGGGGAAACTAAGTTTTCAGTCACTTAGCAATTTTTTCTCCGCGTCACATCTCCGTCCCCACCCCGCGGCCTAAGAACTGGATTGCTGCGGCCTTTCTTGGAGACCGGCCCGGAGCTTCAAGCCGCAAGCGGGTTGCGGACTTACCATCGTGGAGCGGGCGATCCTTTGCTGAGGATCGCTGTGGAAGTGCTCCGACCGCGGAGGCCTGTGGGCTTTGACATCGTGAGGCCGTGGTCTCCGGTAAGAAACGGCCGACTCGGGAACTCCAAGCCGCGGAGTGTTTCCATTCCGTCCCGACGCCGGAGTTTCCATCATCCCGATGAGAGGGCTTTAACATGGGGCCGTTGGCAGAAGCAGTGCGGTGGGTTCAAGCCCTGACCGCTACGGGTGAACAAAGGAGGAAGATGACTGAACTTCATTGCCATCCATTACAGTGAGGAATGTGGATTCCACTGTGGTGGATGTTTATGTGAAAATGATTGTGTATTGCATTCTTTTTTTACTTGTACGGCCGTGTGGTAACTCAAGTCTCACTGCACCTGGAAGTGGGCAGGTGCTATAGACCTGCACAGGAAGGTAGACGCTCCCGCCCCCACCAGTCTCGGGCAGCTGGGGCCCGTCAGCCTGGGGAGGCCGTCCATCTAGGAGAGGAAAAACTCTGATTTAAAACCTCCGCTGCCTTGTGGCCATATCCAGTCATGGAAAAGTCTCCAGGAGTAAACCTCGAGAAAATCCGGAGTCGGAGCCCCTAAGGCGGTTCGTCGTTGTCTACAACCTCGCTCTGGCAGCTCCTGCGACGGCGCTGGTGCCAAACTGTAACGGCCCTGCTGTTCCTTTGGATCGATCAGCGACGTGGAGAGGGGGGGGTACGTGCTGCGTGGGCAACAGCCTGTCCTCCATATGACATCGCCCAGGCTTGCATCCGACCAGGATGCATCACCCATGGTCAGTCATGACCGAGGGGGGCCCTACTATACCTTAATTGGTGCATGTGACAATAAATGTGTATTTGACCGTGAACCTGAACTTGAACATGTTTTATTCACTGCAATGCAGCATCATGAGGCACAGCAGCCAAAATCCTTGCTCTTGCGATCTAGATTTTGTCACACAAAGGCACTGTAAGGCAGTAACTCTACCATTGCGCCATCATGCCGCCCTTAAACAACTCTGGTCTTGCTCACAACTAAACATCGTTCAAGTGAGTTCATTGTCGCGTGTCCCTGATAGGACAATGACATTCTTGCTTTGCTTCAGCACAACAGAACACAGTAGGCATTGACTACAAAACAGATCAGTGTGTCCATATACCATTATATAAATATATACACACACATTAGCTTTCCAATTAAAAACATGAAGTGCGCTGAACCTTCCAATATCCTGGTTTTACTGAAAAAACGTTTTTCAAATCTTGATAGAATATACATTCGGAGTCTAGCAAACTTGTCCTTCATTGAGAGCCTTCGTTGATATTTATTGAGCCAAAACATTCATACGTTGGCGGCACAGCGGCTCAGCAGTAGAGTTGCTATCCTACAGCACCAGAGACCCCGGTGTGATCCTGACTACGGGTGTAGAGGGTTTGATCGTTCTCCCCGCGAGCCGCGCGGGTTTTCTCCGGGTGCTCCGGTTGCCTCCCACACGTGCCGGTTTGTAGGTTAATTGGGTTCTGTAAATTGCCCCCAGTGTGCGGGATAGAACTAGAGCATTGGTCAGCGTGACTTCAGTGGGCTGAAGGGCTGGTTTGCATGGGGCTCGGTCACACCACACGGAAACAGACCCTTCAGCCCAGCTTGCTCATGCCCACCATCTTACGCTAGCCCCCTCTCAACCTTCCCGATCCATGTACCTGTCCTAACTTCTCATTTTTTAAATATAGAGCTGATAACGTGGGATAGACAATGGATATGCAGGGAATGGAGTGATATAGATGATGCCCAGGTAGAGAAGAGCTGGTCTTGCAGACTTAGAGCTCACCTGGGACTGGACGCCATGATCCACGGCTTTCATTCAGGGAGCAGCCATGATTGAATGGCGGAGCGGACGTGATGGGCCAAATGCCCTCTTCTGCTCCTAGAACTAATGGACTTAAGAGTGTCCTGCTCATGGTAGTGAACCAAATGTACTTGTGTTAAAGAAGGAACTGCAGATGCTGGAAAATCGAGGGTACACAAAAGGCTGGAGAAACTCAGCGGGTGCAGCAGCATCTAAGGAGCGAAGGAGTTTCGGGCCAAAAGCGGGTCTGAAGAAGGGTTTCGGCCCAAAACGTCGCCTATCTCCTTCGCTCCTTAGATGCTGCTGCACCCGCTGAGTTTCTCCAGCCTTTTGTGTAACAAAATTTACTTAATGTTGACCCATAGTAAAGAAGGACAGATACCTTTCACAATGGAGAGAATCATACAATATCATAGCATAAGATATAGGAGAAGGATTCGGTCATTCGGCCCATCGAGTCTGCATCGCCATTCGTAGAAACAGAAAAATAGGTGCAGGAGTTGGCCGTTCGTCCCTTCAAGCCAGCAATATGATCATCTAAGATCAGTACCCCGTTCCTGCTTTTTCCCCATATCCCTTGATTCCTTTAGCCTTAAGAGCTAAATCTAACTCTCTTTTGAAAGCATCCAGTGACCTTCTGTGGCAGAGAATTCCACAGATTCGCAACTCTCTGGGTGGAAAAGGTTTTTCCTCATCTCAGTCATAAATGGCCAACCCCTTATTCTTAAACTGTGTGACCCCTGATTCTGGACTCCCCCAAACATGGGGAACATTTTTTCCTGCATCTAGCCTGTCCAATCCTTGAAGAATTTTATACATTTCTACAAGATCTCCTCTCATCCTTCTAAGTTCCAGTGAATACAAGCCCAGTCGACCCATTCTTTCATCATCTATCCATCATGGCTGATCAGTTCTTCTCTCGCAGCCCCATTCTCCTGCCGACTCACTGTAAACTTTAACGCTCTTACTAATCACGTACCTCTCAATCCCCGCTTTCAAAATACCCAATGATGGTCTCCACAGCCATCTGCAGCAATGAATTCCACAGATTCACCATCCTCTGGCAAGAAATTCCTCCTCATCTCCATTCTAAAGGTGTGTCCTTTTATTCTGAGTGTGCCCTCTGGTCCTAGATACTTCCGCTACTGGAAACCAATCTCTTCCTGAGGTCATCTGTTGCCGGCCCTGCTTTGTTCTGTCCTTCTTAATCTTTCATCGCCCTGTCCCACAGTACAAGTTCATTCCAAGAGTTCTCCCGAGTTAAAAAAAAAAATCAAACTCGTGGTAAGCACGGAGAATGAACGTAGCGGGTACGTCGGAGCTCGGGGACGTCTCTTTGCGGCTCGTAACGCTAACGGCAGGTACTCGGGAAGACTCGCTAACAGCAGGTAAGCTCGGGAAGACTCGTGAAGATTTTTCAACACGTTGAAAAATGTCCACGAGAGCCCCGCGTACCGACGAGCGGCCATTACCGTAAATCTCCGAGTTCGAATCCGGGCAAACTCGGAATGAACTCGTACCGTGGGACAGGGCCATTAGTCTGAAGAAGGGTTCCAACCTGAAACGTCACCTATTCCTTTTCACCAGAAACGCTGCCCGACCCACCGACCAGCGATCCCCACACACTAACACTGTCCTACCCACACACACTGGGGACAATTTACACTGTTACCTAGCCAGTTAACCTAACAACCTGTATGACCTTGGAGTGCAGGAGGAAACTGGAGCTTCCCGGAGAAAACCCACGCAGGTCACGGAGAGAACGTACAGACAGTACCCGTAGTCGGGATCGAACCCGGGTCTCTGTGAGGCAGCAACGCTACCTCTGCGCCACCGTGCTGCCTTGTCCAGCGTTTTGTGTCTATCGTTCTGGGTTAGGGTTAGGGTTAGGGTCTATCGTTCTGCGCGTACATTCAGGGTAAAACTGCTGGAAAGATTTATTTAGAATTAGGGTAATTAGTTAGAACCAAGAGCACAGCATTTGGACTTGCACGCTGTATCATCTTTTCGAACAAGGGTCTGCTATTTTAATTTGATGCATAGGTTAGATTGGAAATTAATCTTGTACAGCGCCAACATCAACTCAGGGGGAGTAGGTCACAAAACCTGGCTTATAATAAATATTTAGCTTAACTTTGATGTTTGCTGATCAAACAAATGTTTCTTTTGTTCTCCGACAATTAAAATATTAATAATTTCAAGCACTGGCAGATAAGCACACGCAATAGTTTCACCTCCATCTGATGGGCTGTTTGATTTTGGCACCTGGGTCCTCTTATGGTGAAGTTCGCTTGATTTTACAATCACTTCACAATCTGATTTTTCTTCTATTCCCTTTGTTTGATTATCTTGCCTTCGATTTTTTTCGCATGACTTAGAATCGAAAACGAAAGCAGTTATTGTCTTTCAAAGGGACAATAATTTGATTAGCACCTTGAACAATTTCTCATCATGATTAATCTCCAGATCAAAAAAGCTTACCTGTGTCTTGCAGGCTTCAATTTGCATCTTAAATCTAAATTACCTACAAAACTCTGCCTGGGAGGGCGGTGGAGGCCGGTTCTCTGGATACTTTCAAGAGAGAGCTAGATAGGGCTCTTAAAGATAGCGGAGTCAGGGGATATGGGGAGAAGGCAGGAACGGGGTACTGATTGGGGATGATCAGCCATGATCACATTGAATGGTGGTGCTGGCTCGAAGGGCCGAATGGCCTACTCCTGCTCCTATGGTCTATTGTACATTGTCTAAAACGCATTTAAACCCCTGTCGTCTAAAGCCATAATAAGGAAATCTCCGAAGTTGACTTACTAGATAGGGTGGACATGGACAGAATGTTTCCACTAGTGGGAGAGTCTAGGATCAGAGGTCATAACCTCAGAATTAAAGAACGTTCCTTTAGGAAGAAGTTGAGGAGGAATTTCTTTAGTTAGATGGTGGTGAAACTGTGGAATTCTTTGTCACAGAAGGCTGTGGAGGCCTAGTCATTTGATATTTTTAATGCAGAGATAGATAGATTCTTGATTAGCACGGGTGTCAGGGGTTATGGGGAGAAGGCAGGAGTATGGGGCTAGGAGGGAGAGATAGATCAGCCATGATTGAATAGCGGAGTAGACTTGATGGGCCGAATGGCCTAATTCTACTCCTATCACATGACCATATGACCTTATTTTTTCAGTCTGCGGATACATTTTGTGCATGTTAGATGGGCAGGTATTGTAACATATTTTACAGTCTTGAGAGAAACGATGTTCTTGACGTCAATTAGCTTTAATATGGTTGAGATTGCCTTGTGGGGATCAGTTTCAGTTTCAGAGGTACATTGCGGAAACAGGTCGTTTGGCCCACCTGGACCGCAGCGACAAGCGATCGCCGCACACTAAAGGGCCTGTCCCACTTGGTGATTTTTTTTGGCGACTGTCGGCATAATTGACTGACGTATCAGGTCACCGAAAAAGTAGTGCCGGGATGCGGCGGGATGCGGTGTGACGTGGCTGTGACGGGGTGTGACGACGTGTTGACACGCAGTGTTTCCTCAAGCAACGCAACATTTTCTTTTGTCGCCGTTTTTAAAATATTAAATGTTCCAAATCTGTCGGCGACCCTGATAACGCCGACAGTCACCGAAATAATCGCCAAGTAGGACAGGCCCTTAACATTATCCTACACACACTAGGGATAATTTACATTTATGCCATGCTAATTAACCAACAAACTTGTATGTCTTTGGAGTGTGGAGAGAAAACCCACCCGGTCACAGGGAGAACATACAAACTCCGTAACGACAGCACCCGTAGTCAGGATCGAACCTGGGTGTCTGGTGCTGTAAGGCAACAACTCTACCACTACGCCTGTGGTTGACTCGTGCGGAACGTCACCTATCCACGTTCTCCTGGGATGCAGCATGACCCGTTGATTTACTCCAGCACTTTGTGTCTATTCTTCTATAATCCAGCATCTGCCACTCCTTGTTTCCCAAAACAGAGTAGGTTTAGGTTTCCTGCCACACTCCAAAGATGGCCAGGTTTGTAGTTTAATTGGCTTTGTGTGCATTGTAAATTGTCCCTAGTGTGTTTGATAGTGCTAGCATACGGGTGATCACTGGTCGGCACGGACTTGGTGGTCCGAAGATCCTGTTTCTGCGTTTTATCTCTAAAGTCTAAAGTCTCTGTCCCGGCGAGCCGCGCGCATGGCCTGACTCGCCCCACAGGCCCCCCCCCAGGAGATTGCAAGGAAGCCGGGTGGCGAGTCCTGTCTGGGCCGAAGGAGCCTCGGCGGCGGCAGCGGTGGGAGCCTCGGCGATGGCAGCGTGAGCCTCGGTGGCAACGGGAGCCTCGGTGGGAGCAGGAGCCTTGGCAACAACGGGAGCTTCGTTGGCGGTGGGGCCTCACGATCGACCCGCGATCTGCGGTTGATGAGCGTGAGGGGGGGAAGGGAAAAAAATGAGGACCCGGCGTGGGGGGGACCATCGTGAGGGACGGTGGGAGAACAAAGGGGTGGTGAGGGGGGTGAGGTGGGCATTCTAGTTTTAGAATCCTCTGCCCAGGGGATAAGTCTGCATTTGTTTGTTTGTTTGATCATCCGTTCCAGTTAAGGCGCTGTTCAAACAGTCTTTCTTTTTTTTCATTTTTAATTTCAAGTTTTCATGTACCTTGGTGTGTGTTGTGACCTTTGACAGACCAATTTGCCTCCGGGGATGAATAAAGTTCTATCGTATCATATCATATCGTACATATAAACAAGTATAATAGGTAGAGTAAAGGGGAAGATGTCGAGGATTGAATATAGTTTTCAGCGTTGTACTGCCCCAGTTCCATTACCAAAATGAGTTACAGTAACTGAGTTCAGTACTCACTCTATACTCATGACTGCGTTGCCGGACATAGTGCGAACTCCATCATCAAGTTCGCCGATGACATCACTGTTGTGGGACGAATCACTGATGGGGACGAGTCAGAGTATAGAAGCGAGATCGACCGATTGACCAAATGGTGCCAGCACAACAACCT
>CM069132.1:150783464-151038464 GCA_035221665.1 Okamejei kenojei
CTCTACCCAAGCCTTTCATAATTCAGTAAGTTTCAATGAGGTCCCCCCTCATCCTTCTAAACTCCAGTGAGTACAGGCCCAAATGCTCATCATAGACAATAGACAACAGACAATAGGTGCAGGAGTAGGCCATTCGGCCCTTCGAGCCAGCACCGCCGTTCAATGTGATCATGGCTGATCATCCCCAATCAGTACCCCGTTCCTGCCTTCTCCCCATATCCCCTGATTCTGCTATTTTTAAGAGCCCTATCTAACTCTCCCTTGAAAGTATCCAGAGAACCGGCCTCCACCGCCCTCTGAGGCAGAGAATTCCACAGACTCACCACTCTCTGTGAGAAAAAGTGTTTCCTCGTCTCCGTCTCCGTTCATATGTCCTTTAATTCTGAGCGAATGACCTCCCACTAGTGGAAACTGGCGGAAACATCCACTCTATCCAGGCCAGTTAGTCACTCCAGCGCTTTGTGTAGCGCTATCTATCTTCAGATTTCACATTTGTTTCTTGAGGTGAAAAACAGGCAGCCAGCAGTTTCTGGGATGTGACTGGAATCTGATGGGATGGCTGTAAAAATCAATGGAATCGATTGCGATGCCAGGAGCGGAATGGCACAGGTCCCAGTGGAGCCCTGACCTTGCGCAGGTCCTTGGACATAAGCCCTCAGGGTACCTAGCGTGATATCTACCGAGCTGCTGCTCAAACACAAGGCTGGACCATATTCACGCTGCTTATTAATGAGAGAGTGGTGCTCTAACGGGTGGAATGTGAAGAATAACAGACCTTGCAGTGGGGAAAAAGCTCGTGAGAGACTGCAGGAAATGGGTAAGCGAGCCATACTCACATCGCAGGTCATTCTTTTTGTTTCCCACTCCACATTGGATCAACAATGTGTAGGGAAGGTCTGAAGAAGGGTCTCGAGCCGAAACGTCACCCATTCCTTCTATCCAGACACGCTGCCGGTCCCGCTGAGTTACTCCAGCATTTTGTGTCCATCTTTGATCAACAGTCTGGAATTGTGCTGCCACCGTGCATCGATTCATCATCACGATAATGAATGCACGTGATGTCTCAGGCACACGTGACTATAAATGCAGTGGGTGGTGTATGGAACGAGCTGCCGGAGGAGGTAGTTGAGGCTGGGACTATTCCAGCATTTAAGAAAAAGTTAGATAGTGTAGCGGCACCTAGTGGTGGGGCTGGGAAGTCAGAACCCTCGTCATTGGTCATCGCGGTCACGTGACCGGGGGGGATTCGTTTGCGGGAGCTGTGTTTGTAAGCTCTGCGAGGCACGCGGTTTTTTACGAGTTTTGGTTTTGTTTTCTGCGAATAAAAACTATTTGACTCAACCTACCTGGTCTCGCTTCAGTGGTGACCCCGACGATCAGAACGTTGTTTCGGGTCTTAAAATGCAAGCCGCCAAAAACCTCGACGCCATCCCCGCCCAGCAGAATGCGGTTTCACGTAAACTGCCCGTTTTCTGGGCGGTTCAGCCCCATGTGTGGTTTCAGCATATGGAGGCCCAGTTCGAGATCCGCCAGATCGTGGCGGATTCCACCCGGTATTTCTACGTGGTGGGTGCGCTCAACCAGGACACCGCCACCCGTTTGCTCCCGTACCTGCAGAATCCGCCCGCCGTTAATAAGTGTGAGGGTCTCAAGGCGCCGCTGCTGCGCACCTTCGGGCACAGCCGCCGCGATCGTGCGGCCCGGCTCATACACATGGGCGGCCTCGGTGATCGTAGGCCGTCGGTGTTAATGAGCGAGATGCTGTCGCTCATGAAAGGCCACCAGCCTGGTCTCCCGATCGAGCAGGCTTCCCTGTAGCAGATGCCCGATGACGTTCGCCTGCTCCTCGCCGGATCCGACTTCGCCGTTCCCCTGCAGCTCACCGAACGGGCGGACGAGCTGTGGCTCGCCAAGCTGCAGGACGGTGTGTCCATCAGCCGGGTGTCCGCGCCTCTGCAGCGGCCTCGACGGACCGTTACACGAGGTGGCCCGAGGCCATTCCGCTGCCTGACACCTCCGCCGTGTCTTGGGCTCGGGCTCTAGCGACCCACTGGGTAGAACGTTTTGGTGTTCCCGTTGACATCTCCTCAGTCCGTGTTGCTCAGTTCACCTCTGCCCTGTGGTCGGCCATGGCTCCGCTGCACGGCGCTCAGCTGCATCACACGACTGCGCACCACCCTCAGGCCAGCAGGTTGGTTGAGCGGTTTCACCGGCATCTGAAGTCCGCGTTGAAAGCGCGGCTCACGGGTCCGGATTGGGTGGATGAGTTGCCATGGGTGTTGCGCACGGCTCCTAAGGCGGGTTTGGAAATGTCTTCTGCGGAGCTGGTGTACGGCTCCCCGCTGAGGGTGCCTGGTGATTTCCTTCCTGCGGCTCGGGGGCCGCAGGAACCCCTTCATCTGTGCCGGCCCAACTTCGGGAGAAAGTGGGTGGACTGGCTCCTGTTCCGACCTCTCGCCACGGTGTTGTTCCTTCTTACGTTCCGCCTGCGCTCAAGGACTTTTTGTTTTCATTTTTTCCTTTTTGCTTTGATCCGCGGGGACTCGCACCGGACTTTCTGGGTGGTGCGGCCCAGCATCGCGGCTTTTGTTTTGGATGTCGGGGGCCGAGAGGAGATCGTTTCGGTGGCCCGCATCAAGCCTGCCCATCTGGGCGTCGACAACCCGATGTTGGTGGCCCAACCCCGGCATAGAGGTCGTCCGCTGGCCATCCCGCTTTCGCCGGTTGCACATGTTGTGCCTGGTGCACCTGTTATGCCGGTTCCCCCCCCCCTCCCCCCCGTCTCCACTCAGTCTGGCCGCCTGATCAGACTCCCACTCGTTTCCTTTCCTCTGGTTCTGGGGGGGTCCTGTAGCGGCATCTAGTGGTGGGGCTGGGAAGTCAGAACCCTTGTCATTGGTTGGCACAGTCACGTGACCGCGGGGGTTCTCACAGAGAGTGGTGAGTCTGTGGAATTCTCTGCCTCAGAGGGCGGTGGAGGCAGGTTCTCTGGATACTTTCAAGAGAGAGCTAGATAGGGCTCTTAAAAATAGCGGAGTCAGGGGATATGGGGAGAAGGCAGGAACGGGGTACTGATTATGGATGATCAGCCATGATCACATTGAATGGTGGTGCTGGCTCGAAGGGCCAAATGGCCTACTCCTGCACCTATTGTCTATTATCTATTGGTTTGTTTGCGGGCTTTTAGTTAGATAACAGCACTCCTCCCAGCGACAGGAGCTGTGTTTGTAAGCTCAACTAGGCATGCGGTTTTTACTAGTTTTGGTTTTGTTTACTGTGAATAAAAACTATTTCACTCAAGCTGCCGGGTCTCACTTCAACAGGTACATGGATAGGACAGGTTTGGATGGATATAGACCAAACGCAGGCAGGTGGGACTAGTGTAGCTGGGACATGTTGGCCGATGTGGGCAAGTTAGGACGAAGGGCCTATTTCCATACTATATCACTCCTTGACTCTTTCACTCTATGCTTTTACCCCAGATAGGAGAATTGAGAACCGGAGAGGGCATAGGTGTAAGGAGAGGAATAGGACATAATAGGAACCCGAGGGGCAACCTTTCTACATAAAGGGTGGTGGGTTCATGGAATGAGCAGCCAGAGGAGATAGTTGAGGATGGTACGATCAAAATGGTGGTGCACTGGTAGAGTTGTCGCCTTACAATGCCAGAGACTTGTGTCTGTACGGAGTTTGTACATTCTCCCCATGACCACGTGGGTTTTCTCTGGGTGCTCTGGTTTCCACCCACACTCCAAAGACCTACAGGTTTGTAGGATAATTGGCTTTGGTAAAAATTCTAATATTGCCCCTAGAGCGTCGAATAGTGTTTGCTGGTCGTTGCAGGCTTGGTGGGCCGAAGAGACTGTTTCCGTGCTGTATCTCTAAAGTCTAAAGTCTGGGAATCAAGAACCAGAGGACATAAGTTTTTTACACAAAGTATGGTAGGTATATGAAACGTGCTGCCAGAGGAGGTAGGTGAGGCAGGTACTGTAATAGCCCTGTCCCACAGAGCGAGTTCATTCTAAGACCTCTCCCGAGTTAAAATAAAAATCAAACTCATAGTAACCATGGAGAATGAACGTAGCGGGTACGTCGGAGCTCGGGGACGTCTCTTAGCGCTAACGGCAGGTACTCGGGAAGCGCGGTAAGCTTGGGAAGACTCGTGAAGATTTTTCAACATGATGAAAAATGTCCACGAGAGCCCCGAGTACCGACGAGCGGCCGTTACCGTAAATCTCCGAGTTCAAATCAGGGCAAACTCGGGAGAGCTCTTGGAATGAACTCGTACCGTGGGACAGGGGTTTAACACTTGCGTGCATACACACACACATAGTTATTTGAAATTAGAGAAAACATTATTCATACCTTGGTTTTGTAAGCTGACCAAGCGAAATATGAGGTGCCGTTCCTCCAATTTGCGTGTGGCCTCACTCTGACAATGGAGGAGGCCCAGGTCTGAAAGGTCAGTATGGGAATGGGAAGGAGAGTTAAAGTGTTTGGCAACCGGGAGATCGCGAGGACCAAGTTGGACTAGAATGTCTTTGAGTGTGAAACTAAATCTTCATATCCACTTCCTGTTTGATTGGAGCTATGGACCCCTCAGTGGTGTTTGCTAGAAAAAGAGAAATTAATCACTGTGGCATTGCTTGTTTTCTGTAGCTTGGAAAAAAAGTGTTTATTTGCAATGAAAGTAAGCATGCAGGCACAGCAGGCAGTGAATGGCATGTTGGCCTTCATAACAAGAGGAGTTGAGTATAGGAGCAAATAGGTCCTTCTGCAGTTGTACAGGGCCACAGTGAGACCACACCTGGGGTATTGTGTGCAGTTTTGGTCCCCTAATTTGAGGAAGGACATTCTTGCTATTCTGGGAGTGCAGCGTAGGTTCACAAGGTTAATTCTCGGGATGGCGGGACTCTCATATGCTGCGAGAATGGAGTGGCTGTTCTTGTACACTCTGGAATTTAGAAGGATGAGAGGGGATCTTATTGAAACATACAAGATTATTAAGGGTTTGGACACGCTAGAGGCAGAAACATGTCCCCGATGTTGAGGAAGTCCAGAACCAGGGGCCACAGTTTAAGAATAAGGGGTAAGCCATTTAGAATGGAGATGAGGAAACACTTTTTCACACAGAGAGTGGTGAGTCTGTGGAATTCTCTTCCTCAGAGGGCGGTGGAGGCCAGTTCTCTGGATACTTTCAAGAGAGAGCTAGATACGGCTCTTAAAGATAGCGGAGTCAGGGGATATGGGGAGAAGGCAGGAACGGGGTACTGTTTGGGGATGATCAGCCATGATCACATTGAATGGCGGTGCTGGCTTGAAGGGCCAAATGGCCTACTCCTGCACCTATTGTCTATTGTTTATTGTTTATAGAGGGATATGAGCCAAACGCAGGCAGGTGGGACTCGAGTAGATGGGACATGTTGGCCGGTGTGGGCAAGTTGGGCCGAAGGGCCTGTGGGAGCCATTTATGTTTCATGTTGACATATCATATTATTTTGCTGAGATATATCTTGTAGTATTATTTTTGGACACTTGGGGCGGTCATCAGATGCACAGGATGTTGTATATGTAAGGGCAGAGGGGACAGGAAGCGGCAGGAACAGGGAGGAAGCATCTACAGCTGTCACCTGACCAGGGAACAGAGCAACCAGCAGAATTAGGAAAGCCTGGTACGTTCATCCCTTTGTTTGTACAACTACCTCAATAAACAACCAACTAAACTGGAACACAACGACTGGAGGATCTGTTATATTGGGTCTGCGCAAGTTTGATGGCAACTCGAAAAGACGACACTGGTAGTTGAGAATTTGCCATTACAGGGCCTGTTGACGCACTGTAAAGGGCCTGTCCCACTTGGCCGTCATTTGCGCGCCATTTACGCGACCTCCAAAAACGTGGTCATCGCGTTGTGACGGACGGGTGGCGTGTGGGTAGCGCGGGATGGGCGCATGGAGAGGCGTGGAGATATCAAGCGGCGTATCGCGCGGCGTCCAGAATTTCGTGCAGCACGAAATCCTCGCGCGCCACCTGCGTGATGTAACGCGTACGCACGCTGACGCATTGGCGTCGCACGCAGGCATCCCGACGACTCACGGTATCGCATGGTGACGTTTTGGTCTCCAAATCTGAGGAAGGACATTATTGCCATAGAGGGAGTGCAGAGAAGGTTCACCAGACTGATTCCTGGGATGTCAGGACTGTCTTATGAAGAAAGACTGGATAGACTCGGTTTATACTCTCGATCTTATGAAACTTACAAATTCTTAAGGGTTGGACAGGCTAGATGCAGGAAGATTGTTCCCGATGTTGGGAAGTCCAGGACAAGGGGTCACAGCTTAAGGATAAGGGGGAAATCCTTTAAGACCGAGATGAGAAAGACTTTTTTCACACAGAGATGGTGGTCTCGAACTCTCTGCCACAAGAGGCCAGCATTGGCGCCCTTGTGGCATCAGAGGGTATGGAGAGAAGGCAGGTACGGGATACTGAGTTGGATGATCAGCCATGATCATATTGAATGGCGGTGCAGGCTCGAAGGGCTGAATGGCCTACTCCTGCACCTAATTTCTATGTTTCTATGTTTCTATGTTTCTATGTATGGTTACGTCACCGTGGGTAACCATGCGTCGCCGCGTGCCGCAGGGTATTCTAATGACGTCACGCGCACCAGACTGCATGATGATGCGTGATTCTCGCACGATTTGTGAGGCGTATGGCGCGTAAATGAAGTAAAACAGCCAAGTGGTACAGGCCCTTAAGACTCTATGACTCTGCGCACATGGAAAGGGTTAACTTCAATACGGATGCTAATACAGTGGTTTCAAAGCTTGTCATTGAATTATTTAATCATATTGTGAGTTGAGATTTTCATTGCAAACAATAAAAGTAAAGCCAATTAAAATAGTTGAAACTGACAGAATGTAATATAAAATATCATCATAAAAGCTCCTGGCAGCGAAGACTATGAAAGAAAAATAACCCAATCTCCCGCATGAGTAATTCAGATGAAAGAAAAACGATTTAGGTAATTTCTTGCAGTTAGACAGGTTTCTTTTTTTGAAAAGAATGAGGAGAATTTAATGAAAAAATGGCACCTATATTTTGCAGTGAGAAAGACATTTCTACAAAGGTTGTGCATTTATCAGCCTTACTGATTTCCTCGCCACATTTCATTTAGTTAATGACATCAATTTAGCTCCTAGTTGGCGCAACCGAATTACAAAAATACAATTAAAAAGAGTTTTAGTTGGGTTTAGTTTAGAGATAACAGCGCGGAAACAGGCCCTTCAGCCCACCGAGTCGGTGCCGACCACGATCCCCGCACATTAACACTACCCTACACACACTAGGGACAATTTTACATTTATGCCGATTAACCTACAAACCTGTACGTCTTTCGAGTGATCTGGAGGTTTCTGAGTAAACGTTACTTGATGAATGTCAGACAAACACAAAGAGCTGGAGTTTAGAAAGACGAGCGGGGGACATGCAGTCAATCATGACCTCTCAACCCCATTCTCCTGCCTTCTCCCCATAATCCCAGACACCCATACTCATCAAGACCTATTCTAATCTAAGTCCAGTCTAGGTCCAGAGAACGTAGCCTCAGAATAAAAGGACGTTCCTTTAGGAAGGAAATGAGGAGGAATTTCTTTAGTCAGAGGATGGTACATCTGTGGATTTTTTGCCACAGAAGGCTGCGGATGCCACTTCAATGGATATTTTTAAGACAGCGATAGATAGATTCTTGATTAGTACGGATGTCAAGGGTTATGGGGAGAAGGCAGGAGAATGGGGTTAGGAGGAAGAGACAGATCCGATGGGCCAAATGGCCTAATTCTGAGGTCATCCTATCACATGACCTCATGACCTTGGTCAGAGGGTGGTGAATCTGTAGAATTCATTACCACAGAAGGCTGTAGAGGCCAAGTCAATGGATATTTTTAAGATGGAGATTGATGGATTCTTGATTAGTAGGGTTGTCAGGGTTTATGGAGAGAAGGCAGGAGATGGGGTTAGGAGGGAGAAATAGATCAGCCATGATTGAATGGCGGGGTAGACTTGAAGGGCCGAATGGCCTAATTCTGCTCCTACAACTTATGAACTTGCGAACATCTCTAGATGAAAAGGACAGGTGACGTTTCGGGTTGGGACTTCTTCTTCATCAGACTGCAAGGATGCCCAAGGGTATAAGAGGTAGTTTTACATAATGAAGAGTGAAGATTCATTTGGAGATGGTTCAAAGTGAGGAGCTCTATTGGACTTGGCCCTTCAAAGTGGTCGGGGCGGGATGGGTTTAAAATGGGAGTGGAAGTGTACAGTACACAGCACTCAGAGCACCAGAGAGCACAAGCTAGATCAAGGAGCCTGCAGAGGTAAAGCCCACAAAGAGATGGCATCGGGCGGCAAAGTGGTGCAGCGGCAGAGTTTCTAGCTTACTGCGCCAGGGACCCGAGTTCAATCCTCACTAGGGCTGTTGTCTGCCTGGAGTTTGCGCGTCCTCCCTTTGACCTGCGCGGGGTTTGCTCCGGGTGCTCCGGTTTCCTCCCACACTCCAAAGACCTGCAGGTTCCCGGGTGGGGTTAGAAAGGGAATACGCCCTGTCCACGGGCACCCTGGGGGAGATCCGGGACCGCAGGGTGTTGAATGTATCCTCAATAAGGATTGTAATATAGTAGTTTATTATGGATATATCTTTGTATTTTATTATGGTGGCGGTCTCTGGCTTGTTTTATTGTAGTGTAAATATTATTTTTTAATAATTGAATACATTTTTTGATTAAAAAAAATTAAAAAAAAAAAAAGACCTAGGATAATTGTCGCTTCTGTAAATTGTCGCCAGTGTGTAGGATTGTGCCAGTGTATGTGTGATTAATGGTCGGCGCGGACTCGGTGGGCCGAAGGGCCTGTTTCCACGCTGTATTCTAAAGTCTGAGGCCTAAAGTGATTTGGAAATGGAATTGGATATGAAATCATTGTGGCATTGTGTGCATTTGTCCACTTGGTTAAGATCATCGTTAATAGTTCCCATTTTAAATCATTTTCCACGCTTAATTTACTGTACCCTGCTCTGGTTCATTTGCTTTCAATGTTTTGATATGAATTTTTTTTTCATTATGTCCCTTCGCCTCATGTTTTTACGTCTCAATCTCGATCATGGCTTGCCCTTCTGTCATTGTACATAGGTGATGAATGTTACACAGCCTCCAGCCCAACATACGATCGTTCTTGAAAGGAGAGGTTAATTACTGGTGAAATTAGAAGCCACAAATGCATCTTGTGTTCAAATTACACTCTTCTGTCCACCATTTTAATGGAGGCCTTAATCTTCTTATTTAAAATGCATTAACTTCGCACCAAATGATAACTAAATCTTACAAGGTGTACTGGAGAAAGGCACTAATGTAGCTCGCAGCCAGGGGCAGAATTGCAGACTGCGCCAAAAGAATACGATTACGCCTTTTATTATTCAACCATTCTGCAAGAGGGAAAAGAACAGACTTTGCAATTACAAAATACCTGTGATATGTAGACACAAGACGCTGAGCTGCACAGGAATATTGTCGCAATATTCAACAAATTTTGAAACCACGAGAGAGACCATCAGTTTGGTTTCAGCTTTCGCCGATGACACCACTGTTGTGGGACGTATCACTGATGGGGACGAGTCAGAGTATAGAAGCGAGATCGACCGATTGACCAAATGGTGCCAGCACAACAACCTGGCTCTCAACACCAGCAAAACCAAGGAACTGATTGTGGACTTTGGAAGGGGTAGGATAGGGACCCACAATCCCGTTTATATCAACGGGACGATGGTGGAAAGGCGTGCACATTTCTGAAGATCTCTCCTGGTCCCAGCACACTGATGCAATCATAAAGAAGGCACATCAGCGCCTCTACTTCCTGAGAAGATTACGGAGTTCCGCCGCTGGAAGTACAGGGTTTTGGTGTGTGTGCTTTATCATCATTCCTTACAATGCCGTGTACGACAGTGATCGCAACTTCTACTGAAGTGTGGATGGCCGTTGGCTCGCTTGGACCTCATCCGCCCTTTGACAGGTCTTGTTTTTGGTCCTGCTGGGGGGTGTCCACAGCCCCCTCCTCACCCGGCAAACCAGGCGGGGGAGACGGTTTAGTCGCCGACTCTCCGACCATGGGGCAGGTAGCGCGGGATTACATGGTACCCGTGGCGGGGGAACCCCCCCTGACCTGACCTGCTAACCATTCAGTGGAAAGACAGTACATGATTACAATCGGGCCATTCACATTGTACAGACGCATGAGAAGGGAATAATATTCAGTGCAAGATAAAGCCAGTAAAGACCGATCAAAGATAGTCCGAGGGTCTCCAAAGATGTAGATAGTAGTTCAGGACACATAGAACATCGAATAGTGCATCACAAGAACAGGCACTTTGGCCCACAGTGTTTGAGCCAAAGATGATGCCAAGGCCATCACTTATCTACCTATACAAAACCCATATCCATCCATTATCTGCATATAACCATATAACCATATAACAATTACAGCACGGAAACAGGCCCTCTCGGCCCTTCCAGTCCGTGCCGACCATTTGTTTTCCCTAGTCTCATCTACCTGCACTCAGACCATACCCCTCCATTCCCTTCACGTCCATATACCTATCCACTTTACTCTTAAATGTTAAAATCGATCCTGCCTCCCATCACTTCTGCTGGAAGCTCATTCCACACAGCCACCACCCTCTGAGTAAAGACGTTCCCCCTCACGTTAACCCAAAACCTCTGTCCCTTAATTCTCATGTCATGCCCTCTTGTTTGAATCTTCCCTACCCTCAATGGGAAAAACGTATCCAAATATCTGTCTGCCTATCCAAAAAGTATTTTAAATGCGAAGGTGAGGCAGGTGTCAGAGGATATGGGGAGAAGACAGGAGAATGGCGTTAGGAGGGAGAGATAGATCAGCCATGATTGAATGGTGGAGTAGACTTGATGGGCCAAATGGCCTAATTCTACTCCTATCACTTATGACATGACCTAGATGGGGCATCGTGGTCAGCATGGGTAAGCTGGGCCGAAGGGCCTGTTTCCGTGCTGTGCGACTCCATGACTGTAATATAAGGAGCGGTTTGTTGACGGCCTTCAATGGACCTGACCATGCCCAACGCGGGCAACTGGGACCAGCGTAGATGGGACACCATTGTCGGCATGGACGAGTTCAGCCAAAGGGCCAGTTTCTGTGCTGTATGACTCCCTCCTCCTCGCCCCATTCTCCTGCCTTCTTCCCATAACCTCTGGCACCTGCACTCATCACGAATCTATCTACCTCTGCCTTAAAAATATCCACTGACTTGGACCCCACAGCCTTCTGTGCCAAAGAATTCCACAGGATCACCTCCCTCTGACAAAATAAATGTCTCCTCATCTCCTTCCTAAAAGAATGTCCTCTAATTCTGAGGCTACGACCTCTCATCCTAGAATCTCCCACGAGTGGAAACATTTTTTTCCACATCCACTCTATCCAAGCCTTTCACTATTCTCTACGTTTCAGTGAGGTCCCCCCCACCCCTCATTCTTCTAAACTCCAGCGAGTACAGGCCCAGTGCCGACAAACTCTCATCATAAGTTAACCTACTCATTCCTGGGATCATTCTTGCTGTCACATTTATTTCTTCAAGATTGTACATCAAATAGAATTCCTGATGACAGTGCTTAGACTGAAGGATTGCAACGTGCGAAAGAATGACTATCGCTGGCAGAATTAGAATAATATCGTTTCCATGGGAACTCCAGCAAAATTGCCTGTGACTAATTATGTTTGTCTCAATTCAACCCTTTTTCTCTTCAGCGGAGTTCACCTCCCTTGTGGGTTTTTGTTCTCTCTCTCTCTCTCTTCCTCTGTGCCTGTTTTCGAGGAAGCCATTGTCCGATTATATTCGCGCAGACTGCTGTCAGCTATCAGCGTGTTAACATCCTCCAGGATTGTTCACCAACCTTGAATCTTGCTTCATTTCTCGCAGCGTCTTCCAATGCCCCAACACGCAAGTCATCGACTTTTGACACCATCTTATGCTGTGACTCTGTGGAAACAATTTACACAGTACCTTATCATGTATCGGTACACTGTAAACGATAAGTGATAGGAGCTGAAGTCTACCCCACCATTCAATCATGGCTATTCTATCTATTCCCTCAAACTCCTGCCTTCTCCCCAGAACCTCTGACACCCGTACTAATCAAGAATCTATCTACCGTCTATCTCTGCCTCAAATATATCCACTGACTTTGCCTCCACAGCCTTCTGTGGCAAAGAATTCCACAGATTCACCTTCCTCTGACTATAGAAATTCCTCCTCATCTCATAGAAGTGTAGAAACATAGAAAATAGGTGCAGGAGGAGGCCATTCAGCCCTTCAAGCCAGCACCGCCATTCATCGTGATCATGGCTGACCGTCCCCAATCAATAACCCGTGCCTGCCTTCTCCCCATATCCTGTGATTGCACCAGACCCTAAAGCTCTATCTAACTCTCTCTTAAATCCATCCATTTGGACTCCACTGCCCTCTGTGGCAGGGAATTCCACAAATTCACAATTCTCTGGGTGAAAAAGTTTTTTCTCACCTCAGTCTTAAATGGCCTCCCCTTTATTCTAAGACTGTGGCCCCTGGTTCTGGACTCGCCCAACAGTGGAAAACATTTCCTGCATCTAGCCTGTCCAGTCCTTTTATAATTTTATATGTTTCTATAAGACATCCCCTCATCCTTCTAAACTCCAGTGAATACAAGCCTAGTCTTTTCAATCTTTCCTCATATGACAGTCCCTCCATCCCAGGGATCAATCTCGTGAACCTACGCTGCACTGTCTCATTCACAAGGATGTCCTTCCTCAAATTAGGAGACCAAAACTGTACGCAATACTCCAGATGTGGTCTCACCAGAGCCCTATACAACTGCAGAAGAACCTCTCTACTCCTATACTGAAATCCTCTTGTTATGAAGGCCAACATTCCACTAGCTTTCTTCACTGCCTGCTGTACCTGCACCTATCTCCTTCCTAAAAGAATGTCCTTTAATTCTCTATGACGCCTAGTCCTAGACTCACCCACTAGTGGGGTGGAAGATTGCAACCTTCACGTGGTCCGCCCTGTTTTGACATGCAATCAACTCGACGTGCACAAACGGAAGATCAAATAGAACAAGTTGTCCAACAACTTTAGGCTGTGCACGCCACACGGAATAAGATCCACTAGTGGAAACAACCTCTCCACATCCACTCCATTCAAGCCATTCACTATTTGGTACATTTCAATGGCTGGCCTGTAACCATGTATAGTCTTCCCGCTGACTGGTTCACACACAACAAAAGCTTTCCACTGTACCTCTGTACACGTGACAATAAACTAAACTGAGTAAACTGTATTTCTGTTTCTCTCGGTTGAAATCTGGTTTCAATGCTCTCTCCAATATTTGTCTCCTACTTGCTTGTGCATTCGGAAACATCATCAGCAGTGGACATGTAGCTAACTGCTGGCAAATCCCAACGCTGCTGTATTTCCATGAAGGTCAAACTTTTCTCTGCATACATTTTGAAATGCAGTCACTGCATTTGCAAGGCAGTTACGCTCGACTGAAAGTCAACATCGTGCAAAGGGAACAAAGAATGTACAACTTAGAATAGAGCCTGCGGACTGAACATCGTGGAGCTTGCCGACCCTTGGTTTAGGGATAGACTTTGGGAGCTCCAAACCTCAGGAGCTTCGACCACCCCGACACGGGAGCTTCATCGCCCCGACGCGGGAGCTTCATCGCCCCGACACGGGAGCTTCATCGCCCCGACACGGGAGCTTCGACCGCCCCGACACGGGAGCTTCCACCGCCCCGACACGGGAGCTTCATCACCCCGACACGGGAGCTTCCACCGCCCCGACACGGGAGCTTCATCACCCCGACACGGGAGCTTTCCACCGCCCCGACGCGGGAGCTTCATCGCCCCGACACGGAGCTTCATCGCCCCGACACGGGAGCTTCCACCGCCCCGACACGGGAGCATCGACCGCCCCGACACGGGAGCTTCATCGCCCCGACACGGGAGCTTCATCACCCCGACACGGGAGCTTCCACCGCCCCGACACGGGAGCTTCATCGCCCCGACACGGGAGCTTCCACCGCCCCGACACGGGAGCTTCATCGCCCCGACACGGGAGCTTCATCGCCCCGACACGGGAGCTTCCACCGCCCCGACACGGGAGCTTCATCGCCCCGACACGGGAGCTTGACCGTCCCGACACGGGAGCTTCATCGCCCCGACACGGGAGCTTCCACCGCCCCGACACGGGAGCTTCCACCGCCCCGACACGGGAGCTTCATCGCCCCGACACGGGAGCTTCATCGCCCCGACACGGGAGCTTCCACCGCCCCGACACGGGAGCTTCATCACCCCGACACGGGAGCTTCCACCGCCCCGACACGGGAGCTTCATCACCCCGACACGGGAGCTTGACGTCCCGACACGGGAGCTTCCACCGCCCCGACACGGGAGCTTCATCACCCCGACACGGGAGCTTCAACCGCCCCGACACGGGAGCTTCATCGCCCCGACACGGGAGCTTGACCGTCCCGACACGGGAGCTTCATCGCCCCGACGCGGGAGCTTCATCGCCCCGACGCGGGAGCTTCATCGCCCCGACGCGGGAGCTTCATCGCCCCGACACGGGAGCTTCCACCGCCCCGACACGGGAGCTTCATCGCCCCGACACGGGAGCTTCATCGCCCCGACACGGGAGCTTGACCGTCCCGACACGGGAGCTTCATCGCCCCGACACGGGAGCTTCCACCGCCCCGACACGGGAGCTTCATCGCCCCGACACGGGAGCTTGACCGTCCCCGACACGGGAGCTTCATCGCCCCGACACGGGAGCTTCATCGCCCCGACACGGGAGCTTCATCGCCCCGACACGGGAGCTTCCACCGCCCCGACACGGGAGCTTCATCGCCCCGACACGGGAGCTTCACCGCCCCGACACGGGAGCTTCATCGCCCCGACACGGGAGCTTCATCGCCCCGACACGGGAGCTTCATCGCCCCGACACGGGAGCTTCAACCGTCCCGACACGGGAGCTTCATCGCCCCGACACGGGAGCTTCATCACCCCGACACGGGAGCTTCATCGCCCCGACACGGGAGCTTCATCGCCCCGACACGGGAGCTTCACCGCCCCGACACGGGAGCTTCATCGCCCCGACGCGGGAGCTTCATCGCCCCGACACGGGAGCTTCAACCCCCCGACACGGGAGCTTCATCGCCCCGACACGGGAGCTTCATCGCCCCGACACGGGAGCTTCATCGCCCCGACACGGGAGCTTCCACCGCCCCGACACGGGAGCTTCCACCGCCCCGACACGGGAGCTTCCACCGCCCCGACACGGGAGCTTCATCGCCCCGACACGGGAGCTTCATCGCCCCGACACGGGAGCTTCATCGCCCCGACACGGGAGCTTCACCGCCCCGACACGGGAGCTTCATCGCCCCGACACGGGAGCTTCCACCGCCCCGACACGGGAGCTTCACCGCCCCGACACGGGAGCTTCCACCGCCCGCCCCGACACGGGAGCATCATCGCCCCGACACGGGAGCTTCCAGCCTTTCCCCGCCCGGATCAAGGAGCTTCCACCGCCCCGACACGGGAGCTTCATCGCCCCCGACACGGGAGCTTCACCGCCCCGACACGGGAGCTTCATCGCCCCGACACGGGAGCTTCGATTGCTGGCTGCAGGAGCTTCTACCGCCCCGGTTGCAGATGGTTCAACTGCCCCGACCACGGGGGAAAAAAGGAGAGAAGAAGATAATACGTTATTGCCTTCCATCACAGTGCGGAATGTGGAGGAGTCGCTGTGGTGGATGTGGATGTTATATTCTATGTAGTTGTGTGTCTTTTTGCTTTATTGGTATGACTGTATGGCAAACCAAATTCCTCGTATGTTTTTACATACTTGGCTAATAAATTAATTACAATTAATTGCAAAATATACATATGGGTTTGGTAAAATTTTAAATTCTCCCTAGTGTATAGGCTAGTGTTAGTGTACGGGGTGAGCGCTGGTTGACATGGACTCGCTGGGCCGAAGGCATATTTCCGTGCTGTATCTCTGAAGTAACTGAAATAACAGAGAAATGCATACATGCTACAGCTTTACAGGGAACAAGAACTTATGTCACCAAACAGTACGAAGAATAATAGACAATTTTTTTTTTTTAATTACACATTTTTTTTATTTGGCATAAATTGACACAAAATGCTGGAGTAACTCAGCGGGACAGGCAGCATCTCTGGAGAGAAGGAATGGGTGACGTTTCAGGTCGAGACCCATCTTCTATCTTTAGTTCGAGATTCAAGATTCAAGAGAGTTTATTGTCACGTGTCCCTGACAGGACAATGACATTCTTGCTTTGCTTCAGCACAACAGAACATAGTAGGCATTGACCACAAGACTTTAGATTAGTTGAATTTGGTTTTGTTTAGAGATATAGCGTGGAAACAGGCCCTTGGCCCACCGCGTCGACCAGCAACCCCCCCCACACAATATCACTATTCCCTACACACACTAGGGACAATTTACACTTACACCAAGCCAATTAACACACAAACCTGTACGTCTTTGGAGTGTGGGAGGAAACCAAAGATCTCGGACCAACGCAGTCACGGGGAGAACGTACAAACTCCGTACAGTCAGCACCCATAGTCAGGATCGAACCTGGATCTCTGGCGCTGTGAGCATTGTAAGGCAGCACTTCTCCCGCTGCGCCACCACAGCTCTAAGCTGATCAAAATGTTTCCTCCATTTCCTGCAGTACCTCTGTGGAATTTGTTTCCAATAAATTGGTGCTTCAGGGAGCCACAGACCTTAAGGGAGACCAGGTTAACAGCTCATAGAGGAACCGAATCATCTGTACATTCTCCAAACAATCCAAGTGCAATGGGAAGGTGGTAGAACGACATATACTGCAGAGAGACACAAAAAGCTGGAGTGATTCAGCGGGCTAGGCAGTTTCTCTGGAGGAAAGGAATAGGTGACGTTTCGGATCAAGATCCTTCTTCAGTTTGAGATTCAGAGGCCATTGTTAGCTGTGGGCTAGGTGAAAATGTGTTATAGACAATGAAACTGAACAAGACAACTTTGAGCCTCGTACAACGACATGGGTGGGGGAGGGATGGAGAGAGAGGGAAACTTGAAGTTAGAAGAATCAATACCAGCTGCTGGGTTGTAAGCTGCCCAAGCGAAAAAGTTAGAGGTGCTGTTCCACCAATTTGAGTTAAAGCCCTGTCCCACTGTACGAGTTCATTCAAGACTTCTCCCGAGTTTGCCCTGATTCGAACTCGGAGATTTACGGTAATGGTCGCTCGTAGGGCTCTCGTGGACATTTTTCAACGTTGTTGAAAAGTTCTTCACGAGCTTACCGCGTTTCCCGAGTACCTGCCGTTAGCGTTACGAACCGCTAAGAGACGTCCCCGAGCTCCGACGTACCCGCTACGTACATTCTACGTGCTTCCACGAGTTTGATTTTTTTTTTAAACTCGGGAGAGCCCTTGAATGAACTCGTACAGTGGGACAGGCCTATTAGGCCCCACTGACAATGGACGAGGCCTAGGACAGAAAGGTCAGTGTGGGAATGGGAGAGAGAGTTAAAGTGTTTGGCAACCGGGAAATCAGGTAGGTTTAGGCGGACTGAGCGAAGGTGTTCAGTGAATCTGCCGAGAGGTTTTCTTGATAAATTCTCCGTGGACTTGATGAAACCTTTCCCACCTTTAACACGGGCAGAGTGATGTCTTTATGAGCAGCGCTATCAATTGATATTCATTGTGCACGCACTAGTGTGTGCGTGTCAGTCTGCGTGTGTGTGAACCAACATGGTTGCCTTTCTCTGCAAATATCTGCAGAGACAAGGGGCCTATGAAAGTCCTATTTGTGAGTGCTTATGTACCATGACATTAAGCTGTCACAAAAGCCAGTGGGTGGTAAGAATTGAAATCTATAATTGCCAGTGGCCCCCAGGCTTTCAAAAATTTTAAATAGGTTATTAGCTTTTAAACACTAGGAGCTGAGAGTTATCAAGCTGACTAGTTGACAGAAGGAAGGGTAAAATCACCAGGGAGCCCACCTCAGCTCACCAGACCGCAGCTGCGTTGAGATTGTGGAGATGTCTACAGAGAGGCACCTGTCCTTTCGTGTGTGTATGTGTGTGTGTGTGTGTGCGCGCGTGTGTGTGTGTGTGTGTGTGTGTGTGTGTGTGTGTGTGCATTGTGTGTGTGTGTGTGTGTGTGTGTGTGTGTGTGTGTGTGTGTGTGTGTGTGTGTGTGTGTGTGTGTGTGTGTGTGTGTGTGTGTGTGTGTGTGTGTGTGTGTGTGTGTGTGTTTGCGCATGCGTGTGTATGCGTGTGTGTCCGTGTGTGCGCGTGTGTGTGTGTATGCATGTGCGCGCGCCGTGTGCACGTGTGTGTCTGGGTGTGTGTGCGCCTGTGTGGTGCACGCGCGTTTATGTGTGTGTGTGTGTGTGCGCCTGTGTGTGTGTGTGTGTGTGCGCCTGTGTGTGTGTGCGCGCCTGTGTGTGTGTGCGCGCCTGTGTGTGTGTGTGTGTGTGTGTGTGTGTGTTTGCGCATTGCGTGTGTATGGTGTGTGTTGTGTGTATGCATGTATGCGCGCGCGTGTGTGTATGCATGTGTGCTGCGCGCGCGTGTGTGTGTGTCTGGGTGTGTGTGTGCGTGTGTGTGTGTGTGTGTCCGTGTGTGTGTCCATGTGTGTGTGCAGTTGTGTGGCATACGTGTGCACATGTGTGTGTATGTGTGCATGTGTTTATGTGTGCGTGCACTTGTGTGCATGAGTGTGCAATACGTGTGTATGTATGTGTGTATGTGGGTGTATGTTGTGTGCATGTGTGCGTGTGCCATGTGTGTACGTGTGTGCGTACGTGTGTATGCATGTGTGTGTGTATGCGTGCTTGCGAGTGTGTACGTGTGAGTGTGCGTATGTTTATGTATGTGTGTTGTGTGTGTGAGTGTGAGTGTGCGTGTGCGTGTGTGCGTGTGCGTGTGCGTGTGCGTGTTGCGTTGTGCGTGTGTTTTATGTGTGTGTGTGTGTGCTGACAACGTGCAAGAGAAAGCTGTGATTAAACTGCAACATTGTACCATAAAACAAAACAAAGGCAGGCAGTCTTGTGAGAAGTGTATTTTGTGCATACGTTTGATTTCCTCAGAATAGGATGTAGGGGAGGGATCTGCGTAACTACACAAGAAAATGTATGTTAATATATTTAAATGTGATGGGCCGAATGACTTAATTCTGCTCCTAGAACTTAGGAACAAGTCTCATGTCTCCATGCAACATCTGGGATTTATTGGTGGCCTATGGGCCTATTACTGGGCTATGTTGCTCCATGACTAATTCTCTCACCTCACAGATGTAGACACAAGGAACTGCAGATGTTGGCTAATACCAAAGACAGACATAAAATGCTAAAGTAACTCAGCGACTCAGGCAGCATTTCTGGAAAAATAGGAGGGGTGACGTTTCGGGTCAGGGCCCTTCTTCAGATCTTCTTATAGATTTCCAAAATTCTTCTTTGATTTTACCAAACTCCAATCAATGGAAGTTGGAAATTGCCAACAGTTCATTGATTGGCATTAGATTGGTCTGCCAACCTTTAGCTGGAGGGCGCTAAACCTGTGGAATTCATTGCCACCAACGGCTGTAAAGGCCAGAACATTGGGTAGACTCAAAGCACAGGTTGATAGGTTTGTGATTAGTAAGGGCGTCAAAGGTTGCTCCACTCAACACCCAAAAATGTGTAGCCTCCCTTTGACCTGGTATTTTGTTGGTTCACATAGAAACATAGAAACATAGAAAATAGGTGCAGGAGCAGGCCATTCGGCCCTTCGAGCCTGCACCACCATTCAATATGATCACGGCTGATCATCCAACTCAGTATCCTGTACCTGCCTTCTCTCCATACCCCCTGATCCCTTTAGCCACAAGGGCCACATCTAATTCTCTCTTAAATATAGCCAATGAACTGGCCTCAACTACCTTCTGTGGAAATTTAGTGGGCCGAATGGTCTAATTCTGCTCCTACAGAATGTCTTACTGTTTGGTCTTATGGTTTAGTCTCGCCATTACTTTTAATTGCAAATTTTGGAACAATACTTCAATACCTTGAGTCCCGATGAAGAGTCTTGACCCAAAATGTCATCTATTCCATTTCTCCAGGGATGCTGCCTAAACCTCTGAGTTCCTCCGGGATTTTGTGTCCATTGCATTAATAAATTTATAACGATAGAATTTAAAATTCTATTGTGTAGGAAGGAACTGCAGATGCTGGTTTATACCAAAGATAGGCAAAAAGTAGTGGATCAGGCAGCATCTCTGGTGAAAAAGGAATAGGTGATGTTTTGGGTCGGAACCCTTCTTCAGATCTTGAAGAAGGAACTAGGAGTCTGAAGAAGGGTCGCGACCCGAAACGTCGCCCATCCCTTTTCTCCAGAGATAGAGAGTCGTAGAGTGATACAGTGTGGAAACCGGCCCTTTGGCCCAACTCATCCACACGGGCCAACAGTGTCCGCGTTGAGCCCGACTTGAGTTTGGGGCGGCACGGTGGCGCAGTGGTAGAGTTGCTGCCTCACAGCGCCAGAGACCGGGTTCAATCCTGACCCCGGGCACTGTCTGTATGGAGTTTGTACGTTCTCCCCGCGACCCGCGTGGATTTTCCCCGGGTGCTCCGGTTTCCTCCCACACTCCCAAATGACGTACGGGATTGTAGGTTAATTGGCTTCGGTAAAAATTGTAAATTGTCCCCGGTGTGTGTCGGATAGTGTTAGCGTGCGGGGTGATCGCTGGCCGGCGCGGACCCGGTGGGCCGAAGGGCCCGTTTCCACGCTGTACCACTAAAGTCCAAGGAAATTTAGTACGAAGAGTCGTAAAGTGATACAGTGTGGAAATAGGCCCTTCGGCCCAACTCACCCACACCGGCCAACAATGTCCCAGCTACCCTAGTCCCACTTGCCTGCGCTTGGCTCGTAACCATCCAAACCTGTCCTATCCATGTACCTGTCCAAAAGTTTCTTAAACAATGGGATAGTCCCAGCCTCAACTACCTCCTCTGGCAGCTTGTTCCTTACACCCACCACCCTCTGTGTGAAAAAGTTACCCCTCGGATTCCTATTAAATTTTCCCCCCTTCACCTTGAACCTATGTTCTCTGGTCCTCGATTCCCCTACGCTGGGTAAAAGACTCTGTGCATCTACCCAATTTATTCCTCTCATGATTTTATACACCTCTATAAGATCTCCCCTCATCCTCCTGCGCTCCATGGAATAGAGACCCAGCCTAAATCTCTCTCTGTAGCTCACGCCCTCTAGTCCTGGCAAATTCTTCGTAAATCTTTTCTGAACCCTTTCAAGCCTGACAATATCTTTCCTATAACATGGTGCTCAGAACTGAATATTCTAAATGCGGTCTCACCAACATCTTATACAACTGCAACATGACCGCCCAACTTCTGTACTCAATACTCTGACTGATGAAGGCCAAAAGCCTTTTTGACCACCTCATCTACCTGCGACTCGACCTTCAAGGAACCATACACCAGTACTCCTAGATCCCTCTGCTCTACAACACTACCCAGGGGCCTACCATTCACTGTGTAGGCCCTGCCCTTGTTCGACGTCCCAAAATGCAACACCTCACACTCCTCTGTATTGAATGCCATCAACCATTCCTCCGCCCACCTGGCCAATCGATCCAGATCCTGCTGCAATCGTTCACAACCATCTTCACTATCTGCAAAACCACTCACTTTTGTATCATCAGCAAATTTGCTAATCTTGCCCTGTATGTTCTCACCCAAATCATTGATGTAGATGCAGCCTGGCCCACTGAGTTACTCCAGCACTTTGTGTCTGTGCTTTTTCATGTTGTATGTTCTTAAAGATTCTATAGACTGAAATGATGAGACGACATAACTTTGATGAAACTCAGCTCGTTATTGTGTCCAACAAAGGTACTGGGCAGCACGGTGGCGCAGCGGAGCAGTTGCTGACCCTGGTTTCATCATGACCTCGGGCACTGTCTGTACGGAGTTTGTACCTTCTCCCCGTGAGTTTTCTGCGTGGGTTTTCTCCAGGATGGCCTGTTTCATCCCACACTCCAAAGACGTACAGGGTTTGTAGGTTAATTGGCTTGGTATAATTGTAAACTGTCCCTAGTGGGTGTAGGATAGTGACAGTATTTGTGCGCAGGGATCACTGGCCGGTGGGGACTCGATGGGCTGAAGGGCGTGTTTCCGAGCTGCGTCTCCAAACCAAACTAAAAGTAAACGAAGATCAGCGGCTGGATCTGTGAACTAAGACCTCCCACACTCTTCCAGGAACTATGCCAAAAGATATTTTCCCACCCTCCATTTAATGACATCACCCACTTAGATGCCATTTCATCATGAAGTCCTCAGCACAGCTCAGTTAGATTCTCGCAGGATGTCAGTCTGAAAAATAAGTAATGGAAGTTACAAAAAAAAAAGGCTATCTTATGTTTAGGTTCAACAGAAAAGCGTAGACTTGAGTTTGGCGGCACTGTGGCGCAGCGGTAGAGTTGCTGCCTCACAGCGCCAGGGACCCGGGTTCAATCCCCATCTCGGGCGCTGTTTGTACGTTCTCCCCGCGACCCGCGTGGGTTTTCCCCCGGGTGCTCCGGTTTCCTCCCGCATTCCCAAAAGACGTACGGGTTTGTAGGTTAATTGGCTTCGGTAAAAATTGCAAATTGTCCCCGGCGTGTGTAGGACGGTGTTAGCGTGCGGGGTGTTCGCTGGCCGGCGCGGACCCGGTGGGCCGAAGGCGCCTGTGTCCGTGCTGTACCACTAAAGTCTAAAGAAATTCAGCACGAAAATACTGCGCTTCAACAAATTAAAAGCACAGTGCCAAAAGTCAGAGTCCCCCTTTAGAGAGAGTCTCCGAGACTTTCTCACAACAGTTAAAGCGACAGCGCATAAATAAATAAATAAAACATCTGGGCAGACAAGGGTATTTTTACTGTGTGGACAGCTTGCTGCTCAACAGCAAGCCAGATAAGGAAGACTGGCCCAGCCGTTATATGTTGGAAGTATTAATAACACAGACGGAACATGGCGTGTCTGCACTGGAGAGATGATTGATTCCATGTTCCCACGAAATGGACTTTAAACCGTGTTCACTGTACGGGGATTGCTCTGAACTTTGGTTGATGGGAGTGCTCCCGTTGCATCGGAACTTAGAAACATTGAAAACAGCTGCAGGAGGAGGCCATTTGGCCCTTCGAGCCAGCACCGCCATTCATTGTGATCATGGCTGATCATCCCCAATCAATAACCCGTGCCTGCCTTCTCCCCATATCCCTTGACTCCACTAGCCCCTAGAGCTCTGTCTAACTCTCTCTTAAATCCATCCAGTGATTTGACCTCCACTGCCCTCTGTGGCAGGGAATTCCACAAATTCACAACTCTCTGGGTGAAAACGTTTTTTCTCACCTCAGTCTTAAATGACCTCCCCTTTATTCTAAGACTGTGGCCCCTGGTTCTGGACTCGCCCAACATTGAGCACATTTGTCCTGTATCCAGCTTGTCCAAGCCTTTTATAATTTTATATGTTTCTATAAGATACCACCTCATCCTTCTAAACTCCAGTGAATACAAGCCTAGTCTTTTCAGTCTTTCCTCATGTGACAGTCCCACCATCCCTGCCTCAATCACAAGGATGTCCTTCCTCAAATTAGGAGACCAAAACTTTTCACAATACTCCAGATGGCTGATCATCCACAATCAGTAACCCGTGCCTGCCTTCTCCCTATATCACTTGATTTGGCGAGCCCTTAGAGCTCTATCTAACTAGAGATTTGGACTGAATTATTTCAAACTGAATGCTTTTGCTGACATTAAGGCTAAGGATGTAACTCTGATGCTTGGCACGAACCGCGTTTCGCAGCAACCATTCCTGCAAGGGCATTTCGTTTCGCGTGGTTTGGTTCAGAGATTCAGCGCAGGTACACGGGCCCTTCAGCCCACCGAGTTCACACTAGCACTATCCCACACACTGGGGTCATCGAATCATCCAGTGTGGAACCAGGCCGAGAGGCCCAACTTGCCCACACCGGCCAACATGTCCAATCTACCCTATCCCACCTGCCTGCATTTGCTCCACATCCCTCCAACCCTGTCCTATCCCATGCGCCCGTCCGAACGTTTCTTAAATGTCGCAATAGTCCCTGCCTCAACTACCTCCTCTGGCGGCTCATTCCATACATTCACCACGCTTCGTGTGAAAGAGACACCCGTCAGCTTCCAGGCTCCCCCCCCCCCCCCTCCCCTCTCCACCCTTACATTCAGTCTGAAGATGGGGTCTCGACCTGAAACATTCCCTATCCATATTCTCCAGGGATGCTGCCTGACCCTCTGAGTAACTTTAGTACCATGTGTTCTTTTGTGTGTTCACCGGTATCTGTAGTTCTTTGTTTCTACATGTCAGGAAATTGAACCTTTTGTTCTTGTCACCGTATGTCATGTTGTTACTTGTGGGCGGAGCACCAAGGCAAATTCCTTGTATGTGAATACTTGGCCAATAAACTTACTTACTTGTTATTTTGTGGTGCATCTGTAGAGTTGACACTTTAAAGCGACAGTGTCCCGGGTTCAATCCTGACGACGGGCACTGTTCGTGCGGAGTTTGTACGTTCTCCCTGTGACCGCAAAGGTTTTTTCCGGGAGCTCCGGTTTCCGCCCACACTCCAAAGACGTGCAGGTTTGTAGATTAATTGGCTTCTGTGAATTGTTCCTAATGTGTAGGGCCGTACTAGTGTATGGGGTGAGCGCCGGTCGGTGCGGACTGGGTGGGCTGAAGGGCCTGTTCCCACGCTGTATCTCCAAAGTAAACATAGATGCACCACAATCTCGAAGACGCAGAGATGTACTTTTAGTTTTTTAGTTTAGTTTAGCGTACAAAGTAGCCAGAAAAAGCAGCATACCAGAGGACTGGGAGAAATTCAGAGACCAGCAGAGGAGGACAAAGGGCTTAATTAGGAAAGGAAAAATAGATTATGAAAGAAAAACTGGCAGGGAACATAAAAACTGACTGCAAAAGTTTTTATAGATATGTGAAGAGAAAGAGGTTAGTTAAAACAAATGTAGGTCCCTTGCAGTCAGAAACAGGGTGAGTTGATCATGGGGAACAAGGATATGGCGGACCAATTGAATAACTACTTTGGTTCCGTCCTTCACTAAGGAAGGACATATATAATCTGCCTGAAATGCAGGGACTGTGGGTCAAAGGAGGAATTGAGTGAAATCCAGGTCAGTCGGGAAGGTGGGTGTTGGGTAAATTGAATAGATTAAAGGTCCCGATAAATCCCCAGGGCCAGATAGGCCTGCATCCCAGAGTACTTAAGGGAAGTAGCTCAGGAAATAGTGGATGCATTAGTGATAATCTTTCAAAACTCTTTAGATTCTGGAGTAGTTCCTGAGGATTGGTGGGGTAGCAAATGTTAACCCTCTTTTTAAGAAGGGAGGGAGAGAGAAAACGGGGTTAATTACAGACCAGTTAGTCTAACATCGGTAGTGGGGGAAACTGCTAGAGTCAGTTATTAAAGATGGGATAGCAGCACATTTGGAAAGTGGTGAAATCATTGGACAAAGTCACAGCATGGATTTAACAGAAAAGGTTAAATCATGTCTGACAAATCTTGTGGAATTTTTCGAGGATGTAACTAGTAGCGTGATAAGGGAGAACCAGTGGATTGGTATATCTGGACTTCCAGAAGGCTTTCGACAAGGTCCCACATAAGAGATTAGTATACAAACTTAAAGCATACGGTATTAGGGGTTCAGTATTGATGTGGATAGAGAACTGGCTGGCAAACAGGAAGCAAAGAGTAGGAGTAAACGGGTCCTTTTCACAATGGCAGGCAGTAACTAGTGGGGGTACCGCAGGGCACAGTGCTGGGACCCCAGCTATTTACAATATATATTAATGATCTGATGAGGGAATTGAAGGCAATATCTCCAAGTTTGCGGATGACACTAAGCTGGGGGGCAGTGTTTCGCTGTGAGGAGGATGCTAGGAGACTGCAAGGTGACTTGGATAGGCTGGTGAGTGGGCAAATGTTTTTTTTTGGCAGATGCAGTATAATGTGGGATAAATGTGAGGTTTATCCACTTTGGTGGCAAAAACAGGAAAGCAGACTATTATTTAAATGGTGGCCGATTAGGAAAAAGGGGAGATTGCAGCGAGACCTGGGTGTCATGGTACACCAGTCATTGAAAGTAGGCAGGGGGGTACACAAAAAGCTGGAGAAACTCAGCGGGTGCAGCAGCATCTAAGGAGCGAAGGAGATAGCGACGTTTCGGGTCGGAGACCCTTCTTCAACTGGTCAGGGATCAGGGAAACGAGAGATATAGACGGTTGATGTGGAGAGATAAGGAACAATGAGTGAAAGATATGCAAAAAAGTATCGGTGATAAAGGGAACAAGCCATTGTAAGCTGTTTGTTGGTGTGAAAATGAGAAGCTAGTGCGACTAGGGTGGGGGAGAGATAGAGATAGAGGGAATGCCAGGGCCCGAGGGCTGAGGGAGAAGGTGGGAAGGGGAGGAGACAGCAAGGGTTTAACAGAATTGAGAAAATTTCATATTCAAGCCCAAAGGATGCAGACTCCCCAAGCGGAATATGAGTGCTGTTCCTCCAGCTTGCGTGTTGCTCACTCTGGCCCGTGGAGGAGGCCCAGGACCGAGAGGTCGGAATAAGTTGGAATGGGAGGGGGAGTTGAAGTGCTGAGCCACCGGGAGGTCGGGTTTGGTTATTGCGGACCGAGCGGAGTGTGTTCGGCGAAGCGATCGCCAAGCCTCCGCTTGGTCTCCACCGATATAGATCATCTGGCATCTGGAGCAGCGGATGCAGTAGATGAGGTTGGAGGAGGTGCAGGTGAACCTCTGTCGGACCTGGAAGGACCTGCTTGGGTCCCTGAAAGGAGTGGAGGGGGGGAGGTGAAGGGACAAAGTGTTGCATTTCTTGCGGTTGCAAGGGAAAAGTGCCCGGGGAAGGGGTAGAGTGGGAGGGGGAGGGAAGAATGGACAAGGGAGTTGCGGAGGGAGCGGTCTTTGCGGAAGGCAGACAGGGGGGGAGATGGGAAGATGTGGCGGGTGGAGGGTCACGTTGGAGGTGGCGAAACTGGCGGAGGACTATATGTTGTATTTGCCGCTGGTGGGTGAAAGGTGAGGACCAGGGGGACTCTGCCCTGTTTGCGAGTGGGGGAATGGGAGCGAGGGCAGTGTTGCGGGGTATGGAGGAGACCCTGGTGCGAGCCTCATCAATAGTGGGGGAGGGAATCCCGTTCTCTGAAGAATGAGGCCATTTGTGATGACCTGGTGTGGAACACCTCATCTGGGAGCAGATGCGGCGTAGACGGAGGAATTGGGAATAGGGGATGGAGTCCTTACAGGAAGCAGGGTGGGAGGAAGAGTAGTCCAGGTAGCTGTGGGAGTCAGTAGGTTTGTAGTGGATGTCGGTCAGGAGCGTATCACCTGCAATAGAGATGGTGAGGTCAAGGAATGGTAGGGAAGTGTCGGAAATGGGTCCAAGTGTATTTGAGTGCCGGATGGAAGTTGGTGGTGAAATGAATGAATGAAGTCAGTCAGTTTGTGTGTGGGTGCAGGAGGTGACACCAAAGCAGTCGTCGATGTAACGGAGGTAGAGGTCGGGGATGGGGCCCTGGTACGCCGAGAACAAGGATTGTTCGACGTACCCAACAAAGAGGCAAGCGTAGCTGGGTCCCATGCGTGTCCCCATAGCTAACGCTTGTGTTTGGAGGAAAATGGGAGGAATCAAAAGAGAAGTTATTGAGGGTGAGGACCAACTCTGCTAGGCGGAGGAGGGTGTCAGTGGACGGGTATGGGTTGCTCCTCTGGTCGAGGAAGAACCGGAGGGCTTTGAGACCGTCCTGGTGGGGGATGGAGGTGTAGAGTGACTGGACGTCCATGGTAAAGATGAGAGGATGGGGCCTGGAGAATGGAATGCACGGAGCCGACGGAGAGTGTCTGAGGTGTTGTCGTCGATGTAACGGAGGTAGAGGTCGGGATGTGGGCCCTGGTACGCCGAGAACAAGGATTGTTCGACGTACCCAACAAAGAGGCAAGCGTAGCTGGGTCCCATGCGTGTCCCCATAGCTTACGCCTTGTGTTTGGATGAAATGGGAGGAATCAAAAGAGAAGTTATTGAGGGTGAGGACCAACTCTGCTAGGCGGAGGAGGGTGTCAGTGGACGGGTATGGGTTTGCTCCTCTGGTCGAGGAAGAACCGGAGGGCTTTGAGACCGTCCTGGTGGGGGATGGAGGTGTAGAGTGACTGGACGTCCATGGTAAAGATGAGAGGATGGGGGCCTGGAGAATGGAATGCACGGAGCCGACGGAGAGTGTCTGAGGTGGGCATTGAAAGTAGGCATGCAGGTGCAGCAGGCAGTGAAAAAAGCGAATGGTATGTTAGCTTTCATATCAAAAGGATTTGAGTACAGGAGCAGGGAGGTTTCTACTTCAGTTTGTACAGGGTCTTGGTGAGACCACACCTGGAGTATTGCGTGCAGTTTTGGTCTCCAAATCTGAGGAAGGACATTATTGCCATAGAGGGAGTGCAGAGAAGGTTCACCAGACTGATTCCTGGGATGTCAGGACTGTCTATATGAAGAAAGACTGGTTATATACTCTCTGGAATTTAGGAGATTAAGAGGGGATCTTATAGAAACTTACAAAATTCTTTGTTTTCTTAAGGGGTTGGACAGGCTAGATGCAGGAAGATTGTTCCCGATGTTGGGAGTCCAGGACATGGGTCACAGCTTAAGGATAAGGGGGAAATCCTTTAAGACCGAGATGAGAAAGACTTTTTTCACACAGAGAGTGGTGAGTCTCTGGAACTCTCTGCCACAGAGGGTAGTTGAGGCCAATTCATTGGCTATATTTAAGAGTGAGTTGGATGTGGCCCTTGTGGCTAAGGGGATCAGAGGTATGGAGAGAAGGCAGATACGGGATACTGAGTTGGATGATCAGCCATGATCATATTGAATGGCGGTGCAGGCTCGAAGGGCTGAATGGCCTACTCCTGCACCTAATTTCTATGTTTCTATGTTTCTAGTTTTTTAGTTTAGTTTAGAGATACAGCGAGGAAACAGGCCCTTCGGCCCACCAAGTCCGTACCGACCAGCGATCCCCGCACATTAACACTACCCTACACACCAGGGACAATTTTACATTTATACCAAGCCAATTTACCTACAAACTTGTACCCTCTGAACCTTCTGAATTTTGTGGTCGGCAGGGCAGTACTCTGCATATCGCCAGCTTGGACAATTTAACATTTTTATCAAGCCAATTAAACAAGCCAATTAACCTACAAACCTGCACGTCTTTGGAGTGTGGGAGGAAACCGAAGATCTCGGAGAAAACCCACGCGGGTCACGGGGAGAACGTACAAACTCCGTACGGACAGCGCCCGCAGTCGGGATCGAACCCGGATCTCTGGCGCTGCATTTCGCTGTAAAGCAGCAACTCTACCGCTGCGCCACCGTGACCGCCCCTGTACGTCTTTGGAGCGTGGGAGGAAACCGAAGATCTCGGAGAAAACCCACGCAGGTCACGGGGAGAAGTACAAACTCCGTACGGACAGCGCCCGCAGTCGGGATCGAACCCCTGCCTCTGGCGCTGTGAGTGCTGTGAGGCAGCCGCTCTGCCGCCCTGCGCCCCATTCTGGGATCGCAAGTGCTTACAAGTAGGTGAGGTTTATGAATAGGTCAGTTCTCTCGAAAACATAAACACCGCTTGTTGGCGGAATGATTTTACATGCAAAAATGTGGATTGGTGCCCTGAAGGAATGCAATCTCCAAATGTTCTGGCACAGCAGCTGTACAAACTGTTATTACAACCTCTGGAAATGTTGGTTAGTCACTGACAGCCTGTGTACACAAAACAAAAAATTGCAAAAAAGAAATTAATTCTCTGCAAATTGTACCCATTATCAGCGCATAGTTCCCAGCGACACTGGCTCGACGTTCAATCATAGCCCGGCAACAACAGCACAGTTTCTGATAGACTGCCTTTTACCACATCTTGTTTGGTTAGAGATACAGCGCGAAAACGGCAAAGGGATCCGCGCCGACCAGCGATCCCTGTACACTTGCTCTCTCCCGCACCCCATGGACAGTTTTCAGAAGCCGATTCATCTCCAAACCAGACCGTCTTTGGAGTGTGGGAGGAAACCGGAGCACCCGGAGAAAACCCACGCGGCCCCAGGGAGGACGTACAAACTCCGCGCAGACAGCAGCCGTCGTCAGGATCGAAACGGGGTCTCTGTAAGTCAGCAACTCTACCCGCTGCGCCACCGTGCCGCCCTTAAAGGATTTAGAATTGGCTAGGTATTAGTGGGACTGCCCAATTAGGAGGGTGTTACATAGTTGAGAAAGATGGAGTTTGAGAATTGGACACATGGTTGACAGAAGTGCTGGGGAAACTCAGCTAGTGCAGCAGCATCTATGGAGCGATGGAAATAGGCAACGTTTCGGCCGAAACCCTTCTTCAGACTAAAGAAGGGTTTCGGCCTGAAACGTCGCCTATTTCCTTCGCTCCATAGATGCTGCCGCACCCGCTGAGTTTCTCCAGCACTTTTGTCTACCTTCGATTTTCCAGCATCTGCAGTTCCTTCTTGAACAAATGGTTGACAGCGCTGGCCTTTCCATAGCAATGGGTTTATTGTGTTCATCCATCATTGTCACTTTCTGTCTCCTCATTACATCTGGTACAATATTCCACTAGCCTGACAATTACTCTCTGGCACTCCAGCAGCTCTCGAGCTGTGCCCCTGTGCCACCCAAAGAGTTTTCAGTATGTTTCCAAGAATCATAGTTATTAAGTCATCGAGTCAAACGGAACGGAAATAGGGCCCTCACCCAATTCATTCATGCTGAATTAAGGGCCTGTCCCACTTGCATGCGCTTGCATGCGTTTGGCACGACCAAACGGAAGAGGAGTTCGCGCTAAGTTCGCGCTAAGATCGCAGTAAGTACGCGCTAAGTTTGCGCTAAGTTCGCGCGTGACGTAATTCGCGTCATACTCACCAATCAGCTGGGCAGTAGGCGGCCGACTGAATTTGGGCGTCGCACGGCGTTGGGCGGTGACGTCATCGCGCAACGCCATGCCGGGCGGTGATGTCATCGCGCAACGCCACGCGCTAGGCGTACGCCGTCAAGACGCTGCGTACGCCGTCAAGATGCCTGCGGGCCGACAGGCCGTTGGCGCGCAAAATATTCGGACAGTGCGGGATTTTCGGAGCCCCTGCGCGATGTCGGGACCAGCCCCGCACAACTCCATATGCCTCCGCGCTTCGAAGTGGGACCGGCCCCGCGAGGACCGTACGCCTCAAGCGACTACGTTTGGTCGAGCCAGACGCATGCAATCGCATGCAAGTGGGACAGGCCCTTTAGATGCCCCAACTATGCTCGTCCATTTGCCCTTGTTTGGCCCATATCCTTCTAACCTATCCGATCCATGCATTTTAAATGCGGGTATAGTACCTGCCTCAGCTATTGTGGATCTCTGGAGAACATGGGTAGGTGACGTCTGAAGAAGGGTCGCGGCCCAAACCGTCACTTATCCATGTTCTCCAGAGATGCTGCCTGACCCCGCTGAGCTACTCCGGAACTGTGCGCCCTTTTAAGAATTCCCAGTCTGAAGGAGGGTCTCGACCCGAAACGTCACCCATTCCTTCTCTCCAGAGATGCCGCCTGACCCGCTGAGTTACTCCAGCATTTTGGGGTCCATCTAAGAATCCCATTGCTCTATCTGAGACATATCACAATAAAAACACTCTTGAATCTTGACCGACGAATCCTGACCTTCTGAGTTTCTTCCGCACTTTGTATCCTTTTGAACGCTGCGGACTTGGACTTCACCTGGGAGTGGACCTCACGATTCACGGCTTTCATTTATGGAGCACTCATGAAGTATTTTTCGACTCGTATTCCTCTGCACACTAATGATTGAACGAGTTCAGTTCAGTTTAGTTTATCGTCACGTGTGCAGTGAAAAGCTTTTGTTGCGTGCTCCCCAGTCAGCCCTCAAATCAGCAGAAAGACAAACAAAATTACATGATTAGCGCCAACCGATACATTTAAGAGATAAAGGGCAGCTCCATAAGTGGCAATTTAAACAAGTGTAAAAATATTCGGGTGGCAATTCACAGCAAATTATTTTTGTCCGGCGGCATACCCGGCAGCGGCCCGGCTTCGGCGAGATAAGTAAGATTATTGGCCAAATATTCCACATACATCCTGAGGAATTTGCCTTGGTGCTGCCCACAACTAACAACATGACACAAGGTACAGTGAAAGTTACGAATGACTGAATCAGAAACACTACACATTAATAATAATAATAAAACATTAATGATAAAACACCATTGATCAAGCATGTGAACCAACAAAATACCAGATCATAGGGAGGCTACAGATTTTTGGCTGTTGAGTAGAGCAACTACTCGTGGATAAAAACTGTTTTTTTCTGTCTGGTGTGCAAAGAGATATGCAAAGAGTGGCCACATAAAGGGCACCAACAATGTTACAAAGTATCCCGCGCCAGGTCCTCCTTTGTTCTCCTCATGCCGATCCCCCCCCCCAAACCGGGTACCACTTTGTTCTTCCCCCCTCTCCCTTTCCGCTAGTCTCCCCACGCTGGGTACCCCTTTATTCTTGCCCCCCCTCCTCTCCCCCCCCCCCCCCCCCCCCACGCCAGTTCCCCCCATCTGAAACCCCCCCCACACCGCGTCCCCGTTTGTTCTTCCCTTAACTAACCGGTGAGGTCCAGGTTGGCTGTGACGGGGAACGTGTGACTTGTGCTCATCTCAAGCCTTGAAGTACAGTTCTCACTCTGCTGTGACTGCCAAGAACGATAAATCTTTCCCGTGGAGATTAGCCCTGCTGAATGTTCTCTGTAATTACTACTGTCTCGCCGTTCCGCATTGTGCTTAATGGTCTTTGAGATTATTTATTGGTAGTTACGCAGCTAAAAACAGATTTGAGAAAGGCACAATGATCATTAGTCCACACACCTCCTCCGCGTCAGGACTGAGGCAAAACAAGGGGCCTGTTTTCGACAAGTCAGAGAAAATAACCCAGAAATATTAATATCCCGCAGATGCTGGAAATCTGAAAGAAAACCGATTGATGATGGAAATTCTCAACAGGTCACTGAGCCGGTTTAGTTTAGTTTAGTTTAGAGAAGCAGTGTGACACACAGGCCCTTCAGCCCACCAAGTCCGTGCTGACCAGCGATACCAGTACACTAGCACTAGCACTAGCACTATCCTACGCAATAGAGACAATTTACTATTTGGTACAAGGTTAATTCCCGGGATGGCGGGACTGTCATATGCTGAGAGAATGGAGCAGCTGGGCTTGTACACTCTGGAGTTTAGAAGGATGAGAAGGGATCTCATTGAAACATATAAGATTGTTAAGGGCCTGGACATGCTAGAGGCAGGAAACATGTTCCCGATGTTGGGGGAGTCCAGAACCAGGGGCCACAGTTTGAGAATAAGGAGTAAGCCATTTAGAACGGAGACAAGGAAACACTTTTTCTCACAGAGAGTGGTGAGACTGTGGAATTCTCTGCCTCAGAGGGCGGTGGAGGCAGGTTCTCTGGATGCTTTCAAGAGAGAGCTAGATGGGGCTCTTAAAAATAGCGGAGTCAGGGGATATGGGGAGAAGGCAGGAGCGAGGTACTGATTGTGGATGATCAGCCATGATCACATTGAATGGTGGTGCTGGCTCGAAGGGCCAAATGGCCTGCTCCTGCACCTATTGTCTATTGTCTATCTTTACTGATGGCAATTAACATACAAACCTGCACGCCCGTGGAATATAGGAGAAAACCGGAGCATCCAGAGAAAACCCACATGGTCACAGGGAGAAGGTACATATTCCATACAGACAGCCCCTGTAGTCAGGATCGAACCCGGGTCTCTGGCGCTGTAAGGCGGCAACTCTACCGCAGCGCCATCGTGTCGCCCTGATGATGCTGCTCCAGCTGGTGCCTTTGTGAAATACTTTATCACGGATGTGAAAATGTTCATCCACAGCGCACACCTCCAGATTCAGGGGCATTCTTCCCAGCTGTATTCAGGCCTCAGAACCATCCTATTACCAACTAGAGAGGGATATTTTTAAGGCGGAGATTGATAGATTCTTGATTAGTACGGGTGTCAGGGATTATGGGGAGACGGCAGGAGAGTAGGGTTAAGAGGGAAAAATAGATCAGCCATGATTGAATGGTGGAATAGACTGGATGGGCCGAATGGCCTATATCCGTTCCTAGAACTTGTGAACATAAATAGTAGCAATCAGCATTGTCCTGTCACGGAGAGGGTAAGGATCGGGTCCATTGTCTCCTCGAAAATCTTTGGGGTTTTTTTACACAAAGTTGCTAGGTTTCATAAGGCTTTTTAGGCGCTGACTGCAAGTAGTGTTTGGCTTGTGCAGAAGGGGACTGCAGACGCTGGTACTAAATATTAGAGTAACTCACCGGGTCAGGCAGCATCTCAGGAGACAAGGAACGGGCGATGTTTCGGGTCAGAACACTCCTTCAACTCCGTTTCTCCAGAGTAGTGTCGGCTTGTTCGGTTCACAATAAGCTGTGAACAGACATGTACCGAACAGTTCCACAGCTGCTAGCACCACAGATACGCTAGGAATATTCCAGCTGTTATCAGGCAACTGAATCATCCTACTGGAACTGGAACTAGTCCTGAACTACCGTCTACCTCTTTGCTGACACTCGGTCAATCTTTGATCAGACTTTGCTGGCTTAACATCGCACTAAACGTTATTCCTTCATCATGTATCTATACACTGTAAATGGCTCGATTGTAATCATGGATTGTCTTTGCGCTGACTGGTTAGCACGCAACCGATTCTTTCCACTGCATGTGTGGAGGAAGGAACTGCAGGCGCTGGTTTAAGCCGAAGATAGACACAAAAAGCTGGAGTAACTCAGCGGGACGGGCACCATCTCTGGAGGGAAGGACAGGATCGTTCTTCAGACTTTTCACTGTACCTCGGTACACATGGCAATAAAATAAACTAAAGTAAACTGAAAAAGATATTCTTCTTCTTATCGAGTCCACACACAAGGTTAGAAGTTGTCCAGCCAGAGCTGTAAACGCTTCTCGGCATCTGCGTACAACGGTGTCTGAAGTCTGCTCTGCCAAGTCTTGTGGCTTGTGCTCCATTGTGTGTGGAACAAAGGTGGGCAGGGCCGCGGCGTGAACGTTTCTCCTCGACCCGTGGTCGGGATCAATTTGCCGCTGAAAGCGAAGGCAGAATAGTGTTCAGCACTCCATGGAATTATGCTTATTAGCTCAAGGCCCTGCCGCACGTTCTGTGTGCCAAGTGGCTTTGTATGCATGAATTTTATTCGTCTAGGTGCCCAATTTGCAGCAGCGAAACACTTACAATAAGGCTAACATGAGTGTACAACTGTAGCACGATGTCCCAATTTCTGTACTCAATACTCTGAATGATGATGGCCAAAGTGCCAAGAGGGATTATGACCACCCCATCTCCCTGTGATGCCACTTTCCAGGAACGATGCAGCTGTGCTCCTAGATCCCTCTCCTCTACGACACTCCCCAGGGACCTACCATTCACTGTGTGGGTCCTTCCCACTCTGGTCCTCTGTTTATCTACCTGCTTGCGGATCTTGCCGTTCTCCCACAATAGATTAATACGGGTGTCAGGGGTAATGGGGAGAAGACAGGAGAATGGGGTTAAGAGGGAGAGATAGATTAGACATGATTGAATGGTGGAGTAGACTTGATGGGCCGAATGGACTAATTCAACTCCTATCACTTACGACCTCATGAAGAGTCACGAGTCAAGAGGAGTTTTATTGTCACATGTCCCAGATAGAACAATGAAATGGCCTAATTCTGCTCCTGCTTCTCCGTGGATTGTCACCTTGTCATGGCGGAGAAGCTTGTGTGGTCCTGAGATCCTGAGAGCGATGCCGTCTGGAGCTGTGCTCCTGGTAGGGCCACCCATGGCGGTAAGGTTGAGGGGGGAGGTCTCTGACAAAGAGCAATCCAACCAAGACCTCAACGGTGGAACAGGCGGAGGACGATGGCTGACCTTAGTGGAGCGTCACAGCGGCTGGGAAGGCGGATGAAGGCTGCAGCAGAAAAGGGTCTCCGGTCGTCTTGGACTCCATGCCACTGGATCCTGACGCAGATCTGTCAAGGGCCGTGGGGTGGCTGTCTGTGCACCAGTCTCTCCACGTCAAACAAAGTCACGCACGGGCGTCCTCCATATAGGGAATAGCACCCTGGAGGCACCCATGGTCAGCCATGGCCGAAGGGGGCCTAAGTATTCTGCGCCTATCACTTATGAACATAAGGTGTATCCAGGATCCCTCTGCAATGTCAGCTGAAAGTAAACCATATTTAACTGGAGACACGCAGCCTCCTTAATGAGACCAACTATCCTCCCAAGGTGGTTCATTTGCCTGCATCAGGCTGCCACCATTAACATTGGAAGCAGCTGTGCTTGTTGTCATTGCCCACCCACCACTTCCTGACGGCTGGAATTACTCTTCTCACTTTCAGGGGAGCAATTCCGTAATCCCATGATCACAGTGAGGGATTACCCGCCCCGCACAATCACTCAGGGCGTAGAAGCGTAGAACTGCAGATGCTGGTTTGCAAACCAAAAAAAAAGACAAAATGCAGGAGTAACTCAGCGTGGTCATGCAGCACCTCTGGAGAACGTGGATAGGTGACGTTTCGGGTCAATAGACAATAGACAATAGACAATAGGTGCAGGAGTAGGCCATTTGGCCCTTCGAGCCAGCACCGCCATTCAATGTGATCATGGCTGATCATCCCCAATCAGTACCCCGTACCTTAGAAAAAATAAGGCTGGTTTTGGCTGATAAATCAGACCAATTTTCCAAAACATGGTCTCCTTTCATTGAATTTCTTCAACAATAGAATGGTTGAACACGGATTTAAAACCGATGCTTGGGTTGGGTGAGTAGGGGTAGGGAAGGATAGTGGGACATATCTCTGTTTATCTTTTCTCTTTTTTGTCTCTCACTTTTTTGGCAGTTCAGGGGTCTTTTCTTCTTTCTTTTATGTTTCTTTCGTCTCTTTCTTCATTCTTTCCTTTTTACTATTTTTTTTATTCCCCCCCCGATTCATTTATCAGTTTATAAAATGTTAAAAATGAAGCTGTACGAAAATTGTATAATTGTTAGGCCGGTTGCTTTATTCTTGTACAATTGCTTCTAATAAAATAAACATTAAAAAAAAAAATTTTTTTTTTAAAGTACCCCGTTCCTGCCTTCTCCCCATATCCCCTGACTCCGCTATTTTTAAGAGCCCTATCTAGTCGGGACCCTTCTTCAGACTTAAGAAGTCTGTAGAATGCTACCCGAGCCGAAACGTCACCCATCCACGTCCTCCAGAGATGCTGCCTGACCCAGCCGAGTTACTACAGCTCTTTGTGGCTTCGGTTTTGGCAACCGGCCAGAGGCCTGGTTCAGCAATGTCCTCGTCCATCTCCTGCCCACCCTCCCATGAGGTAGAACGAGGGTTGAGGCAACTTCTCCCACTACTAGGTCCACAACGCCCATGGCCCTGTTGTGCTGCCCGCATTAAATAAATAAACAACGGGAATTTTTCAATTGGCCATTTGCAGTGCTCCACATAAAGTCAAATCATACAACATGTTGTCCCTTCGGCTCAACTTGCCCACACCAACCAACATGTCCCACGCCCGGCGCGGCTTAAACGGCCACAGGACTTACCATCGCCCGCCGGGGGCTTTAACATCGTGAGCCCCAGTCGCCTCGACGCTGCAGTTGGACTGCTGGACCGTGGGTGAAGAACAAAGGGACGAGATAAGCCTTTTGCCTTCCATGACAGTGAGGAAGGAGGTGTTGGAGATTCACTGTGATGGATGTTTGTGTAAACTGTGTTAAGTGTGGGTCTTGGGTATTTTTGTAATGTAAGACTGTAGAAAATGCAATTTTGTTCAAACCAAGCTGTTTGAATGACAATAAAAGACATTCCATTCTATTCTATTTTACTTCGGAGTCACGTGAATGACTACGTGAGGAAGCCCCGCCTGCCGCATGATCGGCATTACGTCGACGCTGTCGGTCGGCAAAGAGCTGCAGAGCGCAGCTCCACCAGCGGTAAGGAACAGGCCCGCAGGTAAGTGGATTGAATTATTTTACAGGGCGTGTTCAAACTCCGTGGTGCTGGCGTGCAGAGCCAGCAGGAGTTGAAAGGAAAAGAGGAAATACTCCGGGTGGAAAAACGGAGGTTAAAATGTCCCGGGTAGAAACTCAGTAAAGACGGGACGGCAGATGAGTGCGGAGCTGGTTGCGATACCGGTGGCCGTTTAAAATTAACGTAGGGAGCATTTAGTCGCTCCACAAACAAAAGCCACAGGAAGAATCTCCAGTGGAAAGGAAAAATAAAGAAGTCTGCAAGGCCGTGGTTTTTTAAATGGTTTTAAATGATTTTAATAAGGAAAGGCCTCCAGACAAGAAAGCCTTATGGCTCAGAATAATCTAAATGGAGAAATACTCCAAATTATTTTCAACCAAGTCTAAAAAACCCAGAATATTCCCAGGCAGGCCCCGAGGGGTTTCCATATACAAGTATATGGTGCTTTTACCACTGTGGGAATATAAGCCTTGGATTGGGCTGGAGGTAGGCTCCTTGAGCAAGTCTCAGGAGTACCAGGGCAGTAAAGAAACTGACCCTAAAAGTGGTGGCTGGTCATAAGTACCCACCACAGCACAGGTATAAATCCAGGTGTATTAATGGGTACAAAGTACGATACCTGAAGGAAGCGGTGAGGCCATGGAAGGTAACCATGGTGGCCAACATCAATTGGTTTCTCACCAGCTTCGGGAGGCTGTTATGGTTGAAACAGCAGATTTATATGAAAACATTTGTGCTTTACTAGGGTGCCAACGGTGAATCCGATTAAGACACCCATGTCTTCAATAGTGTGGAGGCACAGGGAATACGATTCCAAAGAATTTCAAGTTGTGGGTGGCATCACTGCTTATGGGAAGCAAGTGAAAGATTGTGCAATGGACAATTGTAAAAAGGACAAGTGGCATTGTTTTATAGCTCATGTGTTGAGCTCAATGGTATGAAAGTAAAATTGCCATTTGGACCATTTTGCACTTTAGATTTGCAGGTCAATACAGATCAAGCTGTGTTCAAATTCCTGGTTATTACGGAGTAAACCTGCCTAAAAACAAATCAAAGACATTGATAAAGAGGCAAAGATATCAGCCTCATTAAACATTTGCAAAATTGGCTGGTCCATTGGCTGGTGAAGGTGATTTGATATATGGATCAAACAGAGGCAGGAGTATGGTGAGGAAGTATTTTTATCCAGCACAGCCTTATTGATGGCCTTCTTCCCCCACCCATATTGTGGGGGAAGAAGGCCATCACATGCATTTGGAGAGGTACAAAGACTTTATTCTATCACAGAGGAAGCTTTTGTTGAACCTCCGATTGGTGGTAGATTACAGGTGTGTTATGATAAATGATATTGCATAACAGCTGAACGGTTTATATTAGATACTGTGTAAGGATCTACAATAAAATTTGTAGAAGGAGTTGATCCACCTGTACAGAATAAACCTAATCCTAGTTTATGTTTCTGCACCTGAAAAATCTCAAATAAAGAAAAGATAAGAAATTATTTAGGGAAAGTGTAATGGGAGAAAAACGGAGTAAGCATCCACAACAAATTGTATCAAATAATTTCCCCAGGCAGAAGAAGATGGTGGTTGAAGAGCCATTCTAGACATCACACACTTTAATACATTTGTCCAGTATAAAACATTTCAAAATGGACACCTTCAACACTGCAAGGCAGTTGTTATCAACAAGTTGTAATTGGTTACTCTAGACTTAAAGGATGCGTATGATTTAGTACCAATTTATCATCATGTCACAGGTACTTGAAAATTAATTAAATGGGTCAGCTATGGCAATTTAAGGCATTATCTAATGGATTAAGCTCAGCTTCTAGGTGTTCACACAATGGTTGAAACCAGCACTTGCACTGAATATGATGGTCATGGTTTATCTTGATGACATTTTTTAATTGGCAATGCTGATCAGGAGTCAGGTGGAAAATTAGTGCAGCAATTACAAGCAGTTGAAAGACTAGGGTCCTGATCCATCCAACAAAATCTAAGCTCAGCCATCCCCAACAATTTACTATTTGGGGTTTGTGAGTTGATTCACTACCATGTTCGGTAAATTTACCAACAAACAAAGTGTCAATATTACAAATGTGTGTCGTTGCCTTGTTACCATTTACCATATAACAATTACAGCACGGAAACAGGCCCCTCTCGGCCCTTCCAGTCCGTGCCGACCATTTGTTTTCCCCTAGTCCCATCTACCTGCACTCAGACCATACCCCTCCATTCCCTTCACGTCCATAATACCTATCCACTTTACTCTTAAATGTTAATCGATCCTGCCTCCACCACTTCTGCTGGAAGCTCATTCCACACAGCCACCACCCTCTGAGTAAAGAAGTTCCCCCTCACGTTACCCCGAAACCTCTGTCCCTTAATTCTCATGTCATGCCCTCTTGTTTGAAACTTCCCTACCCTCAATTGGGAAAAACGTATCCACGTCAACCCTGTTCTATCCCTTTCATCATTTTAAAGACCTCAATCAAGTCCCCCTTAACCTTCTGCGCTCCAAGAATAAAGACCTAACTTGTTCAACCTTTCTCTGTAACATAGTTGCTGGGAACCCTGGCAACATTCTAGTAAATCTCCTCTGTACTCTCTCTATTTTTGTTGACATCCTTCCTATAACTAGGCGACCAAAATTGACACCATACTCCAAATTGGTCTTACCAATGCCTTGTACAATTTTAACATTACTTCGCTACTCCTATATTGTTGACAAGCCTTATCCCTCCATCCGAGAAGGAGCTTAGGTAAATTAATAACATTATTTCTGCAGTAGAGTTGGTCCACTGCATTACCAAAAAAGCTCAAAAGGGCAAAACCACAAGCACTAGAAGAGTGTGCAGGCCATTTTTTTTGACAGGCCTATGCAATTGCCAAAGGAAGCTTTATCAGAGTTACAGTGGTGGATTGAGAATGTTCCACAAGCTGCTTAAAACATATTAGCCCAGCAGCCAGCGGTCATTGCAAACTGAAGCAAGTACTCTCGGATGGTGGATAGCTTCTGGGGTTTTTGGGCTAAGATAAGTGTAATATCTGTTATCAGGTTAATATCTGATACGTCCCTTATCTAGGGGGCTACGGACAATAACACCAGGGGTGTGGCAGATGGATTGTCCAAGAAAACTTATTTCTCCAAACATTTGGTAGTAATTATTTGGAGTTGTTGGGAGTTTTTATGAATTAAAAGCTTATTGTTCTGCTATGAAAGATTTGCATGTCCAATTACAAGTAGACAATACCACAGCTGTGGCATATATCAATCACATGGGTCGAGTAAGATCATTATCATATGATTATCTGGTTAACCAGATGTGGCATTGGTGTATCTTTAAGAATATTTGGCTTTCAGCTATCTATCTCAGGGAGAGACAATATTGTGGCAGACAACAGAGCGAAATTTAAAGGACAATATTGTGAAAATATTGCACCTGACATTGAAGTTGCGTCAGATAAACACTAATTGAAAATTCATGGGAACCCCAACCCAGGAGCAATAAGCATTCTCACATTTGGGGGGGAATGTTACAGGAATGGAAATTAAATCCACAAGTTGGAAACATGACGATTGTCAGTGGCCCAAATCGGACAGTCAAGATTCTCATTAATATTTAGAGAAATAATTGAACCATTTATGACGATTCATAGCTGCAGTAAATTGTTGAAAAATTCATCCATGGCATGATCATATGAATTTGTTAATCTGCAGGTTCTGACCAGACCACTACAAGAGCTTGGACTGTCGGATGTAGGACCATGAATGTTATAACTGCAGCTTGGAAAAATAGCATTAAAAACAGTATTTTGTTTATATAAAGAAATTGGAAGTCTTTGGTAGACAGTCAAAGATATTTTATCATACTGCTAACATAACAGATATATTGTAGTTCCTTGCTGGATTGCATATTTTGATCAGCATCTATGCGATAGGGCCATTAATAGGGCTCACAGGGCTTTATCGTCCTATTTAGGACAAATTGCAGACTATGAATCTAGCGGGTCTCATCCATTAATATCCCGAGTGGAAAGGGATTTATATTAAAATCCATTAATGCTAATCCCGATTGCCAGCAGAGGAGCGAAGGAATATACCCTCTTACGGGTCTAAAAGCTGCCCAAAGTAAAAATATATAAGTTGGGAGGTCAGCATAGTTCTTACTTTGCTTAGGCAATGAGCTCCAATTCTATCATTGTTTCGGAAGTTAACATTTGAAGTAATTATGCTCATGGCTTTAGTATCAGCACAAAGAGTGCGAATCTTGCAAATGTTACATTAGACTGTATGCATGTGGCTACAGATAACATTGTCTTATATGTTTATGACTTAACCAAACAAAGCAGACCAGGAGGAGCTGGAACCAAGGTAAAATTTAAAGCATATCCTGTCGACCAAAAATTGTGTGTGGTTAAGCATTGACTCAATATGTTGAAGTAGGCAAGAGTCTCCGTGGTGGTGAGACAGCGCTATTTATTACACACAAAAAAACACAGAAAAGTATCAGTACAAACTGATGGTTCCAGATAGTTACATTCTAGATGGTTAAAACAGGTTTTGGGACTCAGCAGGAGTAGACATTGAGATGTTAAAAATCACTCCACCACGGAGGTAGGTAGAGGCACAGGATGGGCCACTCGATCAAAAAATTAGAGGCCATAGGAGGATGTAAAAGAAAAATGTTAAAGTTTACAAGAAACCAGTCTCACGGTGTCAGGGTCGGACACGCAGTGTTGGGGTCTCTTTCATTGTGCTTTGTTTTATATTATCAATTTATATTTTTGGTTATAAGTCTTCCCCTACGATAGAAGGGTTATTACTTTCATTCTTTTATAATGAAAAGACATTACATAAACTGAAGCAATGTTTAAAAGATGTATTATTTACTCACTACTGTGTTGACTGAGCCAGAGTGTCGTATGGAATGAATCTACGACATGAAAATCACAGGGCTACAAAATCTTCACGTAGTCACTCACGTGACTCCGAAGTAAAATAGTAAGATTAAACGAGAACTTACCAAGTTTGAAGTTTGATCGTTATTTTATGAGGAGTAACAATGAGGGATTACGTGCCCTCCACTCCCAACCCTCATAAAATAAATGATCATCTGGTAGTTCTAGTCTATGTTGATCCTTACTATCTTACTCCGGCTATTGGTTCTGTGTTTTTCATGCCGCTGCTTTGAAGTATGCCGATCATGCGCCAGGCGGGACTTCTTCACGTAATCCCTCATCGTTACTCCTCATAAAATAACGATCAAACTTCAAACTCGGTAAGTTCTCGTTTAATCTTACTATTCTATTCATCTGCAGGAAGAAGTTGTCAGTTGGCCAGAGGACTTGGGTTTAAGGCGAGGGGGGAAAGATTTAATAGGAACCTGAGGGGTAAGTTTTTCTTTCCACAAAGGGTGGTGGGTGTATGGAACAAGTTGCTGGAGGAGGTAGTTGAGGCAAGGACTATTGCACATTTTATGAAGCATTTAGATAGGTACATGGATAGAACAGGTTAAGAGGAATATGGGCCAAATGCAGGCAGGTGGGATTAATGTAGATTGGACATGTTGGCCAGAGTGGGCAAGTTGGGCCAAATGGCCTGTTTCCACGCTGTAAAACTTTACGACTTCATGACTCTGTCTCAGCCGAGTCCCCTCCAGCTTGAAGGTCGAAGACAGTCCCTGAAAAGTCACGTTAGTGGGACAGGCCCTGTACTAATCAAGAATCCATCTGTCTCTGCCTTGCTTGCATTCTTCCATTATAGAAACTTAGAAATTAGGTGCAGGAGTAGTCCATTCGGCCCTTCGAGCCAGCACCGCCATTCAATGTGATCATGGCTGATCATCCAACTCAGTATCCTGTACCTGCCTTCTCTCCATACCCCCTGATCCCTTTAGCCACAAGGGCCACATCTAACTCCCTCTTAAATATAGCCAATGAACTGGCCTCAACTACGTTCTGTGGCAGAGAATTCCACAGACTCACCACTCTCTGTGTGAAAGGTGATCTTCTCATCTCGGTCCTAAAAGACTTCCCCCTTATCCTTAAACTGTGACCCCGTGTTCTGGACTTCCCCAACATCGGGAAAAATCTCCCTGCATCTAGCCTGTCCAACCCCTTAAGAATTTTGTACGTTTCTATAAGATCCCCCCTCAATCTTCTCTCAATCCCCTCAATTATATTTCATCTATTATCTCTTAAAACTATTGAGAATTGAAGAAGGGTCTCGACCTGAAACGTCACCAAATCTTTGTCTCCATAGATGCTGCCTCACCCACTTTGTGTCTGCCTGAGCATTGAGTACACAGCATTCGAGTCCCCCCCCCCCCCCCCCCCCCCCCCCATGTCCCGACCTCTGTACCTTTCCCTAAAGCACATTATGTGCGTCTAAAATGGGTCTGTCTGTTTCGGTAGCGTTTCCCTTTCTCCTGTGCAATGTGGCAATTGCAGAGGGTTAGCACTGGCAAGGCTTCCCGTCAAATCGTTCTCCTTTCCACTTTTGCCTGTGTTTTATCTCATTCTAACATCTTCAGGAATCTTTGGTTTTAATTTGCTCCCTTGGTGCAGGCAGTGAGATTTCATATTAAGTTGTTTAAATCAACACCCTTGGCGTAGATAATGAATTCCACAAAGGTCTGTTTCCATGGCACCACCACATCAACAGGAGCAGGCCTTAATCAAATTTCTGTAGAAATTTCATAATAATCCATCACCCTCAGTATAATTGCTATTTTTATTCTGCGCCGTATCGCGGAAGATTAGCAAAGATGCATCTTAATCAGCGGCACATTGCTGTCTATCTCCAATGAATCACGCACGTTCTCCGTTTCTGTGCACAAAGGGTTCAGTTTCTGACGTGAGGTGTGGTGGCACTTGTACCCTGTGCCTTGCGCTGCGGAAAGGGAGGTCAAAGCCTGTATCCCGGCCAGTCACTCGAGTGTGCCTGAGCCGTTTACATGGCTAACTTGCAGATCTCACCGTCAAAATAATTTATATCAGGATGCATCGCAGCTCGCTTTGGGAACGGCTCCACCCGAGTCCGCAAGAGATGGCAGGCGGATTGTGGACGCAGCCCAGACACGTGGCGCAAACCGACCTCCCTTCCGTCGACTCCATTTACACCTCGGCAAGGCCAGCAGCATCATCAAGGACCAGTCGCACCCTGGCCACTCCCTCTTCTCCCCTCTCCCCTTGGACAAAAGCTACAGAAGTGTGAAAACGGACACCTCCAGATTCAGGGACAGTTTCTTCCCAGCTGTTATCAGGCAACTGAACCATCCTACCACAACCAGGGAGCAGTGCTGAACTACTATCTACCTCATTGGTGACCCTCGGACTATCCTTGATCGGACTTTGCTGGCTTTACCTTGCACTGAACGTTATTCCCTTACCATGTAGCTACACACTGTAAATGGCTCGATTGTAATCACGTGTTGTCTTTCTGCCGACTGGTTAGCATGCAATGAAATCTTTTCACTGTACCTCGGTACACGTTCCAATAAACTAAAGTGACTAAACTAACTGATCGTGTACTGATGTGTGTGTAGCTGGTACTTTCTACCCAGCACAGAATGAGTGGACGGGTCGGAAGAAGTGTCTCGACACGAAACATCGCCCGGTCCTTCTCGCCAGGGATACTGCCTGACCGGCTGAGGTGCTCTGGCTCTTTGTGTCTGTATTCGCTTTAAACCAACATCTGCAGTTCCTCCCTGCACATGAGTGGAATGAAAGCAGGTTGCATCACGTTTCTTTTGAGAGGACTGGAACATAATAACAGGGATGTAATGCTGAGGCTTTGTAAGGCTCACGTCAGACCGCAGTTGGAGCATTGTGAGCAGTTTCGGGCACCATATCTGAGGAAGGATGGCCTGGCCTTGGAGAGGGTTCAGAGGAGGTTTGCGAGAATGATCCAGGGAATGATTGGGTTAAAGTATACTGACGGCACTGGGCCTCTACTCGCTGGAGTTTAGAAGGATGAGGGGGTGGGGGGGGGGGGGGGGGTCTTCATTGAAACTTACCAAACAGTGAAAGGCCTGGATAGAGTGGATGTGGAGAGAATGTTTCCACTAGGGGGAAGTGAGTCTCAAAATAAAAGGACGTACCTTTAGAAAGGAGATGAGGAGGAATTTATTCAGTCAATGAATCTGTGGAATTCATTGCCGCAGACAGCTGCGGAGGCCAGGTCAATGGATATTTTTTTAGGTGGAGATAGATAGATTCTTGATTAGTACGGGTGTCAGGGGTTAGGGGGAGAAGGCAGGAGAATGGGGTTGAGATGGGAAAGATAGATCAACCATGATTGCATGGTGGAGTAGACTTGGGAACTTCAGAACTTATGCCCAGGTTAGTTTTCACCAGGACTACTTGACTCAAGGCCATATCACCCACTTGATCCAATATTAGACCAAAGAGCTGGATTCTAGAGAGTGAGGTGAGAGTGGCTGTCCTTGATGCCAAAGTATTATGTGGCCAGCTCCAGTAAAATCAAAGATCGTGGCCATTAAACATTGCAGTTGTATTTGGAACTGTATATACATTCTGGAGCACCCCTCTCAGTAGCATCCTAGGTGCACCTTCACCAGAAGACAATAGACAATAGGTGCAGGAGTAGGCCATTCGGCCCTTCGAGCCAGCACCGCCATTCAATGTGATCATGGCTGATCATCCCCAATCACTAACTCACCTTCCAACTAAACAGCGAAACTATATTTTCTAAGTGTCAGCAGCGCCTCTTTCCCCTGAGGAAACTCCGCAGACTTCAGGTTCACCAGTCAGTCCTGACAGCTTTTTACAAATGTTTAATTGAATCAGTAAAAACCTTCAATATGCCAGCCTGGTTTGGGCCACCATCCAACATCCGTCGCAACCCACCAAACACAATCGTATCAATGAGCAGTAAAATAATCGGACTGGAGCAGGATCCACTGATCAGTATTTCCAATAGAAGGATTAAACTAAAAGGAACACAAATAGGCGCAGACACCACTCACACACTGCACAGCCAATTCAGTCTTCTACCCTCAGGCCAGAGATACAGCTCACTCACATCCAGGACTAAGAGAGCCATGTCGAGACTCATGCCTACATCCATTAGACTCATGAATAGTTGATCTATTTATTTATTCATTTCTTTATGTACACATTTGTAACATTTTTTAACATGTTTTTATTGCCTATTTTTCAATTATTGCTCCTTGTACATACTGACCACTGTTGGACTGCTGGTACGTGATGAGTGTGGTATATTGTCAGAAACATAGAAAATAGTTGCAGGAGGAGGCCATTCGGCCCTTCAAGCCAGCACCGCCATTCATTGTGATCATGGCTGGTCATCCGCTATCAGTAACCCGTGCCTGCCTTCTTCCCATATCCCTTGACTCCACTTGCCCCTAGAGCTCTATCTAACTCTCTCTTAAATCCATCCAGTGATTTGGCCTCCACTGCCCTCTGTGGCAGGGAATTCCACAAATTCACAACTCTCTGGGTGAAAACATTTTTTCTCACCTTAGTTTTAAATGACCTCCCCTTTATTCTAAGACTGGTGTGTTGCTGGGTATGTGAACTGTGCACGCACTGATGTTCTGCACAAATGAAGTTGCTAACAGATAAATAACGTTCATTTTATTGGGATGTCAGGACTTTCATATGAGGAAAGACTGGATAGACTCGGCTTGAACGCGCTAGAATTTAGAAGATTGAGGTGGGATCTTATAGAAACTTACAAAATTCTTAAGGGGTTGGACAGGCTAGATGCAGGAAGATTGTTCCCCATGTTGGGGAGGTCCAGAACAAGGGGTCACAGTCTAAGGATAAGGGGGAATTCGTTTAGACCAAGATGAGAAAAACATTTTTCACACAGAGAGTGGTGAGTCTCTGGAACTCTCTGCCACAGAAGGTAGTTGAGGCCAGTTCATTGGCTATATTTAAGAGGGAGTTAGATGTGGCCCTTGTGGCTAAAGGGATCAGGGGGTATGGAGAGAAGGCAGGTACGGGATACTGAGTTGGATGATCAGCCATGATCATATTGAATGGCGGTGCAGGTTCGAAGGGCCGAATGGCCTACTCCTGCACCTATTGGCTATGTTTCTATTTAATTGAATTGAATTGAAGTTGCCCGGGTTATGGTTATGTACGATAGAGGGAGTGGTTGTATGGAGCTATACATCAAGCCCTGTCGGGCCCTGGTGAGACCGTACCTGGAGCATTGTGTGAAGCTTTGGTCTCCTAATTCTCACCAGGTTAATTCCCGGGATAGCGGGAATGACATAAGATGAAAGAATGTGCTGACTGGGCTTGTATACGCTGGAATTTAGAAGGATGAGAGGGGATCTTATAGAAACATGTAAAATTCTTAAAGGATTGGACAGGCTAGATGCAGGAAAAATGTTCCCAATGTTTTGGGGGAGTCCAGAACCAGGGGTCACAGGTTGAGAATAAGGGGTAGGCCATTTAGGAATGAGACGAGGAAAAAAATTTCACCAGAGAGTTGTGAATCTGTGGAATTCTCTGCTACAGAAAGCAGCGGAGGCCAAATCACTGGATGTTTTCAAGATGGAGTGAGATTTAGCTCGAAGGGCTAAAGGAATCAATGGATATGGGGAAAAAGCAGGAGCGGGGTACTGATTTTGGATGGTCAGCCATGGTCACATTGAGTGGCGGTACTGGCTTGAAGGGCCGAATGGCCTAGTTTCATGCACCTGTTTTCCATGTTTCTATATTTCTAAGCCCCTTCGCCTAGGTGGTCCACCATGTCTTGGGCACGTTGGAACCGGCCTTTAGTTTGCTAGTCCCCACTATTTCACTGGTCAGAACACATAGCCGGTTGACTGGTGGAATAGGAGAGAGATGATCGACCATAGACCAGAAAACATAGGAACAGATTCGGCCCATCCAGTCTGCTCCGCCATTCAATCGTGTCTAATATATTTTTCCCCTCTCCACCCCATTCTCCTGCCTTCTCCCCATAACCCCTGACACCCGCACTAATCAGGAACCTGTCAATCTCCTTTTTGAAAATCACCAATGACTCGTCCTCCACAGCCGTCCGTGGCAATGGATTCCACAGATTCACCACAATCTGGCTCAAGAAATTCATCCTCATCTCCTTTCTGAAGGTAAGCCCTTTATTCTGAGCCCTTCTGGTCATAGACTCTCGCTCTCCTGGAAACATCATCTCCACATCCACTCTCTCTATCCGTTCATTAGCTTTTCAACGTCTCGTCCTTTCAGCGCCGTCCAGCGATCCACCCACACACTAGCTCTATCCCGCACACACATGGAGCCATTTACTTTGCAGGAGCCAATTAACCTACAAACCTGTACATCTTTTGGAGTGTGGGAGGAAACTGGAGCGCCTGGAGAACGTACAAACGCCACGCAGGCAGCACCCGTCTATGGGTGCTATCTGCACAGAGTTTGTGCTGCACGTTCTCCCTGTGACCTGCGTAGGTTTTCTCCGCGTGCTCTGGTTTCCTCCCACAGCCCAAAGACATGCACGTTTGCAGGTTATTTTGGCTTTAGTAAAATTGAACATTGGTCCTAGTGTGGGACAGTGTTAGTGTGCGGAGATCGCAGGTTGGCGCGGACCCAGAGGGCCGGAGGGCCTGCATCTAGACTAAACAAAAAAACTGCAGCGGTCTCACAGACGATTGCGGAGACAGATGATGACGGTCGGGAGACAGTCGGAAAAGAAAATCTTGGGCAGTGGCTAGATGCAAAATGCTGGAGTAACCCAGCAGGACAGGCAGTATCTCTGGAGAGAAGGAATGGGTGATGTTTCGGTCTTCTGACTGAAGCCATAGCCTCAGACTGAAGAAGGGTCTCGACCCGAAACGTCACCCATTCCTTCTCTCCAGGGATGCTGCCGGCTCCCGCTGAGTTACTCCAGCATTTTGCATCATGTAAGCCAGCATCTGCTGTTCCTCCCTGCACATCTCGGGCAGTGGGATGGTTGCTCCGGGAAAAGATGAGGTGAGGTTTGGACCTGCCAATGGTTGGGAGATTATTGGTGGATTAATGGAGGTGATTAGTGTTGAGAAGGAATTGGAAGAGTTTGGATTGGACTGGGCTGGCCGGGAAGAGGTTTGGATCAGAGAGTGGTGGTAAAGCTGGGAAGACTGCTAGCGATGTGAGGAAACTTGCGGCAAAGACATTGGGAGCAATTTACTTACAGAAGCGGAGTCTCAAGGAACTGCATTGGCTGAGTTCCTCCATAGAGTCATAGTGTAATACACTTCAGCATGGAAGCAAGCCCAACGGCCCAATTCTCGACATCGACCAACATGCCCCATCTACACTAGTCCCTCTTGCCCGCCTTTGGCCCATATCCCTCTAAACTTATCTTATCCATGTAATAATAATAATAATAATAATAATAATAATATATTTTATTGTCATTACACATAAGTGCAACGAGATTTTGGTTTGCAACTCCATCCGATGTCATAACTTAAACGACTGATAACATTTAGGTTTAGGTACCCCGAGAACAAGGTTTGTGAAAAGAACATTAGAACAGTAAAACAGTCAAAACCATAACAGACTAAAGTGCAGATGTGTCTGTGCGACGTGACCATCCGAAGGGGACAGTCCATGGGGGGGGGGGGCACTCAGCAGGGCCGGTTCAGAGCAGCTATAGCTCTGGGGATGAAGCTGTTCCTGAGTCTGGAGGTGCGGGCGTAGAAGGCCGTAGATGTGCCTGTCCAAATATCTTTTAAATGCTGTGACATTACCTGCCTCATCTACCTCCCCTGGGAGATAGACACATAGTGCTAGAGAAACTCAGCGCGACAGGCAACATATCTGGAGAAAAGGGATGAGTAATGTTTAGGACCAGTATCCTTCTTCAGTCTGAAAAAGGTACTGATCCAAAATGTCATCCACCCATCACTTTGTGTCTATCTTTGGTAAGGCAGAGATAGATAGATTCTTGATTAGTGCGGGTGCCAGGGGTTATGGGGAGAAGGCAGGAGAATGGGGTTAGGAGGGAGAGATAGATCAGCCATGATTGAATGGCGGAGTAGACTTGATGGGCCGATTGGCATCATTCTGCTCCTATCACTTGTGAATTAGTGTAAGTGGGGCATTTTGGATGGTGTGTTCTAGTTGGGCCAAAGGGCCTTTTTCCACACCATATGACTCTATGACGATGTCCCTTGGCAGCAGCCTAAGTAACAGCAGTTCACCTTTATCGCAGACCCTTGCATGCACCTCAGTTCCGTATCCCACAATGTACACATGCGACACGCAGCTTTAAGGGATGTTCCGGCTTTTCTGTTGGATAATTGAAGATTATAACACTTCATTATCAATCACAAGTTGGTTGGCTGTGAATCAAGATACGAGAGTAGGGCAAAGAGTAGTCAGACCAAGGCAATATGGGGTATAGTTTAGTTTAGAGACACGGCGCAGAAGCAGGCCATTCGGCCCACCGAGTCCATGCCGACCAGCGATCCCCCAGTACATTAACTCTATCCTACACACACTAGGGACGATTTACATTTATACCAAGGCAATTAACCTACAAACCTGTGCGTCTTTGGAGTGTGGGAGGAAACCGAAGATCTCTGAGGAAACCCATGTCAAGAGCCAAGAGGGTGTTGAATCTGTGGAATTTGTCGCCACAGAAGGCTGTGGAGGTCAAGTCAGTGGATATTTTTCAGGCAGAGATAGATAGATTCTTGATTAGTTCGGGTGTCAGGGGTTATGGGGAGAAGTAAGGAGAATGGGGTTAAGAGGGAGAGATAGATCAGCCAAGATTAAATGGCAAAGTAGACTTAATGGGCTAAATGGCCTAATTCTTCTCCTATCTCTTATGACCTTGTCAACAGTGTTTTATTGTCATATGTCCCAGATAGAACAATGGAATTCTTACTGAGAGGAATAGATCGGGTAGATGCACACAATCTCTTGCCCAGACTAGGGGAATCAAGCACCAATAGACAAAAGGTGCAGGAGTAGGCCATTCGGCCCTTCGAGCCAGCCCCGCCATTCAATCTGATCATGGCTGATCATCCCCAATCAGTACCCCGTTCCTGCCTTCTCCCCATATCCCCTGACTCCGCTATCTTTAAGAGCCCTATCTAGCTCTCTCTTGAAAGTATCCAGAGAACCGGCCTGAGGCAGAGAATTCCACAGACTCACAACTCTCTGTGTGAAAAAGTGTCTCCTCATCTCTGTTCTAAATGGCTTACCCCTTATTCTTAAACTGTGGCTCCTGGTTCTGGAAACATCGGAACATGTTTCCCTGCCTCTAGCGTGTCCAAATAACAATCTGTTTTCAATAAGATTCCCCTTCCCAGAGTGTGTCTCTGCATATGAGTCCCGCCATCCCGGGAATAACTGGTGAACCTGCTGGAACATTTTGTGACCAAAACTGCACACAATACTCCAGATGACATACAGGTTGGTTCAAGGTGAAGGGGAAAAGATTTAATAGGAATCTGAGGGGGAACGTGTGGGTGTATGGAAACAAGCTGCCAGAGGAGGTAGTTGAGGCTGGGACTAACCCAATATTTAAGATTCAGTTAGACAGGTGCATGGATAGGACAGGTTTGGAGGGATATGAACCAAGCGCAGGCAGGTGGGACTAGTGTAACTGGGACTCTGGATGCTTTCAAGAGAGAGCTAGATAGGGCTCTTAAAAATAGTGGAGTCAGGGGATATGGGGAGAAGGCAGGAACGAGGTACTGATTGGGGATGATCAGCCATGATCACATTGAATGACGGTGCTGGCTCGAAGGGCCGAAAGGCCTACTCCTGCACCTATTGTCTATTGTCTATTGGGACATGTTGGCCGGTGTAGACAAGTTGGGCCGAATGGCCTGTTTCCATACTGTATCACTCCGTGACTCGCAGCTAGGCTGAGCAAACTACCGCGAGCATCCAGCGGAAAGATAACATCACCTGCAGCTGCATCGACTCGCTACTCACATTGCCTCCCGTGCAAATTAAATATTAAGTTGAACGCAAGCTGCCAAACATGCTGCTTCCAGACACCAAGCAGAGGGTTTTATAAACGATGCCAGATTTATCTTGTTTGCCTAATTATCCCATTAGCCTGTACCTAAGATCCAATTACTCCAGTTAGAACATGACAAATGGCCTCTAGAAGGCTGTGCTACAAAAAGGGGGCATGTCACTCCCCAGCCACCGTTTCCGATGTTAATGAGATTTTGGCATCGAGCTCGCGGGGAACTTGTGAAGATTGTGAAGAAAGCTGCGTCTCGTCAAATGATGGGGTTTCATTAAAACGCAAGTGCCTGCATCGTTTCGCTGAACGCCTTCGCTCAGACCGCCAGGGCCTCAGCGATCCCCCGGCCTTGCCCCTGCAACCGCAGAAGATGCAGCCCCTGTCCCTATACCTCCTCCCTCGACTCTGTCCAGGGACCCCGTCAGTCCTTTCAGGTGAGGCAGAGGTTCACTTGCACCTCCTCCAACCTCATCTACTGTATCCATCGTTCAGGATGTGGGCTCTTATACATCGGCGAGACCAAACGCAGTCTGGGCGATCATTTCGCCCAACACCCTCGCTCCCGTCTGAATGTACCTGATCTCCCGGTTGCTGGACACTTTAATTCTCCTTCCCATTCCTACACAGACCATTCTGTCAGCACCTCGTATTTCGCCAATTCCCTGCCTCAGAGGGCGGTGGAGGCAGGTTCTCTGGATGCTTTCAAGAGAGAGCTAGATAGGGTCTCTTAAAGATAGCGGAGTCAGGGGATACGGGGAGAAGGCAGGAACGGGGTACTGATTGGGGATGATCAGCCATGATCACATTGAATGGCGGTGCTGGCTCGAAGGGCCGAATGGCCTACTCCTGCACATGTTGTCTATTGTCTATTGTCCTAGGTCTCCTCCATTGTCAGAGTGAGGCTAAATGCAAATTGAAGGAACAGCATCTCATATTTCACTTGGGCAGCTTACGTGGTATGAATATTGATCTCTCTCACTTCAGGTAGCCCCGGCATTCCCTCTCTCTCTCTCTATCCCTCCCCCACCAAGTTGCACTAGCTACTGGTTTTCACCCAGCAAACAGCTAACAATGGCCTGTTCCCTTTATCATCGTTACTTTTTTTGCATGTCTTTCATTCATTGTTCTTTATCTCTCCGCATCACCGTCTATATCTCTCGTTTCCCTGATCCCTGACCAGTCTGATGAAGGATCTTGACCCGAAACGTCACCCATTCCTTCTCTCCAGAGATGCTGCCTGTCCCGCTGAGTTACTCCAGCATTTTGTGCCTATCTTCTGCCAAACACTTTAACTCCCCCTCCCATTCCTGGAGTGAAATGAGAGAGTGTCCAGGGTGGTGTCGGTCTTTGATGATGCTGGTTGCCTTTTAGAGGCAGTGCCTCCTATAGATCCCTTCGATCACTTTAACTCTCCTCCCATTCCCACACTGACCTTTCTGTCCTGGGCCTCCTCCACTGTCAGAGTGAGGCCCAGCGCAAATTGGAGGAACAGCACCTCGTATTTCGCTTGGGTAGCTTACACCCCAGCGGTATGAACATTGACTTCCATAACTTCAAGTAACCTTTGCTTTCCCTCTCTCTCTCTCCGTTCCTCCCCCATTCGAGTTCTCCGACTAGCTTCACTGTTCTGATTAATTTTACTGATTGGATCCCTCGTTGCCACCTTCCCCTCAGCCAACAAGGAACCATTCTACATTTCCTTGATCGACCTCTGCTTTGATCTGTCATTTTCACACCTTCCCCATCCATACCTCTAATTTCCCTCTCCCCGGACTCTCAGTCTGAAGAAAGGTCTCGACCCGAAACGTCGCCCATTCCGTCTCTCCTGAGATGCTGCCTGTCCCGCTGAGTTACTCCGGCATTTTGTGACTGCCTACCTGCATTTGAATCTCCGTGACTGATGCCAATTGACCCTACCTCTAATGCACTCCTGCCTCCTCTACACCTAGCCCACTAATGTCTTGACTGCTTTATATTATAGCTAGTTTAGTTTATTGTCACGTGTATCGAGTTGCAACAAAAGGTTTTTACTGTGTGCTAACAAGCAGAAAGACTGTATGATACATGATAAAGGGAATAACATTTAGTGTAAGATATGGTCCAGTAAAGTCCAATTAAAGATAGTCCATGGGTCTCCAATGAGATACTGGAGATAGTAGCTCGAGGCTGCTCTAGTTGTTGGTGGGATGGTTCCGTTGCCTGATATCAGTTGGGAAGAAACTGTCCGTGAATCTGGAGGTGTGCGTTTTCACATTTCTATACCTATTGCCTGATGGGAGAGGGGAGAAGAGGGAGTGGCCGGGGTGAGACTCATCATTGATAACGCTGCTGGCCTTGCCGAGGCAGCGTGAGGTGTAAATGGAGACGTTGGAAGGGAGGTTGGTTTGTGTGATGGTCTGGGCTGCGTCCACAATTCGCTGCAATTTCTTGCGCTCTTGGATCCCAAATAATCTAACAGGGCCAAAGGCATAATGTTTATTATTACATATTTCCCCACAATGGAACAGAAGTGGTCGGAGAATTCGAAGACACCCTATAATAGGATACTAATTAAAGACCCTCTTCCAGCTTCCAGCTCACCATCCGCCCCCAAGCCACCGCCTACCTTTCACCCCACCCCCCCCCCCCCCCCCCCCCCAGCCCCCCTCCCCCTCCCCCTCAGTCTGAAGAGGGGACTCAACCCGAAACGTTACCTGTGCATGTTCTCCAGTGATGCTGCTTGTCCTTTTCGGTATTCACCAGCATCTGCAGTTCTTTGTTTCTACATAAATCATTACTGTTCATTGCATGTGAACTAGTCAAGTCGAGACAAGTCAATTTTATTTCTAAAGCACATTTAAAAACAACTCTCGTTGACCAAAGTGCTTTACAATAGTGCAGGTACTAATGTGCTACAAACAGCGGTACATAGGTCAACAACACTTACGTAAATACATTCAGCGCTCCCTCAGAGGAGTTCAAGAAAGGCTTGAGAGTAGAAATAAGTTTAAAGTCTGGACTTAAGAGTTGATGGAGGAGGCAGCTCTGATGGGAAGAGGGATGCTGTTCCACAGTCTAGGAGCTGCAACCACAAAGGCGCGGTCGCCCCTGAGCTTAGGCCTGGACTAAACTTCATGTTTTAAACCACATAGAATTACAACATTTTTTATCTATTTTCCAAGTAAAGTTCAGTTACAAGAAAGGTGGCAGACTTAAATACTTTTGGTCAATTGTTGTCTGGAAGGAATTTCTGTGTGTACACGTGCGTGGGATTGTGTGCATTTTTGGAAAATGCAGGAAATGTAAACCTCTGCTTCCTGGAAGAAATATTATACTTGACTTTAGTCTTTAGATATACAGCGCGGAAACGGGGGTTTCGGCCAACCAAGCCCGCGCCGACCTGCGATTACCTCCCGTACATTAGCACGGGGAACAAGTTATAATTTTACCAAAGACTATTAACCTACAATCTTGTACGTCTTTGGGCTGTGGGAGGAAACCGGAGCTTCCGGAGAAAAACCCACGCGGTCACAGGGAGAACGTACAAACTCCGTACAGACAGCGCTCATAGTCAGGATCGAACCCGGGTCTCTGGCGTTGTAAGGCAGCGACTCCATCATTCAATCATGAATATTATTACAAAAAGTAGTTACATAGAAACATAGAAAATAGGCGCAGGAGGAGGCCATTCGGCCCTTCGAGCCAGCACCGCCATTCATTGTGATCATGGCTGATCGTCCGCTATCAATAACCCGTGCCTGCCTTCTCCCCATATCCCTTGACTCCACTAGCCCCTAGAGCTCTATCCAACTCTCACTTAAATCCATCCAGTGGTTTGGCCTCCACTGCCCTCTCTGGCAGGGAATTCCACAAATTCACCACTCTCTGGGTGAAAAACTTTTTTTTTCACCTCAGTCTTAAATGACCTCCCCTTTATTCTAAGACTGTGGCCCCTGGTTCTGGACTCGCCCAACATTGGGAACATTTTTCCTGCATCTAGCATGTCCAGTCCTTTTATAATTTTATATGTTTCTATAAGATCCCCCCTCATCCTTCTAAACTCCAGTGAATACAAGCCTGGTCTTCACTAGTTAATTTACTTTTTCTACAACAATCACAAGCCAATATAAAAAGCATACGCAGGGGGCAATTAAGTTGATCTTGCAAAGATACCTGACCTTTAGGAATGAAGCGACAGCTCTCTCTCCATATTAAAATAGCTTTTAATTTAGTTATAAATGTCCATGTTAATTTACTGGGTTACTCCAGCATTTTATGTCAATTTACTCTGCAGTTTTTTCATAGCTAACCTTATTACAAATACAGCATTACAAATGCTGGAGCAACTCAGCAGGATGGGCAGCATCTCTGGATGGAAGGTATGGGTCAGTCTGATCTCCTTGGTCAGTCTGATCACTTATCATTGTTCCTGCTCCCTAAGTGCTCCCCAGTCATCAGACGCGCTAAACCCACAGCGAGGACAGTCAAGGTTTGGTCAGATGAAGCGGACTCCACACTTTCAGGTCAGGCGATGCCCGTGCCTATAGTTCATCGAGGGCCAATCTGAAGACGGGCATCAAGAACGCCAAACACAGATACAAGCTGCGGATCGAGGAGCACTTCGACAGCTACTCCGACCCCCGACGCATGTGGCATGGCATCCAGGCCATCACTGACTACAGAGCCACCAACTCCACCCCCACTTCCAGCGACGCATCCTTCCTCGAGGAACTCAATCACTTTTAAGGCCGCTTTGAAAGGGACAACCAAGAGTTGGCCATCAAGGCTGTGCTCCCCGATGACCACCAGCCCCTCACACTCAACCCCTACGACGTGCACGTGGCACTGAGTAGGATCAATGTACGTAAGGCTGCCGGCCCTGACGGCATCCCCGGGCGCGTCCTCAGGACCTGTGCTGCACAGCTGACAGACGTCTGGACTGACATCTTCAACCTGTCACTTGCCCAGGCAGTTGTCCCCACGTGCCTTAAAACTACCTCCATCGTGCCGGTGCCAAAACACTCCACTGCGGCGAGCCTCAACGACTTCCGCCCAGTTGCACTCACCCCTATCATCGCCAAGTGCTTTGAAAGGCTGGTCATGGCACACCTCAAATGCTGCCTACCTCCCACTCTGGACCCCTACCAGTTTGCATACCGCAAGAACAGGAGCACGGAGGATGCCATCTCAACGGCACTCCACTCCGCCCTCTCCCACCTCGACAACAGAAACACTTATGTGAGAATGCTGTTCATCGACTACAGCTCAGCATTCAACACCATTATCCCCTCGAAATTGATCGCCAAACTCGATGACCTGGGCATCAACCCCTCCCTCTGCAATTGGTTACTGGACTTTCTAACCAACCGACCACTGTCTGTTAGGTTGGATAACCACTCCTCTTCTACCTCACCCTGAACACTGGCGTACCCCAGGGCTGCGTGCTGAGCCCCCTCCTCTACTCCCTCTTCACCTACGACTGCACACCTGTACATGGTACCAACACCATCATCAAGTATGCAGATGACACGACGGTGATTGGCCTCATCAGCGACAATGATGAGTCGGCCTACAGGGAGGAGGTTCAGCTCCTAACAGCATGGTGTGCCGACAATAACCTGGCCCACAACTCCAAGAAGACCAAGGAGCTCATTGTGGACTTCAGGAGATCGAGAGGCTGCACGCACACCCCCAGCCATATCAACGAGACGGAGGTGGAACGTGTCTCCAGCTTCAGGTTCCTGGGGGTCAACATCTCCGATGACCTCTCCTGGACCCACAACACATCCTCGCTGATCAAGAAGGCTCACCAGCGTCTCTTCTTCCTGAGGAGACTTAAGAAGGTCTACCTGTGTCCCCAGATTCTGGTGAAGTTCTACCGTCGAGAGCATCCTTACCAACTGCATCACAGTATGGTACGGTAACTGCTCTGTTGCCGACCGGAAAGCTCTGCAGAGGGTGGTGAAGATCGCCCAACGCATCACAGGCTCCTCACTGCCCTCCATTGAGTCTGTCCATAGTAAACGATGCCTGCGCAGGGCGCACAGCATCGCCAGGGACAGCTCACACCCCAACCACAGACTGTTTACCCTCCTCCCATCCGGGAGACGCTACAGGTCCCTCCGCTGCCGGACCAGCAGGCTCAAGAACAGCTTCTTCCCTGCGGCTGTCACACTTCTCAACGCTGCTCCTCAATGACTGCCTGTCTCCACCCCTCCCCCGGACTATCCAATCACCAGCAAATTGCACGGATACCACTGCATATGTATATGTATATACTCATACCACTGCGCATGTATATGTATTACTTGCTTATTCGTAAGTTCACCCTTCGGAGATACCAACTGCATTTTGTTGTCTCTGTATTGTACACTGCACAATGACAATTAAAGATTGAATTGAATTCGGTGGCGTTTCGGGTCGAGACCCTTCTTCAGACTCTGTCTCGACCATTCCTTCCATCCAGAGATGCTGCCTGCCCCGCTGAGTTACTCCAGCATTTTGTGTCTATCTTCGTGTAAACCCCGCATCTGCTGTTCCTTCCCATAGTAAAATACAAGCACGCACACACACACACATCAATGTATCTGTATGGGTAGACACAAAACGTTGGAGTAACTCAGCGGGACAGGCAGCATCTCTGGAGAGACGGAATGGGAGACGTTTCGGGTCGAGACCCTTCTTCAGAGAGCGTGTGTGTGTGTGTGTTACATACACAACTCTGCTGTTTCTTGCAGTCTTGAGCAGAGCTGTTGCCAAACCAAGTTGTGATGCATCTGATAGGAAGTTTTCCATAACGCATCTATAGGCGCTGGTAAGAGTTGTTGGAGATAAACCGTACTTCCTTAAGGGCCTGTCCCACTTTCACGACCTAATTCACGACCTCTGCCGAGTTTGCCGCATGGTCGCACTTGCAGCATGGTCGACAGGAGGTCGTAAGTAGGTCGTGATGCTAGTCGTAGGTGCTCGTGGCATAGAAACATAGACAATAGGTGCAGGAGGAGGCCATTCGGCCCTTCGAGCCAGCACCGCCATTCATTGTGATCATGGCATCAAGTAGGTCGGGGCGTTTTTTCTAGCATGATGAAAAATGTCCACGAGTGAAAAAAGGTCGTGAATTAGGTTGTGAAAGTGGGACAGGCCCTTAAGTCCTCTGGAGCACCACAGTGGCGCAGCGGTAGAGTTGCTGCCTTACAGCGCTTGCAGCACCGGAGACCCGGGTTCGATCCCATCTGTCTGTACGGACTTTGTACGTTCTCCCCGTGACCTGCGTGGCTTTTCTCCGAGATCTTTGGTTTTCTCCCACACTCCAAAGACGTACAGGTTTGTAGGTTAATTGGTTTGGTGTATGTGTCCATTTTTTGTACCTAGTGTGTGTGTAGGATAATGTTGACGCGCGGGGATCGATGGTCGGCGCGGACTCAGTGGGCCAAAGGGCCTGTTTCTGCACTATTTCTTTAAACTAAACTAAATAAAGCCCAGACATTAGTGTGCTTTTGTGGCTGTAGCTTCAATGTGTCTGGCCAAGGACAACAGAATCCTAATTCCAAAGAATAAAGCCCCAGCCAGCCCAACCTGTCCCTGTAAATCAAGTTCTGGCAACATCCTCGTAAATCTTCTCTCCACTCTTTGCAGCTTAACGGCATCTTTCCCACAACAAAATGGCCTAAACATACGATGAGCGTTTGACCGCGTTGGGCCTGCACTCGCTGGAGTTTAAAAGGATGAGGGGGGGGGGGACCTCATTGAAACATCGAATAGTTAAAGGCCTGGATAGAGTGGATGTGGAGAGGATGTTTCCACTCGTGGGAGAGTCTAGGACCAGTGGCCATAGCCTCAGAATTAAAGGACGTACCTTTGGAAAGAAGAATTTCTTTAGTCAGAGGGTGGTGAATCTGTGGAATTCATTGCCACAGAAGTTGTGGAAGCCCAGTCAATGGATATTTTTAAAGTGGAGATTGATGGATTAGATGATGATTTAATGTAGATTAAATCCTAGAGTTACACAGTTTGGAAACAAGCCCCTTGGCCCAGCTTGCCCGCACCGTCCAACATGTCCCAGCTACACTACACCCACCTCCTTTGTCCATATCCCTTCAAACCTGTCCTATGCGTGTACCTGTCTAACCGTTTCTTAAACTTTGTGTTAGTCCCTGTCTCAATTACCTCCTCTGGCAGCTTGTTCCATACACCCACCCCCCTTTGTGTGAAAAAGTTACCCCTCAGATTCCTATTAAATCTTTACCCCTTCACCTTAAACCTATGTCCTCTGGTCCTTGACTCCCCAACTCTGGGCAAGAGACTCTGTGCATCTACCCGATCTATTCCTCTCATGATTTTATACACTCTACCCAATCTATGGCTCTCATGATAGCTGGGATATGTTGGTTAGTGTGGGCCGAAGGGTCCTGTTTCCATGCTGAATGACTCTACAGCCTTAAGATGTGCTGGGCACGGTTTTTTTTAGACATAAAGAGGTGAGTCCGTGGAACGCACTGCCAGGATGGTTGTGGAGGCAGACATGATAGAGACATTTGAATGGCTTTCAGAGAAGCACAGGGATATGCAAGGAATGGAGAGACATAGATCAAACAAACACAGGCAGGTGATCAGTTTAATTTGGTCTCATGTTCGGCATTGTGGGCCTGTTCTTGTGTTGTTCTGTATTCTATATCCACTCAGCAGTTCAGGCAGCAGCAGTGGAAAAAGAAACAATGCTACTATTCTGGCTGAAGACATCTTCTTCATCAGAACTGGGCAGGATAGCCACAAAAAGCTGGAGTAACTCAGTGGGGCAGGCAGCATCTCTGGAGAGAACAATGAAGGAGGGACACGACCCGAAACGTCACCCGTTCCTTCTCTCCAGAGATGCTGCCTGTCCCATTGAGTTACTCCAGCTTTTTGTGCCTATCTTTGGTTTAAACCAGCCTCTTTCTGCAATTCCTTCCTACACAAGAGAGGAAACAAGTTATTTTTGGTATAAGAATGGTTGGGAGTGGCGGCGCTGCCCTGGCAGCAGCGGCTCGCCTGCAGTCCGTCTGTTTTTCTTTTTATTTGTTGCTTTCTTCTCTTGTTTTAGCGTTAGTTTGAGTTATTATGTAGTGTATTTGTGTGGGAGGGGTGGGAGAAACGTTCTTAGTCTCTTCCTTTTGGGGGGACGCGACTTTTCTTGTCGTATCCCCCGTCTCCGTCTCCGTCTGCGCTGAGGCCTAATGGCGGAGCTGGCGGCCTCCAACTTTAACTGCGACCGACCCGAGGCTCCGCAGACAGGACATACCAGCGCGGGGCTGGCCGACTTCGGGGCTGCGGCGGGTTCAGGCGTTCCGGCGGCCCGACTCGGAGCTGTGGCGGCTTTCCGGTGGCGGTGGCGGCGGCAGTGACTTCGGAGGCCCGGCCGCGGGCCCAGGGGACGACATCGTCGGGAGCTCGCAGGTCACAGGTTGGTGACCTGTTTTTCCGGAGCTCCCGCGGCAACAGCTGCGTCCGCTGGACTGGAGGGCGGCAGCTTCGGCAGCTTCGACCGCCCCGGGCCGCGGAGTTGAACCGGCCCGCTCGCGGAGCGCGGTTCACCCGCGGGACTTATTTACATCACCCGGTGCGGTCACAACATCGGAGGCCCGGGTCGCCTCAGCGCAGAGGAAGAGGAAGAGACAAAGACAAGATTTTTGCCTTCCACCACAGTGAGGAGGTGTCTGGTGAACTCACTGTGGTGGATGTTAAATATGTGTTTATTGTGTGTTTTTGTTATTTACTATATGTATGACTGCAGGCAACGAAATTTCGTTCAGACCACAAGGTCTGAATGACAATAAAGTTTTCCAAGGTTTTTTTTTACAAGTGGAAGATGAATGGATGGGACATGCGAAATCTAGGGTTGCTATGGTGAGACGTTTAGTTTAGAGATAGACAATAGACAATAGGTGCAGGAGTAGGCCATTCGGCCCTTCGAGCCAGCACTGCCATTCAATGTGATCATGGCTGATCATCCCCAATCAGTACCCCGTTGCTGCCTTCTCCCCATATCCCCTGACTCCGCTATCTTTAAGAGCCCTATCTAGCTCTCTCTTGAAAGCATCCAGAGAACCGGCCTCCACTGCCCTCTGAGGCAGAGAATTCCACAGACTCACCACTCTCTGTGAGAAAAAGTGTTTCCTCGTCTCCGTTCTAAATGGCTTACTCCTTATTCTTAAACTGTGGCCCCTGGTTCTGGACTCCCCCAACATCGGGAACATGTCTCCTGCCTCCAGCGTGTCCGAACCCTTAACAATCTTCTATGTTTCAATGAGATCCCCTCTCATCCTTCTAAACTCCAGAGTGTACAAGCCCAGCTGCTCCATTCTCTCAGCATATGACAGTCCCGCCATCCCGGGAATTAACCTTGTAAACCTACGCTGCACTCCCTCAATAGCAAGAATGTCCTTCCTCAAATTAGGGGACCAAAACGGCACACAATACTCCAGGTGTGGTCCAGGAGCTCCAGGAGATACAGCGTGGAAACAGGCCGTACGGCCCACCGAGTACGTGCCGACCAACAATCGCCCGTACGCACTACGGAAAATTTACTGACGCCAATTAACCTAAAGACTTGCTGATCGTTGGAGATGTGGGAGGAAACCCGAGCACGCGGAGAAAACCAACGCAGTCACATGGAGAGCGTACAAACTCCATACAGACAGCGTCCGTGGTCAGGATTGAAGCTGGGTCTCTGGCGCTGACTGTGAGGCGGCAACTCCACCGCTGTGTCACCATGCCGCCCAAAGTTGTAGAGGTCACGAGGGCAATAAGTTAATGAGGGCAACGAGAGAAAACGGAACAAAAGCCATAAGGTCAGGACAGGTGGTAAGTGTGTCCCAACTAAAGAACATGTAAAGATGCAAAAATAGAGGACTGTAGGAGATTCTCAGGGGGTAGGCTCAGTGCAGGGGAAAAAACGGAGCTAATAAACAATAGACAACAGGCGCAGGAGTAGGCCATTCGGCCCTTCGAGCCAGCACCGCCATTCAATGTGATCATGGCTGATCATCCCCAATCAGTACCCCGTTCCTGCCTCCTTCCCATATCCCCTGATTCCGCTATTTTTAAGAGCCCTATCAAGCTCTTATATATAGAAAGCAATATAGAAAGCATCCAGAGAACCCGCCTCCACCGCCCACTGAGGCAGAGAATTCCACAGACTCACCACTCTCTGTGAGAAAAGTGTTTCCTCGTCTCCGTTCTAAATGGCTTACTCCTTATTCTCAAACTGTTACAAATGTTACAAATTAATGATCTAGAGTGGAAATGGGCAGAACGACTGAGTCTTTAGGGGTGGCACAGTGGCGCAGTGGTAGAGTTGCTGCCCTACAGCACCAGAGACCAGGGTTCAATCCCTACCACAGGTGCTGTCTACTGATCCTCACCAGGGTTACTGCCTTTACGGAATTTGTACGTTCTCCCTGTGACCGGGTGAGTTTTCTCCGGGTGCTCCGGTTTCTTCCCACACTCCAAAGACGTGCAGGCTTGCAGGTAGACTGGCTTCTGCAAATTGTACAGTCCCTAGTGTGTGTGGGATAGTGCTAGTGTGTGGGGTGATCGCTGATCAGCACGGACTCGACGGGCCGAAGGGCCTGTTTACACACTGTGTCTCTAAAGTCTAAAGCAAAGTCTAATTGATACAAGAAGAGAAAGCAAGTTAGACTGAAGTTGTTGAATTCGTTAATGAGCCCAGAAAACTGCAAGTTCAAAAAATAATAATACAATGGCCATTAAAATATTCAAAATGTTTCTTGATGAGTACAATATGTCCTCAGGCTTAATTTGATTTATGCCCGAAACCAACTCAAGATAAATAGAACCAGTGACAAACATAGCCACAGGCCAATGAATACAGAAACAAACTTAATGAAATGCAATAATTTTATGATTATTAGCTTAGCAAAATAACTGACTAATCCAATCGAATATTAGATTTTATTCATATCCAGAATATGATTTTGTTGTAAATGAGTGGTAAATTAGAAAATATTTTAAAATCAAGATTGCAGATCTGTTATAATGAATATTATTACAAAAATTAGTTCATTTATTTTTTCTAAAACAATCGCAAGCCAATATCGAAAACAAACCCAGGGGCAATTAAGTTGATCTTACCAAAGATATCTGACTTTCAGCAATGAAGCGACAGCTCTCTCTCCATATTAAAATAGCGTTTAGTTTAGTTTAGAGATACAGCGCGGAAACAGACCCTTCGGCCCACCGTGTCTGCGCTGACCAGCGATCCCCCCGCACACTAACACCACCCCACACACACACAAGGGACAATTTTACATTTATACCAAGCCCATTAACCTACAAACCTGTGCATCTTTGCAGTGTGGGAGGAAACCGAAGATCTTGGAGAAAACCCGGTTGTCTGGCGCTGTAAGGCAACAACTCTACCGCCGTGCCGCCCTAACGGGGCTGTCCCACTTGGGCGACCTAATCTGCGAGTTCTGGCGTGTTTGCCATCGACTCCTACTCGCAGCATGGTCGACACGAGGTCTTCGTAACTCTCCTTCATGCTCGAGGGTGGTCCCCGTGTACCCGAGGCCTCAGCTAGGTCGTGGCGTATTTTTCAAGATGTTGAAAAATGCCCGCGAATTAAAAAAAGGTCGCCATGGACAAAATCGATACTTTTTTTACTCGTCGGTTTAGTTGTAGTAGGTCGTAGTCGGTCGGCATGTTAGTCGTAGGTAATCGTAGTCGTAGGTAGTCGTAAATAGTCTCCAACACAGTCGAAGGGAGGTCGAAGGTGATCGAAGGAGGTCGTCTTCACTCTCCACTATTCGGTGTCCAATTTTCCCGAAGTTAGTCGTAACTAGTCGTAGCTAGTCGATGCTGGTCTTCAACATAGTCGAAGAAGGTCGAAGGAGGTCTTCAACACAACATTTTTTCAAACTCTCCTAAACTATTCTAAACTCGCCAGTTAGGTCGCCCAAGTGGGACAGCCCCTTAATGGTACCAAAACAGTGATTTTAACAACCACTCTGAGAAAGAGATTAAAACCTTTTTTTTTTTATTGTCTCTACTTTTCAGTTACATAATTGTTAATGTTCAAAGAGAATTTCCACTAACCAGCTCAGAAGGGGCTTTTATCGCAGATAGGAATTGTCATCGAGTCATAGAGTTGACTGTATAGTTGTTTCTTAAACGTCGCAGTGGTACCTGCCTCAACTTCCTCCTCCAGCAGCTTCTTCCATACACCCACCAGCCACCCTTTGTGTGAAAAAGTTACACTTCCTCTTTTAAAGTCCACAATCAGCTCCTGAGATAAAGGTTCGAATTGTCCAGCAAGGCACTGCGGATGCTGGTTTACACCGAAGATAGACACAGAGATGCTGCGGGACGGGCAGCATCTCTGGAGAGAAGGAATGGGTGACGTTTTGGGTCAAGACCCTTCTTCAGTCTGAGAGTCAAGGGGAAGAGGGAGATATGGAAGGTTAAGGTGTGATAACGAGAGATCAAAGAGGACGAACCTCAAGGGAAATGTAGAGTAGAAGATTGTTGAAGTTGACTACGAGGCATACAAAGATAATATTTAATCAGGAGGACACAGACTGGCTGGAGAACTAGGATGGGGGGGGGGGGGGGATGGAGAGAGAGGGAAAGCAAGAGTTACTTGAAGGTTGAGAAGTCAATATTCATACTGAAGGTAGACACCCATTCCTTCTTTCCAGAGATGCTGCCTGTCCCGCTGAGTTTACTCCAGCATTTTGTGTCCACCTTCGATTTAAACCAGCGTCTGCAGTTCTTTCCCATTCTCTTTGAACATTCAATATTCATACAGCTGGGGTGTAAGCTACCCAAGAGAAAAATCTGACGTTGTTCCTCCAAATTTGAGGAAGGACATTCTTGCTATTGAGGGAGTGCAGCGTAGGTTCACAAGGTTAATTCCCGGGATGGCGGGACTGTCATATGCTGAGAGAATGGAGCGGCTGGGCTTGTACACTCTGGAATTTAGAAGGATGAGAGGGGAAATATGTAAGATTATTAAGGGTTTGGCCCACGCTAGAGGTAGGAAACATGTTCCCGATGTTGGGGGAGTCCAGAACCAGGGGGCCACAATTTTAAGAATAAGGGGTAAGCCATTTAGAACGGAGATGAGGAGACACTTTTTCACAGAGTTGTGAGTGTGTGGAATTCTCTGCCTCAGAGGGCGGTGGAGGCGGGTTCTCTGTTTACTTTCAAGAGAGAGCTAGATAGGGCTCTTAAAGATAGTGGAGTCAGGGGATATGGGGAGAAGGCAGGAACGGGGTACTGATTGGGGATGATCAGCCATGATCACATTGAATGGCGGTGCTGGCTCGAAGGGCCGAATGGCCTACTCCTGCACCTATTGTCAATAGTCGATTGCATTGGGCTGCCTGAATTCCATTAATTTCGGATTCCTTGCATTGAGATTTTTTTTTTAACTTTCATTTTTCGTCACAGGCCGAAACCCAGCTGAAAGAATTTTGCATTGTTTTGACGACTCTGTTTTTGTAGCAGACACGGGAACGTGTTCCAGCAAGTTAAGGGCCTGTCCCACTTGGCGGTCGTTTGTGCCTCATTTACGCGTCATATGTAAAATAGGTCAACGCATTGAGACGCACGGGCAGCGTGTGGGTAGCGCGGGACGGGCCTATGGAGAGGCGTGGAGGAGTGTGGAGTTTGCGCGCGGTTTCGCGCGGCTTTCCAGGATTTTGTGCTGCACGAAATCCTCGCGCGCCACCTGCGTGACGTATCACGTACTCATGTTGACGCATTGGGTACACACGCTGACGCATTGACGTCGCACGCTGGCATCCCGACGTCTCACGTGTGACGCGTGGTGACGCATGGTTACGTCACCGTGCGTCGCCGCTCGCCGCAGGGTATTCTAATGACGCGCAACAGGCGGCATGATGACGGGTGATTTGCGAGCGACGTAAGCAAAGGGGAGATGGGAGTTTAGTTTGGTTTGGTTTAGTTTAGAGATACAGCGCGGAAACAGGCCCTTCGGCCCACCGAGTCCGCGCCGACCAGCGAACCCTGCACACTATCCCACACACACTATGGACAATTTACAATTTTGCCACGCCAATTACCCTACCAACCTGTGCGTCTTTGGAGTGCGGGATGTAACCGGAGCACCCGGGAAAAACCCATGCAGGTCACGAGGAAAGCGTACAAACTCCATACAGGCAGCACCCGTAGTCTGAATCGAACCGAGGTCTCTGGCGCTGTAAGGCAGCAATTCTACCACCAGAGTGTTTGGCACAGACCTGCAGGGAGCTGCCACAGATTCAATGGACCAAGCAGCTTCTTTCCGTCATAATAAGTCACCAATTTTCAGTGAAAAACTACCTTTTTTAAGGGCTATGCTTTGGACTTTAAAAAAAAATGACATTGCTGCAATAATCCAGGCGATTATAATGCAAACCTGCAACTGCTGGAAAAAATAATAATGCATTTTATTTATGGGCGCCTTTCCGAACACTCAAGGACACCTGACAGTTAAAAACAAGCAAATTACAAATATAGAAATAAAATGAAACAAAAACAACATATCCATGAATTCGATAGAAAGCGGAGTCACGTGGGATAGGCCAGTGTGAATAGGTGAGTTTTGAGGGAGGCGTTAACGGTGGGGACAGACTCTATGGTACGGATGGACAGTGGGAGAGTTCCAGAGGCGAGGGGCAGAACGGCTGAAGGCTCTGAACCCCACCGTGGACAGGCGGGCAGATGGAGTGGAGAGCAATCTGAAATAAAAACAAATATACTGGTAACAGTGTATGAAATTATGAGAGGAATAGATTGCGTAGATATAACCATATAACCATATAACCATATAACAATTACAGCACGGAAACAGGCCCTCTCGGCCCTTCCAGTCCGTGCCGACCATTTGGTTTCCCCTAGTCCCATCTACCTGCACTCAGACCATACCCCTCCATTCCCTTCACGTCCATATACCTATCCACTTTACTCTTAAATGTTAAAATCGATCCTGCCTCCACCACTTCTGCTGGAAGCTCATTCCACACAGCCACCACCCTCTGAGTAAAGAAGTTCCCCCTCACATTACCCCGAAACCTCTGTCCCTTAATTCTCATGTCATGCCCTCTTGTTTGAATCTTCCCTACCCTCAATGGGAAAAACGTATCCACGTCAACTCTGTCTATCCCTTTCATCATTTTAAAGACCTCAATCAAGTCCCCCCTTAACCTTCTGCGCTCCAAAGAATAAAGACCTAACTTGCTCAACCTTTCTCTGTAACATAGTTGCTGGAACCCTGGCAACATTCTAGTAAATCTCCTCTGTACTCTCTCAATTTTGTTGACATCCTTCCTATAACTAGGCGACCAAAATTGTACACCATACTCCAGAATTGGTCTTACCAATGCCTTGTACAATTTTAACATTACTTCCCTACTCCTATATTCAATGCTCTGATTTATAAAGGCCAGCACACCAAAGGCTTTCTTTACCACCCTATCTACATGCGATTCCACCTTCAGGGAACTATGCACAGTTATTCCTAGATCCCTCTGTTCCACTCTGATGCGCAGCGTCTCTTGTCTAGAGTAGGGGAATCGAGAACCAGAGGGCATAGGTTTAAGCTGAAGGGGGAAAGATTTCATAGGAATCTGAGGGGTGACTTTTTCACACAAAGGGTGATGTGGAGATTATGTTTCCACTAGTGGGAGAGTCTAGGATCAGAGGTTGTAGCCTCAGAATAAAAGGATGTTCCTTTAGGTAGTAGATGAGGAGGAATTTCTTTAGTCAGAGGGTGGTGAGTCTGTGGAATTCTTTGCCACAAAAGACTGTGGAGGCATATTGTTAAGGCAGAGATAGATACATTCTTGATTAGTACAGTGTCAGGTGTTATGGGGTGAAGGCAGGAGAATGGGGTTAAATGGGGAAGATAGATAACAATATAATAATAATAACTATTTGCAGAGCACTTTTCATTCAGTTGAATGCAACTCAAAGTGCTTTGCACAAAAACACAGGTCTAAGCAAATATACAATTTAAAACACTAAGAACATAGGCAGTTAATAGCATAAAAAATACAGATTTATATGAAGATATAAAATATAAAATTTCAGCCACGATTTAATGGCAGAGTAGACTTGATGCGCTGAAAGGCCCAATTCTGCTCCTATCACTTATGAAAGGGTGGTGGGTGTATGGAACGAGCTGCCAGAGGAGGTAGTTGAGGTAGGGACCATTGCAACGTTTAAGAAACGATTAGACGGGTAGGTAGATAGGACAGGTTTGGAGGGATATTGGCCAAACGCAGGCAGGTGGGATAAGTGTAGGTGGGACATGTTGGTCGGTGTGGGCACGTTGGGCTGAAGGGCCTGTTTCCACGCAGTATGACTCTGTGACCCTATGGCACTCATCAATGTCAGGCAGTATCTGTGGTAAGGGAAAAACAGTTAACATTTTCATCAGAACTGGGTAAACGAGCAAGCAAGTGAGTATTCAGTAACAAAGAAGGTAAGAGGGGGTGGCAGGTGGGTGGTAGAACAAATGGATCAAATAATATAACGGATATCCTCGACCTTCCTCTTCCAAAGTCTACAATCAGTTCCATGGTTTTGCCGATGTTAGCAGGAAGGTTGTTGTGGTGAACCCTCGGAAAGCGTCTGAAGCTGATGGTCGTGTCCTTAAAACCTGTGCAGCCCAACTGGCAGGGGTTTTTGCGGACATTTTCATCACTCTCATTACTAAGGGTTAAGGTTCCCATCTGCTTTAAGAGCGCATCAATATTACCGGTGCCCAAGAAGAGTAAGATGACGTGCCTCAACGACTATCGACCAGTGGCACTAGCCTCCGATGTGATGAAGTGCATTGAGAGGTTGGTTATGGTGCGTATCAACTTCTACCTCAACAAGAACCTCGACAGTTTGCCTACCACCACAAAGGGTCAACGGAGGATGCGATCTCACTGGCTCTCCACTCTGCACTGGACCACTTGGACAATAAAAACACTTGCGTCAGGCTATTGTTCATAGACTACAGCTCGGCATTCAATACCGTCATCCCCTCCAAGCTGGTTAACTGGGAATGGGTAGAGCCGAAGAGGTCCTGGTTGGGTTGCTCCTAGGCCTGGCCAAGCTGGCCATCTGCAAGCCAAGGTGCTAGGTGGAAGAGGGCTTTGCCCGAGCCAGATGCTTGCCCCTTTACTGAGGTTACGTCCGTGCCCTGACGGTGTTAGAGAGGGACATAATTGTATTGTAATTATTCAGTATATTTGTAAGCATTGTAACATAGCTGTTTAAAAATTTAGTGTCTAGAGAATTTGGAGATTTTGTAATATGGTGGTGGGTGTGTTACCACGGTTTTGTTTTATAGTCAATAGACAATAAATGCAGGAGTAGGCCATTCGGCCTTTCGAGCCAGCACCGCCATTCAATGTGATCATGGCTGATCATCCCCAATCAGTACCCCGTTCCTGCCTTCTCCCCATATCCCCTGACTCCGCTATTTTTAAGGGCCCTATCTAGCTCTCTCTTGAAACCTGCCTCCACCGCCCTCTGAGGCAGTTTTGTATCGTGATTGTAATTAAATAAATTATTTTTGATACCAAAAAAGAGCTGGTTACCAAGCTCACGGAACTGGGTCTCCGCACTTCTCTCTGCAACTGGATCCTTGACTTCCTCGTCAACAGACCACAAACAGTGCGAATCGGCATCACCACTTCTTCCTTGATAACCATCAGTACAGGAGCACATCAAGGCTGCTTGCTCAGCCCCCTGTCCCACTCTTTCAACACTCACGACTGTGACACTCACACAGTGCGAACTCCATCTTCAAATTCACCGACCGCACCACCATTGTTGGACAAAATGCAGATGACAATGAGTCTGAGTATAGGAGGGAGGGAGATCGATCGACTGACCAAATGGTGTCAGTCTCTTGTGTCTCCTTTTATAAGGGTCCTTGTTGGTCACAATATTTGCATTACATGACGGGTGGAAATTGCTTTTAAAACATGTGGGGGGGGGGGGGGGGGACGCATAGATGGATGGATAGAGGGGAGAGAGCGAGGGGAGAGAGAGAGGGGGCAGAGAGAGGGGGAAGAGAGAGGGGGGAAAGAGAAAGGCGAGAGAGGGCAGAGAGGAACGATCGCATGTTATAACGCGCCGTCAGCCCATTCTGACCGCTGCCGCCCCTCGCCGAACACCGCCCCCCCCCCCCCCCCCCACATCACATCTTCACGTCAACCCTGTGATGTCTCAGCTCTGACAATTCGAGGGACCTACCCGGTAACACTATGAGTAGCTCCGGGCCGTCGCGCTCCCCGACTCGAATCGACTCGACGCCTAACTGACACACACTCCGTCCTGCGCTCAGCTTGTTGCGGGCTGGATTAAAACTCGTGGTGGGCCGGATGTGGCCCGCGGGCCATAGTTTGGAGACCGCTGATGTGCACGTACATGTATGGTATCCAGTACGCATGATATGGTAGAAATTCCAGGTTCAGCCCTTCACTGGCTTAATTGGGAAGAATGTACCTGCGCAAGGGCCACATCCAACTCACTCTTAAATATAGCAATGAACTTCTGTGGCATCCAGAGTGGTGGGTGCGGAGACCCCTTGTCCTGGACTTATCGCGGAACAATCTTCCCTGCATCTAGGTCCAACCCCTTAAGGTAAAAGGGGCCTGAGAAGGGGGGTAGGCCTGAGTTACGTTTCAACATATAAGAAAACATGGGGGGGTTGTCCCCCACCTCTCAAAACATAGGGGGGGGGACAATAGACAATAGACAATAAACAATAGGTGTAAATAAGCAATTCACAAACTCTTAAAGTGTGCAACATCTTTTAATGATAGCACAGGGTATTACATACATCCTCAAGCACTGGCTACATTCTTCTACTGAACTGTACCCAGGGAGGGGAAGGCGTTATGATTGACGTTAACTAGGCGGGGTTAATGGTACTGAGGTAACTATGTTATTGGTTGCATATAAACCATCTACAATAGGTGCAGGAGTAGGCCACACATTCACAACTCTCTGGGTGAAAAAGTATTTTCTCATCTCAGTCCTAAATGGCCTACCCCTTATTCGTAAACTGATATTCTCATACTGACATTTCTGTCCTGGGCCTCCTCCACCGTCAGATAGAGGCCACACTCAACTTGCTTTGGTGTAAACCAGCATCTGCAGTTCCTTCCGACACCAGCTTATTCAGAACCTAATGGCACACTGAAGCCATCGATTTGAAGTCAAGTCTCAGCTGCCTTTCGACAAGTGCGTCAGCAGCGAAGGTAGAATTGAGTTGGCTGAATGGGCAGAGAACCGGCAGATGAAATTTAATACAAGAGAGGTTTGAAGTGCTGAATTGGCAGAAAGAATAAGAAGAGACAGCTTGCGAGTATGTGCAAGGACCCGAGTACCCACGTGCATTAATCTTTTTAAATGGCACAACTTATTGTGAAAATGGCTGGCAAATCCGACAAGATCCTGCGATTCAGAGAGTGTGAGAGAGAGAGGAGTTTGTTAGAGCTTTCTGGGATGTCCTCGGGGGTGATTACATGTTGGTTCTGGGGGAGAGCCTGGCGACCGGGGAGATGCCCCTCTCGTGGCGTAGGGCAGTTGTTGTCCTGCTGCCCAAGAAGGGTGAACTCCGCTTGTTGAAGAACTGGCGCCCGGTCTCTCTCCTATGCACAGAGTATAAAGTTTTTGCACGGGCAATGGCAAATCGCCTGGGCTCCGTGCTGTCTCAACTGATTCATCCTGACCAGTCCTATACAGTCCCTGGCCGGTCCATTCAGGATAACATCCACCTGGTAAGGGACCTGATTCATCTAGCCCAGGGCACTGGTCAGCCAGCTGCTTTTCTGTCTCTTGATCAGGAGAAGGCTTTTGATAGGGTTAGAGCATGAATACCTTTTCGGACGTTGCAAGCGTTTGGGTTTGGACCGCATTTCGTGGCCCGGGTCCGGCTTTTGTACGCTGCTGTGGAGTGCCTTGTGAAGGTTAATGGTGCGTTGCTGTCTCCTTTTCATTTTGGGAGGGGGGTCCGTCAGGGGTGCCCCATGTCGGGTCAGTTGTACTCGGTCTGTGTGGAGCCGTTCCTGTGTCTTCTTCGGAGGAGGTTGACAGGCCTGGCACTACCTGGCCCGGGGGGGGGAGGTGGTTCTTTCGGCGTATGCCGATGATGTACTCCTTATGCTCACTGATCCTGGTGACCTGCGAAGGATGCGTGACTGCCAGGAGATTTTCTCGGCCGCATCTTCTGCTAGGATTAACTGGTGTAAGTGTTCTGGACTTTTAGTGGGTGAGTGGCAGGTGGACTCCCTGCCAGAGGAGATGGTAATGTTTGCGTGGAGCACCATGCACCTCCTCTATCTGGGGGTGTACCTGAGTCCCACTGAGGATGCTTGGCCGGCAAACTGGCAGGAGTTGGAGACGAAAGTGGTCGCCCGGCTGGGGCGCTGGTCAGGCCTGCTTGGAGTTCTTGCCTTTTGTGGGAGGGTGCTGGTCATACACCAGCTGGTGGCCTCCATGTTATGGTACCGGCTGGCTACTATCTTTGTCCCGCCCTCTATCTTTGCAACTGCTTGACAGAAGAAGCTGGCAGATTTCTTTTGGGGAAATAGGAAGCACTGGGTTTCCGCGGCGATCCTGAGTCTCCCGTTAGAGGAGGGCGGCCAGTCCTTGGTATGCGTGCGTACCCAGGTGGCGGCTCTCCGCCTCAGGACTCTGCGGAGGTACATGTACGTAGAGAACCCCCCCCGATGGCACGCTCTGGCCACGTATTTTTTCCGTCGGGCTCGTTGCCTAAGGGGGGTCTCACGCCTCCCGGTGGCGGGCATCAGTCGACCCGCCCTAAGGGGCTTGCCTGTCTTCTACCGGGATGTGCGAAGAGTGAGGAATTTGGCTGTTTTCAGCCAGCGTGTTGCTCCACGAGGGGAGGGGGTTGTCGTGGCTACGGGAGTGGCCGGTCCTCACCCTGTCATGGCGGGTGTCGAGGAGAGGCGAGTGCCTAGAGTGGTTCTGATAGAGCTTACCCCCGCTCCGTCAGATCTGCTCATCGGGCCTAGGATCCGGGATATTTCTTGGGCACTGGTTGCATTTTAGTCCCACGATGCTAGTGTTCGGACACAAGGCAGGGAGCGGGGAGAGCTGAGTGGGGGGGGTGGAGACACTTCCCTGCAGGCACGTGCCGTGAGTAATTACTCAGGGTAGGCACTCAGTCCGCTAAAAAAAAAAAATTAAACCGCGCATGCGCAGATTGTTCGCTCCGTTAAATAAATAAATAAATAAAAACAGTGACATTTCAATTTGCCCAAGGCTTCCTAGTCCTAGACCAATTGGGGGAACAGTTCCTTTCACAGCGTGTGGAGAGTCTGTGTCAGGGGTAAAGTTGTGGGGAGGGCACGAGTGTTGACAAGGAGGGTGTCGGGGATAATGGCAGAAACTTACTCACTCACCGCTGCCGCAGCTCTCCGGGCACGAAGCCCCCGCACTGTAGCTGGGGATAGAAGCAGCTCGGGTAGCTACGAGCGGCCGCCGGTACCCGACAGCAGAACTGGCCGCCACTTCAGCGCCTTCTGCCGGCCCGCTCACCTCTGGCAGTGCTCTCCGTCGGAACACCCATCACCTGCCGTTCGCCGACTTCGCTCATGTCAGCGGCTTCCTGCAAATCCTTAAATTCCCACAGCCGAGTAACCTCAATCGCGCTGTCGGAATTTAAGGACATGAGTGAGGCCAGCGAGCGGCAGGAGAGTGGTTTGTAGACGGAGAGCGGGGAACGGCCAGAGGTGAGCGGGGACCGGCAGAAGGAGCTAAGGTGGCGGCTGGTTCCGCTGTCCGGCCCGGCGGCCGCTCAGCCACCCGAGCTACTTCTCTCCGGCCTCAATGCGGTGGCATTCCACGCCTCCGTGCAAGGAGCGTCGCAAGTGGCATTATCCCAATCCCCTCATTCGTGCCCTCCCCGCAACCTTACCCCGGGCCAGACTCCCCAAACACTGTGAAAGGAGCTCTCTCTCCCCCCCCCCCCCCCCCCCCCCCCCCCCCCCCCCCCACCCACCCCCCCCCCCACACCCCGGGAAATACAGTATTTAAAAACATAAACACAAAATGTACTTACCACATTATTGGTACACAAGCTCCATTCTTCTCTCTTTGTTTCCTAACATACACTTAAAATATTGACAAACCATATTTGAAAACCCCGCCAAGAAACTTGCTCTGCGCATGTGCAGTAGACCGATGCGCATGCGCAGTGCTGCAAAGGCAGACTTTCTGCTGCCTTCAGCCCCGATTATCATTGACGGCTTCAGGCAACGCTGACGGTACGTGGGTTGCACAGAGCTTCCCGTGTTACAAGCGCTGCGGATGAAAGGCATGGAGAGTTATGCCGACCGAAGAGATCGATCTCTTACATAGGCATAATTCTCCCATGCCTTTGCTATTTATATTTAGTTATTACCATGTTATAGTTTTAGTCAGGGTAGGCAGTGCCTACCTTGCCTACCCTGACGGCACGCACCTGCTTCCCTGTCGGTTTGCTCCTGGGCCTGGCCAAGATGGCCATTCGTGGGTCCAGGCAGCGGGCGGTCGATGGTCAGGCTAGAGTCGGCTGCCTGCCCCTCTTTCGGGCCTACGTCCGTGCACGTGTGTCCCTGGAGAGGGAACACGCGGTGCCCACGGGGACTCTGGAGGCCTTCTGTGGACGCTGGTCACCATGTGGGGTTCAGAGTATTGTGAACAATTAATGCACTGTTGTACTATAATGATTATTGGTTATAGTGTAATTTCCGATTATGTTTTGATGTGCAGTATCATATGACTGTGTCGAATAAAGTTTTTGAAAATTGAAAAAAGAGAGAGAGAGAGAGAGAGAGAGAACAATAGGTGCAGAAGTAGGCCATTCGGCCCTTCGAGCCAGCACCGCCATTCAATGTGATCATGGCTGATCATCCCCAAGAGGAAGAGGAGATATCGGAAAGAGGGAGGGGGAGGGAGAGGGGGAGGGAAAGAAATCTGTACACTGTGGGTGGCGTGGTTGTCATCATGTATAGGCTTTCTGCTGACTGGTTAGTGAGCGACATAAGCTTTTCACTTTACCTCAGTGCATGTGACAACACATTCAACTGAACTGAACATCAATGGGACACGAGGCATAAAGAGAAGTTTTGGACATTTCAATCCTGGCATAATAGTCTCTGACTGTCTGTACATGGGGCATGAGGCGGAGAGAGAAGCACGCGTGAAAAATAATCCATGCAGAAAGTTGAAATATTAATACAGAAGCCTCTCTATATTAATAGAGCTCTCCAAAACTCGCAAAGAATTATTCTGCAATCCAAATATAGTCCATGCAGGGAGTACTCCAAAAAACATGAGCACCCGTGTCGTGTCTGGTTTAGACGTTGGAGATACAGCATGGAAACAGGCCCTTCAGCCCACCTGGTCCCCGTCGACCTGCGATCACCGCATCCTCGACCTCTATGCTACTACACACTAGGGACAATTAACCATTTTTACCAAAGCCAATTCACCTACAAATCTTTGGCGCGTGGGAGGAAACCGGAGCACCCGGAGAAAACCCACGCGGTCACGGGGAGAACGTACAGACTCCGTACAGACGGCCAGTGTTAATTAGCCGGAGACCCAGGTTCGATGCCGGCTGCTACGGGTGCTGTCCGTGTGGAGTTTGTACGTTCTCCCTCTGACCGCGTGGGGTTTTCCTGCAATTGGGGCGACCAGATTCCAAATTGCACTTCCTGTTTTTATTTCTGATTTATCCAATAAAATCGGAAACAGGAAATTAGCAATGTAATGTCAAGGGATCTGAAGCGCCCACATTGGATTGTCAAAGCTTGGAGATAGAATGGACAGACGTATTAAGGAATTCCCCAGATTACAGGGTGGTGGTAATACGCTATACTTTTCAGTAATTTACAAAGACTGAAGAGGTTCCTTTCATTTTGAAAGCAAACAAGCACATTGTTAATTGAATATTACTGTTGTCTTCCTCTGGTGTGACTGAGAACCCCCTAGGCATGCAGGTGCAGCAGGCAGTGAAGAAAGCGAATGGTATGTTGGCATTCAAAGCAAAAGGATTTGAGTACAAGAGCAGGGAGGTTCTACTGCAGTTGTACAGGGTCTTGGTGAGGCCACACCTGGGGTATTGCGTACAGTTTTAGTCTCCTAATCTGAGGAAAGACATTCTTGCCATAGAGGGGGTACAGAGAAGGTTCACCAGACTGATTCCTGGGATGGCACAACTTCCATATGAAGAAAGACTGGATAGACTCGGCTTGTACTCGCTAGAATTTAGAAGATTGAGGGGGGATCTTATAAAAACTTACAAAAATCTTAAGGGGTTGGACAGGCTAGATGCAGGAAGATTGTTCCCGATGTTGGGGAGGTCCAGAATAAGGGGTCACAGTTTAAGGATAAGGGGGAAGTATTTTAGCACCGAGATGAGAAAAAAAATTTTCACACAGAGAGTGGTGAATCTGTGGAATTCTCTGCCACAGAAGGTAGTTGAGGCCAGTTCAATGGCCATATTTAAGAGGGAGTTAGATGTGGCCCTTGTGGCTAAAGGGATCAGGGGGTATGGAGAGAAGGCAGGTACAGGATACTGAGTTGGATGATCAGCCATGATCATATTGAATGGCGGTGCAGGCTCGAAGGGCCGAATGGCCTACTCCTGCACCTATTTTCTATATTTCTATGTTTCACCATGTTGCTGTTATTTCAGTTATAAGAAGTCACAGTCTCTTAGGACCCCTTCGGCCATGGCTGACCATGGGTGTCTCCAGGGTGCTATTCCCTATATGGAGGACGCCTGTGCGCGACTATGTTTGACGTGGGGAGACTGGTGCACAGACAGCCACCCCACGGTCCTTGACAAATCTGGGTCAGGATCCAGTGGCATGGAGTCCAAGGCGACCGGAGACCCTTTTCTGCTGCAGCCTTCATCCGCCTTCCCAGCCGCTGTGACGCTCCACTAAGGTCAGCCATCGTCCTCCGCCTGTTCCACCGTTGAGGTCTTGGTTGGATTGCCCTTTGTCAGGGACCTCCCCCCTCGACCTTACTGCCATGGGTGGCCCTACCAGGAGCACAGCTCCAGACGGCATCGCTCTCAGGATCTCAGGACCACACAAGCTTCCCCACCACGACAAGGTGACGATCCACGGAGAAGTCGCAGTATTCTAAAGATAATAGAAGCAAGGTTTAATTTGTCGTTATATTGCATTATTTTGAGGTTAGATAAGGCATGATTTTAACCATTGGTGAAATGCCCAGAATTAACAAATAGGCTGTGATTCTTTAAGTGGTCAGTTTAGTAGTTTATTGAATTAAATATTTTATAGTTCTTTGCTTGCATATCCAAAGGGCACTTACAAAGTCACAAATCTCCCCCCCCCCCCCCCCCAATCCAGATCCCCCCTTCATTCTTCCCCCCCTCATAGTGGTCCCCCCAAGCTGGGTTTAGCTATTAGGGATTTGATTGGTACGGGTGTCAGGGGTTATGGGGAGAAGGCAGGAGAATGGGGTTACAAGGGAAAGATAGATCAGCCATGATTGAATGGAGGAGTAGACTTCAAGATTTCAAGGTTTAAGGTCAATGTTTGATGGTCAGGTTATTGTCACAAGTACCAATTAAGGTACAGTGAAATTTGAGCAACCATACAGCCATACTAAGTGAAAAAGCAACAAGACACACGACCACGTCAAATTTAACATAAATATCCATCACAGTGATGGAAGGCAATAAAGTTCAATCCTCTCCCTCTTGTTCCCCCGCGGTTGGGGCAGTCAAAAGACGAGAGGACAGACAGACTGTTGGCGAGGCAGCCACTGCTGGTGGCGCCACCCGGTGGACTCGATAGGCCGAATGGCCTTAATCTGCTCTGATCACTTCTGAGCACGAGATACAGCGCGGGAAAGGGCCCTGCGTCCCACCGAGGCCACTCGTACCAGCGATCCCCGTACACTAGCACTATGTCTACACACCAGGGACAATTGACAATTTTACAGAACCTACCAACCTGTACGTCTTTGGAGTGTGGGAGGAAACCGGTGCACTTGGGGAAAACGCAAGCGGTCAAAGGTAGAAAGCACAAAGTCCATATAAACAGTAAACTGTAGTCAGGATCAAACCCATGTCTCTGGCACTGTAAGGCAGCGTTTCTACCAGTACTCCACTGTCGCCATGCCAAGTACTTGATCCATTGTAATAGCAATCCATTAGAAACTTGGTTATAAACTACTTCCGACATTGTGGGTAGCTGCGCTGGATGTAGGAAAAGCTTCAATTAGCAAATTGATGTTCGTAAGTTCATACGTGATAGGAGCAGGATTAGGCTATCAAGTCGGCTCCACCATTCAATCAGGGCTGATCTATCTTTCCCTCTCAACCCCATTCTCCTGCCTTCTCCCCATAACCCCTGACACCCGCACTAATCGACAATCTATCTACCTCTGCCTTAAAAATGTCCATTGACTTGGCCTCCACAGCCTTCCACCTGGCAAAAAAATCCACAGATTCACCACCCTCTGACCAAAGAAATTCCTCCTCATCTCCTTCCTAAAGGAGCTTCCTTTAATTCGGAAGCTATATGACCTCACCTGGCAGTGGGCAGGTGCTATAGACCTGCACGGGAAGGTAGACGCTCCCGCCCCCACGAGTCTCGGGCAGATGGGGCCCGTCAGCCTGGGAAGGCCGTCCATCTAGGAGAGGAAAAAACCCTGATTTAAAACCTCCGCTGCCTTGTGGCCACATCTAGTCATGGAAATGTCTCCAGGAGTGAACCTCGGGAAAATCCGGAGTCGGAGCCCCTAAGGCAGTTCGTCGTTGTCTACAACCTCGCTCTGGCAGCTCCTGCGACGGTGCTGGTGCCAAACTGTAACGGCCCTGCTGTTCCTTTGGATCGATCAGCGACGTGGAGAGGGGGGACGTGCTGCATGGGCAACAGCCTGTCCTCCATATGACATCGCCCAGGCTTGCATCCGACCAGGGTGCATCACCCATGGTCAGTCATGACCGAGGGGGGCCTACTCTATGACCTCTGGTCCAAGACTCTCCCACGAGTGGAAACAGATTACCCGGGAGGAGGGGAGGGGAGGGGAGGTGAGACGTGCCAAGCATAGTTACAACCATCGAGAACTGGGTAGAAGTCGAGCAAAATGCCGTCTCTCCCCAGTCAACGCGTTGGCTGATGTGACCGGGAAGAAAGTCAAACCTCCAAGATTTCAACCACGTGGAATTCTTCCAAACTGCCAGCGTCCACAAAAGAGACAGTGAGAAACACTCAACAATAGGTTTGTTTTTTTAAAAGGCAGCTGAACTACCGGCGCAGATTCCCCACAGGAAACACACAGTGACCTGGCTTGAGAATTTAGAGTACGTCTGTCTGAAGAAGGGTCTCGACCTGAAACGTCGCCTATTCCTACGCTCCATAGATGCTGCCTCACCCCCTGAGTTTCTCCAGCTTTTTATGTCTACTTTTACTTTAATTTAGGTTAGTTTAGAGATACAGCGCAGGAACAGGCCCTTCAGCCCACTGGGTCCGCGCCGACCAGCGATCCCCGCACATCGAACCATCCCTCACCCGCTAGGGACAATTTTGACATTTACCAAGCCAATTAACCTGGACGTCTTTGGGGTGTGGGAGGAAACCCGAAGATCTCGGAGAAAAACCCCACGCAGGTCACGGGGTGAACGTACAAACTCCGCACAGACAGCACCCGCAGTCAGGATCGAACCCGGGACTCCGGCGCTGAAAGCACTTTCTCGCAACTCAACAACAGTCTAAAGTGGTTTTGACCGTCAGTTAAGGACCTTTCGCGCTGCAATGAGGGTAATGCACAGGGCAAGATGCTTTCACAAATCTCACCAAAAAGAAATACACAAAATGACCACCTGGCATCACAGAGTGCTGGGGTAGCTCAGAGGGTCAGGCAGCATCTCCAGGGGAAACATGGTTACGTAACGTTTCGGGTCCAGACCCTTCCTCACACTCTCTGATAGAGTCATAGAGTCCTACTGCGTGGAAAAAGGCCCTTCAGCCCATCTTGCCCACACCAGCCAAAATGTCCCATTTGCACTAGTCACAGCTGCCTGCGTTTGGCCCATATCCCCCTAAACCTGTCTCTCCATGCCCCTGTCTAAATGTTTCTTAAATGTTGCGATAGCACCGGCCTCAACTACCTCCTCCGGCAGCTCGTTCCTTACACCCTCCACACTTTGCGTGAACAAATTACCCCTCAGGTTTCCCTTACTCTGGGTAAGAGACTCTGTGCGTCTACCCGATCTATTCCTCTCATGATATTTTTATGTTGTTGGTCTGTAGTACAATGAGTGCATTCTGCAGACACATTTTTCTCCAGGGTAGTTTTTCGCTTGGGTAGTTTACACCCCAGCGGTATGGACATTGACTTCTCCAATTTCAGATAGTCCTTGCTTTCTCCCCCCTTCCCCTCCCCTCCCCAGCTCTCCCACAGCCCACTGTCTCCGCCCCTTCCTTTCCTCTTCCGCCTCCCCCCCCCCCCCCCCCCACAACCCCACATCAGTCTGAAGAAGGGTCTCGACCCGAAACGTCACCTATTCCTTCGTTCCATAGATGCTGCCTCACCCCGCTGAGTTTCTCCAGCATTTCTGTCTACTTTCCATTAATTCCAATGTACTTCAGGCATTTCTTCAGAAGAACTGGCAGAACCGGGATGTAATGCTGAGGCTTTCTAAGGCGCCGGTCAAACCACATTTGAAGTATTGTGAGCGGCTTTTGGCCCTATAACTGTGGAAGGTTGTGCTGGCGTTGGAGAGAGTCCAGAAGTGGATTTTGAGAATGATCCCAGTGTTGATTCAGTTAACATATGATGAGCGTTTGACTGCGTTGGGCCTCACAAGCTTACAGGTTCACAAGTTATAGGAATACAATTAGGTTATTTGGCCCATCGGGCCCACTCCGCCATTCAATCATGGCTGATCCCTGCCTCCTAATCCCGTTTTCCTGCCTTCACCCCGTAACTCTCGACACCCCTGTTCTAATCAAGAATCTGTCTATCTCTGCTTTAAAAATACCCACTGACTTGGTCTCCACGGCCCCTCTGTGGCAATGAGTTCCACAGATTAACTACCCTCTGACAATAGAAGTTTCTCCTCACCTCCTTTTTTAGGCCCTAGAACTGAGGAAGGATGTGCTGGCGCTGGAGAGGGTCCAGAGGAGGCTTACGAGAATGATCCCAGGGATGAGTGGGTTAACAAATGAGGAGCGTTTGACGGCACTGGGCCTGCACTCGCTGGCATTTGGAAGAATGAGGGGGGGACCTCATTGAAACGTACAGCATAGTGAACGGCCTGGATAGAGTGGATGTGGAGATGATGTTGCCACTACTGGGAGAGTCTAGGACCGGAGGGCACAGCCTCAGGATAAAAGGACGTTCCTTTAGATCGAAGTTGAGAAGAAATTAATTTTGTCACAGGGTGGTGAGTCTGTGGAGGCCAAGTCCATGGATATTTTTGAAGGCGGGGATTGACAGATTTGCGATTACTAAAGGTGTCAGCGTTTACGGGGGGGGAAGGCAGGAGAACGGGTTTGAGATGGAAAGATAGATCAGCCGTGATAGAATGGCGGAGTAGACTTGATGGGCCGAGTGGCCAAATTCTGCTCCAGTATCATGAACATAAAGACATTTTGAAATAGATTTGAGACACAGATAGGGTGGACATTTTTTCTCAAGATGGAAATATCAAATGTTAGAGTGCATAGCTTGAAGGCAAGAGGGGCAAAGGTTAAAGGAGACGTGCGAGAAATACTTTTTGCACAGAGGGTGGTGAATGTCTGGAACACATTGCCGGGGATAGTGGTGGAGGCAGATATCATAGTGGCATTTAAGAGGTTTGGGGATGGATTTATTGGAGATTTTTGACATCCTTCACATCACAAGGTGCAATGTCCCAACAGAGCGTCACGTTTGGCAATGCCTGTGCCAACCCTCATGCAAAGACCAACTCTTACCCGCCTACACATATAAGCCACGTGTAGGAAAGAACTGCAGATGCTGGTTTAAATCGATGGCAGAAGAAGGGTCTCGACCCGAAACGTCACCCATTCCTTCTCTCCGGAGATGCTGCCTGTCCCGCTCAGCTACTCCAGCATTTTGTGTCTACTTGCACATAATACATATTCCTCCATTCCCTATATAGATCCAAAAAAATGCAGAATTTGGGGATTGGAGTGTATGGAGGATTATGGATATGTTTTGGCAGATAAGAGCTGGTATTTGCATTATGTTCGGTCCAGACACTGAGCCAAAGTGCCGGTTCCTATCCTGCACTGTTCTATGTGCAGGGGGGAACTGCAGATGCTGGTTTGCACTGAAGATAGGCATAAAATGTCCGAGTAACTCAGCGGGACAGGCAGCATCTCTGGAGAGAAGGAATGGGTAACGTTTTTCGGGTCGAGACCCTTCCTCAGGCTACAGGTGATAGCTGGATAAAGGTGAGAGGGGTTTGGCTGGCAGATGGTTCAACAAAAGCCAATGAAAAGACAAAAAATGTGACATAAGGATAGAAGAAGCATGAAATATGAAGACACGTGGGTACACAAAAGGCTGAAGAAACTCAGCGGGTGCAGCAGCATCTAAGGAGCGAAGGAGATAGGCGACGTTTCGGGTCGAGACCCTTCTTCAGACTATGAAAACACAATGACTCTTAGAAAGATTAAGTTGGGATAATTGTTTTAGTTCATTTATCAACTTTAAAATGTATTTTGTTTCAACTGGGTTAGTATTAGCAGTAAAGGGCACAGCAGCAGAGTTGCTGCCTCACAGCGCCAGAGACCCGGGTTCGATCCCGACTACGGGTGCTGTCTGTACGGAGTTTGTACGTTCTCCCGTGACCTGCGAGGGCTTTCCTGGGGTGTAGTTTAGTTTAGTTTAGTTTAGTTTGGTTTATTGTCACGTGTACCGAGGTACAGTGAAAAGCTTCTGTTGCGTGCAAACCAGTCAGCGGAAAGATGACAGTACATGATTACAACCGATCCATCTACAGTGTACGGGTAAATTGGCCGTTAAAATTGTCCTTGTGACCACATGGGTTTTCTCCGGGTGCTCCAGTTCGCTCAGATGTTTCAGTTGGTAGACTTCGGCAAAAATTGTTAATTGCCCCTAGTGTGTGTAGGATAGTTTTACTGTGCTGGATCTCTGAACTAAACTAAAGTATAAGGTGATAAATAAAAGCCAACTGTGTAGATATATCTGCTTAAACAATGCACAAAGATACACAAGGCAAATGTGTGGAAGATTTTTTACTGCTAATGGCACCACTATTGTGCCTTTGAGAAAGGATGTTGATGGCTTACAGTAAGTTAGACAATGCTAATCAGCATTATTTGCAGGTAACCTCGATGCTTGAAGACTGATTAAATTGACATATCAAACTTCTGCCTTCACAGCTGCTCTATCGAGGAGAATGAGTTGGCTGCCATCCAAAACAACTTCCCACCAGGCTCTTAGTGCTTAGCGCACACACCTGCCGTTTGGGGAGATAAGTAAGTGAGGCTGCACTCCCTGAACAGGATCATCAGGATCGTGAGGCATTTGTGAGCCATTCTGGGCTCGGTATCTGAGGAAGGATGTGCTGGCGCTGGAGGAGGTTTACGAGAATTATCCCAAGGAATTAGTTGGGTTAACTGTGTGATGAACGTTTGACGGCACTGGGCCTGTACTCGCTGGAGTTTAGAAGGATGAAGGGAACACCTCATTGAAACTCACCGATCAGTGAAAGGCCTGGATAGAGTGGATGTGGGGAGGAGAGTCTAGGTCCAGTGGTCAGGGCCTCAGAACAAAAGGACATTCCTTTAGGAAGGAGATGAGGAGGAATTTCTTTAGTCAGAGGGCGGTGAAGCTGTGGAAATCATTGCCACAGAAGACTGTGGAGGCCATCAATGGATATTTGTAATGCCTAGATAGATTCTTGATTAGCACAGGTATAAGGGGTTATGGGGAGAAGTCAGGAGATTGGGGTTGAGAGAGACAATAGACAATAGGTGCAGGAGTAGGCCATTCGGCCCTTCGAGCCAGCACCGCCATTCAATGTGATCATGGCTGATCATCCCCAATCAGTACCCCGTTCCTGCCTTCTCCCCATATCCACTGACTCCGCTATTTTTAAGAGCCCTATCTAGCTCTCTCTTGAAAGCATCCAGAGAACCTGCCTCCACCGCCCTCTGAGGCAGAGAATTCCACAGACTCACCACTCTCTGTGAGAAAAAGTGTTTCCTCGTCTCTGTTCTAAATGGCTTACTCCTTATTCTTAAACTGTGGCCCCTGGTTCTGGACTCCCCCAACATCGGGAACATGTTTCCTGCCTCTAGTGTGTCCAAGCCCTTAACAATCTTATATGTTTCAATGAGATCCCCTCTCATCCTTCTAAACTCCAGAGTGTACAAGCCCAGCCGCTCCATTCTCTCAGCATATGACAGTCCCGCCATCCCGGGAATTAACCTTGTAAACCTACGCTGCGCTCCCTCAATAGCAAGAATGTCCTTCCTCAAATTAGGGGACCAAAACTGCACACAATACTCCAGGTGTGGTCTCACTAGGGCCCTGTACAACTGCAGAAGGACCTCTTTGCTCCTATATTCGATTCTCTTTTAAGCACGAACGCAGTCCCCCGCTACCACAAATGTTGCAGTCGAGTATCCCGCATTTGGGGACATCGCAGGCGTCAGCACACCCGAAGTGCAATGGGATAGCCTCGTCCTACCGCCTTTTTGATCACCGGTCTCCCCCCTGCCAGGAGTGAGGAACAGAGATCAGCCATGATTGAATGGCAGAGTAGACTTGATGGGCCGAATGGCCTATCACGTATCTGTCTGGGTTCTGCGACCAGATTCTATTCACTCCGCCTCAGCATTCCCTGACCGTCCTCAAAAATAAACCACAACAACTCAGTTAAATTGTCAAAAGCACCAGCCGCACGGTGGCGCAGCGGTAGAGTTGCTGCCTCACAGCGCCAGAGACCTGGAGTCGCTCCTGCCTACGGATGCTGTCTGCGTGGAGTTTGCACCTTCCTGCCCAGACTGTGCGGGTTTTCCCCGGGTGCCCCGGTTTCCTTCCCCACTCCAAAAACACGTGCAGGTTTGTAGGTTAATTGACTTTGGTAAAAATTGTCAATGGCCCCTAGTGTGTAGAATCGTGCTGCCGCAAGGGTTGACTGCTGGTTGGTGCGCACTCATGGACCCAAGGGCCTGTTTTCCCTGCAGCATAGAGTTATTGGGTCACAGTCATAGAGTCATACGGCGTGCAAACAGGCTCTTCGGCCCATCTTGCTCGCAGTTAGACAATAGACAATAGGTGCAGGAGTAGGCCATTCGGCCTTTCGAGCCAGCACCGCCATTCAATGTGATCATGGCTGATCATCCCCAATCAGTACCCCGTTCCTGCCTTCTCCCCATATCCCCTGACTCCACTATTTTTAAGAGCCCTATCTAGCTCCCTCTTGAAAGCATCCAAAGAACCGGCCTCCACCGCCCTCTGAGGCAGAGAATTCCACAGACTCACCACTCTCTGGGAGAAAAAGTGTTTCCTCATCTCCGTTCTAAATGGCTTACTCCTTATTCTTAAACTGTGGCCCCTGGTTCTGGACTCCCCCAACATCGGGAACATGTTTCCTGCCTCTAGCGTGTCCAAGCCCTTAACAATCTTATATGTTTCAATGAGATATCCTCTCATCCTTCTAAACTCCAGAGTGTACAAACCCAGCTGCTCCATTCTCTCAGCATATGACAGTCCCGCCATCCCAGGAATTAACCTTGTAAACCTACGCTGCACTCCCTCAATAGCAAGAATGTCCTTCCTCAAATTAGGCTCATATCCCTCCTAACCTGTCCTATTCATGTGCCTGTCTAACTGTTTCTCAAATGCTGGCATAGTTCCTACCTCAGACAATCTCAAGGCTAAACTAAACTAAAACACCTGCCCTCTCAGGTCTGGGACTGTCATACGCTGCCTCAAAAAGGCTGGCAGCATCATCAAGGACCCACACCATCCTGGCCACACACTCATCTCCCCGCTACCTTCAGGTAGAAGGTACAGGAGCCTGAAGACTGCAACGACCAGGTTCAGGAATAGCTACTTCCCCACATCCATCAGGCTATTAAACCTGGCTCGGACAAAACTCTGAACATTAATAACCCATTATCTGTTATTTGCACTTGATCCGTTTATTTATTCATGTGTGTACATATGTATATAATGGTATATGGACACACTGATCTGTTCTGTAGTCAATGCCTACTATGTTCTGTTGTGCTGAAGCAAATTGTCCTGTCAGGGACACATGACAATAAACTCTCTTGAATCTTGTAATCTTGAATCTCAAACACTGGCTGAATCCTTCAAAGGTTTCAAAAGTTTCAAAGGTCTTTTTATTGTCACATGCACCAATTAAGGTACAGTGAAACTCGATTTACCATGCAGCCAAACCAAATAAAAAAGCAACAAGACACACAACTACATGCAGAAGTGGTGGAGGCAGGATCGATTTTAACATTTAAGAGTAAAGTGGATAGGTATATGGACGTGAAGGGAATGGAGGGGTATGGTCTGAGTGCAGGTAGATGGGACTAGGGGAAAACAAATGGTCGGCACGGACTGGAAGGGCCGAGAGGGCCTGTTTCCGTGCTGTAATTGTTATATGGTTATATGGTTATAAAAGTCACCATAAACAGTGGATTCCCCACATTCCTCACTGTGATGGAAGGCAATAAACTCTAATCTTCCTCCCTCTTTATTGCAGGTGGGAACTAAAGTATTGTGTTTGTAGACCGAGGAAATTACAAAGAGCGGCGCAGTGGCGCAGCGGTAGAGATTCTGCCTTACAGCGCTTGCAGCGCCAGAGACCCGGTTCGATCCTGACTACGGGTGCTGTCTGTACGGAGCTTGTACGTTCTTCCCGTGACCGCGCGGGTTTTCTCCGAGATCTTTGGTTTCCTCCCACACTCCAAAGACGTACAGGTTTGCACATTAATCGGCTTGGTTTGAATGTAAGTTGTCCTTGGTGTGTGTAGGATTGTGTCCGTGTGCTGGTCGGCACGGACTCGGTGGGCCGAAGGGCCTGTTTCCGCGCTGCATCTCTACAACTAAACTAAAACCAGACTATGGGTCTCGACCCAAAACTTTGACTGTCCATTTGTCAAGTGTCCGCAACTCCTTCCTTAGACCTTTTTATTTCTTATCTCACGTGCCTTCTTTCACTACCTCCTAAAAATCTATGTCTTTATGTCTGACCTTTCATTGTTGTTTTTTGTTATCTGACACAATTTATTCTCCTTTTCGCCTTTAGCCGTTGTCACTGGGTCCAGGCAATCACCACCAATCACTTATTTCCGCTAAAGGGCCTGTCCCACTTTCACGACTTAATTCAAAACCTCTGCCGAGTTTAAAGGACCTTAAAATAAAATCAAGATCGTGGTAATCTACGAACTCCTATGACCTTCCACGACCATGTTCACAAACTCCTACAAACTCCTACGAGTATGTCTACAAATTCCCACGACTATTTCAATGCCCTCCTTACGAGTAAAAAGTTGCAAGTTCTTTCATCCCGACCATTTTTTTACTCATGGACATTTTTTATCAGGCTGGAAAACACGTCCCGACTTACCTGTTTAAGAAGGAACTGCAGATACTGAAAAATCGAAGGTAGACAAAAGTGCTGGACAAGCTCAGCGGGTGCGGCAGCATCTATGGAGTCTAGGAGAAGAAGTCTGAAGAAGGGTTTCGGCCCGAAACGTCGCCTATTTCCCTCGCTCCTTTCTGCAGCACTTTTGTCTACCTCCCGACTTACCTGATGCCACGAATACCTACGGCTGGCATAACAAGCTGCTACGATATATCTACGAACTCCTACGACCTCCTACGGACTCGTTATGAACTTTCTGCGAGATTGAATCAAGGGGAAAACACGGGAGAATTCGTGAATGACTCGTGAAAGTGGGACAGACCCTTAGCTGGTTAGCGCGCAGCAAAAGCTTTTCACTGTACCTCTGTACACATGACAATAAACTAAACTGAACTAGACATGTATCCTCCTCTCACTTGCCAGGCTTTGCCCCATTCCCACCTCTTCTTTCCAGTTTTCTTCCCCCCTACTCCATTAACTTGAAGAAGGGTGGTGACCCAAAACGTTGCCCGTTCATTTCCTGCACAGATGCTGCTGACCCGCTGTGTTTGGTTTACTTTAGTTTAGTTTAGAGATACAACGCAGAAGCAGGCCCTTCAGCCCACTGAGACCGCGCCGACCAGCGATCACCGCTCACTAACACTACCCCACACACTAGGGACAATTTACAATTTTACCGAAGCCATTTAACCTGCAAACCTGTACGTCTTTGAAGTGTGGGAGGAAGCTGGAGCACCTGGAGAAAACCCACATGGTCACAAGGAGAACGTACAAACTCTGCACAGACCGTACCCGTGGACAGGGTCGCGCCCGGGTCTGTGGCGCTGTAAGGCAGCAACTCACCGTGCCACCAGCCCTATGTTTTTTGCTCATTCATTTGCGGATTTGTGTGTCTTCATCTTGGGATGCTTTCTGTTAGAAGACTTATATGAGCAGCGTTATTACTTGTGCGGCCAGTGCAGATTGAACGCAGAGGCCGAGTTGCTGCTTCACAGCGCCAGAGACCCGGGTTCGGTCCCGACTACGGGCGCTGTCTGTACGGAGTTTGCACGTTCTCCCCGTGACCTGCGAGGGCTTTCCTGGGGTGTAGTTTAGTTTAGTCTAGTTTAGTTTGGTTTATTGTCACGTGTACCGAGGTACAGTGAAAAGCTTTTGTTGCGTGCTAACCAGTCAGCGGAAAGACAGTACATGATTACAATCGATCCATTTACAGAGTGCGGGTAAATTGGCCGTTAAAATTGTCCTTATAACATATAACATATAACAATTACAGCACGGAAACAGGCCCTCTCGGCCCTTCCAGTCCGTACCGACTATTTGTTTTCCCCTAGTCCCATCTACCTGCACTCAGACCATACCCCTCCATTCCCTTCCCGTCCATATACCTATCCACTTTACTTTTAAATGTTAAAATCGATTAAAAAAGTGCCTCCACCACTTCTGCTGGAAGCTCATTCCACACAGCCACCACCCTCTGAGTAAAGAAGTTCCCCCTCACGTTACCCCTAAACTTCTGTCCCTTAATTCTCATGTCATGCCCTCTTGTTTGAATCTTCCCTACCCTCAATGGGAAAAACGTATCCACGTCAACTCTGTCTATCCCTTTCATCATTTTAAAGACCTCAATCAAGTCCCCCCTTAACCTTCTGCGCTCCAAAGAATAAAGACCTAACTTGTTCAACCTTTCTCTGTAACATAGTTGCTGGAAACCCTGGCAACATTCTAGTAAATCTCCTCTGTACTCTCTCTATTTGTTGACATCCTTCCTATAATTAGGCGACCAAAATTGTACACCTTACTCCAGAATTGGTCTTACCAATGCCTTGTATAATTTTAACATTACTTCCCTGCTCCTATATTCAATGCTCTGATTTATAAAGGCCAGCACACCAAAGGCTTTCTTTACCACCCTATCTACATGCGATTCCACCTTCAGGGAACTATGCACAGTTATTCCTAGATCCCTCTGTTCCACAGCATTCCTCAATTCCCTACCATTTACCATGTACATCCTATTTTGATTTGTCCTGCCAAGATGTAGCACTTCACACTTAACAGCATTAAACTCCATCTGCCATCTTTCAGCCCACTTTTCCAAATGGCCCAAATCTCTCTGTAGACTTTGAAAATCTACTTCATTATCCCACAACACCACCTATCTTAGTATCATCTGCATACTTAATGTATCCTTGTGACCACATGGGTTTTCTCCGGGTGCTCCAGTTCGCTCGGATGTTTCAGTTGGTAGACTTCTGCAAAAATTGTTAATTGCCCCTAGTGTGTTTAGGATAGTTTTAGTGTGCGGGGATCTCTGGTCGGCACAGACACGTTCTCCCCCGTGACCTCGCGGGTTTTCTCCGGGTGCTCCAGTTTCCCCCCAACATTGCAAAGACTTGCAGGTTTGTAGGTTAATTGCCTTCTGTAAATTGTCCCTAGTGGGTGTGGGATAGGGCGGGTGATCGCTGGTCAGCACGGACTCACTGTCTCCACACTGTGTCTCTAAAACTAAAACTAACTATCTGCGCCGTGTTTCATTTATCCCAAGATCTAAGGTTCAAACTTACTTTGACCACTGGACGTTAGACTGGGTGATCCTGAGGTCATTAAAGAAGTGGCATAAAATCAAATCTTTTTTTCTTCATCATTAGGAATTTATTTTGTTAATAATGTTATTTAATTATGTCTGTATGTCTAAAATTATCTTTTTATTACATTGTTATCCTGCCATTTCTAGTGCAAGTATATGTTTTTAATTTGCTAGGCATGCTTGCTTTGGATACGTCTCATAAGAATTTCATCTAGCATGTTAAAATGAGCACTTTGTTTAAATGGGGGCAATCTGGAATTAAAATCCCATTCCATTTTGCTCTGACCAACCCCCATTGATTTTCTCAAACTTCAAGTATCCCTTGGTTTCCCTCTGTCCCAATCCCTCCCCCTCCCTAGTTCTCCATCAACTTCCACAGCCACCCTGATTCATAATTTTACCGATTACGTGCCTCCTTGTCTCCTTCCCCTCAGCTGACGATGAACCAGTCTACATTTCCTTGATCATGCTCTGCTTTGATCTGTCGGGGGAGTCCAGAACCAGGGGGGTCACACTGTTCAAGAATAAGAGGTGGGCCATTTAGGACTGAGAGGAGAAAAAACGTTTTCACCCAGAGAGTCGTGAATCTGTGGAATTCTCTGCCACAGAAGGCAGTGGAGGCTGATTCACTGGATGTTTTCAAGAGAGAGTTAGATTTAGCTCTTGGGGCTAAAGGAATCAAGGGATACGGGGAAAAAGCAGGAACGGGGTACTGATTTTAGATGATCACCCATGATCATATTGAACGGCGGTGCTGGCTCAAAGGGCCGGATGGACTACCACAATAGACGATAGGCAATAGACAATAGGTGCAGGAGTAGGCCATTCGGCCCTTCGAGCCAGCACCGCCATTCAATGTGATCATGGCTGATCATCCCCAATCAGTACCCCGTTCCTGCCTTCTCCCCGTATCCCCTGACTCCGCTATTTTTAAGAGCCCTATCTAGCTCTCTCTTGAAAGCATCCAGAGAGATGGCCTCCACCGCCCTCTGAGGCAGAGAATTCCACAGACTCACCACTCTCTGTGAGAAAAAGTGTTTCCTCGTCTCCGCTCTAAATGGCTTACTCCTTATTCTTAAACTGTGGCCCCTGCACCAGTTTTTCTATATTTTCCACGTTTTCTATGATTTCACAGCTCACCCTTCCCACATATCTCCAGCCTCGCTCTCCCCTGACCCTCAGTCTGAAGAAGGGACTCGACCTTCTCTCCAGAGATGCTGAGTTGCTCCAGCATTTCGGAAGCTGGCCATCCCTATGCAGCCACGGCTCATCGCGTTGGCCAGCACATCTATTTCCTCAGTGATGCTGACTGTTCCTCTTCCCAAGGTGATGCACGCTGACCTATTCAGCCCCGAGCCGTCAACGCCTGCCTGACTAATGTACCGCAAAGTGCAGGGAGGCTGGCAGCGAGGGGAATGCCTTCTACATTATTAATAACTGGTTCAGTGAAAAAGGTGCACTTTACAAAGGGCTCTGTCGAAGGCCATTTTTCACAAAGGCAGGAGCGGCGATATATATTATTCCAAGTGTTTTGTGTAACGGGCTATAATGAGGAGATAATTAATGCATAGATAAGATGGAAAAGAATGGAAGAGCAGCACAAAGGCAGAATCTCGAGTCTCGGTTCTCAATCTTTTGTGCCTTGCAATGATTTTCCATTTGAAGTTAGATAGGGCCCCCTACTGAAAATAAAGGACAGGAATCCCTCGGCAACAGCAACACAATAAATAAAACTCCCCGCAATGGGACAACAATCATAAATGTGCTAATTATAAGTATATTTTATCGCCTTCACTGTTGTGTACTTAATACAAGTGTGCCTGCATAAATGAAAAGCAACCGGAAACAAAGAAATTGAGGCTTTTGAATGCGGTATTTTCACTCAGTTCATGACACGCACAATGAACATACAATTACGGATGATATCTGTGCACTTTCTAATATCGCAGCCTTATCCGAGCCTCATTAACACAACACTGTTTGCAAACATATTTGGGATACTCAGTGCAAGATAATTTCCTGCTGCGTTGAATGTTGGAACTCGGTTTTCCTTCCTCTGTAAAGTGTTAATTTTTAAAAAGTCCAGGTCTAACGGTGTGTCTATACACTGTAAATGGCTCGATTGTGATCATGTGTTAGTTTAGCTTCGTTCAGTTTTGAGATACAGCGCGGAAACAGGCCCTTCGGCCCACCGGGTCCGCGCCGACCAGCGATCCCCGCACACTAACACAATCCTACACACACACTGGGGACTGTGTACACACTTGTACCAACCAATTATCCGACAAAACCTGTCCGTCCTTGGAGCGCGGGAGGAAACCGGAGATCTCGGAGAAAACCCACGCTGGGTCACGGGGAGAAGGCACAAACTCCGTGCAGACTTCGCCCGTGGTCGGGATCGAACCCGGGTCTCCGGCGCTGCAAGGCGGCAACTCTACCGCTGCGCCACTTCATTAGCAAGCAACAAACGATGTTCACGGTACCTTGGTACACGTGACAATAAATTAAACTGTACTGTACTGTCATGAGAAATGGGGACAATAGACCTCGCTAGTGTTGTGGACTATACAGGGCATTGCTTGCTTCACAGAAAAGATGGTACTGTGACAAACTGCTCTAACGTTGTGCCGTTGCATCTCCCAGGGACAGCTGTGGTGCAAATGACTCATTATTTTGCTTCAAGATTTAAGGTGCTAATGTATTATTTTAACAGATCTAACACAAACATTTACAAATATAGCTGTTTCTTATTATTTTCGGTTAACATCCCTACTCAGTAGTTTATTATTAATAGGGCGGCACAGAGGCGCAGCGGTAGAGTTGCTGCCTGACAGCGCCAGAGACACAGGTTCGATCCTGACCTCGGGGTGCTGACTGTGTGGAGTTTGCACGTTCTCCCCGTGACCGCGTGGGTTTTCTCCGGGTGCTCCAGTTTCCTCCCACGTTCCAAAGACGTGCAGGTTAATTGGCTTCCATAAATTGTCCCTAGTGTGTGTACGATGGTGTTAGTGTACCAGGTGATCGCTGGTCGGCACAGACGCGGTGGGTCGGAGGGCCTGTTTCCGCGCTGCATCTCTGAAGTAGTTATATCTTTACAGTCCTTATGATGTTTGAGTTATGATGTTAACCAAAATAATTAGTCATCAACATCATCGTTGAAAACATCAGCGGGCACGGTGCCTTACAATGCCGTGTACGACAGTGATCGCAACTTCTACTGACGTGTGGATGGCCGTTGGCTCGCTACGAGCTCGTCCGTCTTGTTTTTGGTCCTGCTGGGGGTCCGCAGCCCCCTCCTCACCCGGCAAACCAGGTGGGGGAGACGGTTTAGTCACCGACTATCCGACCATGGAGTTGGTAGCACGGGATTACACGGGATTAATCGCAGCTAATAAAACCAGCTACTTTCCAGTAAAATACGGCTAAAAATAACGCAAGATAAACAGAAAATGCTAGAAACGCTGCTTTCAACCGGAAACATTAAAGGGCCTGTCCCACTTGCCCATCATTTGCGCGCCATTTACGCGACCTGCGTAATGGAGTGGCGTGGAGGAGTGTGGAGTTGAGAGCGGTATCGCGCAGCTCTCCAGGATTTTGTTCTGCACAAAATGTCCGCACGCCACCGTGCCTGTCGCGTAAATGACGGCCAGGTGGGACACCCTGGCGCGGCGCAACGCCTCACCTCCAACAGCAGCAGAAGCAGGCAAGCGATCGCCAAGCTCGGCCTGGGGCTCACGGATCCGGATCCGGATCCATGATCCACTCCCACTCCTACTCCCAGAGGAGAGTCAAGACATAGAAACATAGAAACATAGAAAATAGGTGCAGGAGTAGGGCATTCGGCCCTTCGAGCCTGCACCGCCATTCAATATGATCATGGCTGATCATTGGATCAAGACGATTGGAGATAGACACAAAATGCAGGAGTAACTCAGCGGGACACGCTTCAGCGGGAGTTTCTTTAGACTGAAGAAGAGTCTCGACCCGAAACGTCACCCATTCCTTCTCTCCAGAGATGCTGCCGGTCCCGCTGAGCTACTCCCGCATTTTGTGTCTATCTTCAAATGACGTCACTCGCTCCAGACGGCTGTCGCGCGTCAGTCACTACCGGCCTGTCGCGTAAATGACGGCCAAGTGGGACAGGCCCTTAACTCTGTTTCTCTTTCCATAGATGCTGCCTGACCTGCTGAGATTTTCCAACATTTTCTGTTTATATTTCAGAATTTCAGCATCTGCGGTTTTTCAATTTTGCGTTCAGCAATTTATAATGGTACAATTCCATCCAGTTTTGCTGCCTACATTGGTACGTTGTTTAGTTTAGCGATATAGCACAGAAACAGGCCCTACGGCCACCGGGTCCGCACCGACCAGCGATCCCCACACATTAACACTACTCGACACACAATAGGGTTAATTTTATATTACACATTTAAACCAAGCCATTAAGCTACAAACCTGTACGTCTTTGGAGTGTAGGAGGAAACCGAGGAACTCGAAAACCCACGCGGTCGCGGGGAGAACGTACAAACTCCGTACAGACAAGCACCCGTAGTCAGGATCGAACCTGGGTCTCTGGCGCTGTAAGGCAGCAACTCAACCGCTGCATCACCGTGCCACCCTGGACTTTGTTGTACTCATGTTGTACTTATAACACAGCGCATTATGGACTAACAACAGCAAAGCTCCTCTAATGTAATACAATATCTCCAAGGGCTTTAAAGGCACATAATGACTGAGCGTAAGTGAATAAAGCATTCATTAGCATGCCTGACTAGATGCTCAGTTAGGAAGACGTACATAATGGAAGCTCCACGTGGAGAGTCTGACGTCAAGCCTTATGGAGAAGTGGTGGTATAGCTTGAGATACAGCGCGGAAACAGGCCCTTCGACCCACCGTGTCAGTCCGGCCAGCGATCCCCGTACACTAACACTATCCTACACACTAGGGACAACTTACAGTTTTTACTGAAGCCAAATTAAACCTTTTTTTGGAGTGTGGGAGGAAACCGGAGCAGCCGGAGAAAACCCGCTCGGTCACGGGGAAAATGCACAAACTCCGTAGTCAGGTCGAACCCGCGGTCTCTGGCGCTGTAAGGCAGCAACGCTACTGCTCTACTGCCACCGTGCCGCCATTTTGTTTTCAACCTGAAAAATAACAGTTCCAAATATTGGGATAGTTCCTTTTCTAACTCTGTGTTTTCTAAGTCAACGGACAACACTGTTTTTTGACAAAGGACCCTACTTCTTCACCTGCTTTAGTCAAGAATCTTGGAACCAGGAGTGGCAAATAACCTACTCCACCCCCCGCTGTTGCTCTCTTGTGGGGATTTAAAAAAAACCTGTAGATCTAAACATAAAATATCATTCTTGAGAGCGCCAAGCTCGGCCTAGAGCATAGAACAGTTGAAGCACAGGAACGGGACCTTCGGCCCAAAAAGTTTACCATGACCATGATGCCAAGTAAAACGAATCTATGAACAGCAAGTGCCGTGAGGGTGGCGCGGTGGCGCAGCGGTAGAGTTGCTGCCTTACAGCGCTTACAGCACCAGAGACCCGGGTTCGATCCCGACTACGGGCGCTGTCTGTATGGAGTTTGAACGTTCTCCCCGTGACCTGCGTGGGTTTTCTACGAGATCTTCAGTTTCCTCCCACATTCCAAAGACGTGCAGGTATGTAGGTTAATTGGCTTCTGTAAATTGTCTTCTGTAAATTGTCCCTAGTGGGTGTAGGATAGTGTTAATGTGCGGGGATCGCTGGTCGGCGCGGACCCGGTGGGCCGAAGGGGCCTGTTTCCGTGCTGTATCACCAAACTAAACTAAACTAAAAGCTTTTCACTGTACCTCGGTACACGTGGCAATAAACGAACTAAACTAACCTTCTCTGGCAAAGGACCATGTCAAATGCTGTTAGAAACTCCATATATACTGTACATAACATCAACTGAACTACACTAAACCAAACCTGAATTTATTTGTAACTAGACCAAGTGCAGACCCGTTGGGTCTGTTCCCCCAACACGCGTTTGCGGGGGGGGGGGGGGGGGGCGAGGCGGCATGCAGCGTCACACACACCAACCACCCCCACACACACACCAACTACCCCCCTTGGATATTATATTCATATTATTAATTTTCTCATTTTACTCCATAATCGCCCTATCCACTGACGCATAGCCCCCAACTCGCAGGCGCGTCTAGAGGGGGGGGGGGGGGCGGGAGTAGAGAGTGAGGGCTGAGAGAGAATGGGGAGAGACAGAGAGAGAGGCAGAGGCAGGGCAAGAGACAGAGTGGGGGAAGGGGGGATGTAGGGGAGGAGGAGAGGGGGGGTGGGTGATGGGGGGAGGTTGGGGGAGGAGGGGAGCGAGAGATGGGAAGAGAGAGAGGGGAGGAGAGAGGGGGGGGGACCACGGCTGAACGGAGGCTGAAGAATGTTGATCCCACTGCGGTGGATGTTCATGTTATGTTCTATTGTGTATTGTGCTCTTTTGGTTGTTTGTGTGCCTGCATGGGAAATCAAATTCCACTGTACCTTAATTGGTGCTTGTGGAAAGCAATATGAACTTGAACTTATAGTACCTGCCTCTGGCAGCTCTAACCATTTGCCCCCCGCCCTCTGAGTGAAAACATTGCTCCTCAGGTTCCTATTAAATCTTATCCCTCTCATCTTAAAACCGATATTCCTGGCCTCTTGATTCCCCTATCTGTACACCTCTATAAGATCACCTCTCGGTCTTCTCCTGCCCTCCTTGGAACTAACCTGCATGACCATTCGCTATAGATCAGATCCTCGAGACCTGGCAACATCCTTGCAGACCTTCTCTCACTTTTTAGTTTTCAGTTGGGGGTCGAGGAACGAGCGTTCACGCCGCGGCCCTGTTCCCGCCAATCATTCCACCACCACGCACAAGGAGCACTAGAAGCGGCAAGACAGGCACCGTTGTACGCAGATGCCGAGAAGTGTGCTCAGCTCTGGCTGCACAGCGTCTAATCTTGTGTGTGGACTCGATAAGAAGAAGAGGTTTTAAGTTTAGAGACTCAGCGCACAAACAGGCCCTTCGGCCCACCGACTCCAGGCCGACCAGCGATCCCAGCACATTAACACTGTCCTACACACACTAGAAACATAGAAACATAGACAATAGGTGCAGGAGCAGGCCATTCGGCCCTTCGAGCCTGCACCGCCATTCAATATGATCATGGCTGATCATCCAACTCAGTATCCTGTACCTGCCTTCTCTCCATACCCCCTGATCCCTTTAGCCACAAGGGCCACATCCAACTCCCTCTTAAATATGGCCAACGAACTGGCCTCAACTACCTTCTGTGGCAGAGAATTCCACAGACTCACCACTCTCTGTGTGAAAAACGATTTTCTCATCTCGGTCCTAAAAGATTTCCCCCTTATCCTTAAACTGTGACCCCTTGTTCTGGACTTCCCCAACATCGGGAACAATCTTCCTGCATCGAGCCTGTCCAAACACCTTAAGAATTTTGTAAGTCTCTATGAGATCACCCCTCAATCTTGTAAATTCCAGCGAGTACAAGCCGAGTCTATCCAGTCTTTCTTCATATGGAAGTCATGCCATCCCAGGAATCAGTCTGGTGAACCTTCTCTGTACTCCCTCTATGGCAAGAATGACTTTCCTCAGATTAGGAGACCAAAACTGTACGCAATACCCCAGGTGTGGCCTCACCAAGACCCTGTACAACTGCAGTAGAACCTCCCTGCTCTTGTAATCGGAAAATTAGGGACACTAGGGACAAATTATATCTGTACCAAGCCAATTACCCAACAAACCCATGTGTCTTTGGAGTGTGGGAGCAAACCAAAGATCCTGGAGAAAACCCATGCGGCCACGGGGAGAGAACGTACAAACTCCGTACAGACAGCACCCATAGTCAGCATCGAACCCGGGTCTCTGGCGCTGTGAGGCAGCGCTGTCAGGCAGCAACTCTGCCGCTGCATCACCGTGCCACCCACTCTTTCCACAATGAAGACATCTTTGAAAAAATTGAAGTATGTTTATAGAAATTGTAACCCAGCCTCATTATTATATCATTCACAATCATGCACTTCCTTTGCTAAAGAAAACTACCAAACACATTTTCTGGAAACTCAAACCTTTCTAAACTATATCATCTTAAAAAGTAGCAAAATTTCATAGAAGCAGAGCTAGGCCATTCGCCCCATCAGGTCAAAGGTTCAAAGGTTCAAAGGTTATTTTATTGGTCACATACACCATAGGTGAAGTGAAATGTTTCTTGTCAATGCAGCACAGAAAAAAAAGAATACAGACATAACAATGATAGAGAGATTTAAACATAAGAACATCCCCCCACAATGGTTCCCACTGTGGGGGAAGGCACAAAGTCCAGTCCCCATCCCATGTCCACCCATAGTCGGGCCTATTGAGGCCTCCGCAGTCGCCTTCACGGAGGCCCGATGTTCCAGGCCGTTCTCGCCGGGTGATGGTGCTCCGGCGTCGGGAGAATCCTCTCAGCGGCTTGGGACACCTGGAACGGCTTCCACTTCGCGCTTCCAAAGCCAACAAGGCCGCGCTGGATGGAGCTCCCCCACTGGCTCCCGATGTTAAAGTCAGCGCCGCAGCTGGCCGCTCCACAGACCCGCAGCTCCGCGATGTTTTCATCGGCGGCCTCAGCCCACCGGAGTTCCAGCGCGGCGACCCAGGCAAGGCATCGCCCGCTCCGCGATGGCGCTCCGGCGCTGGGCCGCCGCCGAAGCCGGGGTTCTGGGCGGTCCCCTCGGGAAACGCCGCTGCAGGCCCGCTGGTAGGCCGCGAGGACGGGTCGAAAATGCGGCCCGGAGGAAAGCCGCCTCTCCGCCCAGGTAGGGACCGACTCACTTAAAATAAAAAAGAGTGTTAAAAAAAGAGCAGACCCGATGCCTCCAGCCAGTCTCCCCATTAGAATCTGTGAATCTTCTATTCATTGACGGCCTCCACAGCTTGCTATGGCAAACGGATGCCACAGATTCTCCTCGCTACTTCTGAAGCTACGTTCTTTAATTCTCTGAGGCTCGTTCTAATTCTGTCCTAGACCTCCCACCCCCCCCCACTACTGCGGTCTGACCAGGGCCTCAGATAAATTGGCCAAGCTTTACGATTATCCAATTAAAATAAAGTTAGTTGAATACTATTGTGCAGGAAGCAAAATTAACCTTAAAACATAGTAATATTTTTAATATTAAAGTGTATTTCAGGTTCTCTGCTCAATAACTGATTTTAGATACTGACCAAAGCAGTGTAAGCTGTAAGGGCAACAGTAGACGACAGGCCAGAGATCCAATCCTGACTACTGTACAAGACGCCCGGGACTGTGTGGGTTTTCTCCGGGTGTTCCGGTTTCCTCACACACTACGAAAGATCGATTAAAAAAAGAGTTGGGGCGATCGCTGGTCGGCACAGACTCAGTGGGCCGAAGGGCCTGTTTCCACACTGAGTCTCCAAACTAAACTAAAAGGACACAAAATGCTGGAGTAACTCAGCAGGACTGGCAACATAACTGAAGAACATGTGTTGATAACATTTCAGGTTGGGACCCATCAATCAGTCTTCTATTATCCCAGTGTGTAGGATGCAAAACTGGGATAGCATAGAACTAGTGTACGGGTGATCGTTGGACGGCGCCGACTCGATGGGCCAAAGGGCCTGTTTCCACGCTGTATCTCTAAAACTAAAACTAAAGTTGCACAAGACTCTGCCTCACAGGTGACCCTCGGACTACCCTTGATCGGACTTTGCTGGCTTTACCTTGCACTAAACGTTTTTCCCTTATCAAGTACCTGTACAATGTAAACGGCTCGATTGTAATCATGTATTGTCTTTAAGGGCCTGTCCCACTTTCCCGAGTTATTCACGAATTCTCCTGAGTCAGTCACAAATTCTCCAGAGTTTTCAAACCCGCAGAGTGTTTGTACCGGGTCCGTAGGTGTCCGTAGGTATATCGTAGCGGCTCGTCATGCCAGACGTAGGTACTCGGGGCATCAGGTAAGTCTTGACGTTTTTTCCAGCCTGATGAAAAATGTCCACGAGTAAAATAATAGCCCCGAGTACTACAGCCTCCTACGGACTCGTTACGAACATTCTGTGAGTTTGAAAACACGGGAGAATTCATGAATAACTCAGGAGAATTCGTGAATAACTCGGGAAAGTAGGACAGGCCCTTTACGTTGACTGGATAGCACGAGACATAAGCTTTTTACTGTACCTTGGTGCACACACGTGACAATAAACTATAGTAAACAAAACTAAGTTAATGTTGTGAACATAAGTATCACCATTACATTGAGCTGTTCATAACGCATTTCCTTCAATCCAATGAGTAGGACGGAATTTAGAAGGATGTTTAGAAGGATGAGAGGGGATCTCATTGAAACATATAAGATTATTAAGGGTTTGGACACTCTGGGAGGCAGGAAACATGTTCCCGATGTTGGAGGAGTCCAGAACCAGGGGCCACAGTTTAAGAATAAGGGGTAAGCCATTTAGAACGGAGGCGAGGAAACACTTCTTCACACAGAGAGTGGTGAGTCTGTGGACTTCTCTGCCTCAGAGGGGATGGAGGCAGGTTCTCTGGATACTGTCAAGAGAGAGCTAGATAGAGCTCTTAAAGATAGCGGAATCAAGGGATGCGGGGAGAAGGCAGGAACGGGGTACTGATTGGGGATGATCAGCCATGATCACATTGGATGGCAGTGCTGACTTGAAAGGCCGAATGGCCTACTCCTGCACCTATTGTCTATTGTCTATTGTCTATTGAATTGCAGATGCTGGTTTGAACCGAAGATAGACACAAAATGCTGGAGTAACTCAGCGGGACAGGCAGCGTCTCTGGAGGGAATGAATAGGTGGCGTTTCGGTTCGAGACCCTTCTTCAGAACGTTTTAGTTTAAACTAATATGCATGGATTGTGCGATGGCACCATTAAAAAACAGCTAGCAAAATGCATGGAACTGTATTAAAGTAATTATTTTAGGCTGAAAGTTTGTTTTTCTTGGTTAACATTGAAGTGAGGCAGGGTTGGCGCGTGTGAAGAAATGGCAGGTGAAGACAAAATGCACAGTCTTTGTGCGTGTGGGAGGAGGAGTACGGCTCTTTAACAGTCTAGAAATAACGAGCAATGCACATAAGCTATTAGCGGCTGGTGCTAATAATGTTAATTAAGGTTTAAAGAGCCCTGCAAAAGCACCACCTTCCTCCAGACAATGATTTGCATCTGCACACCTGCAGAATATCTCCATCCATGGTGGGTTTATATAAAAGGTACACAAGAATGACACTAATAATGGAGACATCAACAAAGCGAATGGCAGACTGATGAGAACGGCGTTTATATACTTTCAGACAGCTTGTTATCTGAAGTGGATTTTAATTAGCTATTTTCTACCTAGCAAACGAGCAAATTAGTCAGAGCCATAAATAAGCATTGGCAACGTGCCCCAGAGTGAAGCAACATGAGCAGCGAAGATGGCATCAGTTTCTAAAGGCTCCTCTGATGAGGACATTTGAACGTTAGGGCACCTCGGGTCAGGATGTCGTCGATCCGACGAGCGGACTGAGAGGGTTCTTCGGCTTAGTCTTCGTCTTCTTCTTCTTCATATCGCGTCCGCACACCAGATTATAAGTTGTCCAGCCAGAGCTGAACACACTTCTCCGCTTCTGCGTACAACGGCGTCTGTCTTGTCGCTTCCTGTGCGTGGTGGTGGAAAGATTGGTCGAAACGGGGGCCCGGACGTGAACGCTCTTTCATAAGCTCATAATTTCATAAGTAGTGTGAGGCCACTAGGCCCACCGGGACTACACCACCATTCAATCATGTTGGATCTATCTCTCCCTCTCAATCCGTACGGGTGCCAGGGGTTACAGGGAGAAGGCAGGAGAATGGGGTTGGGAGGGAGAGATAGATCAGCCATGATTGTATGGCGGAGTAGACTTGATGGGCCAAACAGCCTAATTCTTCTCCTATCCCTTATGACCTTATGACATGACCATTCTCCTGCCTTCTCCCCATAATTCCTGGCACACGTACAAAGTGCTGGGGTAACTCAGCGGCTCAGGCAGCATCTCTGGAGGGTGGCAGTGGTAGAGTTGCAGCCTTACAGCGCCAGAGACCCGGGTTTGATCCTGACACACGGGTGCTGTCCGTAAGGAGTCTGTACGTTCTCCCCGTGATCTGCCTGGGTTTTCTCTGGGAGCTCCGGTTTCATTCCACACTCCAAAGACGTATGTGTTTGTAGACTAATTGGCTTGGTAAAAATTGTAAATTGTCCCTAGTATGTGTGGGATAGAGTTGGCGTGCGGGGATCGCTGGTCGGCGCGGACTCGCTGGATACAAGGCCTGTTTCCGCGCTGAATCTCTAAACTACAACTAAAGTAAAGTAAAAGGAATAGATGCCATTTCGAGTCGAGACCCTTCTTTAGATTATTGACTGCCCAGTCTGAGGAGGGGTCTCAACCCGAAACGTCACCTATTCCTTCTCTCCAGAGATGTTGCCTGCCCCACTGAGTTACGCCAGCATTTTGTGGTGGATCCTCAGTGTAAACCAGCGTCTGCGGTTCCTACCTAAATGTATTGGAGTTGATGTGTATGTGGGCTTATAGATGGTGTTCACTACGATAATAAGGGTGGCACGGTGGCGCAGCGGTAGAGTTGCTGCCTTACAGCGCTTGCAGCGCCGGAGACCAGGGTTCGATCCCGACTACGGGCGCTGTCTGTACGGAGTTTGTACGTTCTCCCCGTGACCGCGTGGGTTTTCTCCGAGATCTCCGGTTTCCTCCCACACTCCAAAGACGTACATACATGAAGGTAAATTGCCTTGGTAAATGTAAAAATTGTCCCTAGTGGGTGATAATATGCAGGGATCGCTGGTCGGCGCGGACCCGGTGGGCCGAAGGGCCTGTTTCCGCGCTGTATCTCTAAACTAAACTAAATAAATGAAAGGAATAATGATTGCACGGATACAAAATTCATTGGGAAAGCAAAATGGTGGTGAATGGCTAATCTTCGGCTTGGAGGAGTTGGTATTTAAGCAGCATTGTCCTGCTTGGGGCCTACAAATAGCACAGATTTGTTTCCACCAGTGGGGGAGTCAAGGACCAGAGGCCATAGCCTCAGAATAAAAGGACGCTCCTTCAGAAAGATGGGGATGAATTTCTTTAGTCGGAGGGTGGTGAATCTGTAGAATTTAATTACCACAGACGAGTGTGGAGGCCAATGGATAGTTTGAAGGTGGGAGGTTGACAGGCTCTTGATTAGTATGGGTGTCAGGGGTTGTGGGGAGAAGGCAGGAGAATGTTGGTTGAGAGGGAAAGATAGATCAGACATGATTGAATTGCGGAGTAGACCCGATGGGCCGAATGTCTTAATTCGGCTCCTATAACTTATGAACTGATGAAATGCTGGAATGTCAAAGTTGTCAGATGATGCAAATCATAAAAAAGGCTGGTGGCAGACATCAGTGGGGCATGAAGCAGACGGATAGTCTGCTATTGAGGGAGTGCAGCGTAGGTTTACAAGGTTAATTCCCGGGATGGCGGGACTGCCATATGCTGAGAGAATGGAGCAGCTGGGCTTGTACACTCTGGAGTTTAGAATGATGAGAGGGGATCTCATTGAAACATGTAAGATTGTTAAGGGCTTGGACACGCTAGAGGCAGGAAACATGTTCCCGCTGTTGGGGGAGTCCAGAACCAGGGGCCACAGTCTAAGAATAAGGAGTAAACCATTTAGAACGGAGACGAGGAAACACTTTTTCTCACAGAGAGTTGTGAGTCTGTGGAATTCTCTGCCTCAGAGGGTGGTGGAGGCCAGTTCTCTGGATGCTTTCAAGAGAGAGCTAGATAGGGCTCTTAATGATAGCAGAGTCAGGGGACCTTCTCTGCCACAGAAGGTAGTCGAGGCCAGTTCGTTGGCCATATTTAAGAGGGAGTTGGATGTGGCCCTTGTGGCTGAAGGAATCAGGGGGTATGGAGAGAAGGCAGGTACGGGATACTGAGTTGGATGATCAGCCATGATCATATTGAATGGCGGTGCTCGCTCGAAGAGCCGAATGGCCTACTCCTGTACCTATTTTCTATGTTTCTATGATATGGGGAGAAGGCAGGAACGGGGTACTGATTGGGGATGATCAGCCATGATCACATTGAATGGCGGTGCTGGCTCGAAGGGCCAAATGGCCTCCTCATGCACCTATTGTCTATAACACTTTTCACCGTGAAGCACTTGGTTTTGAAGGGAAGAAAGAGGAGAGGCAAGATTTACTAAATGGCACAACATTTAAGAGGAGTTCTTAAAAACACTTTCAAGTTCAGTCCCACGATTACATGTAAATAAATGTTTGAGGTTGGCATGTTTGACATTTTGCAAAGATTATTACAATGGCAAAGCAGACCCTTAATCTTGAAAGCACAGAAGCACGGAAACCATGTTGATATTTCAAACATTAATTAGGCTCGCAGTTTGGGAAGGTTAACACAGCTTTGGAGAAGGTGCAGAAAATGTGTGTTAGTATGGGCAAAAGCTATTCACTGTACCTCAGTACAGACCAGGTGGACTGTAGGTCCTGCCCTATGTTCTCTTGTCTGTATGACCCTTTGGGCAAACACATGAATCAATTGATTGAGCTATGGAGATTTCTTGTTCAGTTCAAATTAGCGTGATAGCCATCGACCCATAGAGTTATACTGCGTGGAATCAGGCCCTTCGGCCTACCTTGCCCATACCAACCAACATGTCCCATCTACACTAATCCCACCTGCCTGTATTTGTCCAATTTCCCTCTAAACCTGTCCTATCCATGTACCTATCTAAATGTTACAATAGTCCCTTCCTCAACTACCTCCTCCGGCAGCTCATTCCATAAACCTACCGCCCTTTGTGTATAAAAGATCCCCCTCAGGTTTCTATTAAATCTTTAACTGCTCACCTTAAACCTATGTCCTCTGATTCTCGATTCCCCTATTCTAGGCAAAAGACTAGTGTGTTTGCCGTTCTGTTCCTCTCATGATCTTTATACAACTCTATAAGATCACCCCTCATATGCCAGCGCTCCAGGGAATAGAGACCTAACCTGGTCAACCTCTCCTTATAGCTCAGGTCCTTGTCCTGTCAACATCATTGTGTTGCTGTCATCTCAGGTAGACAAAAAAGCTGGAGAAACTCAGCGGGTGTGGCAGCATCTATGGAGCGAAGGAAATAGGCAACGTTTCGGGCCGAAACCCTCTCAGACTGATTAGCGAAGGTAATAGGCAACGTTTCAGGCCGAAACCCTTGTTCAGACTAAAGAGGTTCCTTCTTACCATAGATGCTGCAGCACCCGCTGAGTTGCTCCAGCAATTTTGTCTACCTTCGATTCTCCAGCATCTGCAGTTCCTTCTTCACCAGTCATCTCAGGGCTGTATCAGGCCACCGATAAAGATTGCTGTTTAGTTTGGTTTAGTTTCGAGATACAGAGCAGAAACGGTCCCTTCGTCCTCCCCAGTCCGCGCCGACCAGCGATCCCCGCACACTGACACTATCCTGCACACACTATATTTATACCAAGCCAATTAACCTACAAGCCTGTACGTCTTTGGAGTGTGGGAGGAAACCGAAGATCTCGGAGAAAACCCACGCAGGTCACGGGGAGAAGGTACAAACTCCGTACAGACACGCACCCGTAGTCGGGATGGAACCTGGGTCTCCGGCGCTGCAAGGCTGCAACTCTACCGCTGCGCCACCGTGCTGCTGTTGACTGGTCCACACGTGGTGAGTACATAAAAGAGGGCGCAAACGACAAATAAAAAAGGGGAAAGAAAGAAGCAAGGAAGGGCCGAATGGATATAACACCCTCTGGGAGGTCACCAAACTCTCTTTTGAAATATAGCCTCAACAGCACAGGTATGGTGGTGAACAATCTGCACAACCCTACCACAACCAGAGAGCAGTGCTGAACTACTATCTACCTCTTTGGTGCCACTCAGACTATCCTTCATCAGCCTTTGCTGGCCTTACCTTGCTCTAAACCAGGGCTGGGGAACCTGCGGCCTTCTGGGCCATTAAGTGCGGCCTTTTGAATGAATCCAAATCTTGTAGAACAAATCCTTTTATTTTTTATTAATATGTTTTTGTTCGTCTTTTATTCATTTTATTTTAATCTTAAAATGAACGTTTTTAAAATAACAAAGAGTAAAAGAGGATTCAACGAAATAACCCTCCCCGACTGACGGCCACAATTAAAACATTAGTAAATCATGATGGCTATGTTAACAAAGTAATGTACATTTTGAAGCACATCTGATTGAAGTTTCTTGGATGTGGCCTTATTAGATTACAGCTAACTTAATGCAGCATTCCAGCATGAAAAGGTTCCCCACCTCTGCTCGAAACGTTATTCCCTTATCATGTATCTATACACTGTAAATGAATAAATACGTTTATTGGCCAAGTGTGTACACATACATGGAAGTTGCCTTGAATTACTGCTCCGCTCGCAAGTAACAACACGACATTCAGTGAACCATTAAGAATAAAACATAAAACATTAAGAATAAAACATTATAGTTTAAACATGTGAATGAAATAAAATCCCAGAGTAAAAGGAGGCTACAGACAGTAGAGCTGCTGCTCGTGGTAAAAAAGCTGTGGCGGCTTTGACTGTCCGGAATCGCCTTCCAGAGGGAAGTGATTCAAAGAGTTTGTGGCCAGGGTGAGAGGGGTCAGAGATGATCTTGCCCGCTCGCTTCCTGGCCCTTGCCGTGTACAGTTCATCAATGGGGGGACGGTTGCAGCCAATAATCTTCTCAGCTGATTGAACAATGCGCTGCAGCCTCCGGATGTAATCGTGGCTCGGTTGTAATCATGTATTGTCTTTCTACCGACTTGTTAGCACGCGACTCGGGCTATTCACTGTACTGCAGTACACGTGACAATAAACTAGACTAAACTCAAGGTTCCATGCATTGAGATAAGTGCCGGGCATGTTTATTGGAATGAGGTTGAATGGCTGCAATAATTAGCCAGGTTTAATCTCATCTTCGTTCCTCATCTTGGAAGTAATAACAGGGGATCTCTTTGCACCCGAGAACACTTGCAACTATTTTGCACCCTCTCAGAATTGAAAGTAGACAATGGACAAATTGTGCAGGAGTAGGCCATTCGACCCTTCGAGCCAGCACCGCCATTCAACACATTCTTTTCACACAGAGAGTGGTGAATCTGTGGAATTCTCTGCCACAGAAGGTAGTTGAGGCCAGTTTGATGGCCATATTTAAGAGGGAGTTGGATGTGACCCTTGTGGCTGAAGGGATCAGGGGGTATGGAGAGAAGGCAGGTACATGATACTGAGTTGGATGATCAGCCATGATCATATTGAATGGCAGTGCAGGCTCGAAGGGGCGAATGGCCTGCTCCTGCACCTAATTTCTATGTTTCTATGTTTCTATGTTTCAATGTGATCATGGCTGATCATCCCCAATCAGTACCCCGTTCCTGCCTTCTCCCCATATTCCCTGACTCCGCTATCTTTAAGAGCCCTATCTAGCTCTCTCTTGAAAGTACCCAGAGAACCTGCCTCCACCGCCCTCTGAGGCAGAGAATTCCACAGACTCACCACTCTCTGTGAGAAAAAGAGTTTCCTTGTCTCCGTTCTAAATGGCTTACCCCTTATTCTTAAAGTAAACATTGGCATTTAATTTTAAGATTATTACAAACAGTTCGTTGTTCCTATTTGGAGTAGAGCGTGCAGTTCTGGTTTCCCCAAATACAGAAGGATGTGGAGGCTTTGGAAAGGGCACAGAGGAGGTTTACCAGGATGATCGACACAAAATGCAGGAGTAACTCAGCGGGACAGGCAGCATCACTGGAGAGAAGGAATGCGTGACGTTTCAGGTCGAGACCCTTCCTCATACCAGAATGATGCCTGGATTAGAGGGTATTAGCTACAAGGAAGGGTTGGACAGGCTTGGGTTGTTTCCTCTGGAACGTCAGAGGTCGAGGGGAGATTTGATGGAAGTAGATATCATTTTGAGAGGCATAGATGGGGTAGACGGTCAAAGCCTTTCTCCCAGGTTGGGAATATCAACTGCTGGTGGACATAGCTTTGAGGTGAGAGGAGCAACGTTTAAAAGGGATGCGCGGGGAAACTTTTTTACACAGAGGGTGGCGAGTGCTTGGAACGAGCTGCCAGGGTTTGTTCTTGAGGTAGATACGATAGTGGCATTCAGGAGACATATTGATTTGCAGAGAATGGAGGAATATGGATTATGCACATCTAGATAAGAGATAGTATTGGCATTATGTTCAGCACAGACATTGTGGGCAGAAGGGCAGATGTTCTTTCTTCTATTTTATGTTTGAGTAAAACACAAAGTGCTGGAGTAACTCAGCGGAAAGGGCAGCATCACATGAGATCTGGCAATGTGATAGGTGCAGAATTAGGCCATTCGGCCCATCATGTCTACGCCGCCATTCAATCATGGCTCATCTATCTCTCCCTCCTAGCATCATTCTCCTGCCTTCTCCCCATAACCCCTGACACCCGCATTAATTAAGAATCTATCTATCTCCGCCTTAAAATTATCCATTGTCTTGGCCTCCACAGCCTTCTGTGGCAAATCTGTGGAGGGAACGGATAGATGATCTTTTGGGTCAGGATCCTTCTTCAGACTCGAGAGTGCTGATTTAAAGCACTGTGGGTTCTGCTCAGAATTTCAGAATCTGCAGTCCCTTGTGACTCCGTTATTTGTGTCGATCACTGGAGTGGGATTGGAACTCGGGGCCTTTTGATTCAGAGGTGAGAACGATTGACAAAAAGTTGCATTGTAAATAAGGAGTTTAATTTTAGCTTAGCTTATTCGCACGTGCAAGGTAATGCCAGCAAAGTCTGATCAAGGATAGTCCGAGGGTCACCAATGAGGAAGATAGTATCACTAAAGGGCCTGTCCCACTTGGGCGCCGCGCACGACCGCGCGTCTTTGCCTACGCCACCACGCCTCACCACACGCCATGCACGCATCACGTGCGCGTCGCGACGCGTGCGTCGTGCGCCGTGAAGCGTAAATGATGTCGCGTAAATGACACCCAAGTGGGACAGGCCCTTAATTTGTGCTCTGAAAATGGAGTTTGCCCTTCTTCCTGAAGCCAGAATAACCACTGTGAAAAGTGCAGAGAGAAATTGCACGCGGTAAATATGTCATGAATGGGACACCGATACCCTGTGGCACCCAAAATATCAATTCTTCTCACATCTACTAAATAAAAGATGATGTGCCTTCTTGTTGCTGGTGCCCACATCATTTTTTTTTTTTTAAACTGAATTATTCAATTACTAGAAGAATTTCTGAGGTTTTTCTGTCTGTTAAGAGGAGTGTCGTGTCAATTCAGATTGAAGGGCTTTCACAGTGGCAAGCTCACATTATTGAGAGGAAAAACTGCTTTGTGTAAAGTGGTGTGAGATTAAATTGTGTAGGAAGAAACTGCAGATGCTGGGTTAAACCGTAGATAGATACAAATTGCTGGAGTAACTCAGTGGGACAGGCAGCATCTCTGGAGAGAAGGAATATTGATCACGAGCAGGCAGAGATTAGGTTAACCTGGCATTGAGTTCTGCATGACCGTCGGACTATCTTTGATTGGACTTTACCTTGCACTTCAGACTGAAGAAGGGTCTCGACCCCGAAACGTCACCCATTCCTTCTCTCCAGAGATGCTGCCGGTCCCGCTGAGATACTCCAGCATTTTGCGAGAATAAATCGTGTTGGGGCCGTGAGCAAAGGATACACTCCTTCCCTGCCAATACAAATATTTATACGCACAGGAAATTATGGAATAAAAACCAGTTGGATTCAGTTTTATTTTTGAGATACAGAGCACTATCCTACGGGCCCTTCGGCCCACCGAGGCCGCACCGACCAGCGATGCCTGCACACTAGCACTATCCTACACACACTAGGGACAAGTTTACAATTTCATCAAGCCAATTAACCTAGAAACCTGCGCGTCTTTGGAGCGTGGGGAGGAGGCCGGAGCTCCCGGGTAAAACCCATGCAGGTCACGGGAAGAAGGTCCTACATCCCCCACAATCAAAATGTGGAATACAGAAATGTCGGAGACACTCCATCTGGAAAGATTGAGGCTTGTCCTAATGGACGGGTTGGATCTCTTCAGAGGATATGGTCTCCATATATCGAATATTTACAGGGTCAAAGTGGCTCAGTGCGAGGGCTTGACTGAGACCTGAATAATAGAATGGATGAAGAATTACGTATAATAAATCACGCTTATATCTCCAATAACGGATAATTGATTAATACTCCATTCACTTCTTTATTCTCTATATTATTTTTCTCTATCTCTTCCTACTTTATAAAAAATTAAAAATAATGTATAGAAACATAAAGTCTTAAATGTTAATATTAATATTAATAATATTATGAATGTACCTAATAACTATTTTTTTATTAATATGTATTTACAACTAATAAAAAATATTCATCAAAAAAAAGAAGGTGCAAACTCCGCACAGACAGCACCCGTCGTCAGGATCAAACCAAGCTTTCTGCCGCTGGACGGCAGCAACTGTACCGCTGCGCCACCGTGCCACCTTTGTTTGAAAACCGCAGTGGATTTTCCACCGAAGCCTCTACCTCCTTAGAAGGTTTAGGAAGTCCGGCATGTGCCCAACAGCTCCCAACAACTTCCACAGGTACATCCTCAAAAGCATTTTATCGGGATGCATCACAGCTCGGTTAGGGAACAGCTCCATCTCCATGACCACAAGAAATTGCAGTGAATTGTGAATGCAGCCAAGACCATCACAAAAACCAACCATTTACACCCCGCGCTGCCTCGGCAAGGCCTGCAGCGTAATCAAGGACGGGTCGCACCCTGGCCACTCTCCCTTCTCCCCTCTCCCAATGGGCAAAAAGTTTAGAAGGTATAAAAGTGTGAAAATGCACACCTCCAGATTCAGGGACAGTTTCTTCCCAGCTTTTATCAGGCCACTGAACCATCCTACCAACAACCAGAGAGCAGTCCTGAACTACTATCTACCTCATTGGAGGCCCTCAGACTATCTTTGATCGGACTTTACTGGACTTTATCTTACACTAAACATTATTCACGTTATTCCCTCGATCATGTATCTATACACAGTAAAATGGTTCCATTGGAATCATGTACCGTCTTTCTGTTGACTGGTTAGCTTGCAGCAAAAGCTTTTCACTGTACCTTGTATCACATTGTACCACTGTACCTGTATCACATAGAGTGATATAGTGTGGAAACAGGCCCTTCGGCCTAATTCGCCCACACCAGCCAACATGTCCCAGCTACACTAGTCCCACCTGTCAGCATTCGGTCCATATCACTCTTAACCTATCCTATCCATGTACCTGTCCAATTGCTTCTTAAATGTTGGGATAGTCCCAGCCTCAACTACCTCCTCTAACAGCTTGTTCCATACATCCACCACCTTTTGTGTGAAAAAGTTACCCCTCAGATTCCTATTAAATCTTTTCCCCTTCACCTTAAACCTCTGGTCCTCGATTCACCTTCTCTGGGCAGGAGACTCTACAACCTTCATTAAGCTCTGAACTACATGGACTATTTTTGTTATTATTGCACTACTATTGTTTGTTTTATATGTGTGCGTATCTGTGTGTGTATATATACATATATTTAGATGTGTGTGTGTGTGTGCGCGTGTGTGTGAGTATGTGTACATATACACACACTGAACTTTTTTTCTCCTTATTATATTGTTTTCAGTCTACTGTGTTTATATATTCTGTTGTGCTGCTGCAAGTAAGAATGACATTGTTCTATCTGGGACATATGACAATAAAACCCTCTTGATTCTTGACTAGTTTAATTTAGTTCAGAGATACATTGTGCAAACAGGCCCTTCGGCCCACCAAGTTTGTGCAGACCAGCGAGCAGCAGCACATACACTGTCCTGCATGCTGGAGACAATTTACAGTTTTTAACCAAAGCCAATTAACCTACAAATCTGTTAAGGGCCTGTCCCACTTACGCAACCTTTACAGGCGACAAACCGGCGGCCATCATAGGTCGCCAAAATTGTCAACATGTTGAAATTTCAGCGGCGACCAGAAAGACGCTACGACTCTTTGGAGACCTCTCACGACCATAGGAGACCTCTCACGACCATACAGCCTATGGTCACGAGAGGTCTCCAAACAGTCGTAGACTCTTTCTGGTCGCCGCTGAAATGTCAACGTTGAAAATTCCGGTCACCTATGATGTGTGCTCGCAGTCGCGTAAGTGGTTGCGTAAGTGGGACAGGCCCTTTAGTCTTTGGAATGGGGGAGGAAACCGGAGCACTAGGGGGAACACCCACATGGTCAACCGCGCAGACTCCGTACAGACAGCACCCATAGTCAGGATGGAACCCGGGTGGCTGGCGCTGTAGGCAGCGGCTCAACAGATCCACCACAACGTAATCACTGCTGTGTGCTCAATTGGTACTACGTTTTTCTCACTCTTGTTTCGTCTATCTGAGCCTCTGAGTTACTCCAGCATTTGATGTCTCTTTTCCTTCGCAACACTGCTTCCAACATTCCAACACCAGCATTACGAGAATGATCCCAGGAGTGATTGAATTAACTTATGGTGAGCGTTTGGCTGCACTGGGCATGATCTCACTGGAGTTTCGAAGGATGAGAGGGCACCTCATTGAAACTTACCGAATAGTGAAAGGCCTGGATAGAGTGGATGTGGAGAGGAGGTTTCCACTAGTGGGAGAGTCACAGACCAGAGGCCATATTCTCAGGATAAAAGGACGTACCTTTAGAAAGGAGATGAAGATGAATGTCCTTCGTCAGAGGGTGGTGAATCTGTAGAATTCATCGCCACAGACGCTGTGGAGGCCAAGTCAAAGGATATTTTTAAGGCAGAAATTGTCAGTTTCTTGATTCAATAGACAATAGACAATATGTGCAGGAGTAGGCCATTTGGCCCTTCGAGCCAGCACCGCCATTCAACGTGATCATGGCTGATCATCCACAATCAGTACCCCGTCCCTGCCTTCTTCACATATCCCCTGGCTCTGCTATCTTTAAGAGACCTATCTAGCTCTCTCTTGAAAGTATCCAGAGATCCGGCCTATACAGCCCTCTGAGGCAGAGAATTCCACAGACTCACCACTCTCTGGGTGAAAAAGATTCGTTAGGGGTTATGGGGAGAAGGCAGGAGAACGGGGTTGAGAATGAATGATAGGTCAGCCATGATTGAATGGCAGACTAGACTTAATGGGCCAAATGGCCTAATTCTGCTCTCAGAACCAATGAACTTATGAACACCAGCTTTAGCCAAGATTCCAATCGACCTCATCTCTTGAGGCATTGTATTTACCAGACCTTCCTGCTGAGAACAGTAAAGTGGTTTCCTGCTGCGTGTGGAGATTAAAACATTAAAAAGAGGCAAATTAAACACTTCAGAACATATATTTTACCTCCTTCCAGGCACGCAAACCCTTTATGACGTGAGACACTTCACAGGAGAGCATTGTGTTGAAAATAACTTTTTTTTCAAAATTTACTTTCTCGTCTAAAAGCTTGCAATTGAGACTTCCATCAAATTAAGCCTTCCTTTGTACGCTGAGAAGACCAGTTAAGTTTGGTGAAAAGTTACATTCAACATTTATTTCTGAATGTGACTTTTCACCAAACTTGATCGGGAAATTGAACTTATCACTTATGAACATGAATTTATAAGGCATTTGCTGCATTCCAATGTTTAAACAAAGAACTGCAGATGCTGGAAAAATCGAAGGTAGTCACAAAAGCTGGAGAAACTCAGCGGGTGAGGCAGCATCTATGGAGCGAAGGAATAGGCGGCGTTCGCCCGTTCCTTCGCTCCATAGATGCTGCCTCACCCGCTGAGTTTCTCCTGCTTCATTCCAATGCTTGCTTGGGAATACACAAATAATCTGTTGAAATACTTGCCTCTCTCGATGCCTGGCTTTGCCCAATGCTGCTGCACGTTTATCCTTTGGTGGAAGAGACAGTGTTGACTGTGATGATGGTTTTGCTGCCACAGATGACCAAAGCGCGCATGGGTAGTTGCCGCGGAGACCGTGTGACCCTTGACGGTCAAGGTTCAGGTACGGTTGGTGTCCAGGAGCTAAGCTGTCACAAGTGTCAGCGCTCGTGACAATAAACTAGACTAATCTAATCTAAGCAAAGGTCCTTTCTGCAGGATGGGGAAGAATTGGGGGGGAAATGTTGAAACAATAACAATAACTCTATGAATCACTTCCCTCTGGAAGGCGACTCCGGACTGTCAAAGCTGCCACCGCCAGACATAAAAACAGTTTTTATCCACGAGTAGTTGCTCTACTCAACAGCCAAAATTCTGTAGCATCCCTTTGATCTGGTATTTTGTTGGTTCACATGCTTGATCAATGGTGTTTTATCATTAATGTTTTATTATTATTATTAATGTTTTGTGTTTTCAGAGTCATTCGTAACTGTCACTGTATGTAATGTTGTTCCTTGTGGGCGGAGCACCAAAGCAAATTCCTTGTATGTGAATACTTGGCCAATAAACTTACTTACTTACTTACTTACTTACTTAATAAGGAAGTAGAGACACAAAAGGCTGGAGTAACTCAGCGGATCAGGCAACATCTCTGCAGAACGTGGATTGGTGATGTTTTGGGTCAGGATCTTTCTTCCGTCTGAAGAAGGGTCTCAAACCGAAACGTCACCCATCCACGGTCTCCAGACCCGTTGAGTTACCCCAGCACCTTGTGTCTTTGTTTGTAAACTAGCATCTGCAGTTCCCGTGTCTCCAAAGAAAATAAGGACATTTTCAAGGTTAAGTTCCCAATCAGGTTTAGTGATAAGACACATTCAAAAATAAATGTGTCTGGAGAAGAGTCTCGACCCGAAACGTTACCCATTCCGTCTATCCAGAGATGCTGCCTGTCCCACTGAGTTACTCCAGCATTTTGTGTCTATCATTCATTTGCTCTTCTCAGTGTACAAAGGAGGGCTTAATTTTAATGGAGGTCTCAATTGCAAGCGTTAAAGGAGAGTAAGTAAATGTAAAATAAAAGGTCATTTTCAACGCAAAGCTCTCCTGTGAAGTGTCTGACATCGTAAAGGGACTTCCTACCTGGTGGGAGTTAAAGGATATATTCTGGAGTGTTCAATTTGCCCTTTTTAAATCCCCACACGCAGCTGGGAACCACTTTACTGTAATCAGCTGCAAGGTCTGGTAAAAACATTGCCACAAGAGATGAGGTGGATTGGAATCTGGGCTAAAGCTCGCGATCATAAGTTCATAGGTTCTGGTTCTGGTTGATTACTGCGCAAACACCTCATCAGTGGTTATCTCGCACAGGTCGGAGTGAGTAGAGTAGTGATAACATTTTGAAGTGGGCCTTTTTGACCAAGTTGAGGAGATCTAGCTGCTCAATCGCCTTTTTAAATGACTTAACATCGGGAGCAGCGCGTGTGTTGGGTGGTAACATATTCCATTCCCTTATCGTCCTTGGGTGAAGGGAATATTGGTAGCAAAGTTTATTGAAATTTAGCGAGTTGATGATGTAGGGACCGTTATTTTTGTCTTGCTTCATGGCAGTTGGTGCCCTGGGATGACAGAAGATTTGATCTTGTGAATCTCCTTGTAAATTACAATGTCTTAGCCTGATTCTGCGGAGCTCTAGGGTAGCCCATCCGAGAGAAGTCAGCATATTATTCACACTTGATTTGCGCTTGTAGTCATTACATACAAAGCGGGCTGCTCGGCGTTGTACTTTCTCCAGGGTGATCTTGTTGTTGTTGTTGAAAGGATTCCATACGGCTCCACAACACTCCAATTTGGGCCTGACCAAGGACTTGTGGGCATTCTCTTTGACAGATGTACCACATGCGTGAACATTTCTCTTGAGAAGGCCAAGAGTTCCATTTGCTTTGTTGGACACTTGACTAACATGCGTCACCCAACTTAAATCTTTGCTTAATTCGACTCCTAGAAATGGGTGATGGTCGACAGCAAGCAATGTATGGCTACCCATGTTGTATTCCGGTAAAAGTGGTTTAGTCTTGTGTGAGACATGCATGGTATGACATTTGGTTGTATTGAATGACATCTGCCATGTTTTTCCCCACTCACAGCGAGCATCCAGATCCTTCTGTAAGGACAAGCTGTCTTCTGGTGTTTTAATCTCTCTATGAATTATGGCATATAAATTATCTCTCTATAAATAATCTCTCTACAAATAATCTCTCAATAAATTATGGTTCTGAGTGCAGAATTAGGCTATTCAACCCATTAAGTCCAGTCTGCCATTCAATCATGGCTGATCTATCATTCCCTCTCAACCCCATTCTCCTGCCTTCTCCCCTTAACCCCCATCCCATTCTTACTATTCAAGAAATTGTCAATCTCCGCCTTAAAAATATCCATTGACTTGGCTGTGGCAATGAACGCCACAGGTTCACCACTCTCTGTCCAAGGAAAGTCCAACTCATCTTCTTACTAAAGGTACGTTTGTTTATTCTGAGGCTGTGCCCTCTGGTCCGAGGTTCACCCATTAGTGGAAACATCCTCTCCACATCCACTCTATCCAGGCCTTTCACTATTCGGTAAGTTTCAAGGAGGTGCCCCCTCTTTCTTCGAAACTCCAGTGAGTACAGGCCCAGTGCCTTCAAATGCTCGTCTTAAGTTAACTCAATCTCTCCTGGGATCATTCTCGTAATGCTGGTGTTGGAACGTTAGAAGCACTGTTAAGGGCCTGTCCCACTTTCACGACCTAATTCACGACCTCAGCCGAGTTTGTCCTGGACTCATGCTCGCAGCATGGACGTCACGAGGTCGTAGGTAGGTCGTGGGTAGGCTGTGATTCTAGTCGTAGATACTCGTGGCATCAAGTAGGTCGGGGCGTTTTTTTCTAGCATGATGAAAAATGTCCACGAGTAGAAAAGGTCGTGAATTAGGTCGTGAAAGTGGGACGGGCCCTTTAAGAAGAAAAAAAAGACACCAAGTGCTGGAGTAACTCAGCGGCTCAGATAGAAGAAATAAAAGAGAGCAAAACTTTGTACCAATTGAGCACAGAGCAGTAATTATGCCATGCTGGCATGGTGGCACAGCGGTAGGGTTGCTGCCTTACAGCGCCAGACACCAGGGTTCAATCCTGCCTACAGGTGCTGGCTGTACGCAGTTTGTTCGTTTGACCATGTGGGTTTTCCCAGGGTGCTCTGCGTTTCCCCCACATTCCAAAGAAAAATAGATTAGTAGGTTTCTGTGATGCATCTGTAAAGTCTAAAGTCCAAAGGCAGTACCGATGATCGAGATTGACCCATTACAATTTGCCTACCGCCACAACAGGGCAACAGATGATGTGATCTCGCTGGTTCTCCACTCTGCACTGGACCGCTTGTAGTCCAAAACACATACGTCTGACTGTTGTTCATGGACTATAGCTCAGCGTTCAATACCATCATCCCCTCCACGCTGGTCACGCGCGAAGAGGTCCTTCTGCAGTTGTACAGAGCCCTAGTGAGACCACACTAGGAGTATTGTGTTCAGTTTTGGTCTCCTAATTTGAGGAAGGACATTCTTGCTATTGAGGGAGTGCAGCGTAGGTTCACCAGGTTAATTCCCGGGATGGCAGGACTGTCATACGATGAAAGAATGGAGCGACTGGGCTTGTACACTCTGGAAGTTAGAAGGATGAGAGGATATCTTATTGAAACATATAAGATTGTTAAGGGATTGGACATGCTGGATGCAGGAAACATGTTCCCGATGTTGGGGGAGTCCAGAACCAGGGGCGACAGTTTAAGAATAAGGGGTAAGCCATTTAGAACGGAGATGAGGAAAAACTTTTTCACACAGAGAATTATGAATTTGTGGAATTCTCTGCCTCAAAGGCAATGGAGGCCGATTCACCGGATGCATTCAAACGAGGGTTAGATAGAGCTCTTAGGGCTAGCAGAATCAAGGGATATGGGGAGAAGGCAGGAACGGGGTACTGATTGTGGATGATCAGCCATGATCACATTGAATTACATTGCTGGCTCGAGGGGCCGAATGACCTACTCCTGTACCTATTGTCTCTGTATCTATGTATCTATGTAATTAGGCCACTCAGCCCATCAAGTCTACTCTGCCATTCAATCATGGATGTTCTATCTCTCCCTCCCTCCTAACCCCGTTCTCCTGCCTTCTCCCCATAACCCCTGACACCCGTCCTAATCAAGAATCTATGTATCTCCTTCAATCATGTTCCCTTTGTAAGAAAATAGATTTTTTTTTCTCCTTTTGTTTACATCAGACTTTCCTTTTGTGGTCACAATATTGTTTTTTTCAATCTTCTGTCATGCTTGACGAGAGCTCAGGTGAAGTACGTTTTGTTTCAGAGACATCATTCGTCAAGACTATTCTCATCGGCCAGTCTCACGGCTCACGTTTAACGAACAAATGTCACGGTCTTCGCCCACACAGAGAACGCACGCTGTTTGACGAATTGTCTTGGAATATTTTCCACGTGGAGAGAGAATCAAGAAATCGGAGGTACAAAGGGACTTGGGAGAGCTGGTCCAGGACTCCCAAAAAGTTAATTTGCGAGTCGGGTCGGCAGTGAGGAAGACAAATTCAATGCTAGCATTTATATCATATAACAATTATAACAATTACAGCACGGAAACAGGCCCTCTCGGCCCTTCCAGTCCGTGCCGACCATTTGTTTTCCCCTAGTCCCATCTACCCGCTCCATTCCCTCCATACCCCTCCATTCCCTTCACGTCCATATACCTATCCACTTTACTTTTAAATGTTAAAATCGATCCTGCCTCCACCACTTCTGCTGGAAGCTCATTCCACACAGCCACCACCCTCTGAGTAAAGAAGTTCCCCCTCACGTTACCCCTAAACCTCTGTCCCTTAATTCTCATGTCATGCCCTCTTGTTTGAATCTTCCCTACCCTCAATGGGAAAAACGTATCCACGTCAACTCTGTCTATCCCTTTCATCATTTTAAAGACCTCAATCAAGTCCCCCCTTAACCTTCTGCGCTCCAAAGAATAAAGACCTAACGTTCAACCTTTCTCTGTAACATAGTTGCTGGAACCCTGGCAACATTCTAATAAATCTCCTCTGTACTCTCTCTATTTTGTTGACATCCTTCCTATAACTAGGCGACCAAAATTGTACACCATACTCCAGAATTGGTCTTACCAATGCCTTGTACAATTTTAACATTACTTCCCTACTCCTATATTAAATGCTCTGATTTATAAAGGCCAGCACACCAAAGGCTTTCTTTACCACCCTATCTACATGCGATTCCACCTTCAGGGAACTATGCACAGTTATTCCTAGATCCCTCTGTTCCACAGCATTCCTCAATTCCCTACCATTTACCATGTATGTCCTATTTTGATTTGTCCTGCCAAGAGGATTGGAATACAAAAACAGGGATAAATGCTGAGGCTCTATGAGGCGTTGGTCAGGCCGCATTTGGAGTACTGTGAGCAAATTTGTACCTCCGATGCGCACAGCAATCCGTTCTTCCCACGCACTATTAAAGCATGGAATAATCTCCACCAAACCACGGTTGCCCAGCCAGATGCAACTCAATTTAAAGTGGCACTTTCTTCCCAATAACCCTCTCTGGCTTAACCCCTCCCTTCGCCACCTCCAGTTTAAATTCCAGTTGGAATATTTTGGAGGACCAAGTAACCAAGAACCAAGAAATGTGGGCCCCACATCTGAGGAAGGATGTGCTGGCTCTGGAGAGGGTCCAGAGGAGGTTTACAAGAATGATGAGCGTTTGACAGCACTGGGCCTGTACTCGCTGGAGTTTAGAAGGCTGAGGGGGGGGCTCATTGAAACGTACAGAATAATGAAAAACATTAGTGGTGAGAGTGGTGAATCTGTGGAATTCATTGCCACAAGCAGCTGTGGAGACCAAGTCAATGGATATTTTTAAGGCGGAGATTGACAATTTTTTGATTAGTCAGAATGCGATGGAGGTTAAGGGGAGAAGGCAGGAGAATGGGGTTGAGAGGGAATGATAGATCAGCCATGATTGAATGGCGGACTAGACTTAATGGGTTGAATAGCCTAATTCAGCACTCGGAACCACAATTTATAGAGAGATTAAAACACCAGAAGACAGCTTGTCCTTACAGAAGGATCCGGATGCTCTCAGTGATGGGGGAAAAACAGTGGATGTGGAAAGGATGTTTCTTTCGAGGAGAGTCTAGGACCAGAGGTCATAGCCTCAGAATTAAAGGGCACTCTTTTAGAAAGGAGGTGAGGAGGAACCTTTTTGGTCAGAGGGCAGTTAATCTGTGGAACTCATCGACTCAGGGCTGTGGAGGCCAAGTCAGTGGATAATTTTACGGCAGACATAGGCAAATTCTTGATTAGAATGGGTGTCAAGGGGTTATGGGAAGAAGGCAGTAAAATGGGATTAGGAGGCAGAGATCAGCCATAATCTACTCCTATAACTTGTGAACTTGTGAAATGGCTCGATTCTAACAAAGCTGAACTGCACTGAACTGTGCCATGTTCTCAAACCTGTCACCCGTACTAATCAAGAATCTATCTAACTCTAATCTATCTAACTAACTGAGAATGCAGGGTGACTTGGACAGGTTGGGGAGCGGGCAGATGCATGGCAGATGAAGTTTAATGCGGATAAATGTGAGGTTATCCACTTTGGTAGCAAAAACAGGAAGGCAGATTACTATCTAAATGGCGTCAAGTTGGTTAAAGGGGAAGTACAACGGGATCTGGGGGTCCAGTCTATGAAAGTAAGCATGCAGGTACAGCAGGCAGTGAAGAAAGCGAATGGCATGTTGGCCTTTATCACAAGAGGAATCGAGTATAGGAGCAAAGAGGTCCTTCTGCATTTGTACAGAGCCCTAGTGAGACCATACCTGGAGTATTGTGTGCAGTTTTGGTCCCCTAATTTGAGGAAGGACATTCTTACTATTGAGGGAGTGCAGCGTAGGTTTACAAGGTTAATTCCCGGTATGGCGGGACTGTCATATGCTGAGAGAATGGAGCTTCTGGCTTTGTGCACTCTAGAGTTTAGAAGGATGAGAGGATATTTCATTGAAAAATATAAGATTGTTAAGGGCTTGGACACGCTAGAGGCAGGAAACATGTTCCCGATGTTGGGGGGAGTCCAGAACCAGGGGCCCACAGTTTAAGAATAAGGAGTAAGCCATTTAGAACGGAGACGAGGAAACACTTTTTCTCACAGAGAGTGGCGAGCTTGTGAAATTCTCTGCCTCAGGAAATTTCCTCGAGGGAGGCGGGTTCTCTGGATGCTTTCAAGAGAGAGCTAGATGGGGCTCTTGAAGATAGCGGAGTCAGGGGATATGGGGAGAAGGCAGGAACGGGGTACTGATTGGGGATGATCAGCCATGATCACATTGAATGGCGGTGCTGGCTCGAAGGGCCGAATGGCCTACTCCTGCGCCTGTTGTCTATTGTCTGTTGTCTATTGTCTATTGACACGAGTGTCTGTACTACAGGGAGAGGTTGAGCAGGCTAGGACTCTATTCCTTGGAGTGCAGGAGGCAGAGGGGTGATCTTATAGATGTATAAGGTCATGAGAGGAAGATATCATGAGGGGGAGAAAGATTTAATAGGAACCTGAGCAGCTACTTTTTTCACACAGAACTTGGTGGGTGTATGGAATGAGCTGCCAGAGGAGGTAGCTGAGGCAGGTACTATAACAACATTTAAAAGATATTTGTACAGGTACACGGATAGGACAGGTTTGGAGGGATATAGGCCAAACGCAGGCAGGTGGGATTGAGTATAGGAGCAAGGAGGTCCTACTGCAGTTGTACAGGACCCTGGTGAGACTGCATCTGGAGTGTTGCGTCCAGTTTTGGTCTCCTAATTTGAGGAAGGACATTCTTCCTATTGAGGGAGTGCAGCGTAGGTTCACCAGGTTAATTCCCGGGATGGCAGGACTGACATATGATGAAAGAATGGATCGACTGGGCTTATATTCACCAGAGTTGAGAAGGGTGAGAGGGTGAGAGGAGATCTTATAGAAACATATAAAATTCTTTAGGGATTGGACAGGCTCGATGCAGGAAAAATGTTCCCCATGTTGGGGGAGTCCAGAACCAGGGGTCACAGTTTAAGAATGAGGGGTAGGCCATTTAGGACTGAGATGAGGAAAAACGTTTTCACCCAGAGAGTTGTGAATCTGTGGAATTCTCTGCCACAGAAGGCAGTGGAGGCCAATTCACTGGATGTATTCAAAAGAAAGTTATATATAGTTCTTATAACTAATGGAATCGAGGGATATTGCGGCGAAAGGAGGAACGGGGTACTGATTCTGGTTGATCAGCCATGATCATATTAGACAATAGACAATAGACAATAGGTGCAGGAGTAGGCCATTTGGCCCTTCGAGCCAGCACCACCATTCAATGTGATCATGGCTGATCATCCCCGTTCCTGCCTTCTCCCCATATCCCCTGACTCCGCTATTTTTAAGAGCCCTATCTAGCTCGAATGGCGATGCTGGCTTGAAGGGCCGAATGGCCTACTCCTGCACCTATTTTCTAGGTTTCTGGTGTTAATGGGGCATGTTGGCCATTTTGGGCAAGTTGGGCGGAAGGGCCTGTTTCCACGTTGAGTGACTCTATCACACATGTGAGTTGGACAAAACGGCTACAAGTCCTATGTAACTCTATGCCAACTAACCTGACAGTCGCTCCAACCTGGTACGGTTATTAAAGTTGATTGCTTAATAATGTACACAAAACCACTGACGAAGAAATGATATTTTTACCTTCAAGAAGTCCCTGGGAAGGCAGTACCATCAGAATTCACGCTGGGTTAATTTAAGTGTTGACACTTTTCTGGTCCTCTTGCCTCATGTCGGGAACGTATCAAACATAACAGCTGCTCACATTCTCCTTTGAATCAATGACTAACCTCCTTGATGGAACTCAACCAATAATCTGTTCACAATTGTAAAGTTAACACAGACGTTTACTATTATCAGCAGCACAACCAACGTTTAGATGCCATGGGTGCTTTAAACCTAAAATACAAAAGCAGAAAATGTGAGATGCACTCAGCAGGTCAGGCAGCAGACAATATTTCAGGTCATCCAGTATCATTGCTTCCTTTCGACTGCAGACTCGGGCTACTGCAAGTGTCTCGAACGGAGAAGTCACCCATTCCTTCTCTCCAGAGATGCTGCCTGACCCGCTGAGTTACTCCAGCATTTTGTGTCTATCTTCGGCCTTTAAAGCAACGTAGAAACAAGGAACAGCAGGTTACCAAGAAAAGGCGCAGAGTGCTGGAGTAACTCAGCGGGTCAGGCAGCAGCCCTGGAGAACATGGATAGGTGACGTTTCAGGTCGGGAGCCGACTTCAGACTGAGTTATTACCAGGTAATCCACCCGCCCCTGCAATCCGTCTGAAGAAGGTCTGCCCAACTCGAAAATGTCACCCATCCATGTTCTCCAGAGGTGCTGCCTGTCCCGCTGAGTTAGTCCGGGATTGGGGTGGGCGATTGCAACCTTCACGGGGTCCTCCCTGTTTCGACGAATGCAATCAATCTGGCGTGCACAAACAGAAGATGAAACAGAACAAGTTGTCTTACAACTTTAGGCTGTGCTCGCCATACGCTGGAAGAAGACTCCAGGATTTTAATGTCCATCTAGCTGACCATATAATAACCATATAACCATATAACAATTACAGCACGGAAACAGGCCCTCTCGGCCCTTCCAGTCCGTGCCGACCATTTGTTTTCCCCTAGTCCCATCTACCTGCACTCAGACCATACCCCTCCATTCCCTTCCCGTCCATATACCTATCCACTTTACTCTTAAATGTTAAAATCGATCCTGCCTCCACCACTTCTGCTGGAAGCTCATTCCACACAGCCACCACCCTCTGAGTAAAGAAGTTCCCCCTCACGTTACCCCTAAACTTCTGTCCCTTAATTCTCATGTCATGCCCTCTTGTTTGAATCTTCCCTACCCTCAATGGGAAAAATGTATCCACGTCAACTCTGTCTATCCCTTTCATCATTTTTAAAGACCTCAATCAAGTCCCCCCTTAACCTTCTGCGCTCCAAAGAATAAAGACCTAACTTGTTCAACCTTTCTCTGTAACATAGTTGCTGGAACCCTGGCTGACTGTCTAGGGCTTCTTCCCAGCAGCCCAGTCCTGACCACACAGTGGCGTTGGTGGTCTCTCGGGCTTGTCTCTCTCTTCATTCTCTCTCTCTCTCTCTCTTCTGCTTTCTCTCACTATCTCTCTCTCTTCTGCTTCTCACATTCTCTTTCTGCTGTTTCTGCTGCTTCTTCTCTCACCCTCTCCCTCCTCCCTCCAGCTGGACTGCCTGGGCTTTATAGGGAGTAGGTTCAGGTGGCCAAACCAATATCAGCTACATGGCGCAGGCCGTGACCAATGGTCCTCGGGGATTGGCCTCTCCTGGCCTGTCAGCCAGCGTTAGGGATCAGCGTGGTGTCTAAAGGAGTGTTCCACAAACGCAGTGCGGACGTTATAAAAGTGCACTTTGTGTTTCGCTGTTCATGAATGCAAGTTCATATGTTCTCGGAGCAGAGTAAAGGGCCTGTCCCACTGTGCGAGGTAATTCAAGAGTTCTCCCGAGTTTCCCCTGATTCGAACTCGGAGAATTACGGTAACGGCCGCTCACAGGTACTCGGGGCTCTCGTGGACATTTTTCAACATGTTGAACAAACTTCACGAGCTTACCGCGTTTCCCGAGTACCTGCCGTTAGCATTGCGAGCCGCTAAGAGACGTCCTGAGCTCCGACGTACCCGCTACGTACATTCAACGTACTTACCGTGAGTTTGATTTTTTTTTTAAACTCAGGAGAGCTCTTGGGTAAAGTCGTATAGTGGGACAGGCCCTTTAGGGCCTTCGGCCCATCAAGTCTACTCCGCCATTCAATCATGGCTGAAGGTAGACAAAAGTGCTGGAGAAACTCAGCAGGTGAGGCAGCATCTATGGAGCGAAGGAGTAGGCGACGTTTCAGGTCGAGACCTTCAGACTGATCTATCTCTCCCTCCTAATCCCATTGCCTTCTCCCCATAAACCCTGATACCCGTACTAATCAAGTCAGCAGCATCACCTGTCTCCATACTTAATGGACTGTAGAGCACTTTAGTAGGCCCGACGGTAGTGAATAGTGTTATACAAGTTCTTTCTTTGTGTTTACCATAGAGTCTGAACAAACACAAAAGTAAACTGAATCTGACTGAGGAATTTCTAATGGACCATTCCTGTTCACTCCCATTGCATACATTTTTAGTTTGAGTTTAGATTAGTTTAGAGATACAGAGTAGAAACAGGCCCTTTAGCTCACCAACGTGTCTGTGCTGACCAACCTAGTTCTGTCCTAAAACACTGGGGACAATTTACAGAAGCCAATTAACCTACAAACCTGTACGTTTTTGGAGTGTGGGGGGGAAACCAAAGATCTCGGAGAAAACCCACGCAGGTCACGGGGAGAACGTGCAAACTCCGTACAGACAGCAGAACCCGGGTGTCTGGCGCTGTAAGGCAGCAACTCTAATGCGGTGCCACCATGCCACCACTGTTGTTACAGACTTTAACTCTCTTTAAAATCAAAAAAAAATCACCAAAAGTTTAATTCTGCAATATGCAATGAAGAAATGTACTTCATATTTAACTATGAGGCAGTTTTTTTTTTCCAAGGACTCTCTGGCCGTGAATAAAATGGCAAACTGTGGCGCTCAGTGAAAATGATCAAATCTGGCCATCCAGCAATTCCCCGTTTGGCAACATTGTACCAAAGAGACTGAGGCTAATGTAAGCCATGTTTCCACAATTATTCTGTTTGTTTATTTAAATTATTTCAATTACTAACGGATAGAATGGAAAATAATCTACAATTCAAGTGAGCAACTTCTTGCAATCATATTAATTAATTTGGAAAGATTTTTAATTGGGCTCCAAGCAGCCATTCATCAATGAAATGAAGCCTTCTCTCCTTTTACTCCCACTCACAGGCTTTATGGCATCCTTATGTAATTAGCCCAGCAACGACAGTCCCATAGTCCGTATTTGGTGCGTGACATAATTTTTATTCAGATTTTTTCTCAAGGCTTTTAAACTGTTGCACATGCAATAGTGGAGCTTACGAGGTTTCAGGATAATAGCCAATAGGTGCAGGAGTAGGCCCTTTGAGCCAGCACCGCCATTCACTGTGATCATGGCTGATCATCCACATTCAGTACCCCATTCCTGCCTTCTCCCCATATCCCCTGACTCCCGCTATCTTTTTAAAAAAAAAATCTCTTTATTAGTTTTTTTTCAAAAACAAAAACAAAACAAAAAAAAAATAATGATAAACATAACAATGATATTGATACATCCACTATCTTTAAGAGCTCTATTTAACTCTCTCTTGAAAGCATCCAGTGAATTGGCCTCCACTGCCTTCTGAGGCTGAGAATTCCACAGATTCACAACTCTCTGGGTGAAATTGGAACAAGTTAGGTCTTTATTCTTTGGAGCGCAGAAGGTTAAGGGGGGACTTGATTGAGGTCTTTAAAATGATGAAAGGGATAGACAGAGTTGACGTGGATAAGCTTTTCCCATTGAGGGTAGGGAAGATTCAAACAAGAGGGCATGACATGAGAATTAAGGGACAGAAGTTTAGGGGTAACGTGAGGGGGAACTTCTTTACTCAGAGGGTGGTGGCTGTGTGGAATGAGCTTCCAGCAAAAGTAGTGGAGGCAGGATCGATTTTAACATTTAAGAGTAAAGTGGATAGGTATATGGACGTGAAGGGAATGGAGGGGTATGGTCTGAGTGCAGGTAGATGGAACTAGGGGAAAACAAATGGTCGGCACGGACTGGAAGGGCCGAGAGGGCCTGTTTCCGTGCTGTAACTGTTATATGGTTATATGGTTATATGGAAATCGTTTTTTCCTCATCTCCGTTCTAAATGGCCTCCCCCTTATTCTTAAACTGTGACCCCTGGTTCTGGACTCCCCCAACATCAGGAACGGGCACATGAAATAGAGGTATATGGATCATGGACACACAGCTTTTCCAGTTTACTTGAGATTAGAGATAGCAGCATATTTTATAGAGTCCCTCCTTCCCTATGCCCCTACCTGTTAGCCACTCAATGCCTCAGCAAAAAGAAAATTGGTGAAGCAGCCTTTTTCAATGAGGCCCCCAAGCTGTGGAATACCCTACCTAGGGTGATGCCCCACTCAGTTGACATTTTTAAACAACAACTAAAGACTTATCTTTTGAATCAAGTTTTTAACTGACTTTACTTCCTTTGTACTTTTACACTCTTAATTTTATATTTTATATTTTATATAAATCTGTGCTTTTTATAATCTATTAACTGCAGGTAAGGCTGAAGGATAAGGTATGAAGTTCATCTGGACACCCGAATCACCGGGATTAGGGCCTGAGGTGTTGAGAGGGAGAGAAGGGGGAGAGATGCATTTGTATCTGACCTTCAGCATACTTGATACTTCTGCATTTCTCAATGGATGCCCTCAACTTTGGTCACAACCGCAACATGGTGCTGGTAACAGCGATGCAATATGTACGATTCACCAGGATGTTGCCAGGACCCGAGGGCCTGAGCTACAGGGAGCAGTTAGACGGGTGCATGGATATGGACAAGTTTGGAGGGATATGGACCAATCGCAGGCAGGTGGGACTAGTGTAGCTGGGACATGTTGGTCGGTGTGGGCAAGTTGGGCTGAAGGACCTGTTACCCCGTTGTCTCAATCCATGACTCTATGACTCTGTAAATAAAGTGACAAGAAAAATACAATGGCATTGGTATTACATCAGCACTGCGTGTAATCTGCTGGTCTGAAGAGAGGAGTCTGAGACAACTCCAAGGCTGCTCTTCAATAGGCAATGAAAGAAAGAAGACTGAAGAAGGGTCTCGACCCGAAAGGTCACCCACTCCGTCTCTCCAGAGACGCTGCCTGTCCCGCTGAGTAACTCCAGCATTTTGTGTCAATCTTCGACAATCAAATAAATGACGTCAACCTTAAAGCAATTGGTGTCTTAGCATCATAGAGAGATACAGCACAGAAACAGGCCCTTCTGTTACACTGATATGCCATTTAATCCTTTATTTTATTTTCCCCACATCCATAAGACATAGCAGCACCATAGAGAGCATTTTGACCAGCGACATTTCTGTCTGATGAGGACGGCTGAAAAAAATCATCGGGACTTCTCTCCCCTCAGTCTGGGACGTTGTGTGTCCAAGGCCAGCAGCATTATAAAGGACCCCACACATCTCCATCATGGACTGTTCACTCTGCTGCCCTCGGGCTAAAGGGATTGCAGTATGAGGAGCAGAACGGCCAGGTTCTTCCCCCGGGCCATCAGACTCTTGAATTCCATGTAATGTGCCGCCACTATGATCTATTTGATCTTTTTTATCTATTTTATCTTTTTATCTATTTTGTTATTTTATGTTGCACAGTGAGCTAGATGCAACGACATTTCATTCAGACTTGCATCTGTTGGTGTATTTTTGAATGACAATAAAGTCTTTGATTGATTGATTGAATTAGGCCATGCATTGACAGTTCCAAGCGTCCTAGATGGTGCCCAACACGAGAAACTTTGTCTACTAGCCACAGAAGCAGATCGACGATCACATATTACAATCTCTCCACCCTCTTCGTCCTCTACTCCCACAGCTCTGCACTGTAAATGACTAGATTGTAATCATGCTTTCCGCTGACTGGATAGCCCGCAACAAAAGCTTCTCACTGCACCTCGGCACACGTGGCAATAAACTAAACTGAGCCGAGCTCACCTGCCTTGGCTCAGGGATATCGCCAGCTGACCGCAGAAGGCAGTAAGGTTCAAGGCCCGAGGACACAATAAGGGCCGACCTTTCAAAACCGGTGCAGAGTTGCCTGCTGGCATTCGGAAGAGCTAACAAACCAAAGTCCCGTCTAACCCCCTCAGGCAGGCATAAAAGATCCCTGGTCCCCATGCGACTTCGAAGCATAGGACAGCTCTCTTGCTATTACTGACGGCCACCTGCCTCCAAAAGCACTAATAGAAAGATGACCGCACGCTGTGCGTCAGTGCAATCCCACTGCGCACATTCCAGCAGTCCCGTTGACTCGACTTAAAACGCGCTTGAAAAATTCAACTCTAAACTTCTCTCGCACGCTCGGGGGGGTTGAGAGGAGACTTGATAAAAGTGTATAGAATTCTGAGAGGCATAGATAGGGTAGACAGTCAGAACCTTTTCCCCAGGGTGGAAATGTCCAGCACTAGAGCCCACAGTCATAGTCACAGAGTGGAGTCAATGGAAGGGAGACACAAAATGCTGGAGTAACTCAGCGGGACAGGCAGCATCTCTGGAGAGAAGGAATGGGTGATGATCCAGGTCGAGACCCTTCTTCAGACTGATGTCAGGGGAGTGGGCAGGACAGAGATAAAATGAAGTCGGGGACAGTAAGACTGGGAGAACTGGGGAGGGGGAGGTGGTGGTGAGAGTGGGAAAGCAAGGACTATTTGAAGTTAGAGAAGTCAATGTCCGTATCGCTGGGGTGTAAGCCGCCCAAGCGAAATATGAGGTGCTGCTCCTCCAATGTGCGCTGGGCCTCACTCTGACAGTGGAGGAGGCCCAGGACAGAAAGGTCAGTGTGGGAAGGGGAGGGGGGGTTAAAGTGTTGAGCAACCGGGAGATCAGGAAGGTTGGTTTGTGTGACGGTCTGGGCTGCGTCCACGTTTCACTGCGATTTCTCGCGGCCTTGGACGGAGCTGCTCCCCAAACCATGCTGTGATGCATCCCTGATAAAATGCCTTCACTATTTGCTCTCCGTGCCCTTGAATTAATATCAGCGAATTAGCCGAGGCTCAGGGGAAACTGGGCTGCAAGTATCAGTGAGCTGGATTCCTCACTTCTCTCATTAACTGCGTTGTTGTATAAATCAGGTGCGACAAGCAAATGACTCAATTCAGCAGAGGATGTAAAACAAATTGGGCCAGGTACATGGAAATACCTCAATGCCGGGCGACGATACACTGGCACACTGTCACTTTGATCCTAAACTGTACAATTCCAAAGGGAAGCAACTGCCTTCAATTTGACGAGTCAGCCACAGCAGAAACATAACATGCCCAAAACAAAGTGAGAAACGCTCTGCTAATTAAAGGGTGTTTTGTTTCATGTAAAAAAGGTTCATTAAGTTGGGCGGCACGGTGGCGCAGTGGTAGAGTTGCTGCCTTATGCCCCTGTCCCACTAATGCCCCTGTCCCACTTAGGAAACCTGAACGGAAACCTCTGGAGACTTTGCGCCCCACCCAAGGTTTCCGTGCGGTTTCCGTGCGGTTTCCGTGCGGTTCCCGGATGTTTTTGTCAGTCTCCCTAATGGTCGAAAGTGGTTTCCGTTTTAAAAATCGGTCATTTTTTAGTCGAAGCCGGTTGCGATGCTAGTTGAAGGGGGTTGCCGGAGGACAAAAACCTCCGGTAACCGCACGGAAACCTAGTGTGGGGCGCAAAGTCTCCAGAGGTTCCCGTTCAGGTTTCCTAAGTGGGACTGGGGCATTAAAGGCCTGTCCCACATAGGTGATTTTTTAGCCGGCTGCCACGACTGCCATGGCCGTCGAAAAACCGTCACTATGACATACAACTGTGCAGACAAAAAATATTATAATAACAGTAAAATTTAAATTATCTATAATATAACTTTAATGGAATTCACCAATGTCATCACTGGCAACTACCTAAGTCACCTTGGTGACATCCTACATCATCTTGGCAACAGCGCCTACATCAGGCTAACCCCATTGACAGTCGCTGAAAGGTTTTGAACATTTCAAAACTCTGCAGCAACCAGAAAGACTCTACCACTCTTAGAGCGACTGAGGAGACCATGTAGCAACAGTCTAGTCTCCTGTAGTCTCCTAAAAAATCGCCTAAGTGGGACAGGCCCTTTACAGGGCCAGAGACCCAGGTTCGATCCCGGCTACGGGTGCTTGGCTGTACGGAGTTTGTACGTTCTCCCCGTGTCCTGCGTGGGTTTTCCCCGAGATCTTTCGGTTTCCTCCCACACTCCAAAGACGTACAGGTTTGTAGGCTAATCGGCTTGGTATGAATGTGATAGTACCTGCCACAACTAGCTCCTCCGGCAGCTCATTCCATACACCCACTACTCTGTGTGTGAAAATGGTACCCCACAGGTTCCTATTAAATCTTTCACCCCCACCCTTCTCACCTAAAACCTATGACATCTGGTTCTCGATTCCAATACTCTGGACAGGAGACTGTGTGCGTCTTGCTGATCGATTCCTCTCAGATTAGACAGCGTCTTTGGATAACATGGAAAGGTGATGTTTCAAGTCTCCCCCTACGCCACAGTGCCACCATTGAGGAGGTTGGGTGGACCCAGGGCAGCACGGCGGCGTAGCGGTAGAGCTGCTGCCAAACAGCGCAAGAGACCCGGGTTCGATCCTGACTACGGGCGCTGTCTGTAAGGAGTTTGTACGTTCTCCCCGTGCGTGACCTGCGTGGGTTTCTCCAAGATCCTAATTTGAGGAAGGACATTCTTGCTATTGAGGGAGTGCAGCGTAGGTTTACAAGGTTAATTCCCGGGATGGCGGGACTGTCATATGCTGAGAGAATGGAGCGGCTGGGCTTCTAAACTCTGGAGTTTAGAAGGATGAGAGAGGATCTCATCGAAACATAAAAGATTATTAAGGGCTTGGACACGCTAGAGGCAGGAAACATGTTCCCGATGTTGGGGGAGTCCAGAACCAGGGGCCACAGTTTAAGAATAAGGGGTAAGCCATTTAGAACGGAGACGAGGAAACACTTTTTCTCACAGAGAGTGGTGAGTCTGTGGAATTCTCTGCCTCAGAGGGTGGTGGAGGCAGGTTCTCTGGATGCTTTCAAGAGAGAGCTAGTTAGGGCTCTTAAAAATAGCGGAGTCAGGGGATATGGGGAGAAGGCAGGAACGGGGTACTGATTGGGGATGATCAGCCATGATCACATTGAATGGCGGTGCTGGCTCGAAGGGCCAAATGGCCTTCTCCTGCACCTATTGTCTATCTATCTATCTATCTATCTATCTATCTATCTATCTATCTATCTATCTATCTATCTATCTATCTATCTATCTATCTATCTATCTATCTATCTATCTATCTATCTTCGGTTTCCCTCCCACACTCCAAAGACGTGCGGGTTTGTAGGTTCATTGGCTTCAGTAATATTGTGTGCGGGGATCGTTGGTTGGTGCGGACTCGGTGGGCTGTTTCCGCGCAGTATCTCTATCTCAAACGGCGTCCATTAAGATGTTACGTGACTGCTGATTAGTAGGAGTTGTGTGTAACTGAACAATTAATCGATCAGTCTCTGGCACTGCTTGTATTGATTAAACGAGACATAATCACCTCCTCGATGCACGGCAGCTTAAAAGTCGTGCAGCTAAAAATCCACAAAGAAACCTCAGTTCATCTTCAAGTTTATTTGTGCCTCCCTTACAATGCTCGTGTATAGTGGATGGAATGAGCGCTGCAGATGGCGGTGCGGGTAGGGGAGAAAGAATTTGCTATTTGTAAAATATATAACGGGAAACATAGAAACATAGAAACATAGAAATTAGGTGCAGGAGCAGGCCATTCGGCCCTTCGAGCCTGCACCGCCATTCAATATGATCATGGCTGATCATCCAACTCAGTATCCTGTACCTGCCTTCTCTCCATACCCCCTGATCCCTTCAGCCACAAGGGCCACATCTAACTCCCTCTTAAATATAGCCAATGAACTGGCCTCAACTACCTTCTGTGGCAGAGAATTCCACAGACTCACCACTCTCTGTGTGAAAAACGATTTTCTCATCTCGGTCCTAAAAGATTTCCCCCTTATCCTTAAACTGTGACCCCTTGTCCTGGACTTCCCCAACATCGGGAACAATCTTCCTGCATCGAGCCTGTCCAACCCCTTAAGAATTTTGTAGGTTCTAGGTCTAGGGAGATTTAGGTCGACACAGAGGCGCAGCGGTAGAGTTGCTGCCTTGCAGCGCCAGAGACCCGGGTTGGATCCTGACTACACGGAGTTTGTACGTTCTCCCAGTGACCACGTGGGTTTTCGCCAGGTGCTCCAGTTTCCTCCCTCACTCCAAAGACGTACAGATTTGCAGGTTAATTGGCTTCGGTGAAATAGTTGAATTGTCCCTAATGTGCAGGGAGCGCTGGTCGGCGCGGACTCGGTGGGCCGAAGGGCCTGTTTTCGCGCTGTATCTCTCTAAACTAACCTAAACTAAGATAAACTAATTTCAGATGCCAAGCACCTTGATCGCATGATCTCTGAAGGCTGATAATAAAGAGAGTTAGGATTGGATTGATTGGAAGCTGGGAGCGAATCCATTAACATTAGCGGTAGTGCATGCCATCAACATCACTGCAGCTTCTCCCATCAATTAGCGCAAGTGATCCACAGGGCATCAGACTGCTGGAGACACACAGCCACGCAGTATCGCAAGCTGCCAATTCACAAACCCCTCCTGTGTTTCACTCAGCCACATGTTTAATTTATTAAAACAATGATCTTATAGAATGATCTTATAGTAGGCCCTTCTCAGTCATCACTGACCATGGGTGATGCATTCTAGTTTGCAGGTTGATGTGTGGTCGGATGCAAGCCTGGGCGATGACATGTGGAGGACAGGCTGTTGCCCACGCAGCACGTCCCCCCCTCTCCACGTTGCTGATCGATCCAAAGGAACAGCAGGGCCGTTACAGTTTGGCACCAGCGCCGTCGCAGGAGCTGCCAGAGCGAGGTTGGAGACAAGCTCCGACTCCGGATTTTCTTGAAGTTTACTCCAGGAGCCTTTTCCATGACTGGATATGGCCACAAGGCAGCGGAGGTTTTAAATCAGAGTTTTCCCCTCTCCTAGATGGACGGCCTTCCCAGGCTGACGAGCCCCATCTGCCCGAGACTCGTGGGGGCGGGAGCGTCTACCTTCCCGTGCAGGTCCCTAGCACCTGCCCACTGCCCATGATCTTATAGAGGTGTATAAAATCATGAGAGGAATAGATCGGGTAGAGTCACATGCCCAGAATAGGTGAATCGAGGACCAAAGAACATATGTTTAAGCTGAAGGGGAAAATATTTAACAGGAATCTGAGTGGTGGATGTATGGAACAAGCTGCCAGAGGAGGCAGCTGAGGCAGGGACTATCCCAACATTTAAAAAGCCGTTAGACAGGTACATGGATAGGACAGGTTTGGAGGGATATGGACCCAACACAGGCAGGTGGGACTAATGTAGCTGGGACGTTGGCCGGCATGGGCAAGTTGGGTCGAAGGGCCTGTTTCCACACTGTAACATCACTCTATCTTGCATAAAATCAGCAAAAACAACCATTTTCACGACTCTTCTGGAAAAATGCAGCAAAACCTATTAAATTTCTAGTTTGAAAGAAGGAACTGCAGATGCTGGAGAATCGAGGGTACACAAAAGGCTGGAGAAACTCAGCGGGTGTAGAAGCATCTAAGGAGCGAAGGAGATAGGCGACGTTTCGGGTCGAGACCCTTCTTCAGACGTCTGAAGAAGGGTCTCGACCTGAAACGTCGCCTATCGCCTTCGCTCCTTAGATGCTGCTGCACCCGCTGAGTTTCTACAGCCTTTTGTGTACCCCAAATTTCTAGTTTCATTTTTTTTCCTCACAGTAAATAAAAATAATTTATACCTAATAACAAGCTGATCGCTGACGGTAATCCCCCTCAGCTTCTGTAGAAAGGAACTGCAGGTGCTGGTTTATACCGAAGGTAGACATAAAGTGCTGGAGTAACTCAGCAGGTCAGGCAGCATCGCTGGAGAAAAAGGAATAGGTTACGTTTCGGGTCTGTAGAAGGGTCTCGACCTGAAACGTCACCCATCCTTTTTGTCCAGAGATGCTGCCTGACCCGCTGAGTTACTCCAGCACTTTGCGCTATTCCCCATCACATTCTGTTCTCCACAATAGCTAACCAATTTTCACAACTGGACTGTTAAGGAAATAATGGAGGAAGTGAACTGCAGATGCTGGCTTAAACAGATGTTTGACACAAAAGTGCTGGAGTAACTCAGTGGATCAGGTGCCGGTAACCCTAATGCTGCCCGTTAAAGAAATCATTTAGAACGCAGACAAGGAAACACTTTTTCTCACAGAGAGTGGTGAGTGTGGAATTCTCTGCCTCAGAGGGCGGTGTGGGCAGGTTCTCTGGATGCTTTCAAGAGAGAGCTAGATAGGGCTCTTAAAAATAGCGGAGTCAGGGGATATGGGGAGAAGGCAGGAACGGGGTACTGATTGGGGACGATCAGCCATGATCACATTGAATCTTTGACCACATTGACCAATCTTCTGGAATTTCTTTGAGGATGTGACAAGTAAAATGGATGAAGGGGTGCCAGTGGGTGTAGTGTATCTAGACTTTCAGAAAGCCTTTGATAAGGTCCCGCACAGGAGACTGGTGACTAAAATTAGAGCACATGGTATTGGGGGTAGGGTGGAGACATGGATAGAAAATTGGTTGGCAGACAGGAAGCAAAGAGTAGGAGTGAACGGGTCCTTTTCAGAATGGCAGGCAGTGGCGAGTGGAGTACCGCAAGGCTCGGTGTTGGGGCCGCAACTGTTTACCATATATATTATTGATTTGGAAGAGGGAATTAGGAGCAACACTAGCAAGTTTGCGGATGACACAAAGCTGGGTGGCAGTGTGAACTGTGAAGAGGATGTTAGGATGTTGCAGGGGGCCCTGGACAAGTTGAGTGAATGGGCAGATGCGTGGCAGATGCAGTATAATATAGATAAATGTGAGGTTATCCACTTTGGCGGCAAAAACAAGGGGGCAGATTATTATCTCAATGGAGTTAGGTTAGGTAAGGGGGAGGTACAGCGAGACCTGGGTGTCCTTGTACACCAGTCACTGAAAGTTGGGGTGCAGATACAGCAGACAGTGAAGAAAGCTAATGGAATGTTGGCCTTCATAACAAGAGGATTTCAGTACAGGAGTAAAGAGGTTCTTCTGCAGTTGTGCAGGGCTCTGGTGAGACCACATCTGGAGTATTGCGTACAGTTTTGGTCTCCTAATTTGAGGAAGGACATCCTTGTGATTGAGGCAGTGCAGCGTAGGTTCACAAGATTGATCCCTGGGATGGCGGGACTGTCATATGAGGAAAGATTGAAAAGACTAGGCTTGTATTCACTGGAGTTTAGAAGGATGAGGGGGATCTTATAGAAACATATAAAATTATAAAAGGACTGGACAAGCCAGACGCAGGAAAAATGTTCCCAATGTTGGGTGAGTCCAGAACCAGGGGCCACAGCCTTAGAATAAAGGGGAGGTCATTTAAGACTGAGGTGAGAAAAAACTTTTGTACCCAGAGAGTTGTGAATTTATGGAATTCCCTGCCACCGAGGGCAGTGGTGGCCAATTCACTGGATGGATTTAAGAGAGAGTTGGATAGAGCTCTAGGGGCTAGTGGATCAAGGGATATGGGGAGAAGGCAGGCACGGGTTATTGAAAGCGGACGATCAGCCATGATCACAATGAATGGCGGTGCTGGCTTGAAGGGCCGAATGGCCTCCTCCTGCACCTATTTTCTATGTATCTATGTTTCTATGAATGGCGGTGCTGGCTCGAAGGGCCGAATGGCCTACTCCTGCACCTGTTGTCTATTGTCTATTGTCTATTTCATGGATGGTCATTCAACAAACTAGTACAAACATCTAATTTGAATTATCTTTGTAGATTCAAGATTCAAGAGAGTTTATTGTCATGTGTCCCAGATAGGACAATGACATTCTTGCTTTGCTTCAGCACAACAGAACATAGTAGGCATGACAGAGCAGATCAGTGTGTACATATACCATTGAATATATATATACACACATATAAATAAGCAGATAAAGTGCAATAGGCTATTAAAGTTTAGATTTTTGTTTGAGTTGAGTTTAATAGTCCGATGGCCGTCGGGAAGAAGCTGTTCCTGAACCTGGGTGTTGCAGATTTCAGGCTCTTGTACCTGTAAGAGAAAGTAAGCAACATTCCTCTGCATGGCCTCATTGAAGCCTTCAAACTCTACAACTTCAGGATAAATCAAAAGGGCAGGCATTGTTTATTATTACCCATATCACACATCTGAGGTATGCTTTTACAAAATTGTATTCCCTTCGTTTTTACTGCCAGCAGGGGTAACAGGGGAATATTTTCTTGTATTCCCCTTTCTTGCGAACGCCTATGGACTTTACCTGTTAAAACAGCGGGGAATATAGTCTTATATTCCCCTGGTCTCACATCCGGGAACTTGGCAACGTGACGCTGCGTGGGAAATTTAGAATATTCAAACGGCAGACAGGAAGACTGCCGCGTCCTTTTTGGTTAAATTTTGCGTGGAAGTCCGCCGAGCTGAGATGTTGAGATTTTCCTCTAGATGTCTGATATGGGTAATAATAACAATATTGACTGTCCTCTTTTGGGGGATACGACATATATTGCCCTCACTAGATCCATATTGCCCTCGTCTTCGACTCGGGCAATATGAATCTACTTCAGGCAATATATGTCGTATCCCCCTCAAGGCCAGTCAATATTCTATTATTATTTCACTGGGCAGTCTCAGTGGAAAGAGGGGGTGCTAATGTACAGGAAAGACCTCCAGGAAAGCTGGTTCCACTGTAATGTGGTGGTGATAGGCCCCAATCTGGGAATGGAAGGGTGTAACCTAAAGGGGTTGAAGCAGCAACCTGCTACAAGATCTATCATTTAGCACTGATAAGGAAGGACACTAATTATGGCTGATACAGTGGCATAGCAATAGAGTTACTACCTGACAGTGCCAGAGGTCCAGGTTCATCCTGACTGTGGGCGCTGTCCATATGGAGTTTGTACGTTCTCCCCGTGACCTGCGTGGGCTTTCTCCGGGTGCTCCGGTTTCCATCCACATCCACACAAACGTACAGGTTTGCAGGTTGATTCGCTTCGGTAAAAATTGTAAGTGAAGTCCTTAGGACACATCTCTGGACGACATGGATCGGTGCCATTTTGGGTCCGAACCCTTCTTCGGAGATGCTGCCTGACTCGCTGCGTTACTCCAACACATTGCGTCCTTTTGCGTAAAGCCACTTCTGCAGTTCCTTGTTTCCACAGTGAAATTCTTAATTGTCGCGGGAATATTAAACATAATAACACAACAACTAAATATACAATATTTAAGATTGGAATAAATTACTAGTTTAGTTTAGTTTAGTGATACAGCGCGGATACAGGCCCTTCAGCCCACCGAGTCCTCACCGACCAGTCATCCCTGCACAATAACACTATCCTACACAAACGAGGGACAATTTACATTCATACAAAGCCAATCAGCATGTTTTTGGAGTGCAGGAGGAAGCCAAAGATCTCGGAGAAAACCGATGCAGGTCAGGGGGAGAACGTACAAACTCCATACAGACAGCCCCCCTAGTCGGGATCGAACCCGGGTCTCTGGCGCTGCAAGCGTTGTAAGGCAGCAACTCTACCGCTGCGCCACCGTGCCACTCCCGTTATACTCGATAAGTAAGGTCGGTAGTAAGAACGCTAGTGAGGAAGTCAAATTCTATGCTAGAATTTATATCAAGGTCGAAACCTTGCCTATTTCTTTCGCTCCATAGATGCTGCCGCACCCGCTGAGTTTCTCCAGCACTTTTGTCTACCGTTCATTGGAGTTTAGAAGGATGAGGGGGATCTTATAGAAACATGTAAAATTATAAAAGGACTGGACAATCCAGATGCAGGAAATGTTTTCCCAATGTTGGGCGAGTCCAGAACCAGGGGCCACAGACTTGGAATAAAGGGGAGGCCATATAAGACTGAGGTGAGAAAAAACCTTTTCACCCAGAGAGTTGTGAATTTGTGGAGTTCCCTGCCACAGAGGGCAGTGGAGGCCAAATCACTGGATGGATTTAAGAGAGAATTAGACAGAGCTCTAGGGGCTAGTGGAATTGAGGGATATGGGGAGAAGGCAGGTACGGGTTATCGATCACCCATGATCACAATGAATGGCGGTGCTGGCTCGAAGGGCCAAATGGCCTCCTCCTGCACCTATTTTTCTATGTTTCTATGCTTTATGTAAGTCAGTGGATATCTCAGCAGAGATCGACAAATTCTCGATTGTGACGGGTGTCAAGGGTGATGGGGAGAAGGCAGGAAAATGGGATTAGGAGGCAGAGATCAACCATGATTGAATGGCGGAGTAGACTCGATGGGCCGAATGGTCTAATTCTATGCCTATAAACTTGTGAACCAGACCATAATTCATAGTACGTGATGCAACCTTATACAAAGTCCACGGTCATTTGGTGCTGAGTTGTGGTTAGGACTTGGAAAATGGAGCCAAAACATGTGTGCCGGATGTGGACTATTTCTGTACACTTGCTAATCAGGGATGGCATGACAATACTCTACTGGACGGTTTGTAAGAAAATAATTTTGTTGTGCGCACAGGTGGTAATAAAGCATTTTTGATCCAATGTTTAGGGTTGTGCAGGGTGGTTTAGGGGCCTGAAGGTTGGTGGTCAGAGGTTGTCCTTCAACCTGGAGATCATGTTTCTCAGGCTCTTGAACCTTCTTCCCGATGGTGCCAGGGTCCAAGACATCTCAGAGCAGCTGCACGTCATCCTCAAGAGTGAGGGGGAGCAGCCGGAGTTTGTTGTGCATGTTGGCACAAATGAATATGGGTCGGAAGAGGAAAGGGGGTTCTGCAACAAGAATTTAGGGAATTGTGTAGAAAACTGAGAAGAGCAGGACCTGCAGGGTAGTGATCTCAGGATTGCTTCCGGTACCTCGTGCTAGTGAAGGTAAGAATAGGAAGATAGGGGAACTGAATGTGCGTCTGTGGAGTTGGTGCAGGGGGCAGGGATTCAGATTTCTGGATAATTGCGATCTCTTCCGGGGCAGGGGTGACCTGTATAAAAGGGACAGGTTGCTCCTAAACTGGAGAGGGCCCAACATCCTCGAGGGAAGGTTTGCTAATGCTACACGGGATGGTTTAAACAAGATTAGCAGGGGGGTTGGATCTCGTGCAGGACAGAGGCACGTGAGAGGCTAGAAGTTGGTATGGAGGGTGGTGTGGGAAAGGTTAGTGGACAGAATAGGCAGGTGAAAGGTGGAGGAGAGGAAGGAGGGTTGGTTTAAACTGCACGTATTTTAATGCAAGGGGACTGATGGGTAAGGCAGATGAGCTTAGGGCATGGATAGGTACGAGCGACTGGGACCTTGTAGCCATGTCTGAAACCTGGTTAAGGGAGGGGCAGGACTGGCAGCTCAATGTTCCGGGGTACAGGAGCTTCAGGAGAGACAGGGGTGAGGGAAAAAGAGGAGGGGGGGGGGGGGGGGTTGCATTGTTGGTTCAGGAGGATGTCACGACTGTGTTCAGAGGTGACATTACGGACGGTTCGTCTAGTGAGACTATATGGGTGGAGCTGAGGAACAAGAAAGGGATGATCACCTTGTTGGGGGTGTACGACAGCCCCCCGAATAGTCAACGGGAGTTAGAATAACAAATATATGTCAATGGGTACACAAAAGGCTGGAGAAACTCAGCGGGTGCAGCAGCATCTAAGGAGCGAAGGAGATAGGTAACGTTTCGGGTCGAGACCCTTCTTCAGACTGGTCAGGGATCAGGGAAACGAGAGATATAGACGGTGATGTGGAGAGATAAAGAACAACGAATTAAAGATATGCAAAAAAGTAACGATGATAAAGGAAACAGGCCATTGTAAGCTGTTTGTGGTGTGAAAATGAGAAGCTAGTGCGACTTGGGTGGAGGAGAGATAGAGAGAGAGCGAATGCCAGGGCCCGAGGGCTGAGGGAGAGGTGGGAAGGGGTCAAGACAGCGAGGGTTAACAGAATTGAGAAAATTCAATGTTCAAGCCCAGAGGATGCAGACTCCCCAAGCGGAATATGAGGTGCTGTTCCTCCAACTTGCGGTGTTGCTCACTCTGGCCGTGGAGGAGGCCCAGGACCGAGAGGTCGGATACGGAATGGGAGGGGGAGTTGAAGTGCTGAGCCACCGGGAGGTCGGGTTGGTTATTGCGGACCGAGCGGAGGTGTTTGGCGAAACGATTGCCGCTTGGTCTCACCAGACCAAATATACATCAATGATTTGGATGAGAACATACAGGGCAAGAATTTGGATGAAGAACATATACAGGGCAAGATTAGCAAGTTTGCTGATGATACAAAAGTGAGTGGTTTTGCAGATAGTGAAGATGGTTGTGAACGATTGCAGCAGGATCTGGATCGATTGGCCAGGTGGGCGGAGGAATGGTTGATGGCATTTAATACAGAGAAGTGTGAGGTGTTGCATTCTGGGACGTCGAACAAGGGCAGGGCCTACACAGTAAATGGTTGGCCACTGGGCAGTGTTGTAGAGCAGAGGGATCTAGGAGTACAGGAGCATGGTTCCTTGAAGGTCGAGTCGCAGATAGATGAGGTGGTCATAAAGGCTTTTGGTACTTTGGCCTTCATCAGTCAGAGTATTGAGTACAGAAGTTGGGAGGTCATGTTGCAGTTGTATAAGATGTTGGTGAGACCGCATTTGGAATATTGTGTTCCGTTCTGGGCACTATGTTATGGGAAAGATATTGTCAAGCTTGAAAGGGTTCAGAAATGATTTATGAGGATGTTGCCAGGACTAGAGGGTGTGGGGTATAGGGGGAGGTTGAGTAGGCTGGTGTCTCTATTCCTTGGAGCGCAGGAGGATGAGGGGAGATCTTATAGAGATATACAAAAACATGAGAGGAATAGATCGGGTAGAGTCTTTTGCCCGGAGTGGGTGAATCGAGGACCAGAGGACATAGGTTCAAGGTGAAGGGGAAAAGATTTAATAGGAATCCGAGGGCTAACTTTTTCACACAAAGGGTGGCTGGTGTATGGAACAAGCTGCCAGAGGAGGTAGTTGAGGCTGGGACTATCCCATTGTTTAGAAACAGTTAGACAGGTACATGAATAGAACAGGTTTACAGGGTTATGGACAAGTGGGACTAGTGTGGCTGGCACATTGTTGGCTGGTGTGGGCGAGTTGGGCCGAAGGGAATCGATGACTTTATGAGTGATGAGCAGTGAGAAAAGAATATGGCCAGGTCTGTGTAGCTCTTTAATGATATTAGCTGCCTTCTTCAGCAGTGAATATATCTGTGGATGTATTTAAGGCAGAGATAAATAGTTTCTTCATTAGTACGGGTATCAGAGGTTATGGGGAGACGGCAGGAGAATGGGGTTAGGAGGGAGAGATAGGTCAGCCATGATTGAATTACATAGGCTTGATGGGCCGAATGGCCTAATTCTACTCCTATTCCTTATGACCTTATGACCTTATTGAGGCAATGCTTCCTGTAGAATTATCATCTTGTCCAGAGTAAGGGAATTGAGGACCAGAGGGCGTAGGTTTAAAATGAGGGGGGGGGGGGGAAAGATTTAATAGGAATCTGAGAGGTAACTTTTTCATGCAAAAGGTGGTGGGTGCATAGAAACATAGAAACATAGACAATAGGTGCAGGAGTAGGCCATTCGGCCCTTCGGCCCTTCGAGCCTGCACCGCCATTCAATATGATCATGGCTGATCATCCAACTCAACATCCTGTACAAAGGGAACGGGCTGCCGGAGGAGGTAGCTGAGGCAGGGACTATCGCAACGTTCCAGAAACATTTAGGCAGGTACATGGATAGGACAGGTTTGGAGGGATGTGGGCCAAACGCGGGCAGGTGGGACCAGTGTAGATGGGACATGTTGGCCGGTCTGGGCAAGTTGGGCCGAAGGGGCCTGTTTCCGCGCTGAATCACTCTACGAGACTAAATGGAGGCCTTTTAACTCCCGTCTATTTTCTCGGAGAAACAGTGATCCCTAATGATATCAGCAGGGGAGCGGTTGCTTGCGGGTGTTGCTCAGCTTAATGGCGAGGAAGCTGAATTAGTGTCAGGGTGATTCAGTGCTGGCTGCGCTGTAACTCGATTTCCCCCGTGGTGTACGGCTCCAACACCTGCCTCCGACAGCAACACCTTGTCCCCATGGTAACGCAGTCAAAGCCCGACCATTGCCTCCAAGGGGGGAGAATATTAATCCTAATAATTCTTGGCTATTGCTTGAATTTGACGGAGTGGGGAGAGTACGACCCCCCCGGTCCCTATGACAGGAGGAGCAGCGGTGGAGGGAGGGGGGGGGGGGGGGAAGAATGCGCTTTAATCAGGTTCACTTGCCTTCCCTTTCTGCCTCTGTAATGATGCATTGATCAATTTGATCAATTGCGCAAAGATTATCATCTGCTTTTGCGGGGGGGAGGGGGCGGGGGAGTCAATGGGCCTTGTTGAATCACCAGAAGAGTTAGAAACAAGCCACTTAGCTTAACAGTATTTGGACAGCAACCGCGATATCAAGGGGCTATTTAAGTGGGGTATAAAATGGACGGTGCGTCCGCAATTGCAGGGTTTCAATTATTTTTTATCGCATGTGGCTACCTGGAAATTCTCACCGCAAGACACTTGAAGCAGGCGAGCGGAACCCTTTAATTAACTTGCTAAGACTCCTGCAGTTTCCTCTGCAATCAGACAAAATCTGCAGGTCTATTGCCTGGAGAACCGTCTCCCCCAGTACGCTCCCTGCAAGCTGCTACAGAATCATTGTCTCTCCCAACACCTTAGAAGAATGAGTTTAGAAGGATGAGGGGAAGGGGGACCTCGTTGAAACGTACCGATTAGTGCAAGGCTTGGATAGAGTGGATGTGGAGAGGATGTTTACACCGGTGGGAGAGTCTAGGACTAGAGGCCACAGCCTCAGAATTAAAGGACGTTCCTTTAGGAAGGAGATGAGGAGGAATTTCATTAGTCAGAGGGTGGTGAATCTGTGGAATTGTTTGCCACAGAAGGCTGTGCAGGCCAAGTCAGTGGATATTTTTAAGGCAGAAATAGTTAGGTTTTTAAAACATAGAAACATAGAAAATAGATGCAGGAGCAGGCCATTCAGCCCTTCGAGCCTGCACCGCCACTCAATATGATCATGGCTGATCATCCAACTCAGTATCCTGTACCTGCCTTCTCTCCATACCCTCTGATCCCTTTAGCCACAAGGGCCACATCTAACTCCCTCTTAAATATGGCCAATGAACTGGCCTCAACTACCTCTGTGGCAGAGAATTCCACAGATTCACCACTCTCTGTGTGAAAAAATGATTTTCTCATCTTGGTCCTAAAATACATCCCGCTTATCCTTAAACTGTGACCCCTTGTTCCGGACTGGGCCCACCATATCGGGAACAATCTTCCTGCATCTAGCCTGTCCAACCCCTTTAGAATTTGGTAAGTCTCTATAAGACTTTTGATTAGTACGGGTGTCAGGGGTTATGGGGAGAAGGCAGGAGAATGGGGGTTAGGAGGAAGAGATAGATCAGCCACGATTGAAAGGCGGAGTGGACTTGATGGGCCGAATGGCCTAATATTGCTCCTATCACTTATGACCATATGACTTCCTTGTTTCCATTTCAATCACCAGTTGACATTCCCTTCCCTTCCAGTTGCTGAGAAATCTGTACATTGAAACAACCCTCCCTGACCTCTGCAGAAGCATTTTATCAGGATTAGGAACAGCTCGGTTTGGGGACAGCTCCATCCAAGACCGCAAGAAATTGCAGTGAATTGTGGACGCAGCCCAGACCATCACACAAACCAACCTCCCTTCCATTGACTCCATTTATACCTCACGTTGCCTTGGCAAGGCCAGCAGCATCATCGAGGACAACTCGCACCCTGGCCACTCCCTCTTCTCCCCTCTCCCATCGGGCAACAGGTACAGAAGTGTGAAAACGCACACCGCCAGATTCAGGGACTTTTTCTTCCCAGCTGTTATCAGGCAACTGAATCATCCTAGCACAATTAGAGAGCAGTCCGGAACCACTATGGACCTCATTGGTGACCCTCGGACTATATTTGATTGGACCTTACTAGCTTTACCTTGCACTAAATGTTATTCCCCTGAGTTTAGTTTAGTTTTAGTTTTGAGATACAGCATGGAAACAGGCCCTGCGGCCCACTGAGTCCGCGCCGACCAACGATCCCCGCACATTATCCGACACAAACTGGGGACAATTTTACAGCTTTACATTTATACCAAGCCAATTAACCTACAAACCTGCACGTCTTTGGAGTGTGGGAGGAAACTGAAGATCTCGGAGAAAACCCACGCGGTCACGGGGAGAACGTACAAACTGTGCAGACAGCGCCCGTAGTCAGGATCGAACCCGGGGCTATTGAGCGACAGCTATAAGCGGAGTAACTCTACCTCTGTGCCGCCCTTATCATGTATCTGGACACTGTGAATGGGATGATTATAATCACGTGGTACACAAAAAGCTGGAGAAACTCAGCGGGTGCAGCAGCATCTAAGGAGCGAAGGAGATAGGCGACGTTTCGGGTCGAGACCCTTCTTCAGACTGGTCAGGGATCAGGGCCCTGACATTCCCTCTATCTCTATCTCCCTCCCCCACCCCAGTCGCACCAGCTTCTCATTTTCACACCACAAAACAGCTTACAATGGCTTGTTCCCTTTATCACCGATACTTTTTTGCATATCTTTCACTCATTGTTCCTTATCTCTCCACATCACCGTCTATATCTCTCGTTTCCCTGATCCCTGACCAGTCTGAAGAAGGGTCTCGACCCGAAACGTCGCCTATCTCCTTCGCTCCTTAGATGCTGCTGCACCCGCTGAGTTTCTCAGCTTTTTGTGTACCCCTCGATTCTCCAGCATCTGCAGTTCCTTCTTTAAAAAAAAAGATTTATAATCACGAATTGTCTTTCCGCTGACTGGCTAACACGCAACAAAACTTGGTTTGAACATTGAATTTTCTCAATTCTGTTAACCCTTGCTGTCTCCTCCCCTTCCCACCTCTCCCTCAGCCCTCGGGCCCTGGCATTCCCTCTATCTCTATCTCCCTCCCCCACCCTAGTCGCACTAGCTTCTCATTTTCACACCACAAACAGCTTACAATGGCTTGTTCCCTTTATCATCGATACTTTTTTGCATATCTTTCATTCATTGTTCTTTATCTCTCCACATCACCGTCTATATCTCTCGTTTCCCTGATCCCTGACCAGTCTGAAGAAGGGTCTCGACCCGAAATGTCGCCTATCTCCTTCGCTCCTTAGATGCTGCTGCACCCGCTGAGTTTCTCCAGCTTTTTGTGTAACACGCAACAAAAGCTGTTCACTGTCCCCCGGTACACGTGACAATAAATTAAACCAAAACTGTTGAAGCAATTCCATTTATATTCTGTACGGAGTTTGTACGTTCTCCCTGTGACTGCGTTGGGTTTCTCCAGGTGCTCCGGTTTCCTCCCACACTCCAAAGACGTGCAGGTTAGTAGGTTAATTGGCCGGCGCGGACTCGGAGGGCCTGTTTCTGTGCTCTATCTCTGAAGTCTAAATTGTAACAGTTTAAGAATAAGGAGTAAGCCATTTAGAACGGAGACGAGGAAACACTTTTTCTCGCAGAGTGGTGAGTCTGTGGAATTCTCTGCCTCAGAGGGCGGTGGAGGCAGGTTCTCTGGATGCTTTCAAGAGAGAGCTAGATAGGGATCTTAAAAACAGCAGAGTCAGGGGATATGGGGGGAAGGCAGGAACGGGGTACTGATTGTGGAAGATCAGCTGTGATCACATTGCTGGCTCGAAGGGCTAAATGGCCTACTCCTGCACCTATTGTCTATTGTCTATTGTCCATTGTAAAGTAAAAGCTCGATGACAATTACAATTTCTTCTTTTTTTTTAAACTTCCTTTTCTTTGGGTTTTTAGCAATAAAGGAAAAATAGTCTTGCAGGTAACATAAAGCAATGAATAAAATCATGAGAGGAATAGATCGGGTAGACACACAGCGTCTCTTGCCCAGATTAGGAGAATCGAAAACCAGAGGACATAGGTTTAAGGTGAAGGGGGAAAGATTTTCTAGGAGTCTGAGGGGTAGATTTTTCACACAAAGGGAGGTGGGTGTGCGGAATGAGCTGCCGGAGGAGGCAGTGACTATTGCGACGTTCAAGAAACAATTAGACAGGTACATGGATAGGACAGGTCTAGAGGAATACGGGCCAAACGCAAGCAGGTGGGACTCGTGTAGATGGGACATGTTGGCCGGCGTGGGCAAGTTGGGCCGAAGGGCCTGTTTCCACGCTGTATCACTCCATGACACTGCATACACTGTAATTGACTTGATTATAATCGTGTATTGTCTTTCTGCGGACTAGTTTGCACGCAACAAAAGCTTTTCACTATACCTCGGTGCATGCGACAGTAAACTCAAGAATCTGGCAGACTAAAGGGCCTGTCCCATTTGGCGATTTTTTTCGGCAACTGCCGGCGTCTTTGACTGACGTATCATGGTCGCCTAAAGATTTTGAACATTTCAAAATCCAGCGGAAACAAAACAAATGTCGCGACACTTGAGGAAACGGCGCGCGTCAATACGTCATCACGCCGCGTCACGCCGTAACGAGCCGCGTCTTTTTCGGTGACCTGATATGTCGGTCAATGATGCCGGCAGTCGCCGAGAAAAATCTGCAAGTGGGACAGGCCCTCAACTCTTTCAAAAGAATTTATCACAAGCTGACTGCCTAAATGAAAAAGGGGGAGTGGGTCCCCCTGTACCGGTTAGAGATACATATCAAGCTGAACCCTCATTTCCAGCATCCTGATTCTTGTCAAAATCAAAGATATAACACTGGTGTTTTACTTTTGGAGAATCTAACCATGGCGAGGGGACCTTATAACTTTAACTGAACCCATCGGGGGACAGCAGAAGAGTTGCTGCCGCACGGCGCCAGAGACCCGAGTCCAGTCCCGACAACCAGCGCTGTCTGTACGAAGTTTGTACGTTCTCCCCGTGACCCGCGTGGGTTTTCTCCGGGTGCCCCGGTTTCCTCCCGCACTCCAAAGACGTGCAGGTTTGTAGGCTAACTGGCTTTGGTGAAATTGTAAATTGTCTCCAGTGTGCGTGTAGGATAGCGTTACTGTGCGGGGATCGCTGGTCGGAGTGGACTCCAGTTTAAATTCACCTCCAGTCTAAATTCCATTTGGAATATTTTGGAGGACCAAGAAAATCAAGAAACCAAGACTCGGTGGGCCCAAGAGCCTGTTTCCACGCTGTATCTCTAAAATCTAAAGTCTGAAACGTTCCAATTTGCCAAACTAAATATTTCATGAACCTGCACACAGTGTGCCTTACTATGCAACCCTTTGTTAGGCTATTATATGAGACACACATAGCGGGAATTTTGTGCTAATGATGCTTTTAAAGGTCAGCCAAACAATCTATCGAATAGAGTAAGCTGAGAAAAGGGAGCTACAGGGAGCTGACAGGGAATCTATCGAACCAATGTCACCTCACAGTTGCCGCTTGACCTCCAAGTTCTGAAGAGGATTTTTCACACATGGAACGAGCTGCCAGAGAAGGTAGTTGTGGCAGGGACTCATAGGTGGAGGGCAGGTAGTGAAGAGAAAGCAGGGACTCTGCAGAAGGATTTGGACAGGTTGGGAGAGTGGGCAGAGAAGTGGCAGATGGAATACAGTGAAGCAAAGTGAGGAGTCATGCATTTTGGTCGTCAGGGTAAAGACGTAGACTATTTTCTAAATGGGGTGAGAATCTCGAAATCGGAGGTGCAAAGGGACTTGGGAGTGCTGGTGCAGGATTCCCAAAAAGTTCATCTGCAAGTTGAATCTGTAGTAAAGAAAGCAAACTCAATGCTGGCATCTATTTCAAGATACAAAAACAGGGATGTGATGTCGAGGCTCTATATTGCACTGGTAAGGCCACATTTGGAATATTGTGAGCAATTTTGGGCACCATATCTGAGGAAGGATGTGCTGGCTCTGGAGAGGGTCCAGAGGAGGTTTACAAGAATGATCCCAGGAATGAGTAGGTTGAGTATGATGAACGTTTGTCGGCACTGGGCCTGTACTCGCTGGAATTTAGAAGAATGAGGGGGGGACCTCATTGAAACATACAGAATAGTGAAAGGCTTGGGTAGAGTGGATGTGGAGAGGATGTTTCCACTTGTGGGAGAGGCTAGGACTAGAGGTCATAGCCTCAGAATTAAAGGACGTTCTTTTAGGAAGGAGATCGGGAGAAATTTCTTTAGTCAGAGGGCGGTGAATCTGTGGAATTCTTTGCCAGAAAAGGCTGCGGAGGCCAAGTCAGTGGATATTTTTAAGGCAGAGATAGACAGATTCTTGATTAATACAGGTGTCAGAGGTTATTGGGAGAAGGCAGGAGAATGCGGTTAGGAGGAAGAGATACATCAGCCATGATTGAATGGCAGAGTTGGGCCAAATGACCTAATACTTCTATCACTTATGACCTTATGACTTCAAAGACATGCAGATAATTGAAACATTTTCCTAGTGTGTGTAGAATAGTGTTGGTGTGCAGGGATCGCTGGTCAACCTAGTTGAGCCAGGTACTATCGCAACGTTTAACCAAAACACATTTAGACAGGTACATGTATTGGACAGGTTTAGAGGATTATAGACAATAGACAATAGACCATAGACAATAGACAATAGGTGCAGGAAGAGGCCATTCGGCCCTTCGAGCCAGCACCGCCATTCAATGTGATCATGGCTTATTGTCCCCAATCAGTACCCCGTTCCTGCCTTCTCCCCATATCCCATGACTCCGCTATTTTTAATAGAGCCCTATCTAGCTCTCTCTTGAAAACATCCAGAGAACCTGCCTCCACCGCCCTCTGAGGCAGAGAATTCCACACTCGCAACTGTGGGAAAAAGTGTTTCCTCATCTCCGTCCTAAATGGCTTACCCTTTATTCTTAAACTGGTTCTGGACTCCCCCAGCATCGGGAACATGTTTCCTGCCTCTAGCGTGTCCAAGCCCTTAACAATCTTATTTGTTTTAACTTAACAATCTTATATGTTTCCACACTGTATCTCTAAATTAAACTGAACTAAACTAAGGAAAGAGGAGAAATAAGCCATCCACCCAAGTGGTTAGGTTTGATATTGTGCGGAAGAGTGGAACAGTTGACAGTGAGATACTGTATTAGCGTGTTATCCCTCTCCTGGTGCTTCTCCCGTCAATACCCGTGTGTGTTCCGAGTCTCCTGTTTGTTGACTTCAGTTCATTTCACAACACATTAAGTAAAATTGCCAAAATATTCGCCAATAGTCACAACAGATGCCGGGGCGCTAATCTCGAGTAAGGGAATTTGCGAACTCCTTGGGATTTTGGAAATATCCCAGCCAACACCACAATTAACTCTGTTTTCAAACCAGATCTGATCCCTCCAGTACTTATTGTCATTACTTCTCCTGACAAGACACAAGCGTCAAGAGAATCTTGTGGTTGCACTGTCTATTTGTAAATTTGTGAAGCCTAAAGCAAATGCTGCCCCTTGGAAAGTATTTGTGTTTGAAAACACTTCAGTAAGTTTAGAATGAGTGCACAACAGTCCCAAAGTCTCCAACGGTGATGTGTTGCTGCCGTATCGTTACTGAGGCAGCCGTTAAACAAAAAAAAGCTAGAATGCCTATTAACTCTAATAGTCATAGAGTCCTGCAGTGTGGAAACAGGCCCTTCAGCCAAACCTGTCCACATCAACTAACATCCACACTGATCCCACCTGCCCGAGTTTGGCCCATATAATGTTCCCGATGTTGGGGGAGACCAGAACCAGGGGCCACAGTTTAAGAATAAGGGGTTTAGCCATTTAGAACGGAGACGAGGAAACACTTTTTCTCACAGAGAGTGGTGAGTCTGTGGAATTCTGTGCCTCAGAGGGCGGTGGAGGCAGGTTCTCTGGATGTTTTCAAGAGAGAGCTAGATAGGGCTCTTAAAAATTGCAGAGTCAGGGGATATGGGGAGAAGGCAGGAACGGGGTACTGATTGGGGATGATCAGCCATAATCACATTGGATGGCGGTGCTGGCTCGAAGGGCCGAATGGCCTCCTCCTGCACCTATTGTCTATTGTCTATTGTCTTTTGTCTATAATCCTCTAAACGTGTCCAATACATGTACCTGTCTAAATGTGTTTTTGTTAAACGTTGCGATAGTACCTGGCTCAACTACCTCCCCTGCCAGCTCGTCCCATATGCCCACCACCCTTTGTGTGAAAAAGTTAACACTCAGATTCCTATTAAACCACCCCCCCCCCGCACCTTAGACCTCTGTCCTCTGGTTCTGGCTTGCCCTACTCTGGCCAAGAGACTCTGTGCATCTACCCGATCTATTCCTCTCTTGATATTGTACATCTCTATAAGGCCACCCCTCATCCTCTTGGACTCCAAGGAACAGATCTCGTTGACTTTTTAAGGTCTATATCCTCGATTTGTAAAGCGATTTTAAAAATTAGTTTAGTTTTAGGAAAGTTTTTGGAAAGAAGTGCAGATGAGTACAAGAGCAGGGAGGATCTACTGCAGTTGTACAGGGTCTTGGTGAGGCCACACCTGGAGTATTGCGTACAGTTTTGGTCTCCTAATCTGAGGAAAGACATTCTTGCCATAGAGGGGGTACAGAGAAGGTTCACCAGACTGATTCCTGGGATGTCCGGACTTTCATATGAAGAAAGACTAGATAGACTCGGCTTGTACTCGCTGGAATTTAGAAGATTGAGGGGGGATCTTATAGAAACTTACAAAATTCTTAAGCGGTTGGACAGGCAAGATGCAGGAAGATTGTTCCCGATGTTGGGGAAGTCCAGAACAAGGGGTCACAGTTTAAGGGTAAGGGGGAAGTCTTTTAGGACCAAGATGAGAAAAAACATTTTTCACACAGAGAGTGGTGAGTCTGTGGAATTCTCTGCCACAGAAGGTAGTTGAGGCCAGTTCGTTGGTTATATTTAAGAGGGAGTTAGATGTGGCCCTTGTGGCTAAAGGGATCAGGGGGTATGGAGAGCAGGCGGGTACAGGATACTGAGTTGGATGATCAGCCATGATCATATTGAATGGCGGTGCTGGCTCGAAGGGCCGAATGGCCTACTCCTGCACCTATTGTCTATGTTTCTATGTTTCTATGCTAGTTTAAATTGAAGGTAGACACAACATGCTGGAGTAACTCAGCGGGTCAGGCAGCATCTGTAGCTGCATGTTGTTGCCTCTGTCATGGGAAGGAGCTCTAAACAGCCCAAAGGACATTGTACGTTCTTGCTGCAGGTCTTCACTGTGAATCGCTCTGTGTGTGTCCTTTCGGGGACGGGCAGACAACTCTGGTCATCTCCAAGCTACATTGATAAAATCATGAGAGGAATAGATCGAGTCCCTTGCCCAGAATAGGTGAATCGAAGGCCAGAGGTCATAGGTTTAAGGTGACGGTGAAAAGATTTAATGGGAATCTGAGGGGTAACTTTCCCACACAAAGGGTGGTGGGTGCATGGAAGGAGCTGCCGGAGGAGGTAGTTGAGGCAGGGACTATCCCAACGTTTAAGAAACAGTTAGACAAGTACATGGATAGGACAGGTTTGGAGGGATATGGGCCAAACGCAGGCAGGTGGGACATGTTGGCCAGGAGAAGTTAGTCTGAAGAAGGGTTTCAGCCCGAAACGTTGCCTATTTCCCTCGCTCCATAGATGCTGCCGCACCCACTGAGTTTCTGCAGCACTTTTGCCTACCTTCGATTTTCCAGCATCTGCAGTTCCTTCTTGAACATGTTAGCCAGTGTGCGCGTTGGGCCATAGGGCCTGTTTCCATGCTGTATCGCTCTTTGACTGTAATGAATCGAAAAATACCCTCGACATCAGTGGACCGGGTATTTATGAATAAAATGCGATGAACTGAGCCAAGCCTACAATTGACCTGAAATAATATGGTGTATTTCTCACTCTCCATAGCTGTTGATCAAAGCTTCATTATTCTCCCAAACAGTAACATGCAAATGAGCCAACTGATCTGCAAAAACCTGGCTGATTTACCTGGTATTTGAAACTATGCAAAGTGGTATGCAAAGATGATCTGAAAAAGTCACTCAGATAACTTTTTTGAGAGGAGCGTATAAAAGCATATTCCGGCCTGAATTAAAAAGATTGATAAGTATTCCAAAAGGTATTCCACAATGTAACTGTCGAATTGTATCCCGACCAGTCAGCAAAAAAATCACTTGCAAAGTCATGAAAAGGTCTTGAGAGAAACCCCAGAGGACATCCATTCCAATTATGATCCAAAACACACCATCTTATGAGGCAACGTCAAGACAACTTTAATGAAGAAGGGTCTCAATCCGAAACGTCGCCTATTCCTTCGCTCCAAGGATGCTGCCTCACCCGCTGAGTGTCTCCAGCATTTTTGTCTACCTTCGATTTTTCCAATATCTGCAGTTCCTTCTTAAACTTGATGTTATATTAGTTTAGTTTAGTTTAGTTTAGCATAGCAATATAACTCGGAAACAGGACCCTCGGCCCACCGAGTCCACACCGACCAGCGATCCCTGCACACTAATCATATTCCTGCCCACATTAGGGACAATTTACAACTTTGCCAGTCCAATTAGCCTACAAACCTCTACATTTTTGGAGTGTGGGAGGAAACCAGAGCACCCGGAGGAAACCCACGCATGTCACAGGGAGAATGTACAAACTCCATACAGACAGTCGAGTTGAGTTTAGTTTATTGTCACGTGTACCAAGATACAGGGGGAAACTTTTTTGGCGTGCTAAGCAACCAGTGGAAAGACTATACATGGTTACAATGCATGATTAAATGACAGCGCCCGTAGTCGGGATCGTACCCGGGTCTCTGGCGCTGTAAGGCAGCAACTCTACCGCTGCGCCCCCGTGCCACCCCGTTACATCTTTGCACTAAATGTTGTACCCTTTATGCAGTATCTGTAGACTGTGGACAGCTTAATTATATTCATATATAGTCTCTTCTTTGACCGGATAGCACGCAAACAAAAAGTTTCCACTGTACCTCGGACATCCTTCCTATAACTTTGGTCGCCTAGTTATAGGAAGGATGTCAACAAAATAGAGAGAGTACAGAGGAGATTTACTAGAATGTTGCCTGGGTTCCAGCAACTATGTTACAGAGAAAGGTTGAACGTTAGGTCTTTATTCTTTGGAGCGCAGAAGGTTAAGGGGGGACTTGATTGAGGTCTTTAAAATGATGAAAGGGATAGACAGAGTTAACGTGGATACGTTTTTCCCATTGAGGGTAGGGAAGATTCAAACAAGAGGGCATGACATGAGAATTAAGGGACAGAAGTTTAGGGGTAACATGAGGGGGAACTTCTTTACTCAGAGGGTGGTGGCTGTGTGGAGTGAACTTCCAGCAGAAGTGGTGGAGGCAGGATCGATTTTAACATTTAAGAGTAAAGTGGATAGGTATATGGACGTGAAGGGAATGGAGGGGTATGGTCTGAGTGCAGGTAGATGGGACTAGGGGAAAACAAATGGTCGGCACGGACTGGAAGGGCCGAGAGGGCCTGTTTCCGTGCTGTAATTGTTATATGGTTATATGGTTATAAGTGACAATAATAACTCTAGAATTACTCTAGAAGCTATCCTAAGACACCACATGTATAAATTCATTTGCAGGATAAATGACTCTAAAAATGTGCTTATTGTGGCCTTGACAAACATAAGGGTTAGCACTACACGCTACGAATCCCAGTTGTGGAGACACTGGTATCGTTGTCTCGTTGTACGACATTGATTTTTTTTTACTCTGGATTTTTAACTTAAGTATTATGGGTCTTTTTTTTTTTTTTATATATATAAATTATGATGTTTTTATGTGATTTACCTTGATTTTATATATATTTATGATATTTGAGATGCAATGCATTTTTTTTTTTTTTTTTTTTTTTTTTAAAATGTAATGTTGCCCCTTGTCTGGACCATGAGTCCGTAATAAAGTTATTATTATTATTATTATTATTATAATAAACCAAACCAAACTAAACTAAACTAAACTAAATTAAACTAAGGGTAGCACAACAGTCGTGTTGCTGCTTTACAGCGCCAGAGACCCGGGTTCGATCCTGACTACGGGCGCTGACGGTGTGGAGATTGTCCGTTGTCCCTGTGACGTGTGTGGGTTTTCTCCGAGACCTCCGGTTTCCTCCCACGCTCCAAAAACGTACGGGTTTGTAGGCTAATTGTCTTGGTCCAATTGTAAATCGTTCCTAGTGTGTGTCGGATGGTGTTAGTGTACGAGGATTCAAGATTCAAGAGATTCAAGAGATTCAGGAGAGTTTATTGTCATGTGTCCCAGATAGTACAAGGAAAAATAGAAAAACAGAAAGATAGAAAGTAGGTGCAGGAGTAGGCCATTCGGCCCGTCGAGCCTGCACCGCCATTCAATATGATCATGGCTGATCATCCAACTCAGTATCCTGTACCTGCCTTCTCTCCATACCCCCTGATCCCTTCAGCCACAATGGCAACATCTAACTCCCTCTTTAATATAACCAACGAACTGGCCTCAACTACCCTCTGTGGGAGAGAATTCCACAGACTCACACTCTCTGTGTGAAAAATGATTTTCTCATCTCGGTCCTAAAAGACTTCCCCCCTTATCCTTAAACTGTGACCCCTTGTCCTGGAAATTCTTGCTTTGCTTCAGCACAACAGAATATAGTAGGCATAAAGAAATACAGAACAGAACAGATCAGTGTGACCATGTACCTATGCGGTCTCGATGGGCAGAAGGGCCTGTTGCCGCACTGTATCTCTACAGTCTAAAACCTGATGTAAAGCAAGGGAAGCAGATTCAGTATTAACAACACAAAGTAATTGGGCATACGCATGATAGCGAGGCCTGGAAGAGCAGTGGTGAAAGAGCAATAGTGATCCTCCATGTTGTATCATCCTATCCGTAAAAAGCGACTAGGAAGACAACAGGAAATTGAACAGAGTGGCAAATTGAAATGTATTAAAGGTCATGCAGAAGATCTCCAATGAAGCGTGAAATCATCAGCTCTCTACATAATGGAATGTGATAAGGCCAGGCAAATGCTAGCGGCTATTAAGGACTCTGCGCAATGCTTCACAGAATCACAGAGCAGCCATGTGGACGTTTTCAGATCTGGCCCGGTTTTTTTTTTTCCATTGCTCTTCAAGTACAGGTCCACCACTGATTTTCTAGGCACCCTTGGATCCAGAGCCTTGCCGGATGACGCGTTTTGCCAGACCAACGGAGGCCATGTAATAATGATACGACAACAGTTTAGTTTATTGTCACAAGCACCGGGAAGGTGCAGTGAGAAGTTTTTGTTGTGTTTTCGCTTTGGTTTCAGAGATGCAGCGCAGAAACAGGCCCTTCGGCCCATCGGGTCCGCAGCCACCAGCGATCCCCGCGCATTAACACTATCCTGCAAACACACCAGGGACAATTTTCACACTTATACCAAGCCAATTAACCCACAAACCTGTACACCTTTGCAGTGTGGGAGGAAACCGAAGATCTCGGAGAAAACCCACGCAGGTCGCGGGGAGAAGGTACAAACTCCGTACAGACGGCACCCGTGGTCGGGATCGAACCCGGGTCTCTGGCGCTGCAAGCGCTGTAAGGCAGCGACTCTGCCGCTGCGCCACCGTGACCGGCGTAAAACCAGTCGGAGGTAATACACCTCCGACCCGCTGATTATACCCCACCCGTGTCTCTAAAGCACCATGGACTGCTCGAAACGTCAATAAAACAAATATCAAATGTAAATCAAAAGTGCTTATGCTTGAAGCCGTGACTGTCACTTGGACTCGCTTCATGGTTCAAGGGTTTTTTTTATTGTCGCGTGCACCCGGGACAGTGAAATACATTTTTTTTCATGCAGCTCTGCAAGACTATCTTCGTACATCCTTGTGAATCTGTGGAATTCTCTGCCTCAGAAGGCACTGGAGGCCAATTCTCTGGATGCTTTCAAGAGAGAGTTAGATAGGGCTCTTAAAGATAGCGGAGTCAGGGGATATGGGGAGAAGGCAGGAACGGGGTACTGATTGGGGATGATCAGCCATGATCACAGTGAATGGCGGTGCTGGCTCGAAGGGCCGAATGGCCTACTCCTGCACCTATTGTCTATTGTGTATCGTCTATAAACACAATCGCCCCGGTCAGTATGGTGTACACAGAACAGCCCATGGAGTCTATATGCAAGAGGTGTCATTTTACAATTCTAGCAGCGGCGGAGTCGCTGCCTTACAGCGCTTACAGCGTCAGAGACCCGGGTTCGATCCCGACCATGGGTTCTGTCCGTTCGGAGTTAGTACGTTCTCCCCGTGACCTCCTGGGTTTTCCCCGAGATCTACAGTTTCCTCCCACACTCCAAAGACGTACAGGTTTGTAGGTTGATTGGCTTGGTGTAAATGTAAAATTGTCCCTAGTGTGTGTGTGTGTGTGTGTGTGTGTTTGGGATAGCGTCAGTGTTTGGACTTAGTGGGCCGAAGGGCCTGTTTCCGCACGGTATATATAAAATAAACTTAGCTGCAGCTGAGGTCCGTTGCAGCCATCGTCTCCATTTCGCCATGGCTAGGGTTAAACAAGCTAAGAATTGCATAAAACCGAGGTCTCACCGCCAGCAACTACAGATGTAAACAAATGCAGTGCCATCTGTGGCCGCTCAACAAACTTCAAGAGGGCTCTCATAATTTTGTCCGGATTAAAGGGTCTGTCCCACTTGCATGCGATTGCTTGCGTTTGGCACGGCCCAACGGAAGGGGAGTTCACGCGAAGTTCGCGCTAAGTACGCGCTAAGTACGCGCTAAGTATGCGCGTGACGTAATTTGCGTCATACCTACCAATCAGCTGGGCAGGAGGCGGGCCGCCGGATTTTCGGCGTTGCACGGCGTCGGTCGGTGACGTCATCGTGCAACACCACGCGCTAGGCGTACGCCGTCAAGACGCTGCTTACGCCCGCAATGCGCCTGCGGGCCGACAGGCGGTTGGCACACGTAATTTTCAGACAGTGCAGGATTTTCGGAGCCCCACGCGGTCAGGACCAGCCCCGCACAACTCCATACGCCCCCGCGCTTCTAAGTGGGACCGGCCCCACACCTACGGTGCTCGTATGCCTCAAGCAACCACGGTTGGTCGCGCCGGACGCATGCAATCGCATGCAAGTGGGACAGGCCCTTAAGGAAGTGCCGGACTATCAGTTGCCAGAAAATCGGTACTGGGCCTGTATTTCCAATTTTCCTTTTGAAGCTACCTCACCGCCCTTCACACGATATCTTCCAGAGAATGGGCCAGGAAACTTGACCCAGCAATGAGCTAGTCACCGGCAATGCTTTACGTCCATCACGGGCTGGAATAGTGCCTGGGTCGGGAGGCCCTCTGTCATTGCTGAATAAAACACCTTCCAACCTCTTGGTTAAATCCTGTCCCTCACCATTCCACATTTCTCCTCTATACCCCATAACTCTGCTCTCACTCCCCATCCCCCCACACGTAACAAGGACAGAGCCCCCCTTGTCCTCACCTTCCACCCTACCAGCCGTCACATACAACAGATAATCCTCAGACATTATCGCCACCTCCAACAGGATCCCACCACTGGCCACATCTTCCCATCTCCTCCCCTTTCGGCTTTCCGCAAAGACCGCTCCCTCCGTAACCCCGTGGTCAATTCGTCCCTTCCCACCCAAACCACCCCCTCTCCGGGCACTTTACCTTGCGACCGCAGGAAATGCTACACTTGTCGCTTTACCTCCCCCCTTGACTCCATTCAAGGACCCAAGCAGTCGTTCCAGGTGGGACAGAGGTTCACCTGCACCTCCTCCAACCTCATCTATCGCATCCGCTGCTCTAGGTGTCAGCTGCTCTACATCGGTGAGACCAAGCGTAGGCTTGGCGATCGCTTCGTCCAACACCTCCGCTCGGTTCGCAATCACCAACCTGATCTCCCGGTGGCTCAGCTCTTCAACTCCCCCTCCCATTCCGAATCCAACGTTTCTGTCCTGGGCCTCCCGCATGGCCAGAGTGAGGCCCACCGTAAATTGGAGGAGCAGCACCTCATATTTTGCTTGTGTAGTTTACACCCCAGCGGTATGAACATTGACTTCTCCAATTTCAGGTAGTCCCTGCTTTCTCCTTCTTTCCCCTCCCCTCCCCAGCTCTCCCACAGCCCACTGTCTCCGCCTCTTCCTTTCTTTGTCCCGCCCCCACCCCCACCCCCACCCCCACATCAGTCTGAAGAAGGGTCTCGCCCTGAAATGTCGCCCATTTCCTTCGCTCCATAGATGCTGCCTCTCCCGCTGAGTTTCTCCAGCATTTTTGTCTACCTTCCACAGAGTTTAATCTGCTACCCCTTTCAGCAACCCAGGCTCCAAAGAGTTTCAGTTCACAGTTTTGTCCTTGTGCACAATTATTCTGTTTGTCTGTTTGGTGCCGTTTCAGATTTGTTCTGAACCTTTTCTTACCTCTAGTTTTCCTCTCCCACGACTCTCAGCCTGAAGAAGGGACTCGACCTGAAACGTTAACTATTCCTTTTCTGCAGCGAAATGAATTGTGTTCATTTCTGGGCACCGTGTTATAGGAAAGATGTCGTCAAGCTGGAAAGGGTTCAGAGAAGGTTTACGAGGACTCGAGGGTCTGAGGTTGAGTAGGCTGGGACTCTATTCCTTGGAGCCTTGAGGGGTGATCTTATAGAGGTGTATAAAATCATGAGAGGAATAGGTCGGGTAGATGATGCACAGAGCCTCTTGCCCAAAGTAGGGGAATCGAGGACCAGAGGACATAGGTTCAAGGTGAAGGGGAAAAGATTTAATAGGAATCTGAGGGGTAACTTTTTCACACAAAGGGCGGTGGGTGTATGGAACGTCGTCCATTCCTTCTCGTCAGGGATGCTGCCTGTCCCACTGAGGTACTCCAGATTTTTGTGTCTTTCTCCCTTCCAATTACTCCATTTATACCTCACGCTCCCTCGGCAAGGCCAGCAGCACAATCAAGGACGAGTCGCACCCCGGCCACTCCCTCTTCTCCCCTCTCCCACCGGGCAAAAGTATAGGAGTGTGAAAACGCACACCTCCCAATTCAGGAACAGTTTCTTCCCAGCTGTTATCAGGCAACTGAACCATCCTACCATCAACCAGAGAGCAGTCCTGAACTACTATCTAGGTATGTTACAATACCCACCTTGAGCGGCGCTGCAGTTCTGCCGCTCCCCGTGTGCGTGACTTTGGCGCCTTTCAGAGGGGGGCGGGTTTAAAATCCCGTTTTTCCCTAGACAGTCCAAATCGATCCATGTCGGGCGATTTCGTCGCTAAAGAGAAATCGCTCCGACATTTCATTCATGAAGTTATTTTTAAACTACGCTAGATTATTTATTAACTAGAGTAGTTTAAAAATCATCTTCTAAACCTCTGAACTCTGACAGCAGAACGGACCTAACGTAGGCAATAAAAGAAGCGACACAGTTTATTTTGACATAAAAACTTGGTTTTTAGGAAGCATTTAATCACATTTTCATGTTGCGAAAAGGAGACAAAAAAAATGTATGAACCGGCTGTATTTTCCCTGCCGACTTCAGCGCAAACCGCAACGTTCTAATCCACCGCGTTCCACTAAAACCCACTCGCAAGTTGATTTAAATGGCCATTAATTTACAGGCATTAAACACTAAATTCCTTCCATTTGGCCTATAAATTCATGAAAATGAGATTTAAAAATCATGTTATATTGTGGATTATTGTGTGAATGTTATTTGGACAGGCAATTTAAAAATGTTTATCATTTTTTAAGAAATGGATAGATGTTTAGATCTAGTAATTGAATTTTGTAATTAGCTACAATTAGATAACTAACTAATTATATGCTTTAATTTCAGGTCATCCAAGTAATATTGTTTCATATTTGTTTCAGAATGCTTCAATCTATAATAACTGAACATTTCATTGAGTTCTCTTAATTTTTAAGAAAGTTATGGGCTTTTGACTGTCCTAGATCACAGCTTTTGTGTTAAGTCAATGGAAAGGCAATGGGGAACAAGATGCTAATTTCCAAGTATGAAAGTGGGCATAACTTTTTTAATACTGACGATATGAAAGTGAATTAGGTGTCAAATTAAACTTATTTTTATGCTTTATCTGATGGGATAAATTGCAGACTTGATTTTTAAAATCTCAAAATTTTGTAACATTGCTATACTATCTGCCACATTGGAGACCCTCGGACTATCTTTGATCGGACTTCACTGGACTTTATCTTGCACTAAGCATTATTCACGCTATCCTGTACCTGCACACTGTGGATGGCTTGTCATGTATTTTCTTTCCGCTGACTGGTTAGCACGCAACAAATGCTTTTCATTCCACCTCTGTGCACTAAACTAAGCTAAATGTGTAAGACCCTCCGCTAACACAATGGGGTGAACAGCAGGGAAAAAATAACGTTCTCAGCTGGTGAACAAGGTCCCCTTGAAAGGCTGCTGGCCCTGACCCAAGCATTGCACCTGCACAGCAGAAAGCGAATGAGTTACAAAACACGGTGTTTCTAAAAAATAAACTGTGATAAACAGTACTTCTTGGAACGTTTTACCAGCTGCCGTAAACGGATTTTGATTTTTTTTTTGTTCCTCCTCTTCCCCCTCCTTGTTTTTTAAGGATCTGTTTGACCCCCCCCCTGGCAACAGCTCTGTGCTGAATAGCTGAATCAACCCTCCTTTTAGCTCAGAAACCAGATGCACTTGTTTCCAATGTGGAACGCACGTGTCGCTCATCGTTCTGCGTTTCCAGGAGCTTCAGCATCTGCTTTGAGAGACAGTATAGAAACATAGAAACATAGAAAATAGGTGCAGGAGTAGGCCATTCGGCCCTTCGAGCCTGCACCGCCATTCAATGTGATCATGGCTGATCATCCAACTCAGTATCCTGTACCTGCCTTCTCTCCATACCCCCTGATCCCTTTAGCCACAAGGGCCACATCTAACTCCCTCTTAAATATAGCCAATGAACTGGCCTCAACTATTGTATTGTATTGTATTGTATATCTTTATTATCATATTTCCTGAGTACTTACATACCCAGAGGAAACGGAGAAACGTTGCTCAACCAGTGTCCATTCAGTGTGCGGTAAAAAATAATTAGAAATAAAAATAAAAATACATATATCTACCTTCCATGGCAGAGAATACCACAGATTCACCACTCTCGGTGTGAAAAATGTTTTTCTCATCTCGGTCCTAAAAGACTTCCCCCTTATCCTTAAACTGTGACCCCTTGTTCTGGACTTCCCCAACATCGGGAACAATCTTCCTCCATCTGGCCTGTCCAACCCCTTAAGATGTCAGTGCAGCCCTTTGGCGAGCCTTTTAATCAGTGCCTGGGCCACACTTGAGGGGTGATCTTATCGAGGCGTATAAAAATCATGAGGATTAGATCGGGTAGATGCGCTGAGTCTCTTGCCCAGTGTAGGGGAATCGAGAACCAGAGGACATAGGTTTAATGTGACGGGGGAAATGTTTGATAGGAATCAGAGGGGCAACTTGTTCACACAGAGGGTGGTGGGTTTATGGAACGAGCTGCCAGAGGAGGTAGTTGAGGCAAGATACAAGATACAAGGTACGTTTATTTGTCACACGTACCAATTGGTACAGTGAAATGTGTGGTCACCATACAGCCATACGAATAATAAAGAGCACAGAACACGATAGACTTTAACACAGACATCCCCACACAGCGGGATCAAAGTTTCCCACTGTGAGGGAAGGCTTCAAAATTCAGTCATCCTCCTCCGTTGTTCACCCGTGGTCGGGGGGCTCCCAAACCCCTCGCAGCCGCCGCTACGGGCGGCCCGGTGCTCAGGCCCTCTCGCCGGGATGATGGAACTCCGACGTCGGAACGGGAGAACCACCTCAACGGCTTGGACATCCGAATCGGCCACTTCCCAGTCCGCAGCTCCCGAAGTCCACAGGCCGAGCTGGGCGGAGATTCAACGCTGGCGGCCCTCGGCAAAGGGTCCCAGGACTCCGCGATGTGGGTCAGTGCCGCCCGCGGCTGGGAGCTCTCCAAACCCCCAGCTCTGAGATGGCCATGCAGCGGGCCCAGCACTCCAGAGCTTCAACAAGCAGGTACTAATACAAGGTTTAAGAAGGTTGTTGCCAAGAGGAGGTAGTTGTGGCTGGGACTATCCCAATATTTAAGAATCAATTAGACAGGTACATGGATGGGACAGGTTTGCAGGGATATGGACCAAACGGGGTTAGTGTAGCTGGGACATGTTGGCCGGTGTGGGCAAGTTGGGCTGAAGAGCCTGTTTCCATGCTGTATCTCTCTATCACTCTATGAATCTTGGAATCTATTCCTTTTCTCCACAGATGCTGCCTGACCCACTGAGTTACTCTAGGATTTGATGTCTATCTGACCTACTATGAGATGGGCTGTTGACATCCTGTTCACATCGTGGTGTGATCCATGCGCCAATTTCCCAGGACGAGCAGATTTGGCTCCGTGAAGTTCTACCCTAGGTCTGTGGCAGGTGGTTTAACACGTGTTTACAAGGTTGTTGCCAGGACTCGAGGGCCTGAGTTACAGGGAGAGGTTGAGTAGGTTAGGACTTTATTCCTTGGAGCGCTGGTAACATGAGGGGTGATCTTATTGAGGTGTATAAAATCATGAGAGGAATAGATCGGGTAAACGCAGGTGACTGGGGAAATGTTTGATAGGAATCAGAGGGGCAACTTTTTCGCAAAAAGGGTGGTGGGTGTATGGAACGAGCTGGCAGAGTAGGTAGTTGAGGCAGGTAAGAAACATTTAGACAGATACGTGGATAGGACAGGTATGGAGGGATATGGGTCAAACACAGGCAGGTGGGACTAGTGTAGATGGGCCATCAATGAATGAATCAAGCAATACTTTATTGGCACATGCTGGTGTTAGCCGGTGTGGGCAACGTGGGCCGAAGGGTCTGTTTCCACGCTGTAAGTATAGAAACATAGAAACATGGAAAATATGTGCAGGAGGAGGCCATTTGGCCCTTCGAGCCAGCACCGCCATTCATTGTGATCATGGCTGATCGTCCCCAATCAATAACCCGTGCCTGCCTTCTCCCCATATCCCTTGACTCCACTAGCCCCTAGAGCTCTATCTGACTCTCTCTTAAATCCATCCAGTGACTTGGCCTCCACTGCCCTCTGTGGCAGGGAATTCCATAAATTCACAACTCTCTGGGTGAAAAAGTTTTTTCTCACCTCAGTCTTAAATGACCTCCCCTTTATTCTAAGACTGTGGCCCCTGGTTCTGGACTCGCCCAACATTGGGAACATTTTTCCTGCATCTAGCTTGTTCAGTCCTTTTATAATTTTACATGTTATAAGTATGTGCCCACATCCCTTTTAAATGTTGTTAGAGTATCAGCCTCGACCTCTTCCTCTGGCAGTGTGTTCCATATATACCTCAGGGTGGTGGGTGTATGTAACCAGCTGCCAGAGGAGGTAGACACAAAATGCTGGAGTAACTCAGCGGGACAGGCAGCATCTCTGGAGAGAAGGAATGGGTGACGTTTCGGGTCGAGACCCTTCTTCTGACTGATGTCGAGGGTGTGGGCGGGACAGAGATAGAATGTAGTCGGAAACAGTTAGACTAGTGGGAGAACTTGGAAGGGGGAGGGGATGGAGAGAGAGGGAAAGCAAGGGCCATTTGAAGCCAGAGGAGGTAGTTGGGGCAGGTACTATAACAACATTGGATAGACATTTGGACAGGTACATGGATTGGGAAGATAGACACTATGTGCTGAGGTAACTCAGTGGGTCAGGCAACATCCCTGGAGAAAAAGGATTGGTGACATTTTGGACTTTCCTTTCCTTTCGTGGCATTTTGTCATTTTATGACTTCCATCGGCGTGGAATTTTTTTTTCCACAGATTCGTATAATTTGCTGAGTCTGTGCACTGAGATCACAGGGTTAAAGGCAGGAACTGAAAAATTACCCAAAATGTACGGAATGGTGCGGAGATAGAGTTGCTGCCTTACAGCTCCAGAGACCCGGGTTCGATCCTGACTATGGGTGCTGCCCGTACGGAGTGGCCGTGTGGGCTTTCTCCGGGATCTACGGTTTCCAAAGACGTGCGGATTTGCAGGTTAATTGGCTTTGGTCACATTGTCAATGGACCCTAGTGCGTAGGATAGTGTAAAGGGCCTGTCCCACTTGGGTGTCATTTGCTCGTCATTTACGCGACATCATTTACGCATCACGACGCACAACGCAAGCGTCGTGACCCGCACGTGATGCCCGCACGGTGCGTGGTGACGTAGGCAGTGAAGCGCGGTCCCGCGCGGCGCCCCAGGATCTTCGCGCGCCATCTGCGTGATGCGCAAATGAAGCCCAAGTGGGACAGGCCCTTTAGTGGACTTGGTGGGCCGAAGGACCCGTTTCCGCGCTTTATCTCTAAAGCCTAAAAGCCCTGTCCCACTGTACGAGTTCATTCCAAGAGCTCCCGAGTTTAAAAAAAATCAAACTCGTGGTAAGCACGGAGAATGAACGTAGCGGGTGCGTCAGAGGGGACGTCTCTTAGCGCTAACAGCAGGTACTCGGGAAGACTTTTCAACATGATGAAAAATGTCCACGAGAGCCCCGAGTGCCGACGAGCGGCCATTACCAAAAGTCTCCGAGTTCGAATCAGGACAAACCCGGGAGAACTCTTGGAATGAACTCGTACCGTGGGACGGTTGCTTTAAGTCTATTGAAATGCCAGAGTGAATCATTGTAGACAAAAGGTTGTCCATTGATTAGTTCAGGCTGCAATCAAATGTATTACTGTATTGCAGCCAGTGCTGTAGAAATTGACCTGCACTACACCTGATTCAGGCACATTCGTTTCTGCCATCGGATGCAAAGTGAAAACCCAGTACATTCTTGTTAGTCTAATGAGGGGAGAAAATGCAGTCATGCAGCCTTGAAATGTTTTGCATTAGCGAATCTCCTGCAGGAAAATGCAAGGAGATGAAGCACGATTTAGGACTCAGATATGCATAGACATTTAATTAATTACATTATGCCATAAGGCTAATTTTAGTTTCCATATTTATTCAGGAATTGTTGGATACACAAATCAGCGGGCGACAGTGTAATGAATAATTCCACCCTCTTCAAGAGCACTTGTCTTTATGTGTTATTATTGCAGGATGCAGAGGAGAATCTCCCAAGAAGTAGTTGTCGTTTGATCTTCTGCCTGTAATCTCGTTGTGCGTTTGTTTGCTTTCAAAAACACCCATCAATTTCTTGTCAATCAGCGACCAAGTTTGTTTTTTTTCCCCCGATAACACTCGTTCAAAGCTATTAAGGGTAATACATTAATTATTGCTCGTCTCCTTTCATTGCAAGCGGTCTGGCCGCTTTCTGATGGAAATCGGCGAGCTGAAGACCCATTTCCTCGAAAGCCACCGTGAGACCGGATAAAATGGACTGCAGAGCCATTAGCTCTGTTCATTATCTTGGCTCTTGGGCTTACAAAAGGAATTGACATACATTGACTCTGGTTTTAGCACCAGCTCGTGGAGTGAGCGGGGACGAGCTAATTAGCAAGGAGCAGGGAGAAAGAAGAGACAAAGGGAGAGCGAGAGAGAGCGAGAGAGAGCGAGAGAGAGCGAGAGAGAGAGCGAGAGAGAGCGAGAGAGAGAGAGAGAGAGAGAGAGAGAGAGAGCAAAGAACCTGACAGTTTGACAGCCTCATTCATTAATGAATTCTGTTTATGCATCCGGCATGTTGGAGGTTTCAGATGTACAAGTCAGACATGTCGCTATCTCAAAAGGGCGCTCGGGTTATCTTCAGCTTTGTTCTAATTGTTAATAATCTAAAAAATGAAAAATGAGGCACTTCTCAGAATTTAAAAATCAGACTCTACTGGATTTTGCGTGCAGGAAGGAACTGCAGGTGCTGGTTAAAACCGAAGGTAGACATAAAGCCCTGGAGCAACTCAGCGGGACAGGCAGAATCTCTGGAGAGAAGGAATGGGTGATGTTTCGAGTTAAGACCCTTCTTCAGACTAGACCCGAAACATCACTCATTCCTTCTATCCAGAGATGCTGCCTGTCCCGCTGAGTTACTCCAACATTTCGTGTCTATCAAGTGGATTTTCAGTTTAGTTTAGAGATACAGTGTGGACATAGGCCCTCTCTGCACATTGAGTCCGCACCGACCAGCGATCCCTGTACATACTAAAGGCCCCGTCCCACTGTACGAGGTAATTCAAGGGCTCTCCCGAGTTTATAAAAAAATCAAACTCGTGGTAAGCACGTAGAATGTACGTAGCGGGTACGTCGGAGCTCGGGGACGTCTCTTAGCGGCTCGTAACGCTAACGGCAGGTACTCGGGAAACGCGGTAAGCTCGTGAAGACTCGTGAAGATTTTTCAACATGAGTACCTACGAGCGGCTATTACCGTAATTCTCCGAGCTCGAATCAGGGGAAACTCGGGAGAGCTCTTGAATTAGCTCGTACAGTGGGACAGGCACTTAACACTATCCTACAATCACTAGGGACAATTTGCAATTGTACCAAAGCCAATTAATTTTCAAAACTGTACATCTTTGAAGTGTGGGAGGAAACCGGAGCTCCCGGAGAAAACCCACGCGGTCACAGGGAGAACGTACACACTCCGTACAGACAGCACCGGTGGTCAGGACTGAACCCGGGTCTCTGGTGCTGTGAGGCAGCAACTCTACCGCTGCGCCTTTAACAATGCTAAATCGTTAACATGAAACTGAAGATGCTGGAATCTCAATTAAACACAAAGTTCTGGAGGAACTCAGCAGGTTAGGCAGCATAGGTGGACGGACTCAAAGTGCTGGAGAAGGGTCCCGATCCGAAACATCACCTATCTGGGTTTTCCAGAGATTCCTCCTGACCCGCCGAGTTACATAGAAACATAGAAACATAGAAAGTAGGTGCAGGAGTAGGCCATTCGGCCCTTCGAGTCTGCACCCCAATTCAATATGATCCTGGCTGATCATCCAACTCAGTATCCCGTACTTGCCTTCTCCCCATACCCCCCCCGATCCCTCTAGCCACAAGGGCCACATCTAACTCCCTCTTAAATATAGCCAATGAACTGGCCTCAACTACCTTCTGTGGCAGAGAATCCCAGAGACTCACCACTCTCTGTGTGAAAAATGTTTTTCTCATCTCGGTCCTAAAATATTTCCCCCTTATCCTTAAACTGTGACCCCAACATCTGGTCTTCCCCAACATCGGGAACAATCTTCCTGCATTTAGCCTGTCCAACCCCTTAAGAATTTTGTAAGTTTCTATAAGATCCCCCCTCAATCTTCTAAATTCTAGCGAGTACAAGCCGAGTCTATCCAGTCTTTCTTCATATGGAAGTCCTGACATCCCAGGAATCAGTCTGGTGAACCTTCTCTGTACTCCCTCTATGGCAAGAATGTCTTTCCTCAGATTTGGGGACCAAAACTGTACGTAATACATACTCCAGGTGTGGTCTCACCAAGACCCTGTACAACTGCAGTAGAACCTCCCTGCTCCTGTACTCAAATCCTTTTGCTATGAATGCCAACATACCATTCGCTTACCATCCAGCACTGTTTGTGTAAACCAGCGTCTGCAGTTTACATCTGTGAAGGGAATGGACAGGCAAGGTTTTGGTTCTGGAGCAGCCCGAAGAATGATCACAACCAGAAACGTTGCCTGCCCATTCCCACCACAGGTGCTGCCTGACCTTGGAATTATGAAGAAGTAGTAATATTTTCTCTTGGCTGTGTGAGGCACCTGGACTAAATAGAGTTATAGAATCATAGAGTGATACAGCGTGGAAACAGGCCCTTCAGCCCAACCTGCCCACACTGGCCATAGAGGAAAACTTTCTTCATTCAGAGGGTAGTGGACCAGTGGAAGCTTCTGCCACAGAGGGCAATTGTGACTAATGGGCCTGTCCCACTTATGCGACTTTTTAGGCGACTGCAGGAGACCCTGCGGTCGCCACATGTTCGCGGGTGGTTGCCGGGGAGTCGCCTTCATGGTCGTGAGGAGTTCCCGCATTCTGGGAACTAGTCGCGGCCTCATTACGGTCGCCGCGAATTTATCAACATGTTTAAAAAATTAGCGGCGACCAGAATGAAGCCGCCATGGAGAGTAGCGAGAATTCTCGTGCCGTAGGTGGGTCGCCAGGAGGTCCTAGTGGGTCGCCAGGAGGTCAAAGGTTCTCGGAGGTTCTCATACATTGTAGCCGGTGCTGACCGGTGAATTTCATTGGCTCATTGGGAAAAAAAAGGTAAGCAGTAGTTTTCAGAACCAAGGATAACCGACCGGTAATGTTAAATGTCCGCCGAGCTTCACAGCCGTGTAGCTCTGGCTTCTTAAAAGTCGTCTCCACTCCTTCTACCCCCTTCTCCCCCCTCTCCTCCCCTATTTTAAAGGACTTACCGTACACTGTGCTTTAGCCGTCTTAATTACAGCGCTAACTTTCCTGTTCATCGTGGTGTGTGTCTGTTTCACCTTGGCTTTGCACCATGGGAATTTTTTAGACAACGCTCCCCCCGCTTGCCCTGTCCCCCACCTGCATAACGGGCTGGTGAAGGAAGGTGTGTGTGTGTGTGTGTGTGTGTGTGTGTGTGTGTGTGTGTGTGTGTGTGTGTGTGTGTGTGTGTGTGTGTGTGTGTGTGTGTGTGTGTGTGTGTGTGTGCGTGTGCGTGTGCGTGTGTGTGTGTGTGTGTGTGTGTGTGTGTGTGCGTGTGTGTGTGTGTGTGTGTGGGGGTGTGGGACAGGCCCATTAGTTGCTGAATACACTTTAGTTCAGTTCAGTTTATTGTCACGTGCACCGAGGTACAGTGAAAAGCTCTTGTTGCGTGCTAACCAGTCGGCAGAAAGACAATACATGATTACAATCGAGCCGTTTACAGTGTACAGATACATGGTAAGGGAATAACGCTTAGTGCAAGGTAAAGCCAGCAAGGTCCGATCAAGTCCGAAACTTCAGGAGGAGGTGGATGCATTTCTAGACACAAAAGGCATCAGGGGATGTGAAAAGAGATCAGGAATATGGTGTTAAGATGGGCGGTCAATTATGATCACCATCACCGTCTGCTTCATTCCGCGAAGCCAATTTTCTATCCATTGATCTGTCCATGAGATCTATCTCTCCTTGAATCCCATGGGATCTAACCTTCCAGAGGAATCGCTTGGGCAGTCTGCACCCCAGCGGTATGAACATTGACTTCTCTAATTTCCGGTAGTCCCTACTTTCTCCTCCCCTTCTCAGCTCTCCCTCAGCCCTCTGGCTCCACCACTTCCTTTCTTCTTCCCGCCCCACCCACCCTCACATCAGTCTGAAGAAGGGTTTCGCCCCCAAAACGTCGCCTATTTCCTTCGCTCCATAGATGCTGCCTCACCCGCGGAGTATCTCCAGCATTTTTGTCTACCTTCGATTTTCCAGCATCTGCAGTTCCTTCTTAAACACAAAGTTTATCATTGTTCTCTTCCTGTACCTCTTAGCCTTACCCCAGACAACATATCCACTTCCGCTGCAATCACTTAAAGTTACTCATGGACATAGAATTGAACCATTGATCTAAATTGGTCTCAGAAATTGGCGTTTCTGAGCATCTTATTTCTTTAGAATTAATTTTATCTGACGGGGTAACAGTTAGCTCAGATTTCAGGAATGTTGATGAAAATGCATCAATTTTTATGAAAATCAGTGTGTGTTTCCTCCCCTACCAATTTCTTCTCCGTGGATTGTCACCTTGTCGTGGTGGAGAAGCTTGTGTGGTCCTGAGATCCTGAGAGCGATGCCGTCTGGAGCTGTGCTCCTGGTAGGGCCACCCATGGCGCTAAGGTTGAGGGAGAGGTCCCTGACAAAGAGCAATCCAACCAAGACCTCAACGGTGGAACAGGGAGAGGATGATGGCTGACCTTAGTGGAACATAGAAACATAGAAACATAGAAATTAGGTGCAGGAGCAGGCCATTCGGCCCTTCGAGCCTGCACCGCTATTCAATATGATCATGGCTGATCATTCAACTCAGTATCCTGTACCTGCCTTCTCTCCATACCCCCTGATCCCTTCAGCCACAAGGGCCACATCCAACTCCCTCTTAAATATGGCCAACGAACTGGCCTCAACTACCTTCTGTGGCAGAGAATTCCACAGATTCACCACTCTCTGTGTGAAAAACGATTTTCTCATCTCGGTCCTAAAAGACTTCCCCCTTATCCTTAAACAGTGACCCCTTGTCCTGGACTTCCCCAACATCGGGAACAATCTTCCTGCATCTAGCCTGTCCAACCCTTAAGAATTTTGTAAGTCTCTATGAGATCACCTCTCAATCTTCTAAATTCCAGCGAGTACAAGCCGAGTCTATCCAGTCTTTCTTCATATGGAAGTCGTGCCATCCCAGGAATCAGTCTGGTGAACCTTCTCTGTACTCCCTCTATGGCAAGAATGTCTTTCCTCAGATTAGGAGACCAAAACTGTACACAATACTACAGGTGTGGCCTCACCAAGACCCTGTACAACTGCAGTAGAACCTCCCTGCTCTTGTACTCAAATCCTTTTGCTATGAATGCCAACATACCATTTTGCTTTCTTCACAGCCTGCTGCGCCTGCATGCCTACTTTCAATGACTGGTGTACCATGACACCCAGGACTCACTGCATCTCCCCTTTTCCTAATCGGTCACCATTCAAATAATAGTCTACCTTCCTGTTATCGCCACCAAAGTGGATAACCTCACATTTATCCACATTATACTGCATCTGCCATGCATTTGCCCACTCACCCAGTCTATCCAAGTCACCTTGCAGTCTCCTAGCATCCTCCTCACAGCTAACACTGCCCCCAGCTTTGTGTCATCTGCAAACTTCGAGATGTTGCATTTAATTCCCTCGTCCAAATCATTAATGTATATTGTAAATAGCTGGGGTCCCAGCACTGAGCCTTGCGGCACCCCACTAGTCACTGTCTGCCATCCTGAAAAGGACCCGTTCACTCCTACTCTTTGCTTCCTGTCTGCCAGCCAGTTCTCTATCCACATCTATACTGAACCACCAATACCGTGTGCTTTAAGTTTGTATACCAATTGTGTGGGAACTTGTCGAAAGCCTTCTGAAAGCAGATATAACACATCCACTGCTTCTCCCTTATCCACTCTACTAGTTACATCCTCAAAAAATTCAGTAAGATTCGTCAGACATGATTTACCCTTTGTAAATCCATGCTGACTTTGTCCAATAATTTCACCACTTTCCAAATGCGCTGCTATCCCATCTTTAATAATTGACTCTAGCAGTTTCCCCACTACCGATGTTAGACTAACTGGTCTGTAATTCCCCGTTTTCTCTCTCCCTCCCTTTTTAAAAAAGTGGGGTTACATTAGCTACCCTCCAATCCTCAGGAACTACTCCAGAATCTAAAGAGTTTTGAAAAATTATCACTAAGGCATCTGCTATTTCTGGGGCTACTTCCTTAAGTACCCTGGGATGCACCCTGGGGATTTATCGGCCTTTAATCCATTCAATTTACCTAACACCACTTTCCGGCTAACCTGGATTTCACTCATTTCCTCCATCTCATTTGACCCGCGATCCCCTGCTATTTCCGACAAATTATTTATGTCTTCCTTAGTGAAGACAGAACCAAAGTAGTTATTCAATTGGTCTGCCATGTCCTTGTTCCCCATGATCAATTCACGCGTTTCTGACTGCAAGGGACCTACATTTGTTTTTATCTAATTTTTTGCGCTTCACATATCGATAAAAACTTTTGCAGTCAGTTTTTATGTTTCCTGCCAGTTTTCTTTCATACTCCATTTTTCCCTTTCCTAATTAAGCTCTTTGTCTTCCTCTGTTGGTCTCTGAATTTCTCCCAGTCCTCTGGTAGGCTGCTTTTTCTGGCTAATTTGTACGCTTCATCTTTTTCTTTGATACTATCCCTGATTTCCCTCGTTATCCACGGATGTGCCACCTTCCCTGATTTATTCTTTTGCCACACTGGGATGAACAATTGTTGTAGTTCATCCATGCAGTCTTTAAATGCCTTCCATTGCATATCCACCGTCAACCCTTCAAGAATCAATTGACAGTCCATCTTGGCCACTTCACGTCTCATACCCTCAAAGTTACCTTTCTTTAAGTTCAGGACCCGTGTTTCTGAATTAACAATGTCACTCTCCATCCTAATGAAGAACTCAACCATATTATGGTCACTCTCGCCCAAGGGGCCACGTACAACAAGGCTGCTAACTAACCCTTCCTCATTACTCAATATCCAGTCTAGAATAGCCTGCTCTCTCGTTGGTTCCTCCACATGTTGGTTTAGAAAACTATCCCGCATACATTCCAAGAAATCCTCTTCCTCAGCACCCCTGCCAATTTGATTCACCCAATCTATATGTAGATTGAAGTCACCCATTATAACGGTTTTACCTTCGTTGCACGCATTTCTAATTTCCTGTTTGATGCCATCCCCAACTCCACTACTACTGTTAGGTGGCCTGTACACAACAACCACTAGCGTTTTCTGCCCCTTAGCGTTTCGCAGCTCCACCCATATCGATTCCACATCCTCCAAGCTAATGTCATTCCTTTCTATTGCGTTAATCTCCTCTCTAACCAGCAACGCTACCCCACCTCCTTTTCCCCTCTGTCTATCCTTCCTGAATATTGAATATCCCTGGATGTTCAGCTCCCAGCCTTGGTCACCCTGGAGCCATGTCTCCGTGATCCCAACAATATCATAATTATTAATAGCTATCTGCACATTCAACTCATCCACCTTATTATGAATGCTCCTCGCATTGAGACACAAAGCCTTCAGGCTTGTTTTTACACAATTATGTTGAAAAGTGGCCCTTTTAGATTTTTGCCCTGGATTTGTTTTCCTGCCACTTTTCACCTCGCTACCTATTGCTCCTATCCTCATTTTACACCCCACTGTCTCTCTGCTCACACATTTAAGAAACCCTCCAATTCTTATTCTCCGTTTGTTATTTTTTTCTTCTTTCCTCCCTACGTGTTGCGTCTGACTGCTTATCTTCTCTGCCTCCTGCCTCACAAATGGACTACTTGCCTTCTCTATTTGAATCCCTCCCCCCAACCGATCTAGTTTAAAGTCTCCCCAGTAGCATTTGCAAATCTCCCCGCCAGGATATTGGTTTTCCCTCGGGTTCAAGTGCAACCCGTCCTTTTTGTACAAGTCACACCTTCCCAAAAGAGATCCCAATGATCCAGAAACTTGAATCTCTGCGCTCTGCACCAGTCCTTTAGCCACGCATTTATCCTCCACCTTGCTCCATTCCTACTCTCACTGTCGCATGGTACAGGCAGTAATCCTGAGATTGTTACCTTTGCAGTCCTTCTCCTTAACACTCTTCCTAACTCCCTAAATTCTCCTTTCAGGACCTCCTCTCTTTTTCTACCTATGTCATTGGTACCTATATGTACCACAACCTCTGGCTCCTCTCCCTCCCATTTCAAGATATCTTGGACACGTTCAGTCACATCCCGGACCCTGGCACCAGGGAGGCAAACTACCATCCGGGTCTCCTGACTGCGTCCACAGAATCGCCTATCTGACCCCCTAACTATAGAGTCCCCTATTACTGCTGCCCTCCTCTTCTTTTCCTTACCCTTCTGAGCAACAGGGCCGGTCTTTGTACCGGAGGCCCGGTTGCTGTTGCTACGCCCAGGTAGGCTGTGCCCCCCAACAGTACTCAAACAGGAGTACTTATTGCCAAGGTGTACAGCCACCGGGGTACTCTCTAGTCCCTGCCTCTGCCCCTTGCCTCTCCTAACCGTGACCCACTTTTCTGCCTCCTGTGGTTTTGGAGTGACCACCTGTCGTGAACGTCACAACGGCTGGGAGGGCGGATGAAGGCTGCAGCAGAAAAGGGTCTCCGGTCGTCTTGGACTCCATGCCACTGGATCCTGACCCAGATCTGTCGAGGACCGTGGGGTGGCTGTCTGAGCACCAGTCTCCCCACGTTAAACAAAGTCACGCACAGGCATCCTCCATGTAGGGAATCCACAGGAGGTTTCCACAGGAAATATATCCGACAAAAGAATGTTTTCTGCAGCATAGTTTTTTTTTCCTCCAAGGAACAGTAGCAAAGAAGCGATTTCATTCAGTCCCAGTAAAAGTACACGTTTCAGAGATGAATTACGTGATATAGTGTCATAAAGTTGTACAGCATGGAATCAGGCCCTCTGGCCCAACTTGCCCACACCAGCCAACATGTCCCAGCTACTCTAGTCCCACCTGCCTGTGTTTGACCCATATCCCTCAACACCTGTCCTATCCATGTACCTGTCTAACTGTCTCTTAAATGATGCGATAGTCCCTGCCTCAGATAGTCCCTCCTCTGGCAGCTCATTCCATATGCCTACCTCCCTTTGTGTGAAAAAGTTACCCCTCAGATTTCCTATTAAATCTTTTCCCCTTTACCTTAAACCTATGTCCTCTGGTCCTCGATTCCCCTACTCTGGGCAAGAGACTCTGTGCATTTGCCCAATCTATTCCGCTCATGAGTTTATACACCTCAATAAGATCACCCCTCAACCTCCTGGCTACAAGGAATAAAGTCCTAACCTACTCAACCTCTCCCTGTAGCTCAGGCCCTCGAGTCCTGGCTACAACCTTGTAAACACGTGTTAAAACACCTCTCCACAGACCTTGGGTAGAGCTTCACGGAGCCAAATCTGATCGTCCTGGGAAATTGGCACGTGGATCACACCACGATGTGAACAGGATGTCAACAGCCCATCTCATAGTAGGTCAGATAGACATCAAATCCTAGAGTAACTCAGTGGGTCAGGCAGCATCTTTGGAGCAAAGGAATAGATTCCAAGAGTCATAGAGTTATAGAGAGATACAGCATGGAAACAGGCCCCAACTTGCCCACACCGGCCAACATGTCCCAGCTACACTAGTCCCACCTGACCGCGTTTGGTCCATGTGTTTGGTCTGTGGAATTCTCTGCCTCAGAGCAGTGGAGGCAGGTTCTCTGGATGCTTTCAAGAGAGCTGGAAGTGATTCAAAGAGTTTGTGGCCAGGGTGAGAGGGGTCAGAGATGATCTTGCCCACTTGCTTCCTGGCCCTTGCAGTGTACAGTTCATCAATGGAGGGAAGGTTGCAGCCAATAACCTTCTCTGCTGATCGGACGATTCGCTGCAGCCTCCGGGTGTCGTGCTTGGTGGCTGAGCCAAACCAGACCATGATGGAGAAGGTGAGAACAGACTCTACGATGGCCCTGTAGAATTGGACCATCATTGCCTGTGGCAGATTGTGTTTCCTCAGCTGCCGCAGGAAGTACATCCTCGGTTGTTAAAGAAGGAACTACAGATGCTGGAGAATCGAGGGTACACTAAAAAGGCTTGAGAAACTCAGCGGGTGCAGCAGCATCTAAGGAGCGAAGGAGATAGGCGACGTTTCGGGTCGAGACCCTTCTTCAGACCCGAAACGTCGCATATCTCCTTCGCTCCTTAGATGCTGCTGCACCCGCTAAGTTTCTCCAGCCATTTGTGTATCCTCTGTTGTGCCTTTTTTGACTGTGGAATCGATGGTAGCCCCCCATTTAAAGTCCTTGGAGATGATGGTTCCCAGATGTGACTGTGGTGTTGTTGATGGTGAGTGGGGTGAGGGGAGGGGGAGCTCTCCTAAAGTCTACAATCAATTCCACTGTCTTAAGAGCATTGAGCTCCAGGTTGTTGCTACGGCACCAGGATGCCAGCTGTGTCACTTCCTGTCTGTAGGGATTCCTCCCAAACTTGAGAAGCTTGACAGAGGAGTCAGTGGAGGTCCAGTCATTGGTGAAGAGAGAGTAGAGGAGAGGGAAGAGTACGCAGCCTCGTGGCGCTCCTATGCTGAGCGTTTGCGGGTTCGAGATGTGCTTTCCCAGCCTCACATGCTGCTTCCTGTCTGTCAGGAAGTTGGTGATACACTGACAGAGGGGTTCAGGCACAGTCAGCTCGGAAAGTTTGGAGTGTAGCAGTTCTGGCACAATGGTGTTGAATGCAGAGCTAAAATCGACAAACAGGATCCTCGCATAGGTCCCCTGGCGGTCCAGGTGCTGTAGGATGAAGGGCAGGCCAGATAGTCTCCATAGAGCAATACAATACAATACAATACAATAATATTTTATTAGCCAAGTATGTTTAGCAACATACAAGGAATTTCATTTGCCAAGTCAGTCATGTAAATAAAAAGCAACAGAGCACACAAAATACATTTTAACATAAACATCCACCACAGTGACTCCTCCACATTACTCACTGTGATGGAAGGTGAAAAAAAAAGTTCAATCTCTTCCCTTCTTTGTTCTCGGGGGCCTCGAGCCTTCCGTTGATGGGACGATCTTACTCCCGTAGCCGGCGGTCGGGCCCACCGCATCGAGGCGATGAGCTCCTGCATCGGGGGGGGAATCTCAGCTCCCCCGCGCCGGCTATTGGACCCCAGGTCGGGGCTGGTCGAGCCTCTGCTTCGTTGGAATTTCCCGACTCGGTCTCTCCCGAGACTGCGAGCCCTTGATGGTAAAATCCGCAGGCCCGCGGTTGGAGCGATCCCAGGCCCCTAGTGGTATATAGAACATTGAACAATACAACACTATGTGGGCGGCAAGGTGGCGCAGTGGTAGAGTTGTTGCCTCACGGCGCCAGAGACCCGGGTTCGATCCTGACTGCGGGTGCTGTCTGTACGGAGTTTGTACGTTCTTCCCGTGACCCCGCGTGCTATTTCTCCAAGACCTTCGGTTTCCTCCCACACTCGAAAGACTTACAGGTTTGTAGGTTAATTAGCTTGGTATAGATGTAAATTGTCCCTAGTGTGTGTAGGATAATGTTAGTGAACCTTCTGAACCTTCTGATGTTAGTCGGCAGGGCAGTACTCTGCATTTCACCAACTTGGCCAATTTTTACATTTTTACAAGCCAATTAATCAACCCAATTAACCTACAAACCTGGACGTCTTTGGAGTGCGGGAGGAGACCGAAGATCTCGGAGTGAACCCACGCAGGTCACGGGAGAGAACGTACAAACTCCGTACAGACAGCGCCCGTTAGTCGGGATCGAACCAGGATCTCTGGCGCTGCATTTTGCTGAAAGGCAGCAACTCTACCGCTGCGCCACCGTGACTGCCGGGTGCGGGGATCGCTGGCCTGCGCGGACTCGTTCAGCCGAAGGGCTTATTTCTGCACTTGTATCTCTAAACTAAACTAAACTAAACACGGGAATAGGCCATCGCCAGGCTGCACTACGTTGTGGACCCTTTATCTTTTAATTATGCACCGAGGACAGCTTGATTGTATTCATTGTATAGTCTTTTCTATGACTGGATACCACACAAACAAAACCTTTCACAGTACAGGTGACAATAATAAACTAAACTAAACTATTCAGTCCTTGTTCATCAGTCTATGAAAGTAAGCATGCAGGTACAGCAGGCAGTGAAGAAAGCGAATGGCATGTAGGCCTTTATAACAAGAGGAATCAAATATAGGAGCAAAGAGGTCCTTCTGCAGTTGTACAGAGCCATAGTGAAACCACACCTGGAGTATTGTGTGCAGTTTTGGTCCCCTAATTTGAGGAAGGACATTCTTGCTATTGAGGGAGTGCAGCGTAGGTTTACAAGGTTAATTCCCGGGATGGCGGGACTGTCATATGCTGAGAGAATGGAGTGGCTGGGCTTGTACACTCTGGAGCTTAGGATGAGAGGAGATCTTATTGAAACATATAAGATTATTCAGGGTTTGGACTAACACTAGACGCAGGAAACATGTTCCCGATGTTGGGGGAGTCCAGAACCAGGGGCCACAGTTTAAGGACAAGGGGTAAGGCATTTAGAACAGAGACGAGGAAACATTTTTTCTCACTGAGTTGTGAGTCTGTGGAATTCTCTGCCTCAGAGGGCGGTGGAGGCAGGTTCTCTGGATACGTTCAAGAGAGAGCTAGATCGTGCTCTTAAACATAGCGGAGTCAGGGGATATGGGGAGAAGGCAGGAACGGGGTACTGATTGGGGATGATCAGCCATGATCACATTGAATGGCGGTGCTGACTCCAAGGGCCGAATGGCCTACTCCTGCACCTATTGTCTATTGTCTATTCTCTAAGCTAAACTGCATGTGATCCATATCCTTCAATTCCCTGCATATCCATGTGCCTATCTAAAAGCCTCTTAAATGCCACTATCGTATATCTGCCCCAACCACCTCCTCTGGCATCTTGTTCCAAGCACTCATATCCATGTCTGTCTTCAAAGGAAAGACAGTACATGAAGACATGGATATGAGTGCCTGGAACATACAGCACAGTAAGGAACTGCAGATGCTGGTTTAAATCGAAGATAGACACAAAATGCTGGAGTAACTCAGTGGGACCGGGAGCATCTCTGGAGAGAAGGAATGGGTGACGTTTCGGGTCGAGACCCTTCTTCAGACTGAAAGTATCGGGGGAAAGGGAAACGAGGGATAAACTGTAGACGGTGATGTGGAGAGACAAAGAACAATGAATGAACAATATGTACAAAAAGTAACGATGATAAAGGAAACAGGCCATTGTGAGCTGTTTGTTGGGTGAAAACGAGAAGCTGGTGCGACTTGGGTGGGGAAGGGATAGAGAAAGAGAGGGAATGCAGGGGTTACTTAAAGTCAGAGAAATCAATATTCCTACCTCTGGGCTGTAAGCTGCCCAAGCGAAATGTGAGATGCTGTTCCTCCAATTTGCGTTTAGGGGCAAGATTTGAAAGGAACCTGAGGGGCAACTTTTTCAAACAGAGGTTGGCACGTATATGGAACGAGCTGCCAGAGGAGGTAGTTGTGGCAGGTACAATATCAACATTTAAAAGACGTTTGGGTAGGTACTTGGAATTTGGGGCCAGCATGGACATCTTGGACAGCATGGGAATGCTGGGCCAAATGGCCTATTTCTGTGCTCATTGGCACCATGACCCTACACACTTTTAGTGGGACATTTCCTTTTGGAAAATAATCACCAGATCTATGTTAAAATGCTGTTAAATGGTAGTACTTTGGCTGTTTAAGGCAATATGACAAGCTAGCTAAAGGAAGGCCCCCTAAACTTTTGTTTGCTTGTTTCTCTCTCGGTTTATTTAGTTTAGTTTAGTTTAGCGATACAACACGGAAACAGAACCTTTGGCCCAGCCAGTCCGCGCCGACCAGCGTGTCCTACACACACCAGGGACAATTTTACATTTATACCAGGCCGATTAACCTACAAACCTGTACGTCATTGGAGCGTAGGAGGAAACCGAAGATCTTGGAGAAAACACACGCAGGTCACGGGGAGAACGTACAGACTCCGTACAGACAAGCACCCGTAGTCAGGATCGAACCTGGGTCTTTGGCGCTGTAAGGCAGCAACTCAACCGCTGCATCACCGTGCCGCCCTGTACTTTGTTGTACTCATGTTGTACTTATAACACAGCGCATTATGGACTAACAACAGCAAAGCTCCTCTAATGTAGTAAAATATCTCCAAGGGCTTTAAAGGCACGTAATGACTGAGCGTAAGTGAATAAAGCATTCATTAGCATGCATGACTAGAAGCTCAGTTAGGAAGACGTACATAATGGAAGCTCCACGTGGAGAGTCTGACGTCAGGCCTTATGGAGAAGTGGTAGTTTAGTTTGGTTTAAAGATACAGAACGGAAACAGGCCCTTCGGCCCACCGTGTCGGTCCGACCAGCGATCCCCGCACACTAACAGTACCCGACACACGCTGGAGACAATTTCGCATTTGATACCAAGCCGATCAACCTACAAACCTGTACGTCTATGGAGTGTGGGAGGAAACCGAGGATCCCGGAGAAAACCCACGCAGGTCACGGGGGAGAACGTGCAAACTCCGCACAGGCAGCGCCCGTAGTCGGGATCGGACCCGGGTCTCCGGCGCTGTGAGGCAGCAACTCTGCCGTGCCGCCCTGTGTGGATTTGCAGATTGTGGTGTCACAGCTTGTCAAGCCTGTTTCATTTTGTGCGCTGATTTGGGCAGCCTGAGATTAAAGAGTTAGTTAGGTTGGGAATTGTTTTCAGTTACCAGCACGATCACAAGACACTTTCTGTGCTTCAGTGCAGAAACCAGCAATCTGAGCTCCTAATTAAACCCTCAAAGGCTGAAATCGTAAAATGGACCCAAGGCCAAAATAAATTAATTCATCCTTCCTCAATTTTTTATTGTTGAGCAGAAAAAATATTTCATACAAAGAATACGAAGGACACAAAGGACATTTGGAGCAGTGAAATCTGACTTGCCATTACAGCGCACCAATAAAAATAAGACACAACATTAAAGAATTTAACAATAAAACATAAAAACACCCCCCCCCCCCCACAATGGTTTCCACTGTGAGGGAAGGCAGCAAAAGTCCAGATATTTAAAGAGTGGAACCTGGAGAAGTGGAAGCAGCATTATCTTGTAGCGACATTTGCCACCTTTGGTTTCCCTTCTACAGGTTCTGAGACGAATTAACTGGGTAAAATTGTAAATTGTCCCTAGTGTGTAGCGTTGGTGTGCAGAGACCGCTGGTTGGCGTTGACTCGGTGGGCCGAGGGCCTGTTTCCACGCTAAGTCTCTAAATTAAACGAAACTAATAAGAACGTCACAGAGGGATTTAAGCCCATTCCAGATTAGCATGGAGGGGCATCAGGGATGGCATGATCAAGGACTGTTTCTGTGCTGTATGATGCAACGGTCAAGCAGCCCCCCCCCCCCCCCCCCCACTCCCTCCTCTGTGGTATTCACAGACATTGGGATGCACCACAAGCACGGTTTGGGAACAGCTCCATCCAGGACCTCAAGAAATTGCAAAGAGTTATCGACGTAGCCCGACGTAGACCGTCACACAAGCCAGCCTCCCTGTCATTGGCTCCATCTACAAGGCCAGCAGCATAATCAGAGACCAGTCGCTCCACCGGGCAAGAGGTACAGAAGTGTGAAAACACACGCCACCAGATTCAGCGACAGTTCCTTCCCGGCTGGTATCAGGCAACTGAACCAATCCTATCAACAACTCATAGAAACATAGAAAATAGGTGCAGGAGGAGGCCATTCGGCCCTTCGAGCCAGCACCGGCATTCATTGTGATCATGGCTGATCGTCCCCTATCAATAACCCGTGCCTGCCTTCTCCCCATATCCCTTGACTCCACTAGCCCCTAGAGCTCTATCTAACTCTCTCTTAAATCCATCCAGTGACTTGGCCTCCACTGCCCTCTGTGGCAGGGAATTCCACAAATTCACAACTCTCTGGGTGAAAAAGTTTTTTCCCGCCTCAGTCTTAAATGGCCTCCCCTTTATTCTAAGACTGTGGCCCGAGAGCAGTCCTGAGCAACTATCTACCTCGTTGGAGACCCTCAGACTTTACAGGAGTTTATCTTTTGCGCTATTCCCGTTATCGTGTATCTGCACACTGTGGGGATCTTGATTATAATCTTGTGTAGTCATGCACGCAACAAAAGCTTTTCGCTGTATCTCGGTACACATAAAAATAAACTAAACTACACCATTTAAATGGGCCGATTACGTGGGTAGAGTGGATGTGGAGAGGATGTTTCCGTGAGTGGGAGAGTCAAGGACCAGAGGTCACAGCCGCAGAATGAAAGAACGTACCTTTAGGAAGGAGATGAGAAGGAATTCTTTAGTCGGAGAATGGTGAATCTGTGGAAATTATTGCACAGACAGCTGTGGAGGCCAAGTCAATGGATATCTTTAAGGTGGGAGTTTGACAGATTCATGATCGGTAAAAGTGTCAGGGGTTGTGGGGAGAAGGCAGGAGAATGGGGTTGAGAGGGAGAGATAGATCAGCCGCGATTGTATGGTGGAGCAGACCCGATGGGTCGAATGGCCTAATTCTGCTGCTATCCCTTATCAACATGCAGTCTGACCAGCTGAGTTACTCCAGCACTTATGAACTTATGCAGTCTGACCAGCACCTACAGTTCTGTGTTTCTACATGATGATCGGGGGGGGGGGGGGGGGGGGGGAGTGGGGGAGGTGGCGTGAGGAGGATGAAATGGTCTGTGAAAGACCTCGCACCCTGGGGGAAGCTTCTTTCGTTTGTGAGCAAAGTGATCCAAGCGATTCTCTGGGTCAAAGGTGAAGAAGGACACCGTGTCTTTGGGCTTTAGACTTTAGGAGTACAAGGTGGAAACAGTCCCCTCGGCCCACAGAGTCCGCACCCACCCAGCATTCATAAGTTCACAAGTTATAGGTTGTAGAGTTAGGCCATTCGGCCCATCCAGTCTACTCTGCCATTCGATCATGGCTGATCTCTGCCTCCGAATCCCATTTTCCTGCCTTCTCCCCATAACCCTTGACACCAGTTCTAATCAAGAATTTGTCTATCTCTGCTTTAAAAATATCCACTGACGTGGCCTCCACGGCCCTCGGTGGCAATGAGTTCCACAGATTCACCACCCCTTGACTAAAGAAATTCCTTTCTAAAATTTAATTCTGAGGCTGTGACCTCTGGTCCTAGACTCTCCCACCAGTGGAAACATCCTCTCCGCATCCACTCTATCCATGTCTTTCATTATTCTGTAAGTTTCTATGAGGACCCCCCTCAACCTTCTAAACTCCAGCGAGTACAGGCCCGGTGCTGTCAAACGCTCATCATATGCTAAGCTAACCCGCTCATTCCTGCGATCGCCCCGTACACTCGCACTATCCTACACATTAGGGACACTGGTGCCACAGGGAGCTTTTGATTGGCTAATGATCTGTTGAGCCGTTGAGGAAAGCTGGGGACTGATGTATAATCCTCCAACCCTGGCAACAGTCAGGAGTTGCTGCAGACAGACACAAAATGCTCGAGTAACTCATCGGCTCAGACAGGATCTCCGGAGAAAAGGGATAGGTGACGTTTCGGGTCGAGACCCTTCGAAAGAAAAAGTGCTGATGATGAATACAGGTGACAGGGGTTACGTATTCTCATTAATATGGAGTCATAGAGTCACACTGTGGAAACAGGCCCTTCACTTGAGTTTGAGCTTAGTTTATTGTCATGTCCACCGAGGTACGGTGAACAGTCCACAGTGTACAGATACATTTATACTCTGTTCACTCTGCTGCCCTCGGGCAAAAGGTATCGTAGCATAAGGAGCAGAACGGCCAGGTTTTGCAACAGCTTCTGTTCCGCCACCATTATCTATTTTATCTTTCTATCCATTTTATCCTTTTATCTATTTTATCCGTTTGTTATTTTATGTTGCACGCTGAGCCAGATGCAACGACATTTCGTTCAGGCTTGCATTTACTTGTGTATTTTTGAATGACAACAAAGTCTTTGATTGATAGATTGATATATTACTTTAGTTTAGCTTAGTTTAGTTTAGTTTAGAGATACCGAGCGGAAACAGGCCCTTCGTCCCACCGAGTCCGTGCCGACCGGCGATCCCCGCACACTGACACCATCCGACACACACCAGGGACAATTAGCAGTTTTTACGGAGCCAATTAGCCCTACATCCTCTGTACGTCTTTGGAGTGTGGGAGGAAGCCGGAGCACCCGGAGAAAACCCACGCAGGTCACGGGGAGAACGTACGCACTCCGCACACAGACAGCACCCGTAGGCGGGATCGAACCTGGGCATTAAATGCAGCCACTGTGGGTGACATTGCTGGTATTAAGTGCAGTGATTTCTCTTCGTGTGGTTAACCCCTTCTCCGCTGTATTTAAACAGGGGCTACAAAACAAAACACGCAGTTTCTGTGGAGAATGTAGACTGTTATGCCACAGCTAGGCAGTCAACGAATTACCACGCCAGCTTCATTCAGGGTCTTTGTCTCCCCTCCCCCTCTACCACTCTCGCTATGAAATTACATATTCATCGGCAGTGTTCTCCTGAAGGCAAAAAAATCCTCCTCAGCTCCTTCCTACAGGCTTTGGCCTCTGGTCCTAGACTCTCCCACCAGTGGAAACATCCTCTCCACATCCACTCTATTCAAACCTTTCATTATTTGGTAAGTTTTAGTGAGGTCCGCCCCATCGTCCTTCTAAACTCCAGCGAGTACAGGCCCAGTGCCGACAAACGCTCATCATAGGTTAACCCACTCATTCCTGGGGTCTTTCTTGTAACCCTCCTCTGGGACCCTCTCCAGAGCCAGCACATCCTTCCTCAGATATGGGGCCCAAAATTGCTCACAATAGTCCCAACTTATAGAGCCACCGCATTACATCTCCCTCAGCCCTCGGGCCCTGGCATTCCCTCTCTCTCTATCTCCCGCCCCCACCCTAGTCGCACTAGCTTCTCATTTTCACACCACAAACAGCTTACAATGGCTTGTTCCCTTTATCATCGATACTTTTTTGCATATCTTTCATTCATTGTTCTTTATCTCTCCACATCACCGTCTATATCTCTCGTTTCCCTGATCCCTGACCAGTCTGAAGAAGGGTCTCGACCCGAAACGTCGCCTATCTCCTTCGCTCCTTAGATGCTGCTGCACCCGCTGAGTTTCTCCAGCTTTTTGTGTAACCCTCGATTCTCCAGCATCTGCAGTTCCTTCTTTAACGCTTTACATCAGCTTGTTTTTGTATTCAAGCCCTCTTGAAATAAATGCTAGCATTGAGTTTGCCTCCCTTCTACCAATTGGACTTGTAGATTAACCTTTTGGGAATCCTGCACCAGCACTCCCAAGTCCCTTTGCACCTCTGATTTCTGAATCCTATCCCCATTTAGAAAATAGTCTACACCTTTATTCCTACGACCAAAATCCATGACTCCACACTTTGCTATTCTATATTCCATCTGCCGCTTCTCTGCCCACTCTCCCAACCTGTCCAAGTCCTTCTGCAGAGTCCCTGCTTTTTCTCTACACAAGCTGCCCCTCCACCTATTTTCGTATCTTCCGCAAACTTGGCCTCAAATCCTTCAAACCCCTCGTCCATATCATTAATATACAACGTGAAGCGTAGCGGCCCCAGCACCGACCCCTGCGGAACTCCGCTAGTCATTGGCTGCCAACCAAAACAAGCCCCCTTTATTCCCACTCTTTGCCTTCCGCCATGCAGCCAACCTGCTGTCCATGCTAATATCTTCCCTCCGAAGATACTAGTGGCACAGTGGCGCAGCGGTAGAGTAGCTGCCTTACAGCGCTTACAGCGCCAGAGACCTGGGTTCGATCCTGGCTACGGGTGCTTGTCTGTACGGAGTTTGTACGTTCTCCCCATGACCTGCGTGGGTTTTCTCCGGGAACCTCGGTTTCCTCCCACACTCCAAAGACGTACAGGTTTGTAGGTTAATCGGCTTGGGATAAATGTAAAAAAAATTGTCCCTCGTGTAGGATAGCGATGATGTGTGGGGATCGCTGGTCCGTGCGGACATAGTGGGCCGAAGGGCATGTTTCGGCGCTGTATCTCTAAACTAAACCAAACTAAACATAAATAAGGTGAGGAATTTGCAATCATTACGAGGCTTACCTAATGAAAGGGATCTGTTTCTGCAATTAGCCACATTAATCACCATTCTGTACTTGCAAATAAAACCCTAAAGTTTAACAAGCTGTCAGCGTAAGTGGTCTAAAAAATGCATGTTTTGGAGATTAGCGTTGGCTTAACATAAAGCTGAAACGCCGATATGTAGCATACCACTCGCTAGTTAATGGCTTTGCTAATGGCACCATTAATTTAAAGGCACCAGCTAATAGGAATAGGCATTTTTTCTGTGCAACGTCTCATCAGGTTCTAGCTTTCTCTTGGTATATTCTAATGGGGAAAGAAAGACTTGGATTGAAGATGGTTGTCAAAAATTGCAACAGAGTCTTGATCGGTTGGCCAGGTGGGCTGAGGAATGGTTCATGGGATTTGATGCAGAGAAATGTGAGGTGTTACATTTTGGGGATTCTAACATGGGCAGAGGACTAACACAGTGAACGGCACCACTCTCGGTCCTGGGCCTCCTCCACGGCCAGAGTGAGCAACGCCGCAAATTGGAGGAACAGCTCCTCATATTCCGCTCGGGGAGCCTGCATCCTCTCGGCATGAACATCGAATTCTCTCAATTCTGTTGTCCCTTGCTGTCTCCTCCCCTTCCCACCTCTCCCTCAGCCCTCGGGCTCCGCCTCCTCCTTTTTTCTTTCTTTCCTCCCCCCCCCATCAGTCTGAAGAAGGGTTTCGGCCCGAAACGTTACCTATCTCCTTCGCTCCATAAATGCTGCTGCACCCGCTGAGTTTCTCCAGCATTTTGTGTACCCGCACCTTTGGTGAACGGTAGGCCTCTGGGGTGTGTTGTAGAGCAGAGGAGCGCAGGTGCATAGTTCGTTGCAAGTGGCACCACAGGGCAGTCAAAAAGGCTTTTGGCACGTTGGCCTTCATCAGTCAGAATGTTGAGCATAGAGGTTGGGAGGACATGTTGCAGTTGTACGTTGGTAAGGCCGCATTTAGAGTATTGTGTTCAGTTCTGGGCACCATGCCATAGGAAAGATGTTGTCATGCTGGAAAGGGCACAGAGAAGATTTACCAGGATGTTGCCAGGACTCGAAGATAAATTGTCCCGAGTGTTCGATCCTGACCACGGGTGCTTGACTGTATGAAGCTCGTACGTTTTCCCCGTGACCTGCGTGGGTTTTCTCCGGGATCTTGGGGTTTCCTCCGGGATCTTGGGGTTTCCTCCCACAATCCAAAGGCATGCAGGTTAGTCGACTAACTGCCTTGGTATAAATGTAAATTGTCCCTAATGTGCGCAGGTTAGTATTCGTGTGCGAGATTCGCTGGTCGGTGTGGACTCAGTGGGCTGAACTTCCTGATTCCTCGCCGTATCTCTAAACCAAACGAAAACATAAAAACTAATCTCTGGCACTGTAAGACCAGGGGGACAGAGGGCAGGATTCCCAGAGGCCACCGCCTCAGAATTAAAAGACGTACCTTGAGAAAGGAGATGAGGAGCAATTTCTTTAGCCAGAGAGTGGCAAATCTGTGGAATTCTTTCCCACAGAAGGCTGTGGAGGCCAAGTCAGTGGAGATACATAGATTCTTGATTAGTACGGGTGTCAGAGGTTATGGGGAGAAGGCAGGGGGAATGGGGTCGACAGGGAAAGATAGATCAGCCACGATTGAATGGTGGAGTAGACTTGAGGGGTCGAACAGTCTAATTCTGCTCCTACAACTTATCAACATGAAAGGGAGGAGCAGGGGAAGCTATTTTGCCCCATTGGCCATTAAATCATTCAACCAGATTCAACGCTGATGTGTGTCTGTACAACATTTATCTGCCTTCATTCATTATCCATCTCACTCCCTTGCCGAACAGAACAACTACTTACCTCAGTTTCCACATTTCAGATCACACAGGCCGATACACAATAGACAATAGGTGCAGGAGTAGGCCATTCGGCCCCTCGAGCCAGCACCGCCATTCAATGTGATCATGGCTAATCATCACCAATCAGTACCCCGTTCCTGCCTTCTCCCCATATCCCCTGACTCCGAAGAGCCCTATCTTGCTCTCTCTTGAAAGTATCCAGAGAACCAACCTCCACCGACCTCTGAGGCAGAGAATTCCACAGACTCACCACTCTGTGTGAAAAAAGGTATTTCCTCGTCTCCGTTCTAAATGGCTTACCCCTTATTCTTAAACTGTGGCCCCTGGTTCTGGACTCCCCCAACATCGGGAACATGTTTCCTGTCTCTAGTGTGTCCACACCCTGAATAATCTTATATGTTTCAAAAAGATCCCCTCTCATCCTTCTAAACCCCAGCATATACAAGCCCAGCCGCTCCATTCTCTCAGTATATGACAGTCCCGCCATCCCGAGAATTAACCTTGTAAACCTACGCTGCACTCCCTCAATGGCAAGAATGTCATTCCTCAAACTAGGGGACCAAAACTGCACACAATACTCCAGGTGTGGTCTCACTAGGGCCCTATACAAATGCAGAAGGACCTTTTTGCTCCTATATTCGATTCCTCTTGTTATAAAGACCAACATGCCATTCGCTTTCTTCACTGCCTGCTACACCTGCATGTTTACTTTCATTGACTGATGAACAAGGACCCCCAGATCCCGTTGTACTTCCCCTTTTCCCAACTTGACACCATTTAGATAGTAATCTGCCTTCACATTTATCCACATTAAACTGCATCTGCCCACTCCCCCAACCTGTCCAAGTCACCCTGCATTCTCATAGCATCCTCCTCACAGTTCACACTGCCACCCAGCTTTGTGTCATCTGCAAATTTGCTAATGTTACTTTGAATCCCTTCATCCAAATCATTGATGTATATTGTAAATAGCTGCGGTCCCAGCACCGAGCCTTGCGGTACCCCACTAGTCACTGCCTGCCATTCTGAAAGGGACCCGTTAATCCCTACTCTTTGTTTCCTGTCTGCCAACCACTTCTCTATCCATGTCGGCACTCTACCCCCAATAGTGTGTTGGTGAATGGAGAGTTACAGGGACCCACCACACTTTGAGTGAAGAGCTCCCGGCAATCGTCACGGCAACGGAGTGGGGAAGCTCCATGGAGCCGTCCATGAGAGGACCCGGCGGTAGGCGGCTGAGGACCTGCCTGTGCCGCCGAGAGCAAAGAGGGAACCGGCGTGGTGGGGGGGGACCGCCTAGAACAAAGGGGAACCCAGCGTGGGGGGGGGGTGGAGGGAGGGCCACCTAGAACAAAGAGGGAGGGGGGGGGGGGGGGGGGTGGGGGGAGTAGGAGTGGGTCGAGAATAAAGAGGGACAATCCAAACCATCATGAATACTTTTGTAACTTTGGCGACTGTTTGCATACTTTATGTATTGTATTCCAAGCAAAGAATTTCACTCTGCCTGGATACCGTGTGAGAACAGCACCTTCAACCCTACTTGCCCACACAGACCAAATTGTCCCAGCGACCCTGCTTTTGGCCCATATCCCTCTAAACCTGTCCTATCCATGTACCTGTCCAATATCTTCTTAAAGGTTGCGATAGTCCTTGCCTCAACTACCTCCTCCGACAGTTTGTTCCATACACCCACCGCCCTTTGAGTGAAAAAGTTACCCCTCAGATTCATATAAAACCCTTCCCCCTTCACTTTCAGCTTATGCCCTATGGGTTCTCAATTCCCCTACTCTGGGCAATAAACTATGTGCGACTACGCAATCTATTCCTCTCACTATTTTGTACACCTCTATAAGATCACCCCTCATCTTCCTGCACTCCAGGGAACAGAGTCCCAGCCTACTCAACCTATCCCTATAACTCAGGCCCTCGAGTCCTGGCAACGTCCTTGTAAATATTCTTTGCACCCTTTCCAGCTTGTAACAGTAAAGTCTTGTTAAAGTGAATCATTGAATCACTGAAGGAAGAAAAAATTCTCTGAACCAAACCTTAGAGAAATTTGGGCTTCCTAAGCTATTAATTAGAAAGGTTCTTGTTCGAGAAGGAATAAATGAATTCCACCCAGACTCCAGTGTTAAATCATATGCCACTGTTCATAATATATTCATACATTTCACATCCTAACTCATGCAAATTGCCTCTGCAGCGAGCAGAAATTAATTCAGCGCTGTAAATGTTTTATGACATTGGTTGTGACAAAGATGGGGCCACCTTTCTGTGCGAGCGATCCCATTGTGCTCCTGGTGGCAGTCCAAAAATGGACCAAGTTCCCCAGACGAAAGTGCCCAGAAGTCAGATGCAGCAAATAACATAGGTCCCTCGTCCGTTTTTGGCAAATGTTCCTTCTAATGAAGGAGAACTGTCCTGCAGGCTTCTGCGTTATTCAAATGACTTTTAGATGCAAAACATCCCAGCAATATCATTATAGAATGGCTCACTAATTATGGCTTTTTCACCCGCACAAAGATCACCATATAATTTATTTAAATGAACGGCTTTTGCTTTTTCCTCATCCCCCCTCCCCCCCCCCTTTATTTTTAAGATTTGTTACTTTATTAATCTGGGTGATAAAACGACATGAGATTTAACACCATGCGCAAAGACTGTTGTTATATAAAATCAATTTTCGGACATTGGGCTTGTTTCAAAGGAACTGTTTGTGTCAGATTGGAAGCGCAGTTGGGATTGCTGGTTTGTATGAGGATCTGCGGGGGGGCTTTGAAATAAAGACCTGCCGAAGGTACTCGGTAAATCAGATGATCACCATGTGCAAATGAACACAAATAGAACGGATTCACTTTTAACCCGGTAATGATTTTACTTTGCTGAGCCCTTTCGTGTGAAAGAAAATTAGACAAATGAGGTAGCAATAACCATACAGCCATATAACAATTACAGCACGGAAACAGCCATCTCGGCCCTTCCAGTCCGTGCCGAACACTTACTCTCACCTAGTCCCATCTACCTGCACCCAGACCATAACCCTCCATTCCTTTCCCGTCCATATACCTATCCAATTTATTTTAAAATGATAAAATGGAACCTGCCTCCACCACTTCCACTGGAAGCTCATTCCACACGGCCACCACTCTCTGAGTAATGATGTTTCCCCTCATGATACCCCTAAACCTTTGTCCCCTTAACTATTTTTGGCCCAATTTTGTCCCAATAGACAATAGACAATACACTATTTTGTCCCAATAGACAATAGGTGCAGGAGTAGGCCATTCGGCCCTTCGAGGCAGCACTGCCATTCAATGCGGTCATCACCATGGCTGGTCATCACCAATCAGTACCCCGTTCCTGCCTTCTCCCCATATCCCCTGACTCTGCTATTTCTAAGAGCCCTATCTCGCTCTCTCTTGAAAGCATCCAGAGAACCTGCCTCCACTGCCCTCTGAGGCAGAGAATTCCACAGACTCACCACTCTTTGTGAGCAAAAGTGTTTCCTAGTCTCCGTTCTAAATGGCTTACCCCTTATTCTTAAACTGTGGCCCCTGGTTCTGGACTTCTGGACTCCCCCAACATCGGGAACATGTTTCCTGCCTCTAGTGTGTCCAAGCCCTTAACAATCTTATATGTTTCTTATAATAGCCTTCTTATTATAATCAATAACATCCCAGGAATTAGTTGGGTTAACATACGATGGACGTTTAACGGCACTGAGCCTGGACACGGTGGAGTTTAGAAAGGTGAGGGGGAGACCTTATTGAAACTTACCGAATGGCAAAAGGCCTGTATAGGGTGGATGTGGAGAGGATGTTTCCACCAGTGGGAGAGTCTAGGAACAGAGGCCACAGCCTCAGAATAAAAGGACGTACCATTAGGAAGGAGGAATTTCTTTAGTCAGAGGGTGGTGAATCTGTGGGATTCATCACCACAGCTGTGGAGGCCAAGTCAATGGATATTTTTAAGGTGGAGGTTGATTGGTCCTTGATTAGTTTGGGGGTAAGGGGTTATGGGGAGAAGGCAGAAGAATGGGGTTGACAGGAAAAAATAGATCAACCATGATTCAATGGCAGAATAGACTTGATGGGCCAAATGGCCTAATTCTGCTCCGAGAACCTATGAATTTATGAACATATGAACATTATGGTACATAGAACATAGCAGGATCATGGTCATAGATTCATACAGCATGGAAACCTTCATGGGTTACACCCTTCGACCCAACTTGCCCACACCAGTCAACATGTCCCATTTACACTAGTCCCACCTGCTTGCGTTTGGCACATAATCCTCTAAACCTCTCCTATCCATGTACCTGGTGTTGCGATAGTCATTGCCTCAACTACCTCCTCTGGCAGCTTGTTCCATACACCCACCACTCTATGTGTGAAAAATTACCCCTCAGGTTCCTATTACATCTTTCCCCCTTCACCTTAAGCCTATGTCTTCTAGTTCTTGAACATAGTAAAGTACGGCCATTCAGCCCACAGTGTCTGTGCTGAACAAGCTAAACGAAAATGATAGATTCATACAGGAGGAAAACAGGCCATTTGGCCCAATTTGTCCCTGCTGACCAAGAACCTGCTAGCCCCATCTGCCTGCGTTTGGCTCACATCTCTCTAAACCTTTCTTATCCATGTACCTGTCCAAATGTCTTTTGAATGCTGTTATAATACCAGCATCAACTACTGTACCTCCTCTGTCTGCTCGTTCCGTATGCCCACTGTGTGAATAACTCATCTACCTGCAAAGATCCATATCTCTGCATTCCCTACATATCCCTACCAAATTCCCCCTCCCAAAAAAAAGGCGGGGCCCTGTCCAGTCGCTGTTGTGGCAGCTCCGCAAAACCTGTGTGTGTTTTTAACTTTCGTGTTCCCTTTTAACTTATTTCTAAGTTCTAACTCCCTAGTACTAACGAAGTATGGCAGGGAAACCCTCTTAAATGTAAACTCGAGGCTCACCAGGGACTATCTTTACTGTACCACTCTACTGCTTTTCTTAAAATTGCTGTTTCCTTTTCCCTTTTTCCTTCCCCCCACAATATTTAATATGCAAAAGAATATGTGGTTCTGTTCCATTCTGTTTGTAGTTCGTTTGGTTGTTTGTTTGTTCCTTTTTTTGCTCAAAGTCCGCGAGCACTGCCACTTTTCATTTCACTGCTCGTCTCGCACGTGTATGTGACGAATAAACTTGGCTTGATATCCATGTGCCCATCTACAAGCCACTTAAAAGGCCACTATCCTATCTTCCTCCATCACCACCCCTGGCGTCCTGTTCCGGGCGCTCACCACCCTCTGCGTAGAAACACCGCCCTGCGCATTCTCTTTAAACATAAAATATTCGACCCCTGAGAGCTTTGTCAAGCTCACAATTATTTGTTGCAACTCGATATCACTTGTGCAACGCTAAATAAACCCCGACTCTAATAGTCACGGTGGCGCAGCGGTCGAGCTGCTGCCTCACAGCAAAGATGCAGCGCCGGAGACCCGGGTTCGATCCCGACTGCGGGCGCTGTCTGTGCAGAGTTTGTACGTTCTCCCCGTCACCTGCGTGGGTTTTCTCCGAGATCTTCGGGTTTCCTCCCACAATCCAAAGACCTACAGGTTTTGTAGGTTAATTGGCTTGGTGTAAATGTAAATATTGTCCAGTGTACATTGTCCAACTTCCAATAGTCCTTGGTGGCTCTTCGGAATTGATGACCGCAAGGTTCAAGGTACAAGGTATAAGGTATAAATTGATTGATTAGTGCGGGCGTCAAGGTTTATGGGGAGAAGGCAGGAGAATGGGTTTAGGAGGGAGTGATAGATCAGCCATGATTGAATGGCGGGGTAAACTTGATGGGCCGAATGGCCCAATTCTGCGCCAACCCAATGACCTTACGACCTTATTGCTATTAAAATCTAGTTATTTGTTGGATATTAGGCTTGATGTTCCTCAAATGTGTGTAGAATTCACTAGTGTCTATTGCATCCATTTTATTAGACCTTAGACTTTAGATTTTAGGGATACAAAACAGAAACATGTCATAACGTCATTCGGTCGTATATGATAGGAGCAGAATTGGGCCATTCGGCCCATCGGGTCTACTCCGCCATTCAATCGTGGCTGATTTATCTCTCCCTCCTATCCCCATTCTCCTGCCTTCTCCCCATAACCTCTGACACCCGTACTAATCAAGAATCTCTCTCTCTCTCTTCCTTAAAAATATCCACTGTCTTGGCCTCCACAGCCTTCCGTGGGAAAGAATTCCACAGATTCACCACCCCTCTGACTAAACAAATTCTTGCTCATCTCCTTTCTAAAAGAACGTCCTTTAATTCTGAGGCTGTGGCCTCTGGTCCAGGACTCCCCCTCTAGTGGAAACATCCCCTCCACATCCACTCTATCCAAGCCTTTCATTAGTTGCCACTCCGACCTTGGAAAAGATGCCATCCCAGACAGGGAGAGCAGTGAAGCAGACTTGACCAACCCGACCTCCCGGTCGCTCAGCACTTCAACTCCCCCTCCCATTCCGCATCCGACCTCTCGGTCCTGGGCCTCCTCCACGGCCAGAGTGAGCAACACCGCAAGCTGGAGGAACAGCACCTCATATTCCGCTTGGGGAGTCTGCATCCTTTGGGCTTGAACATTGAATTTTCTCAATTCTCTTAACCCTTGCTGTCTCCTCCCCTTCCCACCTCTCCCTCAGCCCTCGGGCCCTGGCATTCCCTCTATCTCTATCTCCCTCCCCCACCCCAGTCGCACCAGCTTCTCATTTTCACACCACAAACAGCTTACAATGGCTTGTTCCCTTTATCATCGATACTTTTTTGCATATCTTTCATTCATTGTTCCTTATCTCTCCACATCACCGTCTATATCTCTCGTTTCCCTGATCCCTGACCAGTCTGAAGAAGGGTCTCGACCCGAAACGTCGCCTATCTCCTTCGCTCCTTAGATACTGCTGCACCCGCTGAGTTTCTCCAGCTTTTTGTGTACCCTCGATTCTCCAGCATCTGCAGTTCCTTCTTTAACACGAAGAGCAATGGAAATTGGGCAGGACGAGAAACAGCCTTCAGCAACCAGAACACAAAGCGCTGGGGCACTCAACGGCGCAGGCAGCATCGGTGGAGGGCAGTGGACCGGCGAGGTTTCGGGTCGGGAACTGTCACCACACTGGTCCTCAGCCTTCGATGCTGAACAGCGCATTCCTGATGCATGGGCGAGAAACCAGCAGTCGTTAGCACCATCTGGTGGAGTATTCGTACAGACTCTGCCAGGGTTACTATTCAAAAGCCTCTTAAAAATAAGTTCAGAAGTTCAGGAGCAGACTTAAGCCCATTCGGCCCATCAAGTCTACTCAGCCATTCAATCATTTATGGCTGATCGATCTCTCCCTCTTAACCCCATTCTCCTGTCTTCTCCTCCGTATTACAGTGCTGAAGTTGCTGCCTTATAGAGCCAGCGACCCGGGTTCAATCCTGACTACGGGCACTGTCTGTACGGAGTTTGTACGTTCTCCCCGTGACCTGCGTGGGTTTTATGACAATAGACAACAGACAATAGGTGCAGGAGTAGGCCATTTGGCCCTTCGAGCCAGCACCGCCATTCAATGTGATCACGGCTGATCATCCCCAATCAGTACCCCGTTCCTGCCTTCTCCCCATATCCCCTGACTCCGCTATGTTTAAGAGCCCTATCTAGCTCTCTCTTGAAAGCATCCAGAGAACCTGCCTCCACCGCCCTCTGAGGCAGAGAATTCCACCGACTCGCCACTCACTGTGAGAAAAAGTGTTTCCTCGTCTCCGTTCTAAATGGCTTACCCCTTATTCCTCCTTATTTTCTCCGGGTGCTCCGGTTTCCTCCCACACACCAAAGGCACAAAGGCTTATAGGTTTATAGGTTAATCGGCCTGGGTAAAATGGTAAACTGTCCTCAGTGTGTGTAGGATAGTGTTAGTGTGTAGGCAGATGTACAGTTTAACTTAGCATCATGCTCGACACAAGCGTCATGGGCTGAAGAGCCTTTTCTCGTGCTGCACTCTATCCATTTTTTAGTTTACTCTCATTTCTACTTTAGTTGTATCCTGCACACTCGGGCCAACTCACAGAAGCCAATTAGCCTCATTGGGATGTGGGAGAGACCGGAGCACCCCAGAGGAAACCCACGTGGTCACAGGGGAGAACGTGCAGACTCCACGCAGGCAGCACCCAAGGTCAGGATGGATGGAGCTCCACTACTGCGCCACCCATTCCACGTTCCACATTCCATGTTCTCCCCACTCGTGAATTTGGCTACGCATGTATCTGCCTGAAACTAATTAGGCTCTCAGGAGCCACTGACACCCTTACTAATACCATTGACTTGGTTCAAAGGAACTGGTTTACATAACTGAACTTGTATCCATGTATGAAAATGAGTTCATTGTTGTGCTGGCTGCAACTGATAATGCTGGGTTGTTCACAATTTCCACGTTAGAGAGGATTTGAATGTTTTTGTAAATGCTTGGACATTTGACATTCTCAGCGTGCCAGGTGCTATGTTGTTGACTGACCTCACTTACCCTCACTGGCCGCACTGTTAAAGTTTAGTTTAGTTTAGAGGTACAGCGCGGGAACAGGCCCGTTGGTCCACCGGGTCCGCTCCATTTTCCCCGCACTGGTCCTACACACATTAGGGACAATTTGCATTTATACCCAGCCAAACAGCCTCCAAAACTGGATTCTTTCTGGAGTGTGGGAGGAAACCGTAGCACCCGGGGATAACCCCACGCAGCTTTCAAGAGAGAGCCAGATAGCGCTCTTAAAAATAGAGGAGTCAGGGGATATGGGGAGAAGGCAGGAACGGGGTACTGATTGGGGATGATCAGCCATGATCACATTGAATGGCGGTGCTGGCTCGAAGGGCCAAATGGCCTACTCCTGCACCTATTGTCTATTGTCTATTGTCTATTGTCACGGGGAGAACATACAAACTCCGTACAGACGGCACCCGTAGTCAGGATTGAACCCGGGTCTCTGCCGCTGTAAGGAGGTAAATCGACTGCTGCGCCACCGTGCTAACCACGAAACTAAAGAGCTCTGATAAAGGGCCTGTCCCGCTTTCACGAGTTATTCACAAATTCTTCCGAGTTTTCCCCTTGATTCAAACTCGCAGAATGTTCGCCACGAGTCCGTAGGAGTCCGTAGATATATCGTAGCGGCTCGTTATGCCAGCTGTAGGTACTCGTGGGATCAGGTAAGTCGGGACGCTTTTTTCCGGCTCGATAAAAAATATCCACGAGTAAAAAATGGTCGGGATGAAAGAAATTGCAACTTTTTACTCGCAAGGAGGGCATCGAAACATGGGAATTCGTAGACATACTCGTAGGAGTTCGTAGGAGTTGGTGAACATGGTCGTGGAAGGTCGTAGGAGTTCGTAGATTACCACGATCTTGATTTTATTTCTAGGTCCTTTAACCTCGGCAGAGGTTTTGAATTAAGTCGTGAAAGTGGGACAGGCCCTTAAAGAAGGCATATAAATTGAGTATAGAACTTGGGAGGCCATGTTTCAGTTGCATAAGATGTTTGCAAGGATACATTAGAGTAATGTGTTCAGTTCTGGTCACCATGTTGCAGGAAAGATGTTGCCAAGCTTGGGTTCCCAGAAGGTTTACCAGGATGTGGAAAGGACTCGAGGGCCTGAGCCGTAGACACAAAGTGCTGGAGTAACTCAGCGGGTCAGGGGGCATTCCTGGAGAACATGGATAGGTGACATTTCAGGTTGAGAACCTTTTGCAGGCTGAAGTCTTATAAGGTCACCAGGAGCAGAATTCGGCCATCAAGCCCACCCTACAATTCGATCATGGCTGATCTATCTGTCCGTCTCAACCCCATTCTCCTGCCTTCTCCCCATAACCCCTTGAGAGCCATACTAATCTGTGGCAAAGAATTCCACAGATTCACCACTGTTGCCATTTAATCCTTGTCCTCACCATTGTCTTCCTCCTCCTCCTCTTCATCATCATCTTATTTTTAGTTTAGTTTAGTTTAGAGATACAGCGGGGAAACAGGCCCTTCAGCCCACTGGGTCCGCTTGCCGACCAGCGTTCCCTGCACATTAACAATATCCTACGCACACTAGGGACAATTTTCACATTTATACCCAACCAATTAACCTACAAACCTGCACGTCTTTGGAGTGTGGGAGGAAACCGAAGATCTCGGAGAAAACCCACGTAGGTCACGGGGAGAACGTACAAACTCCGTACAGACAGCCACAGTGGTCGGGATCGAACCTGCAAGCGCTGTAAGGCAACAACTCTACTGATGTTCCACAGTGCCACCCATCAACCAAACGTGAACACAAAGGATGTGCCGGCCCTGGAGTGCGCCCAGAGGAGGTGTACAAGAATGATCCCAGATATGAGTTGGGTTAACATATAATGAGCGTTTGACGGCACTGGGCCTGCACTCGCTGGAGTTTGGAAGGATGAGGTGGGACCACGTTGAAACTTACCGAATAGTGAAAGGCTTGGATAGGTTGGATGTGGAGAGGACGTTTCCACTAGTGGAACTCTCGGACTAAAGGTCGTAGCCTCGGAATTAAAGGATGTTCCCTTTGGGAAGGAGGAGGAATTTCTTTACTCAGAGGGTGGTGAATCAGTGGGGTGGGAGATTGCAACCTTCACGTGGTCCGCCCTGTTTCGACGAATGCAATCAACCCGGCGTGCACAATGAAATAAGATCAAATAGAACAAGTTGTCCGACAGCTTTAGGCTGTGCACGCCATACGCAAGAAGAACAAGAAGTGAATCTGTGGAATTCTTTGCCTCAAAAGGCTGTGGAGGCCAAGTCAATGGATATACAGTATTTAAGGCAGAGGTGGATAGATATTTGATTAGTGCGGGTGTCAGGGGTTACGGGGAGAAGGCAGGAGAATGGGTTAGGAGGGAGAGATAGATCAGCCATGATTGAATTGCGGAGTAGACTAGATGGGCCAAATGGCCTAATTCTGCTCCTATCCCTCATGAACACTGCCCTAACACTGCCCTGGCACGTAATAAAATCTGCGTAAGTTCAAAAACAGCCATAAAGAAGTCACAGCGATTCGAAGCAGATTAAAGTGTGTGCGGGGAAAGTGACCTTAGTAAATGACAGGATGAATATGTACCATCATTATACAGCACACACAGCTCTCGGTCAAGGGCAACAGTGCAGCCAGTGGGGCTCCGCTGCCGCGTGGGTGGGTTAATTCTCTCGTCTTCTCCGTCAAGAGCCTTGCTTCAACAATAACCGCTCTGTCCCGACGAACATTCCACCACAAGCACAAGCTTTGTCCCCCAACGCAAGAGGCGGTGCACTGGCACGCACACGGGACCTTTCCTCTTTGTTCCTGGGATAAGAGACTTCAACAAAACTTGCCTTTTCATAGCGGGGTCTGACTCATCGTCCATCCAACCCTCCGTGACGGCTCCATTCTGCGGGACACCTGGCGCAGGAATGCTTCAGCAGCTCCCCATTGCACAATTTTGTAGTGCAGTTGGCAACAAGTCTTCCGTCTTTACCTCTTTTACCCCTCTATCCCCCCACTTCTCTCTCCCCCCCCCCCCCCCACGTCTCTCTCTGTCCTTCCCTTTTCGTGCTCAAGCCAATAATTACTGCACGGTTACAGCTATTGTGCTCTAGAAAAGTCCTAAACACTGCCCAGTCCATCATCGGCCCTGACCTCCCCACCATCGAGGGGATCTATCGCAGTCGCTGCCTCAAAAAGGCTGGCAGCATCATCAAGGACCCACACCATCCTGGCCACACACTCATCTCCCCGCTGCCTTCAGGTAGAAGGTACAGGAGCCTGAAATCTGCAACATCCAGGTTCAGGAATAGCTACTTCCCCACAGCCATCAGGCTATTAAACACAATTTCAAACAAAAACCTGAACTTGAATAGCCTATTGCACTTTTATATGCTTATTTATGTGTGTATATATATATATATATATATATATATATATATATATATATATATTCAATGGTATATGGACACACTGATCTATTAGACAATAGGCAATAGACAATAGACAATAGACAACAGGTCCAGGAGTAGGCCATTTGGCCCTTCGAGCCAGCACCGCCATTCAATGTGATCATGGCTGATCATCCCCAATCAGTACCCCATTCCTGCCTTCTCCCCATATCCCCTGCCTCCGCTATTTTTAAGAGCCCTATCTAGCTCTCTCTTGAAAGCATCCAGAGAACCTGCCTCCACCGCCCTCTGAGGCAGAGAATTCCACTGTTCTGTATTTATTTATGCCTGCAATATTCTGTTGTGCTGAAGCAAAGCAAGAATCTCATTGTCCTATCTGGGACACACGACAATAAACTCTCTTGTATCTTGAATCTTGAATAGAGTCTTACAGCGTGGAAACAGGCCCTTTGGCACAGCTCATCCATGCACACCAAGGTACCCCATATAGAGTCGTACAGCATAGAGTACGACTCTATCGTCTTCAGCCCAACTTGCCACGCCGACCAACATGTCCCATCCATATCCCTCGAAACCTATCCTATCCATATCAACGACCCATAGAGTCATAGAGTCACACGGCCTTGAAACAGGCCCTTCTGTAACTTGCCAAATACTGGTCCCACCTGCCCGCGATCATTTAATATGAAGCTGAGAGGCCACCATCTATTCACTCAGAAGGTGGTGGGTGTATGGAACGAGCTGCCAGAGGAGATAGTCGAGACAGATACTATAACGGCATTTAAAAGGCACGTTGAGAGGTACATGGATAGGACAGGTTTTCAGGGATGTGGGCCAAACATGGACAGGTAGGTTGATGGGAATGTTGGTCGGTGTGGGCAGGTTGGGCTGAAGAGCCTGTTTCCACGCTGTATGACTTTAAATGGTGGTTAGATGGGCCATCTTGGTCGACTTGGATGAGTTGCGCCAGGTGGACTTGCTTCCATGCTGCCTGACTCTATGAATCAAGAGAATCATAGTTGTAATCACTCCACCATTCCATCATGGCTGATCTATCTTTCCCACTCAACCCCATTCTCCTGCCTTCTCCCCATAACCCCTGACACCCGTACTAATCAAGAATCTGTCGATTTCCGCTCCAAATAAATTCCCAATGACTTGACCTCCACAGCTGTCTGTGGCAATGAATTCCACAGATTCACTACCTTCTGACTAGAGAAATCCATCCTCATCTCCTTTCTAATGGAACATCCTTTTATGCTGAGGCAGTGGCCTCTGGATCCTAGACTCTCCCACTAGTGGAAGCATCCTCTCCACATCCACTCTATCCAGGACTTTCACTATTCGGTACGTTTCAATGAGGTCCCCCCTTCATCCTTCTGAACTCCAGCGAGTACAGGCCCAGTGCCGTCAAGCGCTCATCACATGTTAACTCAATCATCCCCGGGATCATTCTCGTACACCTCCTCTGGACCCTCCCCTATGCCAGCACATCCTCCCTCAGATATGGGGCTCAGAACTGCTCACAATACTCCAAATGCAGTCTGACCAGCTCCTTATAATAGCCTCAGCACTACACATGGAGTATTGCACATAATACCCCACATGTAGCCGAACCAATGTTTTATAGAAGATAGACACAAAAAGTTGGAGTAACTCAGCGGGACAGGCAGCATCTCTGGAGAGACGGAATGGGTGACGTTTCGGGTCGAGACCCTTCTTGAGTTTTATAGAGCTGCATCCAGACTTCCTGTCTCTTGTATTCAATGTCCCCACCAATGTGAGCAAGCATGCCATAACACCTTCACTACCACCCTGTCCACTTGCCAATTTTGGGGAGCTACGCGTTGGGTAAGGATAGATTATGATAAGAAGAGGGGATAGTACTGGGTGAAAATAAATGGGCTGTAAAACAATAAATGTCCCGTCTAGAGGTGGTGTAAATGGGGGAAGTGAATGCTGAAATCACTAATGATTATAGTTATGGTCAGAGAGCTGTACAGCATAGAAACAACCATGCATCCCACCTTGACCATGCCAAACACGGGTTGGCATATTGATCGCATTTGACCTACAGCCGTCTCAACCTTTCCTATCTATATAGTTTACCAAATGTCTTTTGGAAATCAGAATTGTATCTGCTTTTCGTTGGGTGATAAGATGTTATTCTGGCCCTTAACACCATTGATGTGCAGGGAGGTCTTGGAGACCAAGTTCATAGCTCACCGAAGGTGGCAGCTCAAGTAGATAGGTGGTGACAAAGACATATGGTATGCTTGCCTTCTTTGTAGGAGCATTGGAGGGTCAAAAGGCCACGCTGCAGCTCTATAGGGCTGGTTAGGCCGCATTTGGAGTATATTGCGCGCAGTTCTGGTTGCCCCATTGCAGGAAGGGCGTGGGGGCTTTGGAGAGGGTGAAGAGCAGGTTTACCACAGTGCTGCCTGGATTAGAAGGTTTTAGTTACAGGAGTATGTGAATATGTGAATATCTCTGGAACATCAGAGGTTGCAGGCAAACTTGATAGAAGTATATAAAAGTATGAGAGGCATAGATAGGGTGAACAGTCAGAACCTTTTTCACAGGGTAGAAATGTCCAATACTAAATGTTATAAGGTCATGTGATAGGGGAAGAATTAGGCCATTTGGCCCATCAGGACTACTCTGCCATTCAATTATGGCTGATCCATCTCTCCCTCCTAACCCCATTCTCCTACCTTCTCCCCATAACCTCTGACACCCGTACTAATCAAGAATCTATCGATCACTGCCTCAACGATATCCACTGGCGGTCTCCACAGCCCTCTGTGGCAAAGAATTCCACAGATTCACCACCCTCTGACTAAATAAATGTCCCCTCCTCTCCTTCCTAAAAGAACGTCCTTTAATTCTGAGGCTGTGGCCTCTAGTCCTAGACTCTCCCACTAGTGGGAACATCCTCTCCACATCCACTCTATCCAAGCATTTCACCATTCTGTAAAGGGAATAGGTGAGAGGGGGAAAGTTTGATGGAGATGTGTGGGGCGAGTTTTTACACAGAGGGTGGTGGGCGCATGGAGCGCATTGCCTGGGGTGGAGGTGGAGACAGATACAATAGCGGCATTTAAGAGGCTTTTGGATAGACACATGGAAATAGACAATAGACAATAGACAATAGACAATAGACAATAGGTGCAGGAGTAGGCCATTTGGCCCTTCGAGCCAGCACCGCCATTCAATGTGATCATGGCTGATCATCCCCAATCAGTACCCCGTTCCTGCCTTCTCCCCATGTCCCCTGACTATTTTTAAGAGCCCTATCTAGCTCTCTCCTGAAAGCATCCAGAGAACCTGCCTCCACCGCCCTCTGAGGCAGAGAATTCCACAGACCCACCACTCTCTGTGAGAAAAAGTGTTTCCTCGTCTCCGTTCTAAAAGGCTTACTCCGTATTCTTAAACTGTGGCCCCTGGTTCTGGACTCCCCCAACATCGGGAACATGTTTCCTGCCTCTAGCGTGTCCAAGCCCTTAACAATCTTATATGTTTCAATGAGATCCCCTCTCATCCCCTCTCATCCTTCTAAACTCCAGAGTGTACAAGCCCAGCTGCTCCATTCTCTCAGCATATGACAGTCCCGCCATCCCGGGAATTAACCTTGTAAACCTACGCTGCACTCCCTCAATAGCAAGAATGTCCTTCCTCAAATTAGGGGACCAAAACTGCACACAATACACCAGGTGTGGTCTCACTAGGGCTCTGTACAACTGCAGAAGGACCTCTTTGCTCCTGTATTCGATTCCTCTTGTTATAAAGGCCAACATGCCATTCGCTTTCTTCACTGCCTGCTGTACCTGCATGCTTACTTTCATAGACTGATGTACAAGGACTCCCAGATCCCGTTGTACTTCCCCTTTTCCCAACCTGACACCATTTAGATAGTAATCTGCCTTCCTGCTTTTGCTACCAAAGTGGATAACCTCACATTTATCCGCATTAAACTTCATCTGCCATGCATCTGCCCACTCCCCCAACCTGTCCAAGTCACCCTGCATTCTCATAGCATCCTCCTCACAGTTCACACTGCCACCCAGCTTTGTGTCATCTGCAAATTTGCTAACGTTACTTTGAATATGCGGGGAATAGAGGGATACAGATCACGTACAGGCCGATGAGATCAGTTTAACTTGGCATTATGTTCAGCACAGTGGGCTGAAGGGCCTGTTCCTGCACTGTACTATGTTCTATGCTCTATATGTTCTATGGAGAACATTACATGGAAGATGATATTGGTGTTTAAGCCCAGTGTGTGGACTCTTGCTGGTCTTTCTCCGATAGCTTGTGGGTGGCACAAGGACCTGGTGGGTCAGAGATTCTGCTGTTGCTGGGAAAAAGTGCTGGTGCCAGCAAGTCTGACGCCTGTCTGATAAATGCCTGTTCTCACCCTCGCAGGCAAGAACAAGGATCCATCAGCTTAAGTGCCTCCCTGTCTCACCAGCACAAAGAGAGAGTGATTCATTTCTGTGCCCTTAAAGGGTGCCAGAGGATTCCTCTCGTGTAGCTCCTCTCGCTTAATTGCGTTGCTTGTCGATACGTTTCCATGGCCGAGGCTCCAGCAAAGATCTTGAATCTTTCTCAGAGGATCCAAAAGAAAAAAAAACCTCGGCTTGTTCTTTAGGCAGCTGTGCTTTTGTGATGACATTGGAAGTTTTAAACAAAAGAAATCGCAGTACCCAAAACTTTAGTTTAGTTTAGTTTAGAGATACAGCGCGGAAACAGGCCCTTCGGCCCACCGAGACCGCACCGAACAACGATCCCCGCTCATTAACACTATCCTACACACACTAGGGGCATTTTGTTCCATTAATACCAAGCCAATTAACCTCCAAATGAAATTGGTAAATATAGTGTATTTAGATTTCTTAAAGGCATTTGACAAGGTGCCAGATAGAAGCTGGTGCCCCTCGAGCCTGCACCGCCATTCAATATGATCATGGCTGATCATCCAACTCAGTATCCCGTACCTGCCTTCTCTCCATACCCCCTGATCCACAAGGGCCACATCTAACTCCCTCTTAAATATGGCCAATGAACTGGCCTCAACTACCTTCTGTGGCAGAGAATTCCAGAGACTCACCCACTCTCTGTATGAAAAATGTTTTTCTCATCTCGGTCCTAAAAGACTTCCCCCTTATCCTTAAAGTCACACGTACAGTGGAAACCTTTCGTTGCGTGCTGACCAGTCAGCTGAAAGACTACACATGATTGGGTTTCGCAGTCTGAAGAAGGATCCCGACCTGAAACGTCACCCATTCCTTCTCCCCAGAGATGCTGCCTGTCCCGCTGAGTTACTCCAGCATTTTGTGTCTATCATGACATCACAAGTGATAGGAGCAGAATTAGGCCATTCAGCCCATCAAGTCTACCCCGCCATTCAATCATGGTGAATCTGTCCCTCCCTCCTAACCCCATTCTCCTGCCTTCTCCCCATAACCCCTGACACCTGCACTTATCAAGAATCTATCCTTCTCCGCCTTAAAAATATCCACTGACCTGGCCTCCACAGCCTTCTGTGGCAATTAATTCCACAGATTCACCACCCTCCGACTAAAGAAATTCCTCCTCCTCTCCATCCTAAAAGAACATCCTTTTTTTCTGAGGCTGTGACCTCTAGTCCTAGATTCTTCCACTAGTGGAAACATCTTCTCCACATCCTCTCCATGTCTATCTTCGGCTATACCTGATCACCGGGCCTACCGGGCGGGTCCTACTGGGAGGTGGGTCCACAGCGGGGGAGGCGGGCCTACTTGCGGGATTGTCCCGGCCCAGCTGCTATCGATAACAACTGTCTTAGATAATAGTAGACTTTACCGAGACAGTACACAAATAGTCGTCACGTTTCTGGAGCCAACAAAAGTCTCAATGTTCTTAAGAATGCAGTCTTACTTTGGCCTTAAAGGCCCGTTGTCATGGCGGAACCAATCATCAAGATGGTGCAGCGGTAGAGTTGCTGCCTTACAGCGCTTGCAGCGCCGGAGACCCGGGTTCGATCCTGAATGCGGGCGCTGTCTGTACGGAGTTTGTACGTTCTCCCCCTGACCTGCGTGGGTTTTCTACGAGATCTTCGGTTTCCTCCCACGCTCGAAAAACGTACAGGTTTGTAGGTTAATTGACTAGGTGTAGATGTAAATTGTCCCTTGTGTGTGTGTAGGATAGTATTTATGTGCGGGGACTCGGTGGGCCGAAGGGCGTGTTTCTGCACTGTATCTCTAAACTGTCAAGTCAAGTCAAGTCAAGAGAGTTTATTGTCGTGTGTCCCAGATAGGACAATGACATTCTTGCTTGCTGCAGCACAACAGAGTATTGTAAAGAAAAATACAGAACAGTTCAGTTCAATATACACATGAATAAGCAGATAAAGTGCAATAGGCTGTTACAGTTCAGAGTCTGTTTGTTGGCGAGTTTAATAGCCTGATGGCTGTGGGGAAGCAGCTGTTCCTGAACCTGGATGTTGCAGATTTCAGGCTCCTGTACCTTCTGCCCGATGGCAGCGGAGAGATGAGTGTGTGGCCAGGGTGGTGTGGGTCCTTGATGATGCTGCCAGCCTTTTTGAGGCAGCGACAGCGATAGATCCCTTCGATGGTGGGGAGGTCAGAGCCGATGATGGACTGGGCAGTGGTCACAACTTTCTGCATTCTTTTCCGCTCCTGGGCGCTCAAGTTGCTGAACCAAGCCACGATGCAACCGGTCAGCAAGCTCTCTACAGTGCACCTGTAGAAGTTCGAGAGAGTCTTCCTTGACAGACCGACTCTCCGTAATCTTCTCAGGAAGTAGAGGCGCTGATGTGCTTTCTTTATGATTGCATCAGTGTGCTGGGACCAGAAGAGATCTTCGGAAATATGCATGCCCAGGAATTTGAAGCTCTTGACCCTTTCCACCAATATAAACGGGATTGTGGGTCCCTATCCTACCCCTTCCAAAGTCCTCATTGGTGAACCTCGGACTATCTTTGATCGGACTTTGCTGGCTTTACCCTGCACTAAACATTCTTCCCTTATCATGTATCTATACACTGTGAATGGCTCGACTGTAATCATGTATTGTCTTTCTGCTGACAGGTTAGCGCGCAACAAAAGCTTTTCACTGTCAAGTGACAATAAATTAAACTGAAGCTGAAACTGAAACAATCCTAGTGTGTGTAGGATTATGCGGGGATCAATGGTTGACGAGGACTCGGTGGGCCAAAGGGTATGGTTCCCGCGCTGTGTCTCGAAAGTGAACGGAGCTAAACCCGTGCACGGTGTGGAGACTGGGAGCGGGATGTTGGCAGAGTAATGGGTTGCCACACACAGGTGCCCCCGTGGGATTATGTGACTCCCTCCTCCACTCTTCACCCCCCCTGCAGTTGGCACTGCGCCAGGCTCTCCCACAGGATACTGCTAATGCCTTGCAGCTGTGCCAGTCTTTAGGTGGCAATGCCATCATTACAACTGCCGGGCAGTGGAGAATGGGGCCGCACGGTGGCGCCCGGGTAGAGTAGACAACAGACAATAGGCAATAGGTGCAGGAGTAGGCCATTCGGCCCGTCGAGCCAGCACCGCCATTCAATGTGACCATGGCTGATCATCCCCAATCAGTACCCCGTTCCTGCCTTCTCCCCATATCCCCGGACTCCGCTATTTTTAAGAGCCCTATCTAGCTCTCTCTTGAAAGCGTCCAGAGAACCTACCTCCACCGCCCTCTGAGGCAGAGAATTCCACAGACTGCTGCCTTACAGCGCCGGAGACTAGGTACGTTACCAAAACTTACCTTTAGCGGCGCTGCAGTTCTGCCGCTGGCCGTGTGCGCGACTTTGGCGCCTTTAAGGGGGGGAGGGCGGGGTTAAAATGCGGTTTCCCCTTGCCGTCCGGAATAATATTTTGTCGGAGTGCCGGTAAGTTAATTTTTTTTTTTTTAATCGCCCGACTATTTCAGCGCTGCAGTAAAATAAAAATTAGCTCTTAACGCTGTGAACGCCGACAACGGGGGCGGATTTTACGTAGGGGACAGGTAAATGAAAGTTGTTTATTTTTTCATATAAACTTGTTTGTTTAGATGACCTTAATCAACATTTCGTGTTGCAAAACGGAGATTTAGGCCCCATACGAACCGGCAGTATTTTTCCTGCCGATATGCGGTTTAAATTCACCGCAACCGCAATGTTCCAATCCATCGCGTTCCAGAAAATCCCACTCGCAAGCTGATTAAAATGCCCATTAATCTACGGGCATTAAACACAAAATTCCTTCAATTTGGCCTATAAATTAATGACAATTAGATTTAAAAATCATGTTATATTGTGAATTCTTGTGTGAATGTTATTTTTATTGGGTCATCCTTTGCTTTTAAGTTAAGTCAATATGCTTTTCCGAGTATGAAAATGGCCATAACGTTTTTAATACTGAAGATATGAAAGTGAATCAGGTGTCAAATTAAACTTCTTTGTATGCTTTATCTAAATAAATTGCAGACTTGATTTTTAAAATCTTCAAAATTTTGTAGCATTGCTACAGAGACCCGGGTTCAATCCTGACGACGGACATGTGGCTGGGACATTGTTGGCCGGTGTGGGCAAGTTGGGCCGAAGGGCCTGTTTCCACACTGTATCACTCTATGACTGTGACTCTGTGACTGAGAACGGGCATGTCTCTTCATGTACCACAGAAGTGCCCTTGTTAACCTTCTTGTCATTTCCATTCAAACAGGCAAGAACGGAGTGACGGACTGCAGTTCACAAGCTTCTCCGAGCTCTTTGTGCCCCGTTTAAAGTCCTTTCATTGCAACACACGGTGGCCGGCAGGGTCCGTTTGAATCCCTTTCATTCTCCTCTCCTCGCGATGTCACTTTCCCTCCCCGTCCATTCAGTCCCATCTTTGACTGAAATCGCCTCCTTCATCAGGGGGGTGAAGGTTGGGGACCTGACAGGCTGAAGGACGCTCGTTAATGAGCACTTGCCCGCCCGAGAGTCACCCAACTCACTCTCCAACTAACGTGTCGACAGCCCCAGGCAAATGATATCATTCCGAGCTGTAACTGTGAGAAATAACTAACGGCAGAAAGGTTTATTTGTCGACTATCGGCTTGAAACCAAGTTTAGGAAAATGGACTAAATTCTAAGGGCGGTATGGTGGTGCAGCGGTAGAGTTGCTGCCTTACAGCGCTAGTGACCCTGGTTCGATCCTGACTACGGGTGTTGTCTGTAAGGGGTTTGTACGTTCTCCCCATGACCGCGTGGGTTTTCTCCGGGTGCTCCGGTTTCCTCCCACACTCCAAAGTCGAGCAGGTTTGTAGGTGAATCGACTTTGCTAAAAATTGTAAATTGTCCCTATCGTGTAGGATAGTGTTGGTGTACAGGGGTCGCTGGTTGGCACGGGCACGGTGGGCCGAAGGGCCTGTTACTGCGCTGTATCTCGAAAGTCTAATCTCTGACCTTTGCACTCTCAGGCCTGGATTTAACTCCCATCACAGACATGTCATCTTGAACATGAACATGTCATCTTGTTGACCATTTTCTAACTTATTTTTTTTTAGTTTAGTTTAAAGATATAGTGGGGACTAAGAAGGTGCCGACAAGCGATCCTCGGACACTAACGCTATCCTACCATTCGGGACAATTTGCAATTTTACTGAAGCCAATTAACCTACAGAGCTGTACCACTTAAGGGCCTGTCCCACTTAGACGACCTAATCCACGAGTTTAGAAGACCCTAAACGAGTTGAAAAAAATGACTCGCCAAAGTAAAAGACCTCCCACGACTATGTCTATGACCTCCTACGACCCCCCTCGACCTCGGTCTTCCACACCTAAGACCAACTACGACTAGCTACGAGTGGAAATGATCACATGATAAAATGATGTCATGTTTGCATTTTTTTTCTCGAGCCAGTTACTGACCTATGACTATCTACGACTATCATCACGACCTGCCTACGACCTACCTACGACCTACCTACGAGTAAAAAGTATCCATTTTTCCCATGCCGACCTTTTTTTTACACGTGGACATTTTTTGTCAGGCTGGGAAAAACGCAGCGACCTACTTGAGGCCACGAGTACGCGGAGACCACTCACGAGTGTGAGGAAGAGTTACAAAGACCTCCTACGACCTCCCACGACCTCGTGGCGACCAGGCTACGAGTATGAGTCAAGGGCAAACTCGGCAGAGGTCGCCAATTAGGTCGTGAAAATGGTACAGGGGCTTTAGGAAGTATGGGAGGAAACCGGAGCTCCCGGAGAAAACACGCGGGGAGAATGTACAAACTCCTAACAGACAGCACCCGTAGACGGGACCGAAACCGGATCTCTGGCGGTGCAAGGCAGCAACTCTACTGACCGTGCTACCTAAGAGCATCAGGTGACGTGATCGGCATTCTGTTCGGCAGTCCACGTATGGCATTTGGATGGTCTCAGACATGGAGTCAGACAGTGATACAGTGTGGAAACAAGACCTTTGGCCCAACTTGCCCACACCGGCCAATATGTCCCAGCTACACTAGTCCCACCTGCCTGCACATGGTTCATATCCCTGCACACCTGTCCTATCCATGTACCTGTCTAGCTGTTTCTTAAACGTTGGGATAGTCCCAGCCTCAACTACCTCCTCTGGCAGCTCGTTCCATACACCCACCAACCGTTGTGTGAAAAAGTTACCCCTCAAATTCCTATCACCTTCACCTTGAACTTACGTCCTCTGGTCCTCGATTCCCCTACCCTCACGCAAGAGACTCTGTGCATCTACCCGATCTATTCTTCTCATAAGTCATTAGAATTCAGCACAAATGTTCGGTGATGACCTTATGAAGTGATAGGAGCAGAATTAGGCCATTCGGCCCATCAAGTCTACTCCGTCTTTCAATCGTGACTGATCTATCTCTACCTCCTAACCCCATTCTCCCGCCTTCAGCCCATAACACCTGACTCCCACACTAATCAAGAATCTATCTATCTCTGCCTTAAAAATATCCATTGACTTGATCTCCTCAATCGTATGTTGCAACGCATCCCACAGATTGACTAAAGAAATTCCACCTCTGACTAAAGAAATTCCTCTTTCTTCCTTTTATTCTGAGGATGACCCCTGGTCCTAGACTCTCCCCCACTGGTGGAAACTTCCTCTCCACATCCACTCTATCCAGGCCTTTCACTATTTGGTAAGTTTCAAAGAGGTCCCTCCCGCCCTCATCCTTCTAAACTCCAACGAGTACAGGCCAGTGCCGACAAACGCTCAACATATGATAACCTAATCATCCCTGGCATCGTTCTGGTAAACCTCCTCTGGACCCTCTCCAGCCAGATATGGGGCTTCCTCAGATATGGGGCTCACTACTGCTCACAATATTCCAAAGGCAGTCTGACAAGTGCCTCATAAAACCTCAGCATTACATCCCTCAGGTGCTGTCTGTGTGGAGTATGCATGTTCTCCCTGTGACCCGTGACGTTTTGGGTTCGTCCCGCACGGTCACAGGGAGAACGTACAAATTCTGCTCAGACAGCACCCGTAGCCAGCACCTGTTTAGTATAGTTTAGTTTATTGTCACGTGTGCTGAGGGACAGTGTAAAGCCTTTGTTGCGCACTAACCAGGCATTGGAAAAATAAGACATGATTGCAATCGAACCATTCACAGTATATAAATACATAGAAACATGGAAACATAGAAAATAGGTTCAGGAGGTGGCCATTCGGCCCCTCGAACCAGCACTGCCACTCAATATGATTATAGCTGATCATCAGATTGATCCCTGGGAGAGCGGGACTGTCATATGAGGAAAGATTGAAAAGACTAAGCTTGTATTCACTGGAGTTTAGAAGGATGAGGGGGATCTTTGGGGTGGAAGATTGCAACCTTCATGGGGTCCGCCCTGTTTCGACTAATGCAATCAACTCGACGTGCACAAACGGAAGATCAAATAGAACAAGTTGTCCAACAACTTTAGGCTGCGCATGCCACACGAAAGTAGAAGAAGGGGGGATCTTTTAGAAACATATAAAATTATAAAAGGACTGCACAAGCTAGATGCAGGAAAAATGTTCCCAATGTTGGGCGAGTCCAGAACCAGGGGCCACAGTCTTAGAATAAAGGGGAGGTCATTTAAGACTGAGGTGAGAAAAACCTTTTTCACCCAGAGAGTTGTGAATTTGTGGAATTCCCTGCCACAGAGGGCAGTGGGGGCCAAATCACTGGATGGATTTAAGAGAGAGTTAGATGGAGCTCTAGGGGCTGGTGGAATCAAGGGATATGGGGAGAAGTCAGGCACGGGTTATTGATTGGGGACGATCAGCCATGATCACAATGAATGGCGATGCTGGCTCGAAGGGCCGAATGGCCTCCTCCTGCACCTATTTTCTTTGTTTCTATGTTTCTACTCAGTTCCTTTCTCCCCATATCCCCTGATTCCATTAGCCCTAAGAGCTATATCTAACTCTCTCGTGAAAACATCCAGTGAATTGGCTTCCACTGCCCTCTGTGGCAGAGAGTTCACAACTCTCTGGGAGGAAATGAATTTTTCTCACATCAGTTCTAAATGGCCTAACCCTTCATTCTTAAACTGTGACCCCCTGGTTCTGGACTCCGCGAAAATCGGGAAAATTTTTCCTGCATCTAGCCTGTCCAATCCCTTAAGACTTTTACGTTTATATAAAACTCCCTCTCAACCTTCTAAATTCCAGTGGAAATAGTCAGCAGAAAGAGTATTCATGATTGTATTCAAACTGTCCACAGTATGCAGATACATGACAAAGGGAATGACGTTTAGTACACTATAAAGTCCTGTAAAGCCCGATTAATGATAGTCTGAGGGTCTCCAATGAGGTAGATAGTAGCACTCTTTAGTTGTTGGTAGGATGGTCTGATAACAGCTGGGAAGGCACCGTCTGTGAATCTGGAGGTGTGCGTTTTCACTTTTCTATACATTTTGCCCGATGGGAGAGGGAGAGAAGAGAGAATGGCCTGGGTGTGACGCATCCTTGATTGTGCTGCTGGCCTTGCCGAGGCAGCGTGAGGTGTAAATGGAGTCAATAGAAGGGAGGTTGGTTTGCGTGATGGTCCAGGCTGCAACCACAATATTCTGCAACTTCTTGCGGACTTGGATGGAGCTGTTCCCAAATCAAGCTGTGATGCATCTTGATAGATTTAGCTTTAGCAAGTTACATATTTATTTTCAAGATGTTATTAATTTATACTTGCACTTTAATTCTTAGTTTAGTTTAGTTTAGAGATATAGCGTGGAAACAGGCCCTTCGGCCCACCGAGTCCACGCCGATGAGCGCTCCCCGCACACTAATGCCCCTGTCCCACTTAGGAAACCTGAACGGAAACCTCTGGAGACTTTGCGCCCCACCCAAGGATTCCGTGCGGTTCCCGGAAGGTTTTTGTCCTCCGGCAACCACCTTCAACTAGCATCGCAACCGGCTTCGACTAAACAATTACCGATTTTTAAAACGGAAACCACTTTCGACCATTAGGGAGACTGACAAAAACCTCCGGGAACCGCACGGAAACCGCACGGAAACCGCACGGAAACCTTGGGTGGGGCGCAAAGTCTCCAGAGGTTTCCGTTCAGGTTTCCTAAGTGGGACAGGGGTATAACACCACCCTCCACACACTAGGGACAATTTACAATTTTAACCAAAGCCAGTTAACCTACAAACATGTATGTCTTTGGAGTGTGGGAGAAAACCCAAGTGGTCACGGGGAGAACATACAGTCCTTTTCGACAGCACCCGTAGTCAGGATCGAACCAGGGTCTCTGGCGCTGTGAGGCAGCAATGCAACCACAGCACCGCCTGGTTGTCTTCTTGTTCTTGTTGGTATATACAAGTTGCACTTGGTCTAAGACATGGTAACGTGTGACACCCAGGCCTGCCTACATAGTTGAGGTGGGGTCAATGAGATATTGCATAGCTCCAGCTCCAAATATATAGACCACATCCCAATAGCTTTGTAAAGTATTTTTCTGTACCGCCACACGATAGTTTAACCATCCTTGTACATAAACATCGAACGACTCAGGATTCATGCTTTAAATTATCCCTGATTTAAAGTTACTGCATTCACAGTCCATTGGCCGCACTTCATGCTGATCACAATACATGGTTGAATGACGCAGCATCACTAACACGCCACCTGGTGGAATAAGCGTGTAGTGGCTAATACTTTTCGATGTTTTTAGTTGTTGTTAGTTTTGGAGATACAGCGCGGAAACAGGCCCTTCGGCCCACCGCGTCCGCACCGACCAGCGGTCCCCGCACATTAACATTGTCCTGCGCACACTAGAGACAATTTTTACATTTATACCAAGCCGATTAACCTACAAACATGTCCGTCTTCGGAGTGGGGGAGGAAACTGAGTATCTCGAAGAAAACCCACGCGGGTCACAGGGAGGCGATGCAAAGTCTGTACAGACCGCACCCGTGGTCAGGATCGAACCCGGGTCTCTGGCGCTGTGAGGCAGCTTACCGCTACCGCTGCGCCACCGTGCCGCACCTGTGATCTGTGATGATGCAGAATTGAAGCCTTCAATTACAAGCTGAATAACAGCGGGCTTTTAAATAGTCCATTTCTACATTCAAGAGATGAAGATTTGTCCACTTGAAGCAATCAGTTGGAAACAGACCAAACTTCTTCATAAGTTTGTAAGTTCTCGGACTTACTTCACTCATGAAAATAGATGAATGGATCCAGAAGCCAGAGATTTTAAGTCTAAAAGTCAGTCATGCACCAGTGTAGTCAGGCAACAATACTTCACATTAAAGGGAAGTAAACTCTGGAGCTCATTTCTGCACCAATCTCCAGCTTCTGGTTCCATTAAAATATTTTCACGAGTGAGGTCATTGACTGATGGGAGATAAGGACTCACAGTATTTATTCTTTTCTTCATGAGTCACGTTTAGTTTTAGAGGAACAGCACGGAAACAGGCCCTTCGGCCCACTGAGTTCACACCGACCAGCGATCCCCACACATTAACACTATCCTGCACGCTCAGGGGAATCTTCACCTTTATACCAAGTAATTGACCTACAAACCTGCACGTCTTTGGAGTGTGGGAGGAAACCGAAGATCTCGGAGAAAATTCACACGGGTCACGGGGAGAAGGTACAAACTCCGTACAGACAGCGCCCACAGTCGGGACCGAACCCAGGTCTCCGGCGCTGCATTCGCTGTAAGGCTGCAACTCTACCGCTGCGCCACCGTGACTGCCCATGTTGTCTTTCCGCTAGCTGGTTAGCACGCGACCAATGTTTTTTCCGTACCTCAGTGTAAAANAGACGTGACCTATCTCCTAAGTTGTATTATGGATAGTTTATTCTATCTTTCAAATTTTCTTTTTTTTCTCTCTTTATTTTTTCTATATTAAAAAAAAATAATAATTAGAGTCAATGTTAATACGTGACCGATAAATGAAGACCCCAGCTACATTGGTAGCCGAGTCCCTGGAACCCTGGATATATAATATATAACCGTTTAACAAAGTTTGTAGTGGTTTGGACTATGATATGTACATGCCTCTAATAAAAATTTAACTTTAAAAAAAAAAAGAAAATGCTGGAAACCCGGACCTGAAATCTAACCAATTTCTCTTTCCATGGATGTTGCCTGGCTTGCTAACATTTTCTGTTTCACATTGTTGGCATCTGGAGAAAATTCACGCGGATCGTACAAACTCCGTACAGACAGCACCCGTAGTCGGGATTGAACCCGGGTCTCCGGCGCTGCATTCGCTGTAAGGCAGCAACTCCACCGCTGCGCCACTGTGACCACCCTTAATCATTCATCTGGGACCACTGACCCTCGTATCATTTCACGGACCGGATCGCCAGATGAGGAGAAAACGTTTTCCGCCAGAGAGTTGTGAATCTGTGGAATTCTCTGCCACAGAAGGCAGTGGAGGCCAATTCACTGGATGTTTTCAAGAGGGAGCTAGATGTAGCTCTTAGGGCTAACGGAATCAAGTGATATGGGGAGAAAGCAGGAACGGGGTACCGATTCTGGATGGTCAGCCATGATCATATTGAATGGCGGTGCTGGTTCGAATTTCCGATTGGCCTACTCCGACACCTACTTTCTATGTTTCTATGTTTCTATCACGACTCAGCATTGTAATGCAGAATGGATGCGTATAAAACAGCAGAAGTCTTTTCAATCCTGGGATCGTCCTTAAGCATCTTTTATACAACAAGCCAAGCGCAGACTCGGTGATTGCTTCGTGGAACCTCATCGTTCAGTCCGCCTAGGCCTACGCGATCTCCCCGTTGCCAAACACTTTAACTCCCCCTCCCATTCTCACACTGACCGTTCTGTCCTGGGCCTCCTCCATTGTCAGAGTGAGGCCCGGCATCAAATTGGAGGAACAGCACCTCGCATTTCACTTGGGTAGCTTACAACCTAGCAGCAGTAATATTGATTTATCTAGCTCTATGCATGGATATGACAGGTTTGGAGGGATATGGACCAAATGCAGGGAGGTGGGACCACTGTAGGTGGGACATGTTGGCCGGGGTGTGCAAGTTGGGCCGAGGGACCTGTTTCCACACTGTATCACTCTATGACTTAACTTCAAGTAACCCTTGCTTTTCCTCTCTCTCAGTCCCTCCCCACACTAATCTGTGACTAGTTTCACTGTCCTCCTGATTAATGTTATTGCTTGTATGCCTGGTTGTCCCCTCAGCCAACATTCTACATTTCCTTGAGCATTTTCCGCTTTGATCTGCAGTGCTTACACCTTCCCCTTCCATTTTGCTAGTCTCCCTCTCCCCTGACTCTCAGTCCCGACCCAAAACGTCACCCATTCCTTCTCTCCAGAGATGCTGCCTGACCCGCTGCTGAGTTATGCCCCTGTCCCACGGTACGAGTTCATTCAAGAGCTCTCCCGAGTTTGCCCTGATTCGAACTCGGAGATTTACGGTAATGGCCGCTCGTAGGTACTCGGGGCTCTCGTGGACATTTTTCAACGTGTTGAAAAATCTTCACGAGTCTTCCCGAGCTTACCACGTTTCCCGAGTACCTGCCGTTAGCGTTACGAGCTGCAAAGAGACGTCTCCGAGCTCCGATGTACCAGCTACGTACATTCTCCGTGCTCACCACGAGTTTGATTTTTTTTTAAACTCGGGAGAGCTCTTGAATGAACTCGTACAGTGGGACAGGGCCTTTAATCCTGCGTTTTGTGTCTGTCTCTTGGTATAAAGCAGCATAGGAGACAACATGTGCAACATTTGGATTCAGCTGGAGTTCATTAACTGGTCACTAGAGGGTGCTCAATATCCATTTAAGGATTACCAAGGCTTTCAAAGACGCTTGTCCACAATCTCAAGAGTCAAGAGTGTTTTATTGTTATATGTCCCGGACGGGACAATGAAATTCTTACTTGCTGCAGCACAACAGAATATGTGAATATGTAAACAACGAGAAAAAGAAGAAAAAGTTCAATAAATAGCAAATATAGTGCAAATAACAAATAATAATATAGTCTTTTGCAGTTCGGAGCTCATATCTTATTTGTCGTGTTTAATAGCCTGATGGCTGTAGGGAAGAAGCTGTTCCTGAACCTGGACATTACAGTCTTCAGGCTCCTGTACCTTCTTCCTGATGGCAGTGGTGAGATAGGTGTGTGGCCAGGATGGTGTGGGTCTTTGATGATTTTGGCTGCCTGCAACTGTCCGTTTTTCACTTCTTTTTTTAATTTTTAGTTAGTTGAGTTTTTGTTTTTCGGGGCTCTAGTCTTTTTTACGTGGCGGGTGGAGGGGGAAACTACTCTTCAGGGTCCCTACCTGGTCGGAGAAGCAGCTTTTCTCCGGGCTGCACCTTCGACCCGTCCTGGCGGCCTACCGGCGGGCCTGGAGCGGAGTTTCCCGAGGGGACCTATCGTGGAGCAGAGCGGGTGATGCCTTGCCTGGGTCGCCGCGCTGGAACTCCGGTGAGCTGGGACTGCTTGAACATCGCGGAGCTGCGGGTCTGTGGAGCGGCCAGCAGCGCTGAGCTTCCCACCGGGAGCCTGGGATCTCTTGCCGAGATCGGCAGTGGTGGAGCTCCATCCGGTGCGGCCTGTCCGCTTCGGTAGCCGCAGTCTCCAGTAAGGAAGCGGCTGCTCTCCAGGTGCCCCAAGCCGCTGTGAGGAATCTCCCGACGCCGGAGCAACATCATCCGGCGAGAACGGCCTAAAACATCGGGCCGCCATAGAGGCGACTGCGGAGGCCTCAATAGGCCCGACTATGGGTGGACAAGGGGATGGGGACTGGACTTTGTGCCTTCCCTCACAGTGGGAACCATTGTGGGGGGATGTTTCTATGTTTATTGTTAAATTCTTAGTGTGGTGTCTTATCTTTATCTGTGTGCTGCATGGCAAGTCAAATTTCACTACACCAATTGGTGTATGTGGCAATAAATGTCCTTTGTCCTTTGTCCTTTTTGAGGCAGCGACTACGATAGATCCCTTCGACGGTGGGGAGGTCAGAGCAGGTGATGGACTGGGCAGTGGTCATAACTTTATTGTAGCCTTTTCCACTCCTGGACGTTCAAGTTGCCGAACCAGGCCACGATGCAACCAGTCAGTGTGCTCTCTACCGTGCACCTGTAGACGTTTAGGAGAATCATCTTCAACATGCGGAATCTCCGTAGTCTTCTCAGGAAATACAGTCGCTGATGTGCCTTCTTTACAATTGCATCGGTGTGCTGGGTCCAGGAAAGATCTTCGGAAATATGCACGCCCAGGAATTTGAAGTTATTGACCCTCTCCACCATCGTCCCATTGATATAAACAGGATTGTGGGTCCTCATCCTTCCCCTACTAAAGTTCACAATCACTTCCTTGGTCTTACTGATGTTGAGAGCCAGGTTGTTGTGCTGGCACCATTTGGTCAGTCGGTCGATCTCACTTCTACACTCTGACTCATCCCCATCTGTGATTTGTCCAACCACAGTGGTGTCATCGGCGAACCTGATGATGGAGTTCACACTATGACCGGCTACGCAGTCATGAGTATAGAGTGAGTACAGCAGGAGGCTGAGCACGCAGCCTTGAGGTGCTCCCGTACTAATTGTTACTGAGGATGAAGTGTTTCCGCCAATTCGGACAGACTGTGGTCTGTGGATGAGGAAGTCGAGGATCCAATTGCAGAGGGATGCGCAGAGGCCCAGTTCCGTGAGCTTGGTAACCAGCTTTTTTTTAGATCAAAAAATGTATTAAATTATTAAAAAATAATATTTACACTACAATAAAACAAACCACATCCCACCACCATAATACAATACAAACAAATATCCTGAATAAATTACTATACAACTATGTTACAATCCTTATTGAGGATACATTCAACACCTGCGGAGCCCAGCGGTTCCAGAACTCCCTCAGGGTGCCCTTGGACAGGGCGTATTCCCTTTCAAACTGCACCCGGGCACGGACGTACCCCCGGAAATGGGGTAGGCAGCCGGCTCGGGTAAACCCCTCCACCTTGACTGGCGCCTTGACTCACGGATGGCCAGCTTGGCCAGGCCCAGGAGCAACCCAACCAGGACATCTTCAGCCCTACCCTCTCCCCTACGCACAGGGGTGTCCAAAGATGAGGACGGTGGGTGGGAAATGCAGCCAGAAGGCAAGGAGAAAGCACTCTTAGGCGACCCGCCCAGCGCCCCAGCCGGGTGACGACTTTCATCTCCAGCTCCTGCCAGTTCGCCAGCCAGGTCTCCGCACTGGGACTCAGGTAGACTCCCAGGTAGAGGAGGTGCGTGGTACTCCACGTGAAAGACCTCATCTCCTTCGGGAGGGAGTCCACCTGCCAATAGACTATAGACAATAGGTGCAGGAGTAGGCCATTTGGCCCATCGAGCCAGCACCGCCATTCAATGTGATCATGGCTGTTCATCTCCAATCAATACCCCGGTCCTGCCTTCTCCCCATATCCCCTGACTCATCTATTTTTAAGAGCACTATCTAGCTCTCTCTTGAAAGCTGCGTGGGGTTTCCCCGGGTGCTATGGTTTCCTCCCACACTCCAAAAATAATCCAGATTTGGAGGCCAATTGGCTTAGCATAAATGTAAATTGTCCCTAATGTGTGTAGGGCCAGTGCGGGAGTAATGGGGCGGACCCGGTGGACCAACAGGCCTGTTTCCGCACTGTATCTCTAAACTAAACTAAACTTTAACAGTGCGGCCAGTGAGGGTAAACGAGGTACAATAGACAATAGACAATAGGTGCAGGACTAGGCCATTCGGCCCTTCGAGCCAGCACCGCCATTCAATGTGATCATGGCTGATCATCCCCAATCAGTACCCCGTTCCTGCCTTCTCCCCATATCCCCTGACCGCTATCTTTAAGAGCCCTATCTAGCTCTCTCTTGAAAGCATCCAGAGAACCGGCCTCCCCCGCCCTCTGACGCAGAGAATTCCACAGACTCACCAATCTCTGTGAGAAAAAATGTTTGCTTGTCTCCTTTCTAAATGGCTTACTCCTTATTCTTAAACTGTGGCCCCTGGTTCTGGACTCCCCCAACATCGGGAACATGTTTCCTGCCTCTAGTGTGTCCAAGCCCTTAACGATCTTATATGTTTCAATGAGATTCCCTCTCATCCTTCTAAACTCCAGAGTGTACAAGCCCAGCTGCTCCATTCTCTCAGCATATGACAGGGGACCAAAACTGCACACAATACTCCAGGTGTGGTCTCACTAGGGCTCTGTACAACTGCAGAAGGACCTCTTTGCTCTTATATTCGATTCCTCTTGTTATAAAGGCCAACATGCTATTCGCTTTCTTCACTGCCTGCTGTACCTGCATGCTTACTTTCATAGACTGATGTACAAGGACCCCCAGATCCCGTTGCACTTCCCCTTTTCCCAACTTGACGCCATTTAGATAGTAATCTGCCTTGTTGTTTTTGCTACCTAAGTGGATAACCTCACATTTATCCGCATTAAAACTTCATCTGCCACGCATCTGCCCACTCCCCCAACCTGTGCAAGTCACCCTGCATTCTCATAGCATCCTCCTCACAGTTCACACTGCCACCCAGCTTTGTGTCATCTGCAAATTTACAAATGTTACTTTGAATCCCTTCATCCAAATCATTGATGTATATTGTAAATAGCTGCGGTCCCAGCACCGAGCCTTGCGGTACCCCACTAGTCACTGCCTGCCATTCTGAAAGGGACCCGTTAATCCCCACTCTTTGTTTCCTGTCTGCCAACCACTTCTCTATCCTTGTCAGCACTCTACCCCCAATACCATGTGCCCTAATTTTGCCCACTAATCTCCTATGTGGGACCTTATCAAATGCTTTCTGAAAGTCCAGGTACACTACATCCACTGGCTCTCTCTTATCCATTTTCCTAGTTACATCTTCAAAAAATTGATTAGTCAAGCATGATTTCCCCTTCTTAAATCTATGCTGACTCGGACCGATCTTGATACTGCTATCCAAATGTGCGGCTATCTCATCTTTTATAATTGACTCCAGCATCTTCCCCACCACCGATGTCAGGCTAACTGGTCTATAATTCCCCGTTTTCTCTCTCCCGCCTTTCTTTAAAAGTGGGATAACATTAGCCACCCTCCAATCCACAGGAACTGATCCTGAGTCTATCGAACATTGGAAAATTAGCACCAATGCATCCACGATTTCCAGAGCCACTTCCTTAAGTACATTGGGATGCAGTCTATCCAACACCATTTCCTGTCTAATGCGGATTTCTTTCAGTTTCTCTGTCACCCCAGATCCTCCGGCCACTACTATATCAGGAAGAGTGTTTGTGTCCTCCTTAGTAAAGACAGATCCAAGGTACCTGTTCAACTTATCTGCCATTTCCTTGTTCCCCTTAATAAATTCACCTTTTTCGGTCTTCAAGGGTCCAACGTTGGTCTTAACTAATTTTTTCCTCTTCACATACCTAAAGAAGCTTTTACTGTCCTGCTTATATTCTATGCCAGGGACCCACCAACAGTCCCCCAGTTGATCCTGGCAGAGGAGGAGGCCGAGAAGACTCGTTGCCACTCACGCATCCTCTGCAGGTCGACGGGGTCGGTGACCATGAGGAGCACGTCATCAGCGTAGATCGAGAGGACCACCTCCATGTCCGGCCCGCGTAGAACCATGCCCGTCAACCTCCTCCGAAGCAGACTGAGGGATGGCTCCACGCAGATGGCTTACAGTTGGCCTGACATGGGGCAGCCCTGACGTAGTCCTCTGCGGATGGGAATGGGGGCCGTCAAGGATCCGTTAACTTTGACGAGGCACTCCGTGGCGGTGAATAAAAGCTGGATCCGGGCCACAAAGAGCGGTCTGAACCCAAACGCCCGCAGAGTCCTCAACAGATACACGTGATCTACCCTGTCGAAAGCCTTCTTGGTAACCAGCTTGGAAGGGATGATGGTATTAAACGCCGAGCTGTAGTCTATAAACAACAGCCTGACGTAGGTGTTTTTATTGTCCAAGTGGTCCAATGCAGAGTGGAGAGCCAGTGAGATTGCATCCACCGTTGACCAGTTGTGGCGGTTTGCGAACTGTAGTGGGGCGAGGTTCTTGTCGAGGTAGGAGTTGATGTGCACCATAACCAACCTCTCAAAGCGCTTCATCACCACCGACGTCAGTGCCACTGGTCGATAGTCAATCTCAACCACTTCTTTCGTGTGGCGTGCACAGCCTAAAGTTGTAGGGCAACTTGTTCTATTTGATCTTCCGTTTGTGCACGTCGTGTTGATTGCATTAATCGAAACAGGTCGGACCGCGTGAAGGTTGCAATCTCCCACCCCGATAGTGACAATCAGAAACCCATGCATCCCAGAATGCACGCAATCTCCCTCCTACTTGTGAGGTTATACGTGCAACACTCCCAAGAGAACCAGACCCCCTTATCTGCATGGTTACCGGCGGGCTTGATGCTCTGGGCTTTTGTGGTTCGTTGTGTTGCTGGGATGTGGGGTTGGCGCATCTTCCACGTTGGTCGCTGTGGGCTTTGTCCTAAAAAAGGCGTTTGTTGATAGGGTGCGACCGGTGGATAGGTTCTGATTGCCCTGTCGGGTTGAACCCGAGGCCTGTTAGATGTTGCGTAGGGATGCTGTCTGCGATACGCCGGTGTCCTGTTTGAGGATGGTGGTTTCATTAACACGACCGCTTTTGCCTCCTCGTCCAGGTCTTTAACCTGCTTTGGCAGGTCTTCACCGAACAGCTGTCTCGGTGTTTGTGCGTAGCAGAGGCTTTGCACAAACCCGCGAATTTTGGGTTGAGAGTTGGGCGGATGGAGCTCTTGCGAAAGCAGTTTATTTCATATTGTGTATTACACAGCAGCGCTAGTGCATCCTGCTGCTCCTCCGTCATGTCCGTCCCGTCTATGGACCTGGCAAAGGCAGTAATGCCTGAGGTCAACAATTTCAGGATTTTCTGTATTTTTAATTCCTGGGCCCTGATCCCGGGACTGATGTTACCCCAGATGGGTGTGTTGACGGTCGGGACTTTGAGCGACACACAATTACCCGGAGCTTTGTATTTGTTTGTAGTCTCCGTGAGCACCTGTTCCTGCAGCTGGTGTGTGGTCAAGTAATTGATGCTGGCCGCTAGTTTGGGCTGAAGAGGTTGCCCTGATTGTCCTGGTTGGGCGAATTGTGATACTACCTCCAGTAGTTCCTCTTCAGGCATCACGGGCAACACCGGTTCTTGCGCCAACCCCTCTTCAAAGTCAGCTAACGGCTGACTCCTGGCACTCCCTATTGATGAGGGAGAGATACTTGGTGGTGCTGCTGTGTGTCTTCTACATCCTAGGGACACCCGCTCTTGTTGGAGAAGATCCCTTTCGAGCAGCTGCTCCACCATACGCTCCATACGAGCCATGCGACCGCCGCCGCTATCTGCGGACGGCAAGCCGACTTCCCCAAGTTCTGATGAACAACTGGGGCTTCTACCATCGGTCCGCACCTCGTCGAGGTGATGTCTCGGGAACCTAGGTAGGTAGTCGCTGCCTGCCGCTCCTGCGGGGCTACACGACTCCCGCGCGGATTGGTCGGACAGAAGCGGTGGAGTATTGGTGCCAGCCGCTCCTGCGGGGCTACTCAACCTCCTGTTGGTGTGTCCGCCTGTCTGGTGCGACTGCGGCGGTGATGAGTCGGTGCCAGCCGCTCCAGCGGGGCTACACGACATCCGCGCGGGTTTGCCGCCGGTCCCGGTCATACGGGACTGATGCGACGCAAAGTCGCTGCCCGCCGCTGCTGCGGGGCTACATGACCAGTGTATACTACCACCGGTCCGCCATCTGGCGGTCTGAAGCGGGGGTGAGTCGGTGCCGGCCGCTCCTGCGGAGCTACGCGACTTCCGTGTCGATTTCCCACCGGTCCGCGGTCTGGTGACCTGTAATAGTGGGGAAATGGAACGTGCCGTTGAAGTCGGCACAGGTTTACGCACCTTTTTACCGCTGGCCCGGTGCTGTTCGGGTTGAAGCGGTAGAGGGTTACGGTCTTGCCTACCCTGCTCCCGCGCGGGCCTCCTACCAGCGTGCAGCTCCCTGGCCTGCTGTGGTGGAGAGTCGGGTCCTGCCGACTGTGCCTGGCTCCCCGACTTCCGCGCTCTTTTCACGGCCCGTGGTACGGGTGCTGCCGGTGTAGCGGGCAGCTCCGGGGATTGCTGCCGCTGACTCCTATCCGAAGTCCCGCGGTCCCTAGAGGCATGCTTACATGCCTTCGTTCTGGTCCTCCTTTCCATCGTTTCTGTAAGTAAATAACACAACTACAGAAACTAACCAACTCAAAGTTAGTATAACTTACCTGAGGGCCTTATGTTGGAGGTAGTGCTCCCTACCTGCTCATGCGGGATATAGACTGCCGCTAACGGCAAGTCTCCACTTCCAGGCGTTGTGCCGCCTACGTTTGAGTCGGGGCCCCGGCTCTGTCTTCGCTACCTCTACCGCGCAGCGTTGCCGTCAGTCCGCGGGATTCCTGCGGCCTGCGGCGTTGAGTCGGAGCTCCTGCTCTGCCTTCGCTACCCGCGAATGGCAGTCTCCGAGCCCGGACCCTCCTGGGTCAACGGGCTTGCCCGACTTCTGGGTAGAGTTGCCGTCAGTCCGCGGTGATCCTGCGGGCTGCGGTGTTGAGTCGGGCTGCCGCTCTGCCGTCGCTACCTGCGAACGGCGAGTCTGTGAGCCCGGACCCTCCTGGGTCAACGGGCTTGCCCAACTTCCGGTCTGTTTCTGCCGCCGCTGACTACCCCCGTCCCACGGTCCGCAGTCAGTCTCTCGAGGCGGCCCGTTGGTGGGGTACTCTGTCCCACAGAGTCCCTGAAAGAAAACCCGACCTCAGGTTAGTTCACCTTACCTGCAGGTCCGTTCCGGTGGAGGAACTCACGAAGTCACATGACTCCGAAGTAAAATCAGGACATTCGGCCTACATTAGGAAACATCCTCTCTATCCGGGCCTTTCACTATTCTGTATGTTTCAATGAGGTCCCCCCCCCCCCCCACTCATTCTTCTAAACTCCAGCGAGTACAGGCCCAGTGCCGACAGACGCTCATCATAGGTTAACCCAACTCATTCCTGGATCATTCTTGTAAACCTCCTCTGGGACCCTCTCCAGAGCCAGCACATCCTTCCTCAGATATGGTGCCCAGAATTGCTCACAATATTCCAAATGCGGCCTGACCTGCGCCTTATAGAGCCTCAGCATTACATCCCTGTTTTTGTACACAAGCCCTCTTATATCTTCCAACTTGATGTGACTTGCCACTGATCCAAGATGGCTCCCAAGCCCAGGCGACTCTTTGTGTACTGGCCCCAGAAGTGGATCAGCAATCGCACATTACAATCGCTCCACTCTTTCAAACCTCTACTCCGACAACAGCCTTTCTTACTTTAAATGTGCTACTCCCCCTTATCATGTACCTGCACACCGTGAATGGCTCGATTGTAATCACGTATTGTCTTTCCGCTGACTGGATAGCACGCAACAACAGGTTTTCACTGTACCTCGGTACACCTGACAATAAACTCAAACTCAACTTTATGTTAGATTTTCTGCAACTGGTCCATATTTTTCATTGATTTTGTGTAATCCAGCTGTGTATTACTCATTTCAGACATACATCTTTTTTCTCTCTCCGCTTCTGGTAACTTCAGATTTAGTTTGTCTGCTCCTATTTCCAGTTTATGCAGACAGGCCACTTGTTATTCATCGGCCTTCCCCATCTTGATTCAGCAAATACCACCGCCAAATGTGCAATGAGTCGCTTTTGGTCTCCACCCTTCTTCTCTTTACTCTGCTCCCTTCCTCCTCTTCTTAAAATTTAGTTCTATCTAACTTCTGCCAGTTTAGCTTAGTTTAGTTTAGTTTAGTTTAGTAGTGATACAGAGCGGATACAAGTGCATGTTGCGCAGCAAACACCCGTACACTAGCACTATCCTACACACGTCGTACGGCACGGCGACACAGCAGTAGAGTTGCTGCCTTATGCCCCTGTCCCACTTCGGAAACCTGAACGGAAACCTCTGGAGACTTTGCGCCCCACCCAAGGTTTCCGTGCGGTTCCCGGAGGTTTTTGTCCTCCGGCAACCACCTTCAACTAGCATCGCAACCGGCTTCGACTAAAAAAATTACCGATTTTAAAAACGGAAACCACTTTCGACCATTAGGGAGACTGACAAAAACCTCCGGGAACCGCACGGAAACCTTGGGTGGGGCGCAAAGCCTCCAGAGGTTTCCGTTCAGGTTTCCTAAGTGGGACAGGGGCTTAACAGCACGTGCAGTGCCTTAGACGCAGGTTCGATCCCGACCACGGGTGCTGTCTGTGCAGAGTTTGAATGTTCCGTTCTCCCCGTGATCAGCGTGGGTTTTCTCCGAGATCTCCAGTTTCCTCCCACACTCCAAAGACGTACAGGTTTGAAGGTTAATTGCCTTGGTGCATGTGTGAGATTGTCCCGAATGTGTGTGTGTAGGATAGTGTTAATGAGCGGGCAGTGCTGGGCGGCATGGACTCGCTGAAGGGCCTGTTTCCACGCTGTTTCTCTAAACTAAACTAAACTAAACTCTGAGGACAATTTACAGAAGCCAATTAACCTACAGCATGCGTACAGTTTTGGTCTTCTAAAAAATTTTCCTAAAAAGGCCTAGGTCTCCTAAAGAGGTCTCCTAAAAAGTTTTGGTCTCCTAATCTGAGGAAAGACATTCTTGCCATAGAGGGAGTACAGAGAAGGTTCACCAGACTGATTCCTGGGATGGCAGGACTTTCATACGAACAAAGATTGGATAGACTCGGCTTGTACTCGCTAGAATTTAGAAGATTGGGGGGGGATCTTATAGAAACTTACAAAATCCTTAACGGGTTGGACAGGCTAGATGCAGGAAGATTGTTCCCGATGTTGGGGAAGTCCAGAACAAGGGGTCACAGTTTAAGGATAAGGGGGAAGTCTTTTAGGACCGAGAGGAGTAAAACATTTTTCACACAGAGAGTGGTGAATCTGTGGAATTCTCTGCCACAGAAGGTAGTTGAGGCCAGTTCATCGGCTATATTTAAGAGGGAGTTAGATGTGGCTAAAGGGATCAGGGGATATGGAGAGAAGGCAGGTACAGGATACTGAGTTGGATGATCAGCCATGATCATATTGAATGGCGGTGCATGCTCGAAGGGCCGAATGGCCTGCTCCTGCACCTATTTTCTGTGTTTCTATGTTACTCTGTATGTCTTTGGAATACGAAAGGAAACCGGAGCATCCGGAGAACGTACAAACACTGTACAGACAGCACCCGTAGTCAGGATCGAACCTGTGTAAGGCACCAGTTCTGCCGCAGAGTAATTAAGATGAAACTTTAATGGTGTTTCACCCTCTGCAGGTGCTTCCTGACTTGTTGAATATTTCCAGCAATCTCCTTTGTTGTTAAGCCACGTCTGTTTCTATGGTATCTCTATATTCCCATTATGTGTTGATCTTAAATCTGCTTTTCTTGGAGACTTCCCGAACAATGCAGGTGTGTCCTCTGCTTCCCATGCATCATTGCAGGTGTGCCCTCTGCTTCCCACGCTTCTGATCTGAATGCTGATGATGCCATGAGTCATCTTCCCAGAACCTTACGTAACAGATTCTGCAACTTCACTTTGGCTTAACTCCTGTTCCATAAAGACCCCTCCCTCAGGATCTTCCTGTATCGTAGGTTTCCTAGTCACTGGAATCCTGGCTGATGCAATTATTTATGTGGAGAAATTTGTCCTTTTTTGTGGATTCTTCGATCCATTTCAGCACAATAGACAATAGACAGTAGACAATAGACAATAGGTGCAGGAGTAGGCCATTCGGCCCTTTGAGCCAGCACCGCCATTCAATGTGATCATGGCTGATCATCCCCAATCAGTACCCCGTTTCTGCCTTCTCCCCATATCCCCTGACTCCGCTATTTTTAAGAGCCCTATCTAGCTCCCTCTTGAAAGCATCCAGAGAACCGGCCTCCACCGCCCTCTGAGGCAGAGAATTACACAGACTTCTGTGAGAAAAAGTGTTTCCTTGTCTGTTCTAAATGGCTCCTTACTCTTAAACTGTGGCCCCTGGTTCTGCACCTAACTTACATTTTCGTTGTGTAAGAAGGAACCGCAGATGCTGGTTTAAACCGAAGATAGACACAAAAAGCTAGAGTAACTTCTTCAGTTTCGACCTGAAATGTCACCCCTTCCTTCTCTCCAGAGATGTTGCCGCTGTGTTACTCCAGCTTTTTGTGTCTATCTTATATTTTCTTTGTAAGCGTATTCTATGTATCCCGGTTTTATGCAAGGTTGATTTTTGTGGTGTTATGAGTTTAAAGATGGATTAGGATAAGTGGAAGACAGGATGAGAGGGTTTAGTATTTTTTAGAGTGAGTTAATTGTCTTTAGTTTTCTTTATTTAGTAGATACAGGTAGCATAGGTAGTAAGAGCAGGTATTGAGGGGGGGGGGGGTGTTGTTCTGGGACATCAGAACTGACTACAGAGAAAAGTGAGGTGTTGCATTTTGGGACGTCGAATAAGGGCAGGACCTACACAGTAAATGGTAGGCCTTTGGGGAGTGTTGTAGAGCAGAGGGATCGAAGAGTGCAAGTGCATGGTTGCTTGAAGGTCGAGTCGCAGGTAGATGAGGTGGTCAAAAAGGCTTTTGGCACATTGGCCTTCATCAGTCAGAGTATAGAGTATAGAAGTTGGGAGGTCATGTTGCAGTTGTATAAGACGTTGGTGGGACCACATTTAGAATATTGTGCTCAGTTCCGGGCACCATGTTATAGGAAAGCTATTGTCAGGCTTGAAAGGGCTCAGAGAAGATTTACGAGGATGTTGCCAGGTGTCTGAGCTGCAGGGAGAGGTCTCGGGAGACTATCCCAACATTGAATAAGCAGCTAGACAGACACATAGATAGATAGGACAAGTTTGGAGGGATATGGACCAAGCCCATGCAGGTGGGACTAGTATAGCTGGGACATGTTGCCCAGTGTGGACGAGGTTGGCTGATGGGCCTGTTTCTACACTATGACTCTATGACTATAACTCTGTTGAGCCTTCCCGTGGGCCTAACTCAATGAAGCACCAGTGAACCAATGCTTCATTGAGTTAGGCCCACGGCACCTCGGGAAGGCTCAACAGAGTTATAGTCATAGAGTCATAGTGTAGAAGGGAGGTGCCCACTTGATAACCCCAATAATATACTTGCATCTACACGATCAGTTATTTTTAATGTGTTAGCTAAACAGCTGATATATTGCAGTTTAATTAAGTTCCCTGGTGTTATTGCGTAAGTACGTTGTGTATTATGCCATTGCCAGCTGCAGGAAGAGCCTTCCGGCCCAACAAGTCCATGCCGACCAGCGATCCCCGCACACTAACACTACCTCACACACTGTGGATCATTTCCAATTTTACCGCCAATTAACCTACAAACCTGTACGTCTTTGCGACGATTTTCGAGAGAGTTTATTGTCTGTGTCAATGACATTCTTGCTTTGCTTCAGCACAACAGAATATCGTAGGCATTAAATACAGAACAGATCTGTGTCCATATTTGTAAGCAATAACGTGCAATGGGCTATTAAAGTTCAGAGTTTGATTGAGTTTTTAATCTGATGGCTGGGGAAGTAGCATTCCTGAAGGTTGTTGGCAGATTTCAGTCTACCTGAAGGTATGAGTGTGTGGCCAGGGGTGGTGTGGGTCCTTGATTGCTGCCGCCTTATTGAGGCAGCCACTGGATAGATCCCCTCGATTCAGAGCCGATGATGGACTGAAACCAGAGCTCCCGGAGAAAGCCCAAGCAGGTCACGGGGAGAATGTTTCTCCTGCAGACAGCGCCCCGTAGTCAGCATCGAACCCGGTCTGACCTGCAAGGCAGCAACTAGCGCCCCACCCCCCCCCCCCCCCCCGCCGCCCTTAATGCTCTCATCATATCTAGGCTCCTCCAATCTGTGCATTGCAATGGACAGGCAATGGCTGGCACTTCAAGAAGAAGTTCATGGTTGGCAAAAAAAGTTTACATTTGTTTCAGCTTAAAAATAGAACAGGAAAGGTTCTCCCTCTGCGGACAACAGGAGAAATGAAAAAAAGGCATTCATGCAAAACATCAGAAAAAGGAGTAAAACTGTGGATTGGGAGCACTTTGGAATTCCACAAAGGACAATCAAGAAATTGAGAAAGAAAGCCAAAAACAGTGAGCCAGCAAGACACCTAGAAACAGACTAAGAGATTTTGCAGATATGTAAAGGGTCTGTCCCACCTTCACGACCTAATTCACGACCTCTGCCGAGTTTGCCCTTGACTCATACTCACAGCGTGGTCGTCACGAGGTCGTAGGTAGGTCGTGGTAGGTTGTGATGCACGTAGGTACTCGTGGCATCAGGTAGGCCGGGGCTTTCCTAGCCTGATAAAAAAGGTCGTGAATTAGGTCGTGAAAGTGGGACAGGCCCTTAACAATGGAATGATTAGTGGAGTTAAATCTGATCCCCGATCACAGACTTTCAAAGAGGGAATAAGGAAATGGCTAAAAAATAAAAACAGTCTTTAGGGTAAAAAAAAATCCCCCAAAGAACTCCAGGGAATTCACTGACACACTCCATCCATTTCCCTCCCACTGGCATACTCCATCTCTCTCTCTCTCATGACACTCTCAATCTCTCTCACTCACTTACTACCATTCTCCCCTAATTCCCCATTTAGTGGTGCTCACCTCTAATTGCCCAGTTATCTGTTGCTCTCAGTTCGATCCTGACCTCAGGATACACATATAGAAAATAGGTGCAGGAGGAGGCCATTCAACTTTAAGCCAGCACCGCCATTCATTGTGATCATGGCTGATCGTCCGCTATCAATAACCCGTGCCTGCCTTCTCCCCATATCCCTTGACTCCACTAGCCCCTAGAGCTCTATCTAACTCTCTCTTAAATCCATCCAGTGATTTGGCCTCCACTGCCCTCTGTGGCAGGGAATTCGACAAATTCGCAACTCTCTGGGTGAAAAAGTTTTTTTCTCATCTCAGTCTTAAATGACCTCCCCTTTATTCTAAGACTGTGGCCCCTGGCTCTGGACTCCCCCAACATTGGGAACATTTTTCCTGCATCTAGCTTGTCCAGTCCTTTTAAATTTTATATGTTTCTATAAGATCATCCTTGTAAACTCCAGTGAATACAAGCCTAGTCTTTTCTGTCTCCGTCTGTTGCCTGCATGTTATGTTCTCCCTGTGACCTGCTGGACAGACTCGGATTATTTTTCTCTGGAGTTTGAGGTGTTGTGCGTCTAATTATGAGATGTAGATAAGATCAGGAACTTTTTCCCCAGGGTGAAAATGTCAAAGACTAGAAGGCAGAGGTTGACGGTGAGTGGGGCAAAGTTTAAAGGAGGTGTGTGGGCAAAGGTTTTTTTTTACGCAGTGGGTAGTGAATGCCTGGGACTGGCACTGGGGTATTGGTGTTGAGGCAGATACAATAGTAGCATTTAAAAATACTTTTGGAGAGGCACACGGATATGCAGGGAAGGGAGGGATAAGGATAATGAGAGCAGATAAGAGCTGGTCTTCGCATTGTGTGTAGCACAGACATCGATAAGACAAATACAAATACAAATTGCCTTTATTGTCATTCAAACAAACAGAAGTTTGAATGAAATTTCGTTCCCAGCAGTCATAACAGTAAAATAAATATAACACATAAATATCCGAACACAGAAAAATTGATATCATACATTTATAATATCCTATTGGAAAATGATGTCCCATTAACAGAAATATATAGACAATCATGGGAAAACGAATTAGGTCAAATTATCAGACCAGAAGTATGGGATGAAAGTTTACAACACATACACCGCTGTTCGTTAAATGCTAGACACTCTCTTATACAATTTAAAATATTACATAGACTACATTACTCAAAATCCAAACTACATAACATTTTTTCCAAATGTATCTGCCATATGCGATAAATGTCAGCACTTAGAAGCTAACCTGACACACTCATTTACAAGTTGTGTAAAAATTACAAAGTTTTGGATAGAAATATTTAGGATAATTTTGAATGTTGTTAATATGAACCTGACACCTGACTCAAAGTTAATAATACTGGGAATACTGGAAACAGATCAATTAATAACAACGAATCAAATCATTTTTATTGATTAATAATTGGGATAAAATTAATATTAAAATTCTGGAAAGGTCCTACATCCCCCACAATCAAAATGTGGAATACAGAAATGTCGGAGACACTCCATCTGGAAAGATTGAGGCTTGTCCTAATGGACAGGTTGGATCTTTTCAGAGGGATATGGTCTCCATATATTGAATATCTACAGGGTCAAAATGGCTCAGTGCGAGAGCCTGACTGAAGCCTGAATAATAGAATAGATGAAGAATTACGTATAATAAATCATGGATATATCTCCAACGATGGATAACTTTTTAATACTCCATTCACTTCCTTATTTTCTATATTATTTTTCTCTATCTTTTCTTACTTAATAATAAAAAAAATGTATAGAAATATAAAGTCTTAAATGTTAATATTAATATTAATAATATTATGAATGTATGTAAGAAGTATTTTCTATTCATATGTATTTACAACTAATAAAAAATATTCATCAAAATAAATATAACACACAATTAGCACAGTTCCACGCAAACATCCATCACAGTGAATCTTCAAACACCTCCTCACTGCGATGGAAGGTAAAAGTCTCATCTCTTCCCTGTTCTTTGTCGAGGCGATCGAGGCTCTTGATGTTAAAGCCCCCGGCGGGCGATGGTAAGTCCCGCGGCCGATTAAGCCGCTCCGGACGATAATGTTTTATTATTAATGTTTTATGTGTCATTCCTAACTGTCACTGTATGCCATGTTGTCACTTGCGGGCGGAGCACCAAGGCAAATTCCTTGTATGTGAATACTTGGCCAATAAACGTATTCATTCATTGTAGATCTATGGGCCTGTTCCCGTGCCGTACTGTTCTATGTACTAATATATTCTATGTTTTTGGAGCAATTTGAATTTTACAGAGAAGGTATTGTGTGCCCAGAATGAACCGCTAGGGGGTGGTGATGTGCATATCAGTCAGATACAACAGTGGCATTTATTTTATTTTTTTTTATTTTTATTTTTTTACTTTAGTTTTTATTGCTTTTATTGATTGGGGAGATATTGAACAATTTATTTTCTTCTGTATTCACCAAGGAGAAGGATATTGAACTCGGTGAGTTAAGGGGAAAGAGTAGAGTAGCTATGGAAACTATGAGATTCAAAGAGGAGGAAATACTGACACTTTTGAAAAATATAAAGGTGGATAAGTCTCCAGGTCCTGACAGGATATTCCCTAGGACATTGAGGGAAGGTAGTGTAGAAATAGCAGGAGCTATGACAGAAAATATTTTCAAATGTCATTAGAAACGGGAATAGTGCCGGAGGATTGGCGTACTGCGCATGTTGTTCCATTGTTTAAAAAGGGTTCAAAGAATAAACCTAGCAATTATAGACCTATTAGTTTGACGTCAGTGGTGGGCAAATTAATGGAAAGGATACTTAGAGATAATACATATAAGCATCTGGATAAACAGGGTCTGATCATGGATTTGTGCCTGGAAGGTCATGTTTGACAAACCTTCTTGAATTTTTTGAAGCGGTAACTAGGGAAATTGATGAGGGTAAAGCAGTGGATGTTGTCTATATGGATTTCAGTAAGGCCTTTGACAAGGTTCCCCATGGAAGGTTGGTTAAGAAGGTTCAATCTTTGGATGTTAATGGCGGAGTAGCAAGATGGATTCAACAGTGGCTGAATGGGAGATGTCAGAGAGTAATGGTGGATGGCTGTTTGTCAGGTTGGAAGCCGGTGACTAGTGGGGTGCCTCAGGGATCTGTGTTGGGTCCACTGTTGTTTGTCATGTACACCAATGAATCTGGATGATGGGGTGGAAAATTGGATAAGTAAGTATGCAGATGATACTAAGATAGGTGGTATTGTGGATAATGAAGTAGATTTTCAAAGTCTACAGAGAGATTGGGGGCATTTGGAAAAGTGGGCTGAAAGATGGCAGATGGAGTTTAAATGCTGATAAGTGTGAAGTGCTACATCTTGGCAGGACAAATCAAAATAGGACGTACATGGTAAATGGTAGGGAATTGAGGAATGCTGTGGAACAAAGGGATCTAGGACTAACTGTGCATAGTTCCCTGAAGGTGGAATCGCATGTAGATAGGGTGGTAAAGAAAGCCTTTGGTGTGCTGGCCTTTATAAATCAGAGCATTGAATATAGGAGTAGGGAAGTAATGTTAAAATTGTACAAGGCATTGGTAAGACCAATTCTGGAGTATGGTGTACAATTTTGGACGCCTAGTTATAGGAAGGATGTCAACAAAATAGAGAGAGTACAGAGGAGATTTACTAGAATGTTTGCCAGGGTTCCAGCAACTATGTTACAGAGAAAGGTTGAACAAGTTAGGTCTTTATTCTTTGGAGCGCAGAAGTTAAGGGGGGGCTTGATTGAGCTTTAAAATGATGAAAGGGATAGACAGAGTTGACGTGGATACGTTTTTCCCATTGAGGGTAGGGAAGATTCAAACAAGAGGGCATGACATGGGAAATTAAGGGACAGAGGTTTCGGGGTAACGTGAGGGGAAACTTCTTTACTCAGAGGGTGGTGGCTGTGTGGAATCAGCTTCCAGCAGAAGTGGTGGAGGCAGGATCGATTTTAACATTTAAGAGTAAAGTGGATAGGTATATGGACGTGAAGGGAATGGAGGGGTATGGTCTGAGTGCAGGTAGATGGGACTAAGGGAAAACAAATGGTCGGCACGGACTGGAAGGGCCGAGAGGGCCTGTTTCCGTGCTGTAATTGTTATATGGTTTATATGGTTATATGGTTATGGATACACAAATAAAATACAAATATAACAACTAAACATACAACATTACAATGAAACGTACAACAGTGTAGCGGGGGGTTCAGTTTACAATTAATGATGCAGTATACAGAACTATTTTCATATTTAAAAAAAACATTTTCTAATAACTTACATTATTGTCTATAAAATTATACAATGTTGATGTCTTCATTTCTATACCTAATCCATTTTTTCCCATTTTCTTTTAAATTCGTCTTCTTTCACTCTTAGAGAATATGTCATTTTCTCCATGACAAAATATTTCCTGTACTATGTCTAGCCATTGTCTAAGTCTGGGTGTATCCGCTGCGAGCCAGTTTCTTGTAATGGCCTTTTCTGCCAGCTGTGAGTAGGATTTTAACCACGTAATGGTCTTCCTTCAGCACCACTGTAGTTATATTACCCAGGTATAAAATGGAACACTTCTTGCAGAAGTAATAAAGAAACGAATCAAATTTTCCAATTAAGTTCTCTCCAATGTTGTGAATTGGTGGATGTCTGTAGTGTTACACACATATGATGCCATTCTTCTTCTGAGATCGTAATGTTCAATTCCTTTTCCACAACAAGAGTGGCATTTAAGAGGCTTTTAGATAGGTACAGGGATGTGTATATTGTGTTCAGTTGCAATAAAAGGCATTATTACCTATATAAGGTAGTTTTACTGGCAATTTTAGTTTCGTATTTTGATTGGTCAAAAACGCGCAGTTTCCAGCGGGCAATATTACTTGGTATTTTTCTTCTTCCGGGTTTCGCCATGACTTTACGTAGAAAAAACTGCGGTCAATCACAAAGATGAAATATTACGAACCCTGGGCGTACATCCGGGACAACGAACCCGGCCAAAGTTCACCGCGAAGAATCAGGTCACGGCGCAGTGTAGTGCACTGTATGCAATACGTGCACGAGAAAAATGCAGACGATCGTGCCGTGGTGTGAATCTTAGGAATTATTTTAATTTACGTGGGGATAGGTAATAATTATAATATTGACTGGCTTCTTTCGGGAGACGATCGTCTTCGACTCGGGCAATATGATTTCAGTTTGGGCAATATTTCCTGGTGTATCCCTCAAGGCCAGTCAATATTATATAAGGCATTATTTCAGGTTGGCTGCCAGTGACGAGTGGAGTTCCCCAGGGGTCGGTGCTGGGGCCGCTGCTCTCCGTCACGCTCGCCCCCTAGTGGGCCACGTGAGAGAGAGTGAGTTGTAGCTACATCTGCGTAGATCTAGATAAATAGATAGATATAAATAAATAGCAAAGATAGACACAAAATGCTGGAGTGACTCAGCGGGACATGCAACATATCTGGATAGAAGGAATGGGTGTCGTTTCGAGTCTAAACCCTTCTTCAGACTTAGCTAGTAGCTAGCTATCAGCCATGATCACATTAAATGGCGGTGCTGGCTCGAAGGGCAGAATGGCCTCCTCCTGCATCTATTGACTATTGTCTATTGTCTATCAAGCTACTGGCTACATATCCATCTAGCCTAGTCATGCAGCCAGTTAGACCTCTAACCGTCTAACCGGCTATCCACTATGTAGCCAACTACCCATCCAGCCATCTAGTTATCTGGCCCTGTGGCTATCAATCTAGTTAACCATATAATAACCATATAACAATTACAGCACGGAGACAGGCCCTCTCGGCCCTTCCAGTCCGTGCCGACCATTTGTTTTTTCCCCTAGTCCCATCTACCTGCACTCAGACCATACCCCTCCATTCCCTTCATAACGTCCATATACCTATCCACTTTACTTTTAAAAATGTTAAAATCGATCCTGCCTCCACCACCTCTGCTGGAAGCTCATTCCACACAGCCACCACCCTCTGAGTAAAGAAGTTCCCCCTCATGTTACCCCTAAACTTCTGTCCCTTAATTCTCATGTCATGTCCTCTTGTTTGAATCTTCCTTACCCTCAATGGGAAAAGCTTATCCACGTCAACTCTGTCTATCCCTTTCATCAATTTTAAAGACCTCAATCAAGTCCCCCCTTAACCTTCTGGCGCTCCAAAGAATAAAGACCTAACTTGTTTCAAAAAGAAAAAAACCTTTCTCTGTAACATAGTTGCTGGAACCCTGGCAACATCTCTAGTAAATCTCCTCTGTACTCTCTCTATTTTGTTGACATCCCTTCCTATAACTAGCGACCAAAATTTGTACACCATACTCCAGAATTGACTTACCAATGCCTTGGTACAATTTTAAAAGAAAACATTACTTCCCTACTCCTATATTCAATGCTCTGATTTATAAAGGCCAGCACACCAAAGGCTTTCTTTACCACCCTATCTACATGCGATTCCACCTTCAGGAACTATGCACAGTTCTTTCCCCCCCCCCTTTTTCCTAGATCCCTCTGTTCCACAGCATTCCTCAATTCCCTACCATTTACCATGTACGTCCAATTTTGATTTGTCCTGCCAAGATGTAGCACTTCACACTTATCAGCAATTAAACTCCATCTGCCATCTTTCAGCCCACTTTTCCACATGGCCCAAATCTCTCTGTAGACTTTGAGAATCACTTCATTTATCCACAATACCACCTATCTTAGTATCATCAGCATACTTACTATCCAATTTTCCACCCCATCATCCAGAATCATTGATGTACATGACAAACAACAGTGGACCCAACACAGATCCCTGAGGTACCCCACTGGTCACCGGCTTCCAACCTGACAAACAGCCATCCACCATTACTCTCTGACATCTCCCATTCAGCCACTGTTGAATCCATCTTGCTACTCCGCCATTAACACCCAAAGATTGAACCTTCTGAACCAACCTTCCATGGGAACCTTGTCAAAGACCTTACTGAAATCCATATAGACAACATCCACTGCTTTTACCCTCATCAATTTCCCAAGTTACCGCTTCAAAAAATTTCAAGGTTTGTCAAACATGACCTTCCAGGCACAAAATCCATGTTTGACTGTTCCTGATCAGACCCTGTTTATCCAGATGCTTATATATATTATCTCTAAGTATCCATTTCCATTAATTTGCCCACCACTGATGTCAAACTAATAGGTCTATAATAGTAAGATTAAATACGAGAACTTACCAGTTCGAAGTTTGATCGTTATTTTATGAGGAGTTACGATGAGGGATTACGTGAAGAACCCGCCTTCAACGCTGGCAACGGCATACTTCAAAGCAGCGCATGAAAAAACACAGAACACCAAAAGCCGGAGTAACATAGTAAAGGCTTCATAAAAGACTTAGAACTACCATTTGAAATCAGTTTATTTTATGAGGGCGGGGAGTGGAGGGCACGTAATCCCTCATCGTAACTCCTCATAAAATAACGATCAAACTTCGAACTGGTAAGTTCTCGTTTAATCTTACTATTTTACTTCGGAGTTCACGTGAGTGACTATGTGAAGATTTTTAAAGCTTTCTGTGTTTTTTATGTCGTAGAATTAATCCGTACGACAGTCCGGCTAAGTAAACACATACATGAGAAACCAGACTAAATGTTAGATCATTTCACAATTAACTTTTTTAATGGTTTAAAGACCATATAATAACCCTCCTTATATCTGAGGGAAATGATTACAAGCGATAAAAGATAGAAGTGACTACACAACTGATTATAGCAATTAATAGTAAACAAAGCAGGTGATTATAGTGCTCCCAACAACCGCGTGTCCCAAAGCTTGTCATAGTGTGAACAGGTTTATTGTAGAACTTTGAAAAAGTTTCTTCTTTACTCCACCCTGCGACTTTTTTAAAATATGCTCGAGAGGTACGTCCCGCCCCTTCGCCGCGGACGTAGCTGCCGCCCTGGTGGAGTGAGATTTGAACACATCAGTGTCTACTCCCGCTAAAAACCAACACCTGTTTCAACCATTTTGAGATAGTTTGAACTGAAGCTTTTGTGTGTGGTTTTTTTGTGCGTAACCATTAACGTTTTTCATTTCCTCGAAGGGTGTCAGTAACTTTAATATATTGGTTCAAATGTTTAACCACACACAAAGTAGGATCAATATGATAAGCTTGAAAGGTTACCTTTGTTCCAGATCTCCTGGTCTGCTTTGTTTGATCAATCGTAAACATAGAACACAACATTATCTGTAGCCACATGCATACAGTCTAAAAACGCAACATTTGTAAAGTTTGCACTCTTTGAGCTGAGACCAGTGACATTAACATAATTAATTTCAAATGTCAATCTTTCCAATGTCAACCCTTCAATTGGAGTCCATTGTCTAAGTAGCGTAAGTACAATGCTCACATCCCAAATCTCTGTGTATCTTGGTTTGGGTGGATTAATATTAAAGATTCCTTTCATGAATCTAGATATTAATGGATGCGACCCAATTGATCTCTGATCAGTCATAAGTCCTAAATAGGACGACAAGGCACTAGCGTGCAGTGTTAATGGCACTGTAACTTAAATGTTGCTCAAAATGCAAATTGGCAAGGAATTCCAAAACATTTGCAATATTTACAGTATCATAAGAAATATTTGACTGTGTGCAAAAAGTCATTTTCCATTTCTTAATATGTGGTCATACTATTGCTTTTGTGTGCTATCCTCGCCATGATGCGACTATAACTTCCATAGTTTTGTCCGACAATCCCAGCTCCTGTAGTGGTCTGTCAAAACCTGCAGATTAATAAAATTCATATATGCATACAAATGGGTAAATTTCTTTAGTTACCGGATTAGACTCAAGATATCTCTACAGTTAGGAATCGACATATATGGTTCTATTAATCATATTCAGCATTACTGGGAACCAAGGTTGAGTTGGCCAATTTGGAACCTACCAACAATCCAGAAGCAGAAATCTTGTTCTATCTTCTTCAGGCAATCTCTGAATCAAAGCAAATGGTGGAAAAGCATAAAAGAACATCTTTCCCCATGTGTAATGAAAAAGCATCTACTGCTACTGCATCTGGATCGTGTGTTCCCAAGACACATAAGTAGGCAATTGATGATTAAGCCTAGATGCAAACAAATCAATTTCTGGCAACCCAAATCGGTTCACAATATTCTTAAAATATCGCTGGCTTAAGCATCCATTCCATATTATCTTTAAAAAACCTGGACCTTTCATCTGCTACCACATTGTCCTTACCTGGAATGTAGCTTGCTGAAATCCATATTTGGCGACCAATACACCATTGCCCATATCTCATTGACCAGACAATCACATGATACTGATCTAACTCCCCCCATGTGATTAATGTATGCAACAAGCCGTTTTTATTGTCTAACTGTATTAACACATGTAGACCTTGTTTAGCACAACAATATGCTTTAAGTCCATAAAAAGCACCCAATAACTCCAATAGTTAATACCATAAGCATGAAGAAACGCTTCTTCTTGAGCTTTCCATCTACCTCCACAACTGGAGGACGAATCCTGTAGCCCCCCATCCGAGAGCACTAGCATCCGTTTGTAAAACCATTTCAGGCTGTTCAATCATGATATTCTAGCAGCTTGTGGACATTTTCACCCACCATTGTAATTCCAACACGGCTTCTTTTGTTAATTGCATAGGCCTGTCAATGTGACCTGCCTTCTCTTTAAGAGCCCTTATTTTGTCCCCTTTGAAGATTTTGATAATGTAATGGACCAAATTCCACTGCCGAAATGCTGCAAATACCAGTTTACCAATGGTTTTTGCCACTTCTCGATGGAGGGATAAGGTTTGTGAATGAGGTAATTACAAATCATCAAAATGTCATTGGCCTTCTCTGTGTTGGCCAAAGTAACTAACATAGTCACTGAGTTAATTACAAAACCCCAAAAAGTTAATTGTTTGTGCTGGCTGCAGCTGGGACTTAATTGGATGAATCAAGAACCCTAAGCTTTTCAAACAAAGCTTTAGTAACTGAAACTGAGTGCTCAGCTGACTCTTGAGAGTATCATTAATGATCAGAATATCATCCAGAACAACGCCAGAACAATGTATTTCTGTTCTCTTAATTGGGCTAAAACTGGTTTCAACAGTTTGTAAAGAGTCCTAGGAGCCGAACTCAATCCATTTGGTAAAACTTTAAACTGTCCCCCCCCCATAATTGTCCCAGCCAATTAAATTTTAAGTACCTCCTGAAGAATTAGATGAATTGCTACAGAATAATAGGCATCCTTCAAATCAATCTTAGCCATATAACACCCTGCTGAGATAAGATATTTTGCAGTACTGAATGTCTCCATCTTAAAATGTTTGTATTCTACAAACTTATTTAGATCTGTAAGGTCCAGAATAATTCTGCAACCCACCATCTTTTTTATCTCTTCGAAATATATTAGAGACAAATTGATGCTTAATGTTCATAAGTCTTTTCAATTACGCCTTTTCCAGATAATTTTGTCAATTTCCACATTAATCTCCATTCTTTCCTCTGCAGAAAAACACTTAAGCCAATAAGCAGGTTTATTCTGTCAGGACAGGAGATTAACCCCTTCTTAAAAATAATAATGGCTCCCGAAACTGCTTGTAATACATATCGATCAGAAGTAATGTTAAGCCAGGCATTATAAAAATTTTTGCAATCTCCCTCCAACTGGAGAGTCATCCACAGTTTCTTTAAGGATATAAGTCTTTAATACCTCTCCGTTATGAGCGTGGTGGTCTCCTTCTTCCCGAATACAGGGAAGCACTCAGCACCGCCTGCACAGCACGATAGTATTTTCCCCGTGACAAATTTTCTGCCTCTATAACGAAAATCGAAACACCCTTCGGTTCGAAAATTCCCTTCTTTGACCAAAGACAAAAGGTTTAAAACATTGCTAAAATATTTAGCTTCTTCATCCAACTCTTTCAGCTGTTTCGGCAGATTTTCTCCAAACAAATACCCAGGAGCTGAACACACCACTTTCTTGACACAGGCTTGCAAACCTAGGGTGAAATATGGGCCGAATCGCCATTTTCCTCATACAATTAATTTCATAGAACGAATTACACAATAAACCCAAAGTATCCTTTTGAATCTTTTTCCATTTCCAGATTCTCCATTTGCCTGCCATAGGCCGTAATGGCAGCAGAAATTAATTTGAGCACCTTTTGAAACTTCACTTCTAGGGCTCTCATACTTGGAGTCATAGACGTCCATATCATCGGATTCACCGTAGTACTTCCAATGAGGCACAATTTCTTGGAGCTTTATATAATTCTGATGTTTCATTCAATCACAGAATTGTGAAGTTGGTGAGATACCATATAATTTATGTTGGCAGCTAGGTTTTCTTCCATAGCCTCACCACTTCCTTCAGTATAGCAAAATCTTGTGCTATCCCAGGCACATTAGGCCTTTTCTTTTTTACTTTGTGGTGTGCTTTCAAAAGCCATAATAACCACCAGCAGGTCTGCCTTCTGCAGCCCTAAATCAATTGGGATATCACCCCATGAGACTCTTATTCCAGCCCAAAATCCTGGTCCGGAGTATCATATTCCCAACTTGGCCCACAGCCATATTCATCATAAATTCAAACCCCTCAGGGATTTTTTTGGGATTCATCTGGTACAGTTGACCCTTGTCTCATAATTGTTTTGGAGAACTTTCTCCATATGCTCCATTTTTTAGCCACATAGTTTTATTGTCTGGAGGTCTTTCAGTATCAGAGTCATCAGACAAACCACGGGACCTCTCAGATTTCTTTTTTGCATTTTTTAGGAACATTTTCCTCCGTGGTTATTATTTCTGGAGAATTTGGAAACTCACTATCGGGTAAATCGGCGGCCAACGGTATCGAACCGGGTCCGCACTAACTTCCGCGGTCCCGTATTTTTACTTTCAAACCCCGGGAACATCTTTTTAAACCCGCGAAAACTTCTTTCCCGATTTTCTCCATTTTCTTTAATAATCAGTGCTCAATCAGCACGTTAACGTGGCTCTAAATTTTTTACTTTTGGTTTCGTTTGCTGGAGCCCACCCAGCGTAACCTAAAAAAACGCCCCGATCTAGCTGCACTTACCTGCGGGCCGTTCCGACCGCTGCAGGAGCTGCTCCTTACTGCAGCTCCTCCTTCCCCGAGTCAGCGTGAGACGTCATGCGTTGCCAGCCGAGCGTGAGGCGGGTTCTTCACGTAGTCACTCACGTAACTCCGAAGTAAAATTTGCTAGGTTTATTTCTTTGAACCCTTTTTAAACAATCGAACAACATGCGCAGTACGCCAATCCTCCGGCACTATTATTCCCGTTTCTAATGACATTTGAAACATTTCTGTCATAGCTCCTGCTATTTCTACACTAACTTCCCTCAATTCCTAGGGAATATCCTGTCAGGACCTGGAGACTTATCCACTTTTTATATTTTTGGACAAAAGTGTCAGTACTTCCTCCTCTTGGAATCTCATAGTTTCCATAGCTTTAACTTACTTTTATCCCTTACCTCACTTCAATATCCTTCTCCTTGGTGAATACCGAAGAAAATAAATTTGTTCAATATCTCCCCCCATCATCTTTTTGGCTCTTGCAGATAGCTGTCCAATTCTGTTCTCTAATGGTCCCAATTTTTCCTACTTATTATCACCTCGTATATCCTTTTGCTTTTAATATAGCTGTAGAAAAACCCTTTGGATTTACAGTAGTTAGGAGATGAAGAGAGACAGAGAGACAGAGAGACGAAGAGAGCTACGTCATGAGAGACAGAGTCGACAGAGTGAAGCCAATCAATCATAGGTCGAGAGGAAGGTCGCACGCCCACACTGAGAGCGATCTATCGGGCGGCCCAGCCGTGACAGGGACAGTGCCCACCTGCACAACAGACAGACACCAGCATGGAGAGCAGGTTAGCTGATGGCAGAAGGCAAGGAGTTGCAATAAAAGGGCATTTTTTCATGGTTGGCGCCAGTGACTATGGTGGTATTCCGCAGGGCTCGGTGCTGAGGGCGCTGCTCTCCCCGTTCTCTTATTAATGTACTTGGACGTGGGGGATTGAAGGCTTGTGACCCAAGTTGGCAGATGGTGCTAAGAATGCCCACGTGCCCACACTAACTCCCCCCCCCCGAATTCATCTCTCCCATCCCCACATATACCCACCCACTCCCCCACACTCACCCTCCCCAAACCAACAAACCCCCCTCCCACCCACAACAACCCCCATAGACCCACAAATACTCATCCCCACAGACATCACCAGCATACAAATGAAGAAATTCTCCCCACCTCCACCCCACGTCCCACACACTCCCACAACCAACTCACCCCCTCCCACCACACTCACATCCAGATCTATCCACACAACACACCCCCACACAAAACACTTCACCCCCAACAATCACACCCCCGAACAAAAAAACTCACACCCCGAATATCCCCCACTAAACCACACCCCCTACCCCCACACTCACCCCCTTCTCTCCACACACTCACCCCCTCTCATCCACACTAAGTGTCTCACCCCCACACTCCACCCCCTCCTCCCACACTCACCCCCTCTCCCACCACTCACCCCCTCCCCCACAGACCCCCTCCCCCACACTCTCCCCCTCTCTCCCACACTCAACACCCCCCACTCACCCCCTCCCACACTCAACCCCCCTCCCCCCCCCCACACTCACCCCCTCTCTCCACATCACCCCACACTCACCCCCTCTCCCTCCCACACACACCCCCCACCCCCCACAACTCACCCCCTCTCACACACTCACCCCCCTCCCCCACACTCTCATCACCCCCCACAACTCAACCCGCCCCCCCCAAACTCATCTCCCCCCACACACAACACCCTCCCCCCACACACACCCCCTCCCCCCACATCAACACCACCCCCCCACACTCTAACTCACCCTCAACTTAATTTATAGCACCCTCCTCTCCCCCACACACACCCCCTCCCCACACTCATCCCCCCCCACACTACACTCTGCCCCCCACGCCCCACAGACTACACTCGCCCCCACCCCCACACTCACCACCTCTCCCCACACTACTCCCCCTCCCCCAACACTCCCCCCTCCCTCCACACACTCCCACCCCTCCCCCACACTCGCCCCCTCCCCCACACTCGCCCCCTCCCTCCACTCTCCACCCCCCACACTCCACCCCCACACTCCACCCCCACTCACCCCTCCCCGCTACTCCACCACCCTCCCCCCAATACTAACCCCCCCTCCCCCACACTCACCCCTCCCCCCATACTCACCCCCTCCTCCACCATACTCACCCCTCCCCCCACACTCCCCCCCTCCCCCCATACTCTCCCCTCCCCCATACTCACTCCCTCACCCCACTCACCCCCTCCCCCATACACTCACACCCTCCCCCATATACTCACCCCTCCACACTCACCCCATACACCCCCCACACTCCCCTCCCCCCACTCCCCCCCTCCCCCATAGGAACTCCCCACCCCTCCCCCACCACACCCCCACACTCACCCCCACACTCAACTCCCCCCACACACGCCTCCTCTACCCCTCCCCCCACACTCACCCCCCCCTCCCCCCACACTCACCCCCTCCCCCCACTCGCCCCCTCCCCCCCACACTCGCACCCCCTCCCCCCATGTTAATGAACACTCACCCCCTCCCCCCCACACAACATGCCACACTCGCCCATCCCCCACACACTCGCAGAACCCCTCCCCCCTACACGCCACCCTCTCCCCCACACTCCCCTTCCCCCACTATTATCCCACACTGACCCCTACCCCCAACCCCCCCCCACTCACCCCCTCTCCCCCACTCACCCCCTCTCACACACTCACCCCCCCTTCCCCCACACTCACCCCCATACTCACCACCTCCCCCACATTCATGTCCTCCACCCACAGCGAGCCAACGGCCACGCGCACGTCAGTAGAAGTTGCGATCACTGTCGTACACGGCATTGTCAGGCACCGTGCCCGTTGATGTGTTCAACTCTGATACTGATCTCTAAACTAAACCTGACTCAGGCTCGAGCTCTGCTGTGTAGAATGTTGTGACCCATTATCCATCCATCAAAACCCTCATAATTGCAGTTGCCAGCAAGGTGAAACGTTTGATTTGCACAGAGGTGGGACGACAATACATGGCCACGGGTATTAACCCTGACTCATATCGTCAAGTCACTGATGATGACAGATCTTACAACAGATGGAGGGGGGGGGGGGGGGGGGGGGGGAGGGTAACACCCAAATGTCAATAAAATGAAGCAGGTCAATAAAGTAATAGGGTTTATTCCTTTATATATCAAACAAAAATATACATAAGCTTCCAAACTAGATTTTTCTTACAAACTTTTAATATTAATCAACAATATGGCATAGTTACATAGAGAGCTATATATGTATATACAGTTATAAAGTGCACAGCCTTGCAATATTGGTCTGTTGATTTTAATTTAATTTAGAGATGCAGCACGGAAACAGGCCCTTTGGCCCACTGAGTCCGTGCCCGCCACCAACCCCACACACCAACACACTAGGGACAATTTCCTTTTTTTTTTTAAAACCAAAGCCAATTGATCTACAAACCTGCACGTGTTTAGCGTGTGGGAGGAAACCGGAGCTTCCGGAGAAAACCCACGCGGTTTATGGCGAGAACGTACAAACCCCTTACGGACAGCACCCGTAGTCAGGATCGAACCCGGGTCTCTGGTGCTGTGAGGCAAAAACACTCCAAACTGCCACGCCACCGTGATGATAACAAAACTTAAAACAGATGGAGAGTGACACTCATGTCAATAACAACAGCCGTCAATAAAGTGATAAGATTTATTTTTTTATATATCAAACAAAAATATACATAAGCTTCCAAACTAGATTTTTCTTACAAACTTTAATATTAGTCAGCAATATGGCACAATTACATAGAGAGCTATATATTAATATACAGTGATAAAGTGCATAGACTTGCAATATTGTTCTCTAGATTTTATTAGATAGAGATATGCAGGCATGGTATGAAATGACGATACCAAGAGAAATTTAAGGCAACTGTAAGAGACATTTAATATTCTAGGAGCTGACTGCAACCGAGTCATGCCAGACCTCCAGAGTTAGAGTCATGCAGTATGGAAACAAACCTTTCCACCCAACTTGCCCATACTGACCAACAGACCTACACGAAGAAAGGTCTGAAGAAGGGTTTTGTCCCGAAACGTCACCCATTCATTCCTTCTCTCCAGAGATGCTGCCCGTCCCGCTGAGTTGCTCCAGCTTTTTGTGTCTATCTTCGGTTTTAACCAGCATCTGCAATTCCTCCGTACACATCTACACTAGTGTTCCTTAGTGTCCCATTTATACTAGTCCCACCTGCCTGCGTTTGCCCCATATCCCTCTAAACCTGTTCTATCCCTCTAAACCTGTTCTATTAAATTGTATGATTGACCTGGCCAGTGAATTTCACTACACCAATTGGTGTATGTGACAATAAATGAACTTGTGAACTGGTGAACTTGTGAACTATCCATGTGCCTGTTTTAATGTCTTAAGCATTGCGATAGAGTGGTGAGTCTCTGGAACTCTCTGCCACAGAGGGTAGTTGAGGCCAGTTCATTGGCTATATTTAAGAGAGAGTTAGATGTGGCCCTTGTGGCTAAGGGGATCAGAGGGTATGGAGAGAAGGCAGGTACGGGATACTGAGTTGGATGATCAGCCATGATCATATTGAATGGCGGTGCAGGCTCGAAGGGCCGAATGGCCTACTCCTGCACCTAATTTCTATGTTTCTATGTTTCTATGATAGAATCTGCCTCAATTACCTCCTCCGACAGCTCGTTCCACACACCCACCATCCTTTGCATGAAAAAGTGACCTCTCAGTTTTCTGTAAAATTTTCCCCACCTTACATTAAACCCATGTTCTCTGGTTCTTGATTCCCCCACTCTGGGCAAGAGGACTCGGTGCGTCTCCCGGATCTATTCACCTCATGATTTTGTACACCTCTACAAGATCACCCCTCATCTTCCTGCGCTCCAAGAAATATAGTCCCAGCCTGCGCAACCTCTCCCTATAACTCAGACCCTTGAGTCCTGGCAACAGCATCATCAATCTTCTGTGCACCCTTTCCATCTTAACATACTTTCCCACCTATCGCTGCATGCACTGTTCTGAATAACAGTTGGGGGGAATTTTTACATTAATGGGACATTAGAAAGAGGGCATGTTTTTTTTTTCTTGCACTACCCTCCTTATGTTATTTGACCATCCCCCCCCCATTCAATTGTAGGATATGGAAAAGGAGGGTGGTTAGACCTGGCTACTGAACCCAAGGTGCCTTGGCAAAGCCTCCAGGACAATATACAACCAGAGCTGCCAACTCTGTTGAGTCCACATGATGTTTTTGGGTGTTATTTTTCCCTCGTATTGACGACGGACGGTTCCCTACGTAAGACACAACTGTGGGGGGGTGCATACTATAAATCTACTCTTAATTATTATTATTATTGTACATTAAGTAGATTATAAAACAACTTTTCCATGTATCTTTGCCGATTTGGTTAACAAAAGGCTCCATATCCGAGTAAGGATGTGCTGGCATTGGGGAGGGTCCTGGTTTACGCGAATGATCCCAGGAATCGTTGGGCTAACATAAGAGTGGGTTTGGCGGCACTGGGCCCCGAGTGAAAATCTGATCCGAGAACGTATGAACGTACTTATCCAAACAGCATGCACCACCAAGCCATATTCACTCTCCAACCACTGGTTCCCGTGTGAGTGGTGGGCTGGGGTGGGGATAGAATAGGCAGGACTATCTATAAAATAAAGTGCAACACAAACACAAAGCCAGTTTGTGGATGCCCCTCATCACCTTTCCCCACCGATTTCTACTCCCTAGCGTTTTTGAGGCCCGCTGTAAACAGTTTATATATGTATTGTCAGGTCTGTGTACCGTTGTATGTAGCACATTAGTATCTGCACTGACGTGAGGCACTTTGGTCAACGTGAGTTGTTCTTAAATGTGCTATACTAATAAAATGGATTGATTGATTGGTTGACCCAACCATCAACACCAACCTCAGCAACATTTGGACACATGCTGTATGACTCTCCGGTCGGGGAATCAAGAACTAGACGACATCGGTTTACAGCAAGTGGAACCCAAAGGTCAAGTTTTTCCACACAGAGGGTGATGAGTATATGGAACAAACCTCAAGAAGAGATGGTTGAGCCAGGTACAAATAACAGCATTTAAAGGACACTTGGACAGGTATGGATCGGAACGGGCGTTTGGAGGGATACATGTCAAATGCACGCCCATGGGGCTAGCTTAGATTAGACATCTTAATGGACATGGATGAGCTGGGCCAAAGAGCCTGTTTCCACGTGGTATGACTCTACGAATGTTCCTTCAAAGAATCAGGACAGGTATAACGGGATCCCGCAGGCGTTGTTAAGGCAGAGAGAAGTGTTTTGAGGTTGGGAAATCCCATCGCGGGCACTTGCCTACCGAATGGTGCAATGCTCAGCCCATTAGCAGCTCAGCCCATCCTAGCTCACCAGAATAAATTAAAAATATTTTAATCTCCTTTCTAAAGGACCAACCCACATCCCAGAAGCAGGTTGGCACCCATCCCAGTTGAGATTGAGCTGGATATTAGCCCTTTGAGATTTTTGGTGTATAAAGATTTCTCTCAACCCAAACCAAACACAGTTGGTATATTGAAGTTCCCCATTACATTAACTAAATGTAACAATAAACTAAACTCCACCAGGTCAGGTCATCCGTAGATTTGATCACCTGCCACAATTAAGTTTAATAGCACATGGAACACAAGTTTAAAAAACCCTTTTAACTATATACCTGGCACAGAGGAATGCATAGAGAGGAACTGCAGATGCTGGCTTACACCGGACTCAAAATGCTGGAGTAACTCAGCGGGTCAGGCAGCATCTCTGGAGAATAGGAATGGGTGACGTTTTGGGCTGACACCCTTCTTCAGACTGAGAGTCAGGGGAGAGGGGAAATTAGAGATATGCAAAGATACTAAGAACAAGTGAAATTAAAGGTATGAGAAGAACAAATCAAAGTAGCTCAGCTGTCGGACCAGCTGAGTTACTCCAGCATTTTGTGTCACTCATTGTAGAGATTTGATTGCCAAAGGGCTGGAGTAACAGACGATAACTAAAAAGGCAATACGGGGAGAAAAGATGAGGTACGAAGGTAAGCTAGCCAAGAATATAAAGGAGGATAGTAAAAGCTTCTTTAGGGATGTGAAGAGGAAAAAGATTAGTTAAGACCAAAGTTGGACCCTTGAAGACTGAAAAAGGTGAATTTATTATGGGGAACAAGGAAATGGCAGACGAGTTGAACAGGTACTTTGGATCCGTCTTCACTGAAGATGACACAAACAATTTTCCTGATGTACTGGTGGCCAGAGGATCTAGGGTGACGGAGGAACTGAAGGAAATTCACAGTAGACAGGAAATGGTGTTGGATAGACTGATGGAACTGAAGGCAGATAAATCCCCAGGGCCGGATGGTCGGCATCCCAGGGTACGTAAGGAAGTGGCTCCAGAAATTGTGGACGCATTGGTGATCATTTTCCAATGTTCTATGGATTCAGGATCAGTTCCTGTGGATTGGAGGGTAGGTAATGTTATCCCACTTTTTAAAAAAGGCGGGAGAGAGAAAACAGGGAATTATAGACCAGTTAGCCTGACATCGGTGGTGGGGAAGATGCTGGCGTCAATTCTAAAAGATGAAATAGCGGCACATTTGGATAGCAGTAACAGGATCGGTCCGAGTCAGCATGGATTTACGAAGGGGATATCATGCTTGACTAATCGTCTGGAATTTTTTGAGGATGGAACAAGTAAAATGTGTGAAAAAGTGTTTCCTCATCCCTGTTCTAAATGGCTTACCCCTTATTCTTAAAGTGTGGCCCCTGGTTCTGGACTCCCCCAACATCGGGAACATGTTTCCTGCCTCTAGCGTGGGCAAGTTGGGCTGAAGGGCCTGTTTCCACACTGACCCTTCAAAGAATATAAAATATCTTGTTGAAGGTCTGTGACTAATAGAAGGCCTGTGACTTTGGCCAACGTTCATCCTTTAACAAATAAAGATTTAGGTTATCTAGTCCTTCTTACAATGCTGTTTACGGGATCTTCCAGGGCAGAAATATTTCCTGCAACAGTAACTAAACACCAGAACTGCACAACTGGATTGTAAAGTTCTTTAGTAGAGTCCCGATATATGGTTTATGAATGGAAATCCTTGTTTCCCCAGTAAATAGAGGCCACATACAGAGAAAGGGGCACACCATCCAGAGAGCATCGAAAAACATCTACTGTCTCTTTGGCAAGCTATCAGACAAAAATAGACAAATATTGAAACGCCTGGATAGAGTGAATGCAGCGAGGATGTTTCCACTATTGGGAAAGTCTAGAACCAGAGGCCATTGTCTCCGAATAAAAGGACACCTTTAGAAAGGAGATGAGGAGGAATTTATTTAGTCAGAGGGTGGTGAATCTGTGGAATACATGACCACAGCTGGCTGTGGAGGCTGAGTCAATGGATATTTTTAAGGTGGAGATTAATAGATTCCTGATTAGTGTGGGTGTCAGGGGTTTTGGGGAGAAGACAGTAGAATGGGGTTGAGGGGGAAAGATGGATCAGCCATGATTGAATGGCGGAGTAGACTTGATGGGCTGAATGACCTCATTCTGCTCGTAGAATTTATGAACAAGGATCTCAGGCGCAAGGACACACAATCTTGCTGTGTTCAAGAAGGAACTGCAGATGCTGGAAAATCGAAGGTAGACAAAAGTGCTGGAGAAACTCAGCGGGTGAGGCAGCATCTATGGAGCGAAGGAAATAGGCAACGTTTCGGAAATGTTGCCCATTTCCTTCGCTCCATAGATGCTGCCTCACCAGCTGAGTTTCTCCAACACTTTTGTCTACCTTGGAACACACAGCGCTGGAGTAACTCAGTAGATCTGGCAGCAACTCTGCAGCGACATGGACAGGCGATGTTTTGGTTCGGGACCCTTCTTCAGATAATGAGGATGGATTTTTTTTTAAAATTGATTTCCTTATTGTCGTATGTGCAAAGATACAGCGAAACGATTGCTCAGCTATTTTTCTATAAACGAGTACATACTGTTCACCCTCTACAAGACGAGCACATAGT